>OZ024911.1:51895108-52562818 GCA_964017125.1 Flabesymbios commensalis
CTGTGAAACCGAAATTTTGGGTACCGCCCAATAGTATAATTGGGCACATGATAATGTATAATGTTGTTAATATTGGGTAGTGAGTATTATTCTAGTAGGCCTAGTATAATTTAAAAAACACATTTGTAGATAGCTTAACCCTTTGAATACTAAAATATATGAAGCTTTTATATGCCCATGTACTTAAATAATTACCAAATAGACAGGACTGGCCCCTCATGGCATAAGCCTAAGCATCCCTCGAAACAGAAGATTCTAAATGCCAGCCAGTAGGGAGGGAAGCTGCAAGCAAAAAAATACGAAAACTCACAAACAGCGTTCTATACTTTTAGAAGGGCCTACCGGTATGTTATTGTAGGTTAGAAATGGAATGCATTCATCTAAAAATAAATTCCGTTGCACTTTGTTCCAGGTCCGCCCCTTTTTTCTGCTAGATTGACTGGACTATTTTGCTGCATATGTACAATGGGGACCTCGGAAGTGGGACCTAAAATGTGTTCCATCAAACATACGATGTAGGCTAACGTTACTATTTCAAACCAATTTCATAATAAAGCGACACTGTCAGGGCAGAAGTCGCCAAAAATCATCATTTTGGCTCCTTATTATACCCATAATATGTCAGCATGTCCATAGACTAGATTTGCGTGAGTTTTTTTAAATTTTGGGCTGATGTGGCAACGTTACAAGCAGTTATTTCTGTCTTTCCTATTTCGGACATCCATGTATGAAATTAGATATCATGCTCATTTCTCTTTAAACTGGTAAACACGGAACCCAAAATTCAAAAGATTTATGTAATTCTAGTCTATGGACAGGTTGACATTATGGTCATAATAAGGAGCCAAAAAAACGATTTTCGATTATTTTTGGCCCGACAGTGTCGCTTTAACAATTAAATCGCGCAGAGTATCAATTAGCCCATGCCAGACAAGATTAGTGTTGTGTAAGGTCCGGAAGACCCCCAAGGTCTCCCAGATTTGGGCTGAATCAAACATTTGAAGTATCACATAAAACCAATACTAACTGATCCGGTACATCTCACAGAGCACAGAAAAACTTTATATGGAGGACAAATATTATCTTCCTCTTTGGGTCCACAAGACGCAATCCAATTGTGGCTGAGATCCCGAATAGGCCTACCGCAGAATTGACTGAGAGTATTTATTAAATGTCCTACTAGTAGTCCGTGGGCTCATTATATGAAACCCCCAACTAGAAATTTTCGCAGATCCATGTTTTTTAGTTTCAGTACCACATATCATAACTGAATCAGGCGGTCTGCAAAAAATATCATTTGGATGACGCCACCAGGGCACAAAATTTAAAACAGCCGCCGTGCGTTTTGGTGAAAATCTAACATCTTCACTATTCGTCCTAGAAACGTAATACATCAAATTGCAATGATTTTTTTACGGGGAACTGCTACGTTGAAGGGGTTAATTCTAAATTCCATACACTTGTTTGGACAACATTTTAATAGGTCGGCACGCATTTTGTTAAAATCCTTTTTTTCATTGGATTCGCAAACCTCAAAAACCTATATAAAATTATAATACGGATGGTAAATAAGGAAATTATAAGAATTCCGAAATTCAAAATGGACGCCAAAGCCTCACTTTCAATCGGATATGAAAATAACCACTTTCGTTGGATTCGCAGACCCGAAAAACCTATATATACCATGGTTCGAGCAGATCTGATGGTGAATAAGAAAAATATAAAATTCGGGTCAACACATATATTTTTACACCCCCCCCCCCGTGACCTTGGCCCAATTTTCAAGGTCACTTAATTCATCTGGGTCTCAGGTTTTCTCAGATGAGTCTGTGGTATCGATTTGAGAAGCTTAGATGACACGATGCAGTCTGGAGGCGTTAACGGAGAAATAGCAGTGACCTTGAAATTAGGTCAAAATCAAGGTCATGGAAAGAAAGCTCTGCCATGGGGTTACAACTTACCATAGTATTTAAAAAAAATCTACAAGGCTTTGTGGTGTTAAAAGCCCTCTGGAAATAAGGAAAAAAAAATGTAATCCTCTAAACTGTCTGAGATTTCCCCTGATTTTAAATCAGGGAAAAACGGGAGAAATACTGTTTTTTCCATGAAAATATAATGCCTTGAAGATAAAAGCACAGGGCAATTTCGTTATTTAAAAGTAAAAGAAAGCGCCTGTCAAAATTGCTCTTCCGGTGAAATAGACGACGAAATTTATCCTTGGAAATGTTCTAGAGCTGATTAGGTTTTGGTGTACTGTGATCAACTTACTATCTTCTTAGTGAAAAATCACTTGTGCTATTTTCTCACCGTTGGCGAGATTGCAGGAAAACTGCTTAGGAAATTTCAACCAAATTGGTAAAACACTCCTTGGGACCTGTTCTAAAGCTGATTAGGTTTTGGTGTACTCTTTCTACTTTTTTCACCGATATTGCACTAGCAAAAAAACTACTATACTGATTATACTGATAACAGCTGTCCATTGAATTATCATTTCCTATAGCCGAGGACTTTGTCCATTGACGGGCGGACTACTTTTTAAAGAGAACAAAGAAAAGCAAAACATATTTCATATAAAACACAAACGCTGTGAACACAGTTCAGGCTTTATTGAGGTTAGCACACTAAGCAAATATGTCCAAAAACAGGTTTCAATTAGAACAACAATTATGCCTCCTGGGTTTGAGTGAGTTTCAACCAATTTCTTTTCACTCATTAGTCCGCTGATTGTATACTAGGCTGAGTTACAAATTTTACAAATCATAGTATTCATATTTATTATTTTTCTGGGTTGTTTTGTTACAACATATTATTCTGAATGCTATTGTACCCTGTCTGAATGTCGCAGACCACAGACAACAGCAAATATATCTGATATTCAAGTTCAAAGTTAAAGCTTGGTTGAAGCATTTGGTTGATTTGGATAAAAAAAAATCCTCAAAACTTTCAAAGTTCGAAATCTTGGTTCTGATCTGTGCAAATGATCTTTGCCTTGAACCATAACTGATTTTTTTTTCCAAACAACACATGCACAAATATTTTTGGGCCCACAGCATTTTCTTCTCTGAGTTACAAACTCAAATGATAGTATTCATAATTATAGTGTTTTTCTCTTGTGTTGGTACAACATATTATTCCGAATGCTATTGTACTTGTCCGAATGTCGCAGACACGAACAACAGCAAATATCTCTGATATTCAAGTTTAAAGTTGAAACTGGGCTGAAGCATTTGGTTGATTGGGATAATTAATTTTTTTTCTTCAAAGCTTTTAATTTCAAGTTCTCAATTTTTGTTATGATCTGTGCAAATGATCTTTGCCTTATACACAGATGTTCCTCAGCTTCTTTATTATCAGAAACATTAACAATTTTTTGTTCCAGACAACACATGCACAAATATATTTGCGCTCACAGCATTTTCTTCTCTTTACCAAATTAAGAACTTTACAAATGATAGTATTCATAATTATCGTGTTTTTCGCTTGTGTTGGTACAACATATTATTCTGAATGTTATTGTACCCAGTCCGAGTGGCACAGACAACAAACAACATCAAATATCTCTGATATTCAGGCTTAAATTTAAAACTGGGCTGAAATATTTGGTCAATTCGAATAATAATTTTTTTAAAGCTGGGCTGAAGCATTTGGATAACTAGATGGGGCTGCCTCCGCTCGTAGTCAGAAGCATCCCTGGAAACAGTAAATTCTAGATGGCAGGCACAGATCCAGAGGAAAATAAGTAAATGTGATAACACAGAAATTAAAATTGTGTAGTGCAATCTTCTACTTAACCTGTTCCCTGGACAAAGATTACTTTTTTTTAATATAATGCTGGCTAATAATGAATCAATTTGTCTGAGAGAATTCAGGTTCAAATGGCTAAAAAATTGGTCAGTGATTCTGTTCAGCTTGACCACATAACTTGAAATTCAAGATGGCCGCCTAAGCCTTGTTTTGACCCAAATATGAAAAATATAGATTCCAATGGATTGGTACACCCCAGAAACCTATATGAACTTATTTTTAAGCAAATGCGCCGAAAAATGAGAAATCGGGTCAAATTGGCAAAGTTTACGATCAGAAAGCGTAACTTCAAAATGAGGTCACGATCACCAAAATCTAATCAGTTCATCTACTATCTTAGACGAGGCTCTGGAAAAAAAATTAGATCGGTACCTGCGACGGTCTGATCTAAAAGGCGTTAACGGAGAAATCACTGGATTTAGAGGCTGTGACCTTGAAATGAGGTCAAAAATGAGGTCATGGACTGAAACTTTTCTTAGTGGTCATTCATAATCTGAAATAAAAATTGTCCAAAGATAAGTGAGGAAAGCCGATTTTGTTCATCGACTTGACCATATAACCTGAAATTCAAGATGGCCGCCTAAGCCTCGTTTTGACCCGAATACGAAAAATATTGATTCCAATGAATTGGTACACCCCAGAAACCTATAAAAAGTCATTTTTAAGCAAATGCACCGAAAACCGTGGAATTGAGTTGAATCGTCAAAGTTCACGATCAAAACGTGAAAAATGCGTAGCTTCAAAATGAGGTCACGATCACCAAAATCTAATCAGTTCATCTACTATCTTAGACGAGCTTCTGGTAAAAAATTTAGATCGCTACATGCAACGGTGTGATCTAAAACATGTTACTGGATTTAGAGGCTGTGACCTTAAAATTAGGTGTCAAAAATGAGGTCATGGACTAAAACTACTCCTAGTGGTCATTCATAATCTGAAATAAAAAGAAAGAATTGTCCCAAAGATAAGTGAGGAAAGCTGATTCAGCTTGACCATATAACCTGAAAATCAAGATAGCCGCCTAAGCCTCGTTTTGACAAAAATATGAAAAATATTGATTCTAATGGATTGTCACATCCCAGAAACCTATATAAACTCACTTTTAAGCAAATGCGCCGTAAAATGATAAATCGGGGGGTTATGCTTAACTATTTTCGTTTCCTCAAAGCTTTTAATTTCAAGTTCGAAATTTTGGTTCTTATCTGTGCAAATGATCTTTGGCTTAGACACGGATGTGCCTTAGCTTCTTTGATATCAGAAACATTGACTGATTTTTTTTTTCCAGACAACACATGCGTAAATATTTTAGCGATCACAGCATTTTCTTCTGTTGTCCATGCTACCTTACTTCCTCTTCGACTCTTTCCTGAAAAAAAAAAAATGGTCATTAAAGTGGAAATGTTAATGTATCCCTGATTTTGACATTTTTCTATCCACCTTTCTACCTTTAAATCCTCATAAGACATGGAATATGACCTTGCCCACAACCTGTCCAACCACCTGATAACAAGACCACAGAAATCCAAGCGTTCCCGCACCAAATTAGAATTTGATCCAAGCAATTTTGTGGTTTTATTCACAAAAATCAATGCTGAAGACAATTAGGCTTAAGAGGTGAAGTCTAAGAGTAAGATTAAGTCAGTCTAGCACAGTTCACCAGATATCAGGGAGAATGTAAATGTAAATAATGGTCGATAATTTGTCATTTTTAATTTGATCAAATTGAAATTTTTCAGGATGCATCTTCCCATGAAACCTCACATTTTGTTTCAGAGTAATGGTCTAGCTATGTAGCACAGTTTACCAGATATCAGGCATATTGAAATAAATAATGGCTGATAGTCTGCCATTTTTAATTTGATCAGGTTAAAAGTTTTCAAGGTGCATCCTCCCCTGAGACCCCACATTTGTTTTATAGTAATGGTCTAGCCATCTAGCACTGCTTACCAAATATCGGGCCTATGAAAGTAAATAATGGCTGATATGCAGCCATTTTGAATTTTAAAAAGCTAAAAAATTTTTTAGGATGCATCATCCTCTGAAAACTCACATATTATTTCATAGTAATGGTCTAGCCATCTAGTGCCTGGTGCGGTTTACCTGGTATCAGGCATATTGAAACAAATAATGGTCGATGGTCTGCCATATTGAATACAATCAAGTTAAAATTTTTAAAGGTGCATCCACCCTTGGAACTTCCAATTTTGTCTTATAGTATTGGTCCAGCCATCTAGCGTGGGTCATCGAAAATCAAGCATATAAAAGTCAATAATGGCCGATAGACGGCCATTTTGAAGTTGATCAAGTCAAAATTTTAAAAGATGCATCCTCCCCTGAAACCTAACATTTTGTTTTATAGTAATGGTCTAGCTATCTAGCACGGTTTACCTGATAGAGGCATAATCAAATAATATGAAAGTAAATAATGGCCGATAGGCGGCCATTTTAAATTTGATCTAGTTAAAAAATTTCAGGATGCATCCTGCCCTGAAACTTCACATTTTGTTTTTTAGTAATGGTCTAGCTATCCGGAGCAGTTTTTCGTGATACTCCGCCAAATCGCTAATTGGATATACTTATAAATTAGGCCAAAGTGCTGGGTCAACATATAGGGCAAGGTACAAAAACTTGAAAAGGCACAACTAGGGACTTTTGAGGTAATGTATGTGCAATATGGCTGGTTTCCACTCAGTAGTTTTCGAGATCTGCTCTGGCATTGAAGCGTAAGTAAAAACATCTAAATAGGTAATAGTACTGAACTAAAAGTAGGTCAAAGTTCAATCACCCCAAAAGGCACAACTAGATCCCCTAGAGGTGTTGTGTGTAAAATTTGAGGTCAATTGGACAAGTACATCCTGAGAAATGCTCCGGAAACGAAAAGTAGACGGACGGCCCAACAGCAGAACATCTTTAATCTCTTCTGTGACCTCGCATATTGGATTTAAATAAAAAATATTTCACCCTTTCTAGTATCTACATGTGGGAAACTCACGTACCAAATTTCATCATCCTATGTTATTTTCTTCAAAAGTTATAGGCGAAAGAAATATTGTTGAGGGACGGAGCCCGATTCCATAGCTCCCTTCGCTAAAAATTGTGGTAAGGTTGGCTCATTAAAATCATGACCATGTTCTAGAAGAGTGTTTTTCGTGAAATGTTGACAGACAGACGGACTGACAGACACAACACCATGACATAAGCTCAGCTGGCCTGATAAGCTAAAAAAAAAATTCGCAACCAGCACATTGAGGGTCACTTAACCAGAAATCTGTGATCCTTTAAAAGATTTTTGACCAGAAGATCACATGCTGTAGTACTCAATACTTAACTTAAAGAAAAACAAATGAAAGATTAATCTAACTAAAAAAAAGCTATACTGATCGAAGTAAAAAAATTACCTTGCACTGTCTCTCCATGAGAGTACTAAAACAGAAAAAAAACAATGGTTTAGACGAAGTGAGCATTGATGGGAAATGTGAATCATAATCAAGATAATCACTTATAAAAAAAAAGAGCTCCCAAGAGTTGCCTGCCTATAAATGCAAAAATGAGTTTTAATTTAAAAATAGAACTCACACATATATAGGCACACACATCTTGCTCTGCATTTTAAATAATTAAAGGAATTAAGATCACTCCAAACTTCAATGTATATTTTTTGCATGTCACGAGATGCATGTCTGGTATGAATTAGACAAGAATTCACGCATTTTTGCTAAGTCTGGGGCATACACAAGCAAAATTTGCTTTTCAACAATTTGAAGATCAAATATGGCTGCCGTCACCTCAATTGGAGCTTAACTCATATTCATGAAATGCATGGCTGGAATAAATTGTGTAAAAACCACGCAACTTTTTTTAAGTCCAGAGTGTACATATAAACAAAAGTGTGATTCTCACCATTTTAGACATCAAAGATTGCCTTCGTGACCTCATTATACCCATATTTCACCCAATGTCGAAATTCTCTAAGATGTTTATGAAATGCTTGGCCGATATAAATTGTGTGAGAATCCACGCAGTTTACAGCGTACACAAGCAAAAGTATGATTTCGACATCAAAGATAGCACTATGACACATATTTCAACGAATGTGGAAATGCATGCCCGGTATAAATTTTGTAAGAATCCATGTATTATCAGCAAGTCTAGGCCATACACTGAGCAAAAGTAATAGTACACCCTGTACATGTTATCATTTATATAATACGGACCTTTCTACTCTCTTGAGAATGTATTCGCTCTGGAGTGGATTGCAGCCCCGACGAAGAAATCTATGATAAAAATGACGATTCATTTGAACTTGCATTATCAATTCAGGAAACAATTTTGAAGTAAAGTAGACTTGGGTTAGTTGATTTTGCTAATTAGTCATATGATTAGTCAGGGTAGACTAAGAAATGTAGGCCAGAAAACATTGATCATACTGCTAATTTAATATAGGTAGATGATTCATTAAATAACTTGCATAAAATGCATGAAAGGCACATGAAAATAATTGGGTCACCATAAATATAAATGGTAAATCTTTTTTTAGATCCTCAAAGAGTGATAATAACAATTTCCTAATTATTCTCTTAAGAAACAAGTATAAAATTGCATCCTTGATAAGTGTTCAAAATACATAAAAAATAAAGCTGAATGAAGTGTGTTAATCTGTTCGATATTTGTGTATATGTATACATAAATATACACAGTATGTAATCGGGTACCACCAATTTAAAACTGTACATCAAACAAAACCACCAATTTAAAACAGTACATCAAACCAAAAAATATGACCCAATACTGCGAATTTCTATGTACATGTATAGATAAATATACATCGTATGTAATTGGGTACCGCCAATTTAAAACTGTACATTAAACAAAAATCTCGACCCAATACTGCGAATTACTATGTATACTATTACATAAATATACAGCGTATGTAATTGGGTACCACCAATTTAAAACTGTACCTCAAACAAAATAATCAAACCCAATACTGAGAATATAAGACTTCTAATTTATTGAATATATCTAGAGCTACCTACATGTATAGATTTGTAAACGTCTTGATATCATTAAAAGAAACAAGTATAAAATTGCATCCCAGATAAGTGTTCAAAATACATAAAAAACAAGACTACATAAGTCCAGGAGCTCCCGCGACAAATTAGAATTTGATTTAAGCAATTTTGTGTAGGGTTTTTAATGTTGTCCTAAGCTAGTTCAACAAATCGAAAGACAACTAGGTCTAAGAAGCCCAGTCTAAGAGTAAGATAAGAACTAAACAGTCTGTCAGAGATTGCAAACCTCCATTGAAATTAATGATCCTAATCAGTATCCCAGTAATGGTCTACCTATCTGGCACGGTTTACCCGATATCAGGCCAATCGAGGTAACTAATAGCTGATTTACGGTCATTTTGAGTTCGATATAAATTAGTCAAAAACTTAGGGTGCATCCTTCCCCGAAACCTCAAATTTTGTTTTATAGTAATGGACTAACATCTAACACAGTTTGCAAAATATTGTGCATGTGAAAGTAAATAATGGCCGATAGGGGGCCATTTTGAATTTGATCGAGTCAGAATTTTTCCAGATGCATCCTCAGCTGAAATCTCACATTTCATTCTATAGTAATCGTCTAGCTATCTAGCACGGTTTACCAAATATCGGCCATGTGGTAGTGAATAATGGCCTAAAGGCGGCCATTTTGAATTTTATCAAGTCTAAATTTTCCAAGATGCATCCTCAGCTGAAATCTCACATTTCATTCTATAGTAATGGTCTAGCCATCTAGCACGGTTTACCAAAAAACAGCTATGTAAAAGTGAATAATGGCCGATAGCAGCCATTTTGAATTTGATCTAGTCATTTTTTTTCAAGATGCATCCTCTCTTGTAATCTCACATTTTGTTTTATAGTAATAGTCCAGCTATCTAACACAGTTTACCAAATATCAGCAATGTGAAAGTAAATAGTGGCGATAGGCGGCCATTTTGAATTCTATTGAGTCGAAAGTTTTTGAAAGGCATCCTCTCTCGAAACGTCACATTTTGTTTTATAGTAATGGTCTAGCTATCTAGCACGGTTTACCTGATATCAGGCCTATCGAGGTAAAAAATGCTGATTGTCGGCCATTTTGAATTCGTTAGTTAAAAATTTTCAGGGTGCATCCTCCCCCGAAAAACTCACACTTTGTTTTATAGTAATCAGGTAATGGTCTAGCCATCTAGCACGGTTTACCAAATATCAGCCATGTGAAAATGAATAATGGCCGAAAAGGCGGCCATTTTAAATTTAATCAAGTCAAACTTTTTCAAGATGCATCCTCATCTGAAATCTCACATTTCAATTTATAGTAATGGTCCAGCCATCTAGCACGGTTGACCAAATATCGGCCATGTGAAAGTGAATAATGGCCGATAAGCGGCCATTTTGAATTTTATCGAGTCAAATTTTTTCAAGATGCATCCTCTCCTGAAATCACACATTTTGTTTTATAGTAATGGTCTAGCCATCTAGCACGGTTTACCAAATAACGGCCATGTGAAAGTGAATAATGGCCGATTGGCGGCCATTTTGAACTTGGACAAAATGAATTTTTTCAAAATGCATCCTCTCCTGAAACCTTACAATTTGTTTTATAGTAATGGTGTAGATATCTTGAGCAGTTTTCATGATATTCCACAATATCAGGCCTGTCGAGGTGAATAATGGCCGGTAGGCGGCCATTTTGAATTTTATCAACTTGAAATTTTTCAAGATGCATCCTCTCCTGAAACCTTACAATTTATTTGTTATTAATGGTGTAGCTATCTTGAGCGGTGTTCATGATATTCCGCAATATCAGGCCTGTCGAGGTGAATAATGGCCGATAGGCGGCCATTTTTGATTTTATCAACTTGAAATTTTTCAAGATGCATCCTCTCCTGGAATCTCACAATTTGTTTTATAGTAATGGTGTAGCTATCTTGAGAGGTTTTCATGATATTCCGCAAAATCTTTCAGTCGGATTTACCGATGTTATAAATTAGGTCAAAGTGCTGGGTCAACTTCCAGGTCAAGGTCCAAAAACCTGAAAAGGCACAACTAGGGACCTTAGAGAACATGTATGTGCAATATGACTGTCATCGGCCCAGTACTTTTCGAGATCTGCTCCGGAAACGAAGTGCGCGTCAAAACGTCTAAATAGGTCATAGTTCTGAACCAGAAGTAGGTCAAAGTTCAAATACCCCAAAAGGCACAACTAGACCCCCTAGGGGTGTTGTGTGTAAAATTTGAAGACAATCGGACAAGTACTTTCAGAGATATGCTCCGGAAACGAATTGTTTACGGACGGCCCAACGGCCCAACGCCGTCACATCATCATTTTCTCCTCTGCAACCTTGCGTATTGAATTCAGATTAAAAATATTTTAACCCGTCCATTAGCCACCTGGAAGTAACCCACATACCAAAAATTGTTATCCTAGCTCATTTTCTCACAAAGTTATAGGTGACGGCGGGAGCTAATAAAGGTGAATTAAGTGTGTTGATCTGTCCAATATTTTTGTATGTATACATAAATATACACAGTATGTAATTGGGTACAGTATAACTTGATTTCACCGGCCACAAGTATGAACGGCCACCTCCGTCAATCAACCACCATGTGGAGTTCCAAAAGCATTTTCTCTACAAATGGTCTCCAATCTCCGTCCCCTTCATAATGCAGTCACGGCCAGTGATTTTACGGCATTAAGTCAATTTTTTATCAGCATGTCTAGGCCATACACTGAGCAAAAGTAATAGTACACCCTGTACATGTTATCATTTATATAATACATACCTTTCTACTCTCTTGAGAATTTCTTCGCTCTGGAGTGGATGGCAGCCCCGACGAAGAAATCTATGATAGAAATGACGATTCATTTGTACTTTAATTATCAATCCAGGAAACATTTTGAAGTGAAGTAGACATGGGTTAGTTGATGTTGCTAATTAGTCATATTATTGGTCAGGGTAGACTAAGAAATGTAGGCCAGAAAACATTAATCATACTTTGATATACAGGTAGCTGATCCATTAAATAACTTGCATAAAATGCATGAAAGGCACATGAAAATAATTGGGTCACCATAAATATAAATGGTAAATCTTTTTTTAGATCCTCAAGAGTGATAAAACAATTTCCTAATTATTCTCTTAAGAAACAAGTATAAAATTGCATCCTTGATAAGTGTTCAAAATACATAAAAAATAAAGCTGAATGAAGTGTGTTAATCTGTCCGATATTTGTGTATATGTATACATAAATATACACAGTATGTAATCGGGTACCACCAATTTAAAACTGTACATCAAACAAAACCACCAATTTAAAACTGTACATCAAACAAAAAAATATGACCCAATACTGCGAATTTCTATGTACATGTATAGATAAATATACATCGTATGTAATTGGGTACCGCCAATTTAAAACTGTACATTAAACAAAAATCTCAGACCCAATACTGCGAATTACTATGTATACTATTACATAAATATACAGCGTATGTAATTGGGTACCACCAATTTAAAACTGTACCTCAAACAAAATAATCAAACCCAATACTGAGAATATAAGACTTCTAATTTATTGAATATATCTAGAGCTACCTACATGTATAGATTTGTCAGCGTCTTGATATCATTAAAAGAAACAAGTAAAAAATTGCATCCCAGATAAGTGTTCAAAATACATAAAAAATAAAGGTGAATGAAGTGTGTTGATCTGTCCAATATTTTTGTATGTATACATAAATATACACAGTACGTAATTGGGTACAGTATAACTTGATTTCACCGGCCACAAGTATGAACGGCCACCTCCGTCAATCAACCACCATGTGGAGTTCCAAAAGCATTTTCTCTACAAAAGGTCTCCAATCTCCGGCCACCTGCATAACGCAGTCACGGCCAGTGATTTTACGGCATTAAGTTAATTTTTGACCTCCGTCACCAGCCATCGTATTGTCAATGTTGAATTTTATTGATTCAACTTTCCACTGTCCCTTCAATGTCATCATTCCTAATCATAACAAGACTACATAAGTCTAGGAGCTCCCGCTCCGAATTAGAATTTGATTTAAGCAATTTTGTGTAGGGTTATTAATGTAGTCCTAGGCTAGGTCAAAAATCAAGACGCAAGACAACTAGGTCTTAGAAGCCCAGTCTAAAAGTAAGATAAGAACTAGACAGTCTGTCAGAGATTGCAAACCTCCATTGAAATTAATGATCCTAATCAGTATCCCAGTAATGGTCTACCTCTCTGGCACGGTTTACCTGATATCAGGCCAATCGAGGTAACTAATAGCTGATTTATGGTCATTTTTAATTCGATATAAACTAGTTAAAAACTTAGGGTGCATCCTCCCCCTAAACCTCAAATTTTGTTTTATAGTAATGGACTAACATCTAACAGTTTGCAAAATATTGGGCATGTGAAAGTAAATAATGGCCGATAGGGGGCCATTTTAAATTTGATCGAGTCAGAATTTTTCAAGATGCATCCTCAGCTGAAATCTCACATTTCATTCTATAGTAATGGTCTAGCCATCTAGCACGGTTTACCAAATATCGCCCATGTGAAAGTGAATAATGGCAGATAGGAGGCCATTTTGAATTTGATCAATTTAAAATTTTTCAAGATGCATCCTCTCCTGAAATCTCACATTTTGTTTTATAGTAATGGTCTAGCCATGTAGTACGGTTACCAAATAACGGCTATGTGAAAGTGAATAATGGCTGATAGGCGGCCATTTTGAATTTTATCAAGTCAATTTTTTTCAAGATGCATCCTCTCTTGTAATCTCACATTTTGTTTTATAGTAATGGTCCAGCTATCTAACACGGTTTACCAAATATCAGCAATGTGAAAGTAAATAGTGGCCGATAGGCGGCCATTTTGAATTCGATTGAGTCGAAAGTTTTTAAAAGGCATCCTCTCCCGAAACGTCACATTTTGTTTTATAGTAATGGTCTAGCTATCTAGCACGGTTTACCTGATATCAGGCCTATCGAGGTAAATAATGCTGATTGCCGGCCATTTTGAATTCGTAAGTTTAAAATTTTCAGGGTGCATCCTCCCCTGAAAACTCACACTTTGTTTTATAGTAATCAGGTAATGGTCTAGCCATCTAGCACGGTTTACCAAATATCAGCCATGTGAAAATGAATAATGGCCGAAAAGGCGGCCATTTTGAATTTTATAGAATCAATTTTTTTTAAGATGCATCCTCTCCTGAAATCACACATTTTGTTTTATAGTAATGGTACAGCCATCTAGCACGGTTTACCAAATAACGGCCATGTGAAAGTGAATAATGACCGATTGGCGGCCATTTTGAACTTGGACGAGTTAAATTTTTTCAAAATGCATCCTCTCCTGAAACCTTACAATTTGTTTTATAGTAATGGTGTAGATATCTTAAGCGGTTTTCAAAATATTCCACAATATCAGGCATGTCGAGGTGAATTATGGCTGATAGCGGCCATTTTGAATTTTATCAACTTGAAATTTTTCAAGATGCATCCTCTCCTGAAACCTTACAATTTATTTGATATTAATGAGATAGCTATCTTGAGTGGTTTTCATGATATTCCGCAATATCAGGCCTGTCGAGGTGAATAATGGCCGATAGGCGGCCATTTTTAATTTTATCAACATGAAATTTTTCAAGATGCATCCTTTTTTGAGACCTCACAATTTGTTTTATAGTAATGGTGTAGCTATCTTGAGCGGTTTTCATGATATTCCGCAAAATCTTTCATTCGGATTTAGCGATGTTATAAATTAGGTCAAAGTGCTGGGTCAACTTCAAGGTCAAGGTCCAAAAACCTGAAAAGGCACAACTAGGGACCTTAGAGAACATGTTGTGCAATATGACTGTCATCGGCCCAGTACTTTTCGAGATCTGCTCCGGAAACGAAGTGCGCGTCAAAACGTCTAAAGAGGTCATAGTTCTGAACCAGAAGTAGGTCAAAGTTCAACTACCCCAAAAGGCACACCTAGACCCCTAGGGGTGTTGTGTGTAAAATTTGAAGACAATCGGACAAGTACTTTCAGAGATATGCTCCGGAAACGAATTGTTTACGGACGGCCCAACGCCGTAACATCATCATTTTCTCCTCTGCGACCTTGCGTATTGAATTCAGAATAAAAATATTTTAACCTGTCCATTATCCAGCTGGAAGTAACCCACATACCAAAGATTGTTATCCTAGCTTATTTTCTTACAAAGTTATAGGCAAAAGAAGAGGCAAAAAAAAATCCATAGCTCCCTCCGTCTCACCTACGGTGACGGCGGGAGCTAAAAATATTATACTACCAAACAAATTATCACATTTAATATCACATTTAATATCTATGTTTCAATCACAAATTATAATTCCCTGCTGCTAATTCTGTGATTTTCAGTACGGATTATAAAACGGGTGGGAGTTCGAATATACCCTACTTAGCATTCGGAAATACCCCCCTATTTCGGAAATACTCTACGTGACCTTGGTCACTACAACTTTCGGTACACATTTCAGATTGATGAATGGCCGTTCCCGCTCTGCCTCACATCACCAATCATAGTTTCATTCATCAACTTATGTCACGTGGGGTGCTGTAGACAATAGTGGAGAAATAATAGCTCAATCCTCATGTGTTCGAAAATATCCGAAACCTCTCTACATTAATTTTTTTTTAATGGCCGTTTTTTTTAATAAAGTGGCCTTTCTTTATAAAATGGCTGATTCCAATCACCGGCCATCTTCCTAAAACGGCCACTCTTGGTTTGCAGTAGGGGTGGCTGCTGAAAAGAGGTACTAAAAAAGCAGACCCAATACTGCGAATTTCTATGTATACATAAATATGCATCGTATGTACCCAATTTAAAACTGTATATTGAACAAAAAAATCAGACCCAATACTGTGAATTTCTATGTATACATAAATATACTTCGAATGTAATTGGGTACGACCAATTTAAAACTGTATCTCAAACAAAAAAATCAGACCAAATACTGCGAATTTCCATGTATACATAAATATACATCGTATGTAATTGGGTACCACCAATTTAAAACTGTATCTCAAACAAAAAAATCAGACCCAATACTGCGAATATAAGACTCTTAATTTATTGACTATATCTAGAGTTACCTACATGTATAGATTTGTCAACGTGTGATATCATTAAAATACTACAAAAACAAAGTACACCCTACAAACAAAGCCTGTAAAGAAAAACCAATCACTCGGGCAGCAATCACTTCTGCAGCAAAATATTTATAAAAGATTTGGATCTCGTAACTAAAAAACAGCCTAATGCATACAATTTCACAGTCATATAATGCTATATTTATAAACACATACTTTATTTTGACGATGTTATAGGTACAGTAGAATCCCGTTATAACGCGGTAGTTGGGGCGAGTATCATCAGAATTCAGAATCTTTTATTCACCTTTTTAAATTTATACCGCAGTAACTGGATCACCATATACGGCGGTATAACATATTAAGCGCGGTTACAGAATTGTTACTTATTATTTCATTTTGAACAGTAGCAGTCAGAAGGTTAACCCGACGCGGTGTCCGTGGTTGCACCTGCCAACAGTGTGGCCACGAGGGGTGGGGGGGGGGGGGGTGCAATGATTACTGCATGCATATACATGCCTGGTCAGCACAGCGTCACGTGAAGGTGAATGGGCAATGTTTTAACCAGACTGGCGTGATCAAGAATAAAAAATACGCACTATTAGTGAAATTTCACCCTGGGGAAAAGGGGGTCCACGCGCGGACCGCGTTATAACCGATATCGCGGTGTAATGATTTGCGCTATAACGGGATTCTACTGTACTAATTTGTTTAAAAATGCTTTCCTTATTATATAGAAAGCTGGATGGTTGGATTCCACACCACGGAAGATTGGAAGCCTTTTCCAAATGAAGATATTGTTGGAAATAGGAAAATATTGACGACCAGTCAGCCGTTTTGAACACTGAAAGACTGACAGTGTGAATGAGAAATTTTAGTGACTTTCAGCCCCAAAATAGGTCAATGTCACTCATCCCTGAGCTTGACCTGTATTTTCCTGCAATAATGCATCTGTATGCCAAGGCTAACTCAAACGATTCAGAAGATATTGTGTTTCAAATGAATAGAGTGCGATGGAGCACAACTTCCTTACAGTTAAACTATTAATTACCTCCGGCATTTTTTCCTGATGAGAGTCTTTATCATCTATTACAGGCATATCTTCATCCTCATCCTCATCCTCATCCTCATCATATACAGGCAGATCTGACAAGTAATTTAAGAAATTGTGTAGAAAGGCCTACCTAAATCTTTATGATGTATTTATTACTATTTTAATAATAAATTTATATCTTGCTTATATTGCATTTTATCATTCAATTCTTTCTAGTTAGGCATAAGACTTTTAAAACAGTATATAGGCCTCCTGTTTAAATATATATGGCCTAAATACATATTGACCAGATACATCTCAATGCAATTATAGTGTAGATTAGCCTACAAAATTATGTAGCGATACAAGCTAAATCATCAATATAACTAGATGGGAGTGTTTGGGAAAACATTTGCATCCCGTCAGGTATTTGCATTTAAACACCATAATACAAAGGGAAGGCAACTGACCATGACAAAAAATCATGGTAAGAGAAGAGGAGTAGGATAAATTACTAGTATTACTCCGATAAGTGATAAAAATTTGTCAAATAATGGCAATGTGTGGCGGCCATTTGGAGTTTGCAGTTTTTCCACAGTACACCCATACCTGCCAAGTCACATTTTGTTTTTGGGTTTTGCTTATGTTAAATCATCTTGCATGGTTGTCAATATATTCAGAAAATTTGTTCACTATTATGATCCGATTTGTGTAGTCACGATTCGTGCTGTAACGTGTTAACTACTGTAGCAATCAAAAATTGCATTTAGTGGTTGTGTATTGCAATTATTGCTGCCGCTGGGGGCTATGTGTCCTTTAGGCAATTGTTCCAGTCGGTTTTTATCAAGTTTTGAGGAATAATCTGACAATTGTCATTAGTGGGTGTATGCGGCTGTTCTGACAGTGTCAGTGAACGGGCGTATTCGGCTGTTCTGACCACTAAAGGGTTAAAATGCCCACTGGAGCCCAACCTTCAAATAGGATATGAAAATGATCACTTTCATTGGATTCGCAGACCCCGAAATAGTATATATATCAGGGGTTTCATTAAGAGCCGGCGGAATCCTCGGCTACTTGTATACCAGCGCCGGCTACTTTTTCCAAAACCAACCCTCCTCTAATGTAATCTAATGTAATTTCCTCCACCTACTTTTGATTTTCCAGCCATGTATATATATATACCAGGTTTCGAGCAGATTCGCTGATAAATAAAAAAATTATCCGGAAATTCAACATGGCTGCCAACCACCATGAAATGATTGCAAGGTAACCACTATCTGATAGCTTCATCTACTCATATCTGGGTATATGGGGTAAAAAGTTTGAAGATCCCTAAGAGAAACAAAAAAGATATGTCAATGCTTACATTTTTAACCCCACCACCAGGTGACCTTGAAAATCAGGCAAAGGACACCAAATTCATCTGGGTTCTCCAGTTTCCTCAGAGGTATACGTGGTATAAATTTTGAAACCTCAGGATGGAAAGGTTTAGCCTGGAGCGCGTTGACGGAAGAAAAAGTAGGTAAATATGTATGACCTTACAATTAGGTCAAGGTCAAAATCAAGGTTAAGAAAAAGAAAGCCCAGCCATGGGGTAATAATTTACCATAGTACATAAAAATGATGCAATCTTTTGTGTTGAAAAAACCCCTATGGAAATAAGGCGGCAGCGGCAATCGAAACATGGGTAAAATAGTAAGCGTGATTAACTCATTACCTTCTACAGATATATCTGCCAATTGTTTTCCTTTCCATTGATTGACCACTCCATTTTCTACTGCAATCAGCATCTGCGAGACCTATGCAAATGGATTTTGACATGAGAATTCTGCTATGTTTTAATTTTTTTATTTCAATACTACAATACGATGTCTCATTTAAGGTTATATATATTGACAACTTCAGTACGAGATCAGATTTTACATTTTATGTTTGCTTAACCAAGAATATAAAAGAATTAGATTTTCTACTTATATTAATTAGTCTGTATCAATCATCCACTGTAACTTGTTATTAGTTGAAACCTATTTTGACAAAAGCTTATAATACCACGTTACATAAAATCACATTTTCAAATTTTCAACTGACTAATTTTGTGCTCAAGACTGCGAACAAAAAAACAAAATGTTGTCTGATTAGAAATATTAACACACCTTGGTTAGTTCCATAGTGGAATTTGCTAAACGATAATAGCCCTTATGGGTGTTGACATCATGGCCAAGATGTGTTGCCAAAATTTCAACTTCCTTGTCTGTCATGCATAATATCTGAAAGGAAAACAATAAATACCATATGATAGCCCTAATATTTCAACCGAAGTATTGCTGATTGACAGAAACTGTCTACTCTTTGTGGACACTACTCACGGACTGCATTGTAGCAATGCAAATGCTGCCTTATATAATTTGGTAACGGTTTCCAAGGCTTTTTTGGTAATTTATTAAAAAAAATCCACTTTTTATGCTTCTGCACAGTGCTGTTCACATTACGTTTTCTGGTTGTCAGTCTGTGTGTCCGTTCGACAGTCCTTCCGTCCCTTAAGTTAAAATGCATTTTTTTGAATAAATATCATCACGGTCACCCCCCAGACCCCTCAAAAATAATCTGGAGCGAAAAAAATTAGCCCTCTCAAATTTTAGGATCCCTAAGCCAATATGGACAATTTTTTAAATGGATTTATCAGTAAAGAAGAGAAAGGTAGATTTCGGGTAAACGCGTAAATTTCCAACCTCCTGGTGACCTTGAAATTGAGCCCAGGTCACATGTTTTGACTGGGGTCGCAGGTTATCTGTGGTATAAATTTCAGAACCTCAGCTGAAACGGTTTAGCCTGGAGCGCAGTAACGAAAAAAAGGTGGCGAATTTATGCGTGACCTTGAAATTAGGTCAAGGTCAAAAGCAATGTTATGAAAAGAAAACCCCGCCATGGGGTAATAATTTACCATAGTGCCTGAAAAAAATCACGCAAGGCTTTGTGTTAGAATAAAGCCTCTAGAAATCAGGTGGCTGATGCGGCAGTCGAAACATGGGCAGACAAACAAACTTTTGTCCCCTGTGAACCCAACACTAGGTTAAAGTCACCCATTTTCGAACTCGAACTGGGCAGCTACTTAACCAATGCAACAGTGGTTTGGAAGGCTCGGGTTGAGCTATTCACACTATAAAGATCAGACAAGCTTTTGTCTATCTTTATACCACCTGACCTCAAATCTAGGTCAATGTCCTTTCTCTTGGAACTCAACCAAGATATTCACCCGCTGCAGCTGTGGTACAAACATGGTAAGGTTCATCTGATATCTATCGGACAATGAGGTGTGATCGGACAGACGGAGGGGAAACCCCTCCATCGACTGGGCTGCGGGGGACAATTAATAAACTGGCACAATTCCCCAGACCAATATAAAAACATATGAGGAAAGTACAATAATATAATCAATATAAGCAAATGTGTGGTGACCAAAATAAAACAACGCGGTGGCAGCGATAATCCAGCAAGCACTATCAGCACTATTTCCAACTTTTTTATGTTGCAGATCACAGGTTATACTTTATTATCTTGAACAAAAAGGTTTTGAAATTTTTTTTTTAGGAATAGTTTGTATGCGTTGCAACAGGATATAGTTACCTGAGAGACTGTTGCAATGTATTTTCTTAGTGCTGTTGAATGGATTCTCTCAGGTTTCTCTATTCCGTCTACTTGATAAACTAACTCTCTCAGATCAGAGTGTCCTGACAAAGGTGTGTTTGCATTTAATCTAGCAAATAAATATTTGTTTGTAGGCGGGATTCCAACAGCTTCTCTTGTACTCAGAAGAAGTTCAATAGCTTGTTTCGATTCAGGTGGAATTATCACATACGCTTCAATATTTTTTCTCGACTTACCCGCAGATATTACCATATCCATCCTATGAAATAAAATAAGCATACAAATTTTAAATTTCAAACTGCCACAATAAAAATTTGATTATCAGTGCATCATTTGAATATCTCTGAGAAAAAAATTAATATGCGTGTAAAACAAGGGGCATAGCATTCAAAATCCCCCGCCAATGATGGCAGTAGGCTTACATTGTGAATTGAAGGTTCTAATGTTGCAACATCAGAATGGGGCCTCCATTCTAGTCTCCCAAAATTGTTAAAACCCACAAGTGTAGTCTATTATAACTCTGAACGAAAAGTAGGCCAAAGTATAGTTACCCTAAAAGGTACATCTAGAGCCTCTAGGGAATTATTATGTTATATTTTATAGAGATAGTTTCTGTGATACCCTCCGGAAACAGTGAGTCTCCCAAAATTGGACATAGCAAGAAGCTATCATAGTACCAAACTAAAATTGGGCCAAAGTACAGCTTCCTCAAATGGCACATCTGGGGCCCCTTAGGAACCTTTATGTGGTTGAAATGTGCCTAATATTTTGTGAGGTACAATCCGGAAACTGTAGTTCAGACAGACGCTAAGACACCTAGCCGGGCGGACAACGTAGCTGCCGCCATAACCCCGGCCCCAAATACGTTGGACGGGTTATAAAAACCAAAAGCTTCCCTCTGATAAGGGGGAGCTTTGAATATCTACAAACATACCCTCACCAAACTTCGCGTATCAAATCATAAGTTATTTCTTTTAAATTAATATTACTTTACCTGGTGGCTAACAGCTTATCTGTCACAGAGAGTGCCATTTCCATTTCTCCATGCTGCTCTTCATGCCATGATGGTCTTTGTACATAGTCTTCTACTGTTATTTCTCTAACTTCTGATCGCCGTCGTTTGTTGAACATAATGAGACGACATAGGGTCAGTTTGGCAAGTTTAGACCAATCACATGGTAATTTGTAAAATTTGAGGGCGTCATATGTATCAGCCATACTCTTCTCAATATGTTCCCTCAGCTTATGGAGGTCACTAATCAGCGGGATTGTTTGAACTGATGATCTTTTACGTTTATTAATTTTCTTCTCTGCAACACAATTTACTCTGTAGTTCCATTCACTTTTGAATAGTGTTCTAAATCTTTGTGCTTCTTCAAGTTTTTCATCGTTTGAATGACGTAATGCACTGCCCAGTTTTGTTTCAATCACATGGCTTATTAAATTTCCTAAATATTTGCCAAGGGTCAGTGATGGATTCTCCTTCTCAAATGTCATGGATTTAGAGGAGGATACAACAAGATCAAAATTGTTAGGCTTGATGAGACTGTCCAGATTACATAATGTTGTTTTTTTCGCCTCTAAGATCAATCTACCTAACGTTCTTACTCCTTGACTAACTCTGTGGATATCAGATACCTTTTGGTCCTCTTCATCACCCAAACCCTCCATGCGTAGTGCTGCAAAAGACAGCAGCAGTTTGTCCTTCCTTACAATTTCTTTCACATCATCATCCCTCATCCTACTCAACAGTTGATTACAAAGTTTATCCGAATTGTCTAACAGTGCACTATGTAAAAGCATTCTCCCTGTTCGTACTGCCGCATTTCTCCGAGTCTGATCATTCTCTGTGGCCTCTTCGTCATGGCCACTTTTGTTAATATTCTTCCTCATACTATTAAATGGGCAGCTGTTTTGATGAATCCACAAGGTATGCTTGAGCAAAAATTTAAGGCAGTACTGACAGGGCAGAAAATCAGAATGATCATATAAATCATTGGTCCGTCCATCTCGTCTGGCAACTACTAACTTCCCTTCTCCTGCTTTTATAACGTTTACATTGTGTTTGAAGTTTCCTTCATTTTCAAGTAGTTGTAATTTGTTTCTTCTTTCTATAGATTGTTTTGGTAATTGTACTAGAGCCGATACTCTAGGTTTATCACGATGTACAGTCACAAGATGCTTGGCAATTTTACATGCTATCTGTTTCACACAAAAAGTGCAATAATGGCATTTATCATAAAGTTGTTTGCAACCGCTCTTTATTGATCCTCTTCTAAAGAGTGTAATATCTGAAAATTTGGTTTTCCTTTTTCTTTCCTTCAAAAGATCATATCTTGTTTTTCGTTTCTTTGCAGGAGAAACAGACTCCTCAAAGTCATCTGAATCATTGTTTTCTGAACATGAGCTTGAAATTTGTGATTCATGTAATAATTTTTCATCTATCTTGTAGTCGGGATCAACAGGATCACTATCTTCAATATAACTTTCATGTTCACTATCATCAGAATAAGCCTTTTCGTGCTCACTATAATCTGGATAAACTGTCTCATTCTCGCTATAATCAGAATAAACATAATGGACACTATAATCCCGATGCACTTTATCGTCCTCACTATCATCAGACTGAACATTATCATCACTCTCACTATAGTTGATGTAGTAATCATCCCCACCTTCTAAAGGCTCGTAAATATTTCCACAAATAAAACACAACTTGGAAGTTTCACCGGAACAACTCATTAATTTACCGTGATGGCAGGAAAACCTTGCAGCTAGTTCCTCATGTTTTTCACACCCACTGGAAGAATACTCTACAAAAAATAATAATAAAACAAAGTGGAGTGCAAAGTATGAAATCAAAATGCCAGTCCAACCACCTGATTAAAATTGTGGTGAAGTTGGCTCATTAAAATCCTGACCATGTTTTAAAAAAGTGTTTTTCGCGAAATGGTGACAGACATACGGTCCGACAGACACATCACCATGACATTAGCTCATCTGGCCTGATCAACTAAAAACTTTTTTCGCGACCAGCACATTGAGGGTCACTTAACCAGAAATCTGTGTTCCTTGTAAAGATTTTTGACCAGAAGATCACAGGCTTTAGTACTCGATATTTACCTCCCAGAAGAACAAATGAAAGATTAATCAAACTAAAAAAAAGCTATACTGATCAAAGTAAAAATTAGACATTACCTTGCACTGTCTCTCCATGAGAGTACTAAAACAGAAAAAAAACATGGTTCACACAAAGTGAGCATAGATGGGATATGTGAATTTATCACATGAATCATAATCAAGATAATTACTTATAAAAAAAAGAGCTCCCAAGAGTTATCTGCCTATAAATGCAAAAATAAGTTTTAACTTAAAAATAAAACTCACACATATATAGCCACACAGATCTTGTTCTGCATTTTAAATAAATGAAGGAATTAAGATCACTATAAACGTCCATGTATATTTTTTGCATGTCACGAGATGCATGTCTGGTATGAATTAGACAAGAATCCACGCATTTTTGCTAAGTCTAGGGCAAACACAAGCAAAATTTAATTTTCATCAATTTGAACATCAAATATGGCTGCCGTTACCTCAATTGGAGCCAGACTTAACTCAGTGTCAAACTTGTCCAAGATATTCATGAAATGCATGGCTGGAATAAATTGTGTAATAATCCACGCAACTTTTTCAAGTCTAGAGTGTACATATAAACAAAAATGTGATTCTCCCCAATTTTAGACATTGAAGATTGCCGTCGTGACCTCATTATACCCATATTTCACCCAATGTCGAAATAGTCATGAAATGCTTGACTGGTATAAATTGTGTGAGAATCCACGCATTATTGGGAAGTTTACAGCGTACAAAAGCAAAAGTATGATTTCACCATTTTGGACATCACAGATAGCACTTTGACACATATTTCACCCAATGTCGAAATGCATGCCCGGTATAAATTTTGTAAGAATCCATGTATTATCAGCAAGTCTAGGCCATACACTGAGCAAAAGTAATAGTACACCCTGTACATGTTATCATTTATATAATACGGACCTTTCTACTCTCTTGAGAATGTATTCGCTCTGGAGTGGATTGCAGCCCCAGCAAAGAAATTTATGATAGAAATGACTATTCATTTGTACTCGCATTATCAATTCAGGAAACAATTTTGGGAGTAAAATAGACATGGGTTAGTTGATGCTGCTAACTAGAAATGAGTGTTCACCCGCGAACACTGATGAAGGCTCCCCTTGCTCAGCATGACCATGTACATGAGTAGCTTGGTCAAGCATTTCAAGAGATATGATAATAACAAGATTTGATTAGTGCAGGTGCATAACAAAACAAGCCACTTATAAATCGGACAAGCAGTTCTCGAGATATCAGAGTGACAAGATTAGATTTTGCTAAAAAGTTTATCAGATGTAGTTTAGTTCAGGTGCATAACATGCAAAGCCATTTGCAAATTGGCCAAGCGGTTACCAAAATATCAGGGTGACAAAGCTCAACTGCCAGAATTTTAAAGTTCATGATGGCCGCCGTGACCTACATGTACATAAATACTCCATTTTGCCGAAAAGTTGATGAAAGCGGGAATTCAGTGCAGGTGTATCGCATGTGAAGCCATTTGCGAATCTGACAAGTGGTTACCACGATATTAAAGCGACAAGGCTCAACTGTCAGGATTTTACAGTTCAAAATGGCCGCTATGACCTTCATAATTATTTGATTTTGTCGAAAAGTTGATCGAAGCGGGACTTCAGTGGAGGTGTATACCATTCAAAGCCATTTGTAAATCACACAAGCGGTTCCCAAGATATCAGGGTGACAAAGCTCAAATGCGGAATTATAGATTTTAATAAATACATTTCAATTTCGCCAAAAAGTTGATCAAAGCGGGAATTCAGTGCAGGGGTATAACATACAAAGCCATTAGTAAATAGGACAAGCGGTTCTCAAGATATCAGGGTATCAGGGTGACAAGGAACAAGGCGGTGGCGGCTGCGGACAAAACCGTACAAAATTAAAAAGCCTCCCCTGGTCAGGGGAGCCTTAATCAGTCATATGATTGGTCAGGGTAGACTAAGAAATGTAGGCCAGAAAACATTTTTCATACGTCTAATTCAATATACAGGTAGCTGATCCATTAAAAAGCATAAAATGCATAAAAGGCACATGAAAATAATTGGGTCACCATAGTGTATAAATGGTATATCTTTTTTTTAGATTCTCCAGAGTGATAATAACAATTTCCTAATTATTCTTTTAAGAAACAAGTATAAAATTGCATCCTGGACAAGTGTTCAAAATACATAAAAAATAAAGGTGAATGAAGTCTGTTAATCTGTCCAATATTTTCGTCTGTATACATAAATATACACCTTATGTAATTGGGTACCACCAATTTAACACTGTACATCAACCAAAAAAAACTGACCCAATACTGTGAATTTCTATGTATACATAAATATGCATCGTATGTACCCAATTTAAAACTGTATATTGACCAAAAAAATCAGACCCAATACTGTGAATTTCTATGTATACATAAATATGCATCGTATGTAATTGGGTACGACCAATTTAAAACTGTATCTCAAACAAAAAAATCAGACCCAATACTGTGAATTTCTATGTATACATAAATATACATCGAATGTAATTGGGTACGACCAATTTAAAACTGTATCTCAAACAAAAAAATCAGACCCAATACTGTGAATTTCTATGTATACATAAATATACATCGAATGTAATTGGGTACGACCAATTTAAAACTGTATCTCAAACAAAAAATCAGACCCAATACTGCGAATTTCTATGTATACATAAATATGCATCGTATGTACCCAATTTAAAACTGTATATTGACCAAAAAAATCAGACCCAATACTGTGAATTTCTATGTATACATAAATATGCATCGTATGTAATTGGGTACGACCAATTTAAAACTGTATCTCAAACAAAAAAATCAGACCCAATACTGTGAATTTCTATGTATACATAAATATACATCGAATGTAATTGGGTACGACCAATTTAAAACTGTATCTCAAACAAAAAAATCAGACCCAATACTGTGAATCTCTATGTATACATAAATATACATCGAATGTAATTGGGTACGACCAATTTAAAACTGTATCTCAAACAAAAAAATCAGACCCAATACTGCGAATTTCCATGTATACATAAATATACATCGTATGTAATTGGGTACCACCAATCTAAAACTGTACCTCAAACAAAAAAATCAGACCCAATACTGCGAATATAAGACTTTTAATTTATTGACTATATCTAGAGCTGTTTACATGAATAGATTTGTCAACATCTAATATTATTAAAATATTACTTAAACAAAGTACATCCTACAAACAAAGCCTGCAAACAAAAAACAATCACTCGGGCAGCAATCACTTCTGCACCAAAATATTTATAAAAGATTTGGATCTCGTAACTAAAAAACAGCCCAATGCATACAATTTCACAGTCATATAATGCTAAATTTATAAACACATACTTTATTTTGACGATGTTATAGGTATTAATTTGTTTAAAAATGCTTTCCCTAATTTATATAAAGTTGGATGGTTGGATTCCACACCACGGAAGATTGGAAGCCTTTTCCAAATGCAGACATTGTTGGAAATAGGAAAATATTGACGACCAATCAGCCGTTTTGAACACTGAAAGACTGACAGTGTGAATGAGAAATTTCAGTGACTTTCAGCCCCAAAATAGGTCATGTCACACATCCCTGAGCTTGACCTGTATTTTTCTGCAATGATGCATCTGTATGCCAAGGCTAACTCAAACTATTCAGAAGATATTGTGTTTCAAATGAATAGAGTGCGATGGAGCACAACTTCCTTACAGTTAAACTATTAATTACCTCTGGCACTTTTTCCTGATGAGAGTTTCCCCCACTCAACTGCTCATTTTTGTCAGTTTCTGGTGAAAAACAAAAGCAAAGCTTGTGAATCAGAACAGAGTAAAGTAAATTTGGTTTCATTTTGATTTAAATAATTCAAAAGATTATTTCAATCATCTACGCACCCTCCTTCTGCACATTCTCTTCTTTATCATCTATTACAGGCAGATCTTCATCCTCTTCCTCATCATATACAGGCAGATCTGACAATTTTAGAGAATAGGCCTACCAAAATTGTTATAATGTATTTATTACTATTTTAATAATAAAAATATCTTACTTATATTGCATTATATCTTTAATTTTTTTCTAGTAGGCATAAGACTTTTGAAACAGTATATAGGCCTTCTGTTTGAATATATATAGCCTAAATACATGATGACCAGATATATCTCACTGCAATTATAGTGTAGATTAGCCTACAAAATCATGTAGCGATACAAGCTAAATCATCAATATAACTAGATGGGAGTGTTTGCGAAAACATTTGCATCCCGTCAGGTATTTGGTTGTTTTGGTGGGCACCTATCCTAAAAGTTGATCGAATCAATGAAATATAGCTATAAATGCTGTGAATAAATTTTTGAAAAAAATTTACAAGCCGTTATCTTGCTATCACGTTCAGAAGGTGTCAGAAGCAAATATCTAAAAATGGTCAGCATATGGTTGTTTTGGTCGGCATCCATCCTAAAAGCTGATTGAATCAAGGAAATATAGGTATAAATGCTGTAAATAAATTTTGAAAAAAATTAACGAAAGCCGGCGCGTTAAGAAGGTGTCAGAAGCCCGGCGTTCACAGTAAGGTGTGAAAGACATCACTATTTGGTTGTCTGCCAAGAATTTAGGTTGTCCACAAAAAGATAAAGACAACAAATCAAGAAACACCAACCACTTAAAAGCACTGCCGTTTTTTTTTAAATAACTGGAAAGATCCATTGGGAAGCCATGATAATAAATTAAATGCATCTGACTTAATTTGTTTGAACTATTTGACACAAGTACCGAACTGTACAACAAATAGTTTGTTGTTCCCAGTACGGTTTGGTGCGTGTGGTACACGTGCAGGGGTCAACAGAATAAAAACATAGGCTTGAAGGCCAAAGTTATGTATTGTACACTCACTTGATGCCATTATATTACACGCAACACCTGTTATGTATCACACTGCAATGCATATGAGGTGGGAGGGCGTTTGGCAAGAGGAATAGCTTTACTTTTCTGATCTGCATATACAGCCAGGTGTTTATGAACGGAGCTGTTTCTTTTAGCATACATAATGCCTCCGGCCGCAGGCTAGCGGACACATAAAAATGGTCGCCATATGGTTGTTTTGGTCGGCAAATATCCTACAAGTTGATGGAATCAAGGAAATATAGCTATAAATGATGTAAAGGTTCCCCTGCTATCGCGTTCAGAAGCAAATGTTACCAGACGAACACCGTGCGCCATGACAATACCTCTCCAGTCTCCAGCCAAAGGCTGAGGCGTAAAAAGTGGTTAAATATGTAGGTGAAATAAGGTCAATGCTGAAACCAAGGCAATGGAGTGATAACTTACCATAGTAATTTAAAAACTAACGAGCGAGGCACTTAAAACCCCTCGGCATCACCTTGACCCAAGTAACTTTAAAAGTAGCTCAGCATGCCCCATCATCAAACTCGTCTGAAATCCCTGCTAGGCACCCATTTGGTGCAAATTTAGCCATCCTAACTTAATTACAACTTTAGGTATAGTGTTCAGAAGCCATTTACAGAGATAACCTTGACCCCTGTGACTTTGGTTAGCATATCCCATCATTCAACTCATCCGAGATCCCACCCAGAAACACATTTGGTGCAAATTTGGCAATTCTAACTCGATTACAGCTCTAGCTATAGTGTTCAAAAGCTATTTACAGATATGACCTTAACCCTTGTGACCTAAACGTTGCCTATCATCAAACTCGTCCCCTCGCAACACTTATTTGGTGCAAATTTTGAAATCCTAACTCGGTTACAACTCAAGTTAAAGTGTTCACAAGCCATTTACAGAGACAACCTTGACCCCTGTGACCTTAAAAACAGGTCGGCATATCACATCATTGAACTCAACCGCGATTCTACTCAGACAGGTGAGGGCGAAAATGTCACTCGTCGGTACCGGTGGGGCTTGACAAAAAGTAGGAGGGGTGACTCAAAAAGTAGGACCTCAATTCTTTACTCAAAATATATATTTTTACAAAAAATCGACTGGTGGCCTCCCATCACTTATTGTCTTCCTATTGTACAGACCCTGCCATTGACTTTCCGTCATACTCTCAGAAATGCAAGGGTAAAAGTACTTCTAGCGACCTTCACCTGAAACACTGACCCGGGAAATATAGGTGTTTCCTAAACTGCCAGTCTGTTGTGTGCACATTTTTATTATTTTATTAGTTATTGTCGTCCCTTGAGTATCTGCGGTGTGTGCGGCCGGTATGGCCATTGACTCTATTTTGGAGTGGGAATGTGTGTTGGTCTTGATGCCATTTTTAGTCACCAGATGGCGATGGTGGTAATATTTCCGACTTGCAGAGTCGGTGCCACTAACCACCATGAACCCTGGCGTAACAAAATAATGATTACAGAACTGTTGCTTCTGTGACCATGACAACAGATTTGGTAGAACATGTTTAAGAACAAGCAATTTTAGGTTTCAGGCTGCTGTGACAGGAAGATTTTGGTCAATTTTAATCAAATTCCTTGACTAAATGCTGGAATAAATAGCATTTTTCATAAAACCTGGAATATGACCTTGACCTCAACCTGTATGCTAAACCACCTGATTACCAATCAGGTAAAGCATGATCAAAATCCTGAAAATCATCTAGAAGAAATAGCATTTTTCTATCCACCTTTCTACCTTTAAAAATCCTCATAAGACATGGAATATGACCTTGACCACAACCTGCATGTCCAACAACCTGATTAAAATTGTGGTAAAGTTGGCTCATTAAAATCCTGACCATGTTCTAGAAGAGTGTTTTTCGTGAAATGGTGACAGACAGAGGGTCCGACGGATACATCACCATGACATAAGCTCATCTGGTCTGATAAACTAAAAAAAAATTTCGCGACCAGCACATTGAGTGTCACTTAACCAGAAATCCCTAATCCTCTAAAAGATTCTTCACCAGAAGATCACAGGCTTTAGTACTCAATATTGACCAGAAGATCACAGGCTTTAGTACTCAATATTTACCTCCCAGAAGAACAAATGAAAGATTAATCAAACTAAAAAAAAGCTATACTGATCAAAGTAAAAAAGAGACATTACCTTGCACTGTCTCTCCATGAGAGTACTAAAACAGAAAAAAAACAATGGTTTACACGAAGTGAGCATAGATGGGAAATGTGAATTTTATCACATGAATCATAATCAAGATAATCACTTATAAAAAAAAGAGCTTCAAAGAGTTGCCTGCCTATAACAAGGTATAATTTGCTTCAGAAAAATTGTGTAGCAGTTTAGCATAGTGGCATGTGTCAAGATACTATTCTCCATACGAAGAACTACTACACCAACATATTATTGTGTAGCATTTGCCCAAAATTGCGTAGCAAACTGCACTGCTACACCAGACAAATTATTCCTTGCTATAAATGCAAAATTAAGTTTTAACTTAAAAATAAAACTCGCATATATATAGGCACACACATCTTGTTCTGCATTTTAAATAAATACAGGAGTTAAGATCACTCTAAACGTCAATGTATATTTTTTGCATGTCACGAGATGCATGTCTAGTATGAGTTAGACAAGAATCCACACATTTTTGCCAAGTCTAGGGCATACACAAGCAATTTTCTTGTACAGAGTGCTGTATTTGTCATATACAGCAATACCACCAGTGCTGCATTAAATTGACTGCTAACTGAGATTCTCATGCAAATTGTTTAACATCAAGAAATCATATAAAATCTATAAACTAATAAAGATATACCTAGATTTATTATAGTAAAATAATAGCCGAATTATTTTTCTTTAATTTTGCCCGAAAAAATGGTCACATGACCTAATTAAATATTCAGAATGGCCACCATTTCTATGAAAACTGAAGAGCTTTTTCAGGTTTTTCTCTAATATAATGGTTAATAGGACCAATATGACCACTGTAAATGTCGTTTAAATTAAAAATGTGGATGTGTTTATTTTTTTGTTTAAATTGTGCTTTCAAAAGATGGTCACATATGAAATATTCAAAATGGCCACTATTTCAATGAAAACTAGTCTTTTTTCAGTTTTCCCTAATATGATCTTTAATATGACTAATCTGAAGAATGTAAAGGATTTATGATTTATTTTTAGCCCCCCCCTCCCCCCGAGCATGTTAAAAAATTGTACACCCCCTTTCCATTCTCACTGTCTCATTATTACCAGGATGCAATCTTTTGCCCCCCCCCCCACAATACAATAGATAGGCCCTACTTTAATTTTTGTACCCCCCCATCGGGTTGTGAAAAGTTTGTGTGCCCCCCCCGAAAAACAACCCCCTCTACGTAAATAATGAACACTCCCTAAGGCCTAATAGGAAAAATAAATATCTTCGTCAGGCACGGGTGTGTCCTGCCAACCGTCATAGAGCCCAGCTAGAGGACTATGAGTCTTAAGTCTAAGACGTTGATAGCGTCTCTGACAACGGCCCCTCGGCAGTTATATTGAGTGATTGGCAGAATCATTTACCTTTTGATAGCTTCTGCTTGTCGAATTTCATCAAGAAACCCTAAAAATCATTATCTGATTCAAAAAGATCTCCTAACAAGAGCACACTCGATAATAGCCCGCCGCCGAATTATGATAAAAAAAGTAAAGACAAATGTCATCCCAAGATATAAATGGTATGTTATATATGATAGATACATGTATAATATGATATACTATAATATGTTTATCTATAAGATGCGTCTGACAAAAATGTTTTCTATTGGTGTCATAAAGTCGGCCATTTTGAATTTTTTCCAGCCATTATTGAACTTGTCCGAGAACTGGTCATTAGTAACATACATAACAAATTTGGGAAGGATACATGGAAAACTTTTCAAGTTATCGTGCCCACAAGGTCAAATTATTGACGTAAAATGCGAAAAATCGCAATAAGTCGGCCATTTTGTATTTTTTTCCAGCCATTATTAAACTCGTCCGAGAACTGGTCATTAGTAACATGCATAACAAATTTGGGAAGTATACATGGAAAACTTTTTAAGTTATCATGCCAACAAGATCAAATTATTGTTGTAAAATGCGATAAACCGCAATAAGTCGGCCATTTTGAATTTTTTTCCAGCCATTATTGAACTTGTCCGAGAACTGGTCATTAGTATAATGCATAACAAATTTGGGAGGGATACATCGAAAACTTTTCAAGTTATCGTGCCCACAAGGTCAAATTATTGACATAAAATGCAAAAAATCGCAATAATCCTGCCATTTTAATTTTTTTTCCAGCCATTATTGAACTTGTCCGAGAACTGGTCATTAGTAACATGCATAACAAATTTGGGAATGATACATGGAAAACTTTTCAAGTTATCGTGCCCACAAGTAAATGTTAACGCCGACGAACTTCAATTGCAATAGCCCACCTTCTTTAATTAAAATTAAAAGGCGTGCTAAAAATGTATCCGATGACATACTTGCCACTTTTGAAAAGTACAAAGCGGGACAGCTGCGACCAAGTGGTCCCATGCTAGGGAAATTTGGCATTTTGATACATTTTCCCAGTAAAAATGCTCCCCGGAAAATTTTGAATTTAAGGCCTTCTGAGACCACTTTTCGCCCATTTTGGGCTCAATTTTCAGGACTTTTTGCATTGCATTTGAAAAGTGGGACATTAAACTGTGACAGCTGGACGCGGGACAAACTAGGCAAAAGCGGGACTGTCCCGACCAAAACGGGACGGTTGGCAAGTATGCGATGACGATCCGCTGCTGGGTCAGAATAGTCGCGACAGTTGAGGTCAGCCATTTTAAAAAACGCACTATAATGCTCGCTACCGAGAACTGTAATTTGCATATGTTGCTCCCAATCGGCAAATAGCCGATTGATTATGTTGGACAAGGGCCCTTGCCGACCAGCCAATGAGATTTAAGCTTGGGCACATGTGATCGTTAATGTTTACAATCAGTATTTTATGTACACATGCGCGAACGACTATAGTCGTGCTTAGCAGCAAGAGCCAGAAATTGTCAGCACGACTATAGCTGCTCTTAGCACTGAGAGACCGGACTATAGTCACGAATAGCAGGAAAAGGGTTAACTCGGTGTCCAACTTGTCCAAGATATTCATGAAATGCATGGCTGGAATAAATTGTGTGATAATCCACGCAACAGAGTGTACATATGAACAAAAATGTGATTCTCACGATTGTAGACATCAAAGATTGCCGTCGTGACCTCATTATACCCATATTTCACCCAATGTCAAAATAGTCATGAAATGCTTGGCTGGTATAAATTGTGTGAGAATCCACGCAGTTTACAGCGTACAAAAGCAAAAGTATGATTTCACCAATTTGGACATCAAAGATAGCACTTTGACACTTATTTCACCCAATGTCGAAATGCATGCCCGGTATAAATTTTGTAAGAATCCATGTATTATCAGCAAGTCTAGGCCATACACTGAGCAAAAGTAATAGTACACCCTGTACATGTTATCATTTATATAATACGGACCTTTCTACTCTCTTGAGAATGTATTCGCTCTGGAGTAGATTGCAGCCCCATTGAAGAAATTTATGATAGAAATGACGATACATTTGTACTTGCATTATCAATTCAGGAAACAATGCATGAAAGGCACATACAAATAATTGGGTCACCATAAATATAAATGGCATATCTTTTTTTTAGATCCTGCAGAGTGATAATAACAATTTCCTAACAATATTTTTGGTATACATAAATATACACCGTATGTAATTGGGTACCCCCAATTTAAAACTGTACATCAACTGAAAAAAGTGACCCAATACTGCGAATTTCTATGTATACATAAATATACATTGTATGTAATTGGGTACGACCAATTTAAACCTGTATATTTAACAGAAAAATCAGACCCATTACTGTTGATTTCTATGTATACATAAATATACATCGTATGTAATTGGGTACCACCAATTTAAGTGACCCAATACTGCGAATTTCTATGTATACATAAATATACACCGTATGTAATTGGGTACCCCAAATTTAAAACTGTATATCAACTAAAAAAAGTGACCCAATACTGTGAACTAAAAAAAGTGACCCAATACTGTGAATTTCTATGTATACATAAATATACACCGTATGTAATTGGGTACCCCCAATTTAAAACTGTACATCAACTAAAAAAAGTGACCCAATACTGCGAATTTTTATGTATACATAAATATACATTGTATGTAATCGGGGACGACCAATTTAAACCTGTATATTTAACAAAAAAATCAGACCCATTACTGTTGATTTCTATGTATACATAAATATACATCGTATGTAATTGGGTACCACCAATTTAAAACTGTACCTCAAACAAAAAGTCAGACCCAATACTGCGAATATAAGACTTTTAATTTATTGACTATATCTAGAGCTACCTACATGTATAGATTTGTCAACGTCTAATATCATTAAAATACTACTAAAACAAAGTACATCCTACAAACAAAGCCTGCAAACAAAAACCAATCACTCGGGCAGCAATCACTTCTGCACCAAAATATTTATAAAAGATTTGGATCTTGTAACTAAAAAACGGCCAAATGCATACAATTTCACAGTCATATAATGCTATATTTATAAACACATACTTTTTTTTTATGATGTTATAGGTATTAATTTGTTTAAAAAAGCTTTCCTTATTATATAGAAAGCTGGATGGTTGGATTCCACACCACAGGAGATTGGAAGCCTTTTCCAAATGCAGATATTGTTGGAAATAGGAAATATTGGCCACCAGTGGGCCGTTTGGAACATTGAAAGACTGACACTGTGAATGAGAAATTGGAGTGACCTTCAGCCCCAAAATAGGTCAATGTCACTCATCTCTGAACTTGACCTGTATTTTCTTGCAATGATGCATCTGTATGCCAAGGTTAACTCAAACTATTCAGAAGATATAAATAGTGTGCGATGGAGCACAACTTCCTTACAGTTAAACTATTAATTACCTCTATTTTTTCCTGATGAGAGTTTCCCCCACTCAACTGCTCATTTTTGTCAGTTTCTGGTGAAAAACAAAAGCAAAGCTTGTTAATCAGAACAGAGTAAAGTAAATTTGGTTTCATTTTGATTTAAATAATTCAAAAGATTATTTCAATCATCTACGCACCCTCCTTCTGCACATTCTCTTCGTTATCATCTATTACAGGCAGATCTTCATCCTCATCCTCATCATATACAGGCAGATCTGACAATTTAGGAAATTGTAGAGAATAGGCCTACCAAGATTGTTATAATGTATTTATTACTATTTTAATAATAAATATATCTTACTTATATTGCATTTTATCATTCAATTTTTTCTAGAAGGCATAAGACTCTTGAAACAGTATATAGGCCTTCTGTTTGAATATATATAGCCTAAATACATGTTGACCAGATACATCTCACTGCAATTATAGTGTAGATTAGCCTACAAAATCATGTAGCGATACAAGCTAAATTCTCAATATAACTAGATGCGAGTGTTTGCGAAAACATATGCATCCCGCCAGGTATTTGGTTGTTTTGGTCGGCACCTATCCTAAAAAAGTTGATCAAATCAATAAAATATAGCTAAAATGCTGTAAAGAAATTTTGAAAAAAATTACGGAGCGGGTCTTTTGCTATTGCGTTAAGAAGGTGTCAGAAGCCAGTATCTAAAAATGGTCGGCATTTGGTTGTTTTGGTCAGCACATATCATGAAAGCTGATCGATGCAATCAAGGAAATACTACCATACATGTAGGCAATAAATTTCATTAGATCAGTAATAACAAAATGTTGTATTAGTCATGAATAAAAACAATATTAGATCAAATTCAATTGAAGCAACAATAAACAGATAAAAAAACTTAATAGTGGTTTGCTCTTAATTTCTGAAGCGGTTTACCAGTCCTTATGTTGCAACATATTGTTTTATATACATGTAATTTGCAACTAATGTGCAGATACTAGGTACGTGAAATGATTATCTTAAAGCTAAAGAATAGAACAAATGAACCAAAATAAAATAGGACATGTTGTGTAAAAATTAAGTGCTTTAAATCAACTGACATGAATGTCACTGCTCATTGATGTCAGTGAGGGGATGTTTTACAAATGATTTTATTAATTAATTAGTTAACTACATATCAGTGCAAGCGAATCTATTGAAACGCATGAGCCAGCTCTACATATCCATGATTAATATGCATGTCAAAGTAAAATGATGAATAAATGGTATTTTTCATGACTTTAGGAATACGGCAAGGATGCTCCGATCCGTCTGTAATTTCAAATATTACCTAATTTTTTTATTCTTAACAAAATAAGCTAAGGCCACACAAATTTATTTAATTGTTTTACCGATTTTTTTCAGCATTAAGGCTGTCGGGTGGCGGAAAAAAAAAAAATTAGATAGGTGTTTAATTTTTTTTAGATTGGTCTACATTACAGAAAGCGACGAGTTCCCCAGGTTTGGGCCAATTACGAGCACTGACATACTGTATTATCCGTAATAAACGCACCCCTCCCCCGTTTTTCAGGTAGGCTACCCTCTAAACTGACCTAAAAAAACATTAAAATTTACTCTCCTGTCCTTAATATCGACAAAGCATTTCGTTTGCTAAAACGGCGGCCGATTTTGCATACAGGCTAGTTCGTTGTGGCCAGGTTCGTTTAACAGAAAACTAGTCTTATTAAAGTCAAGAAAAAAACATGTTTTTCTATTTGACTACTTCCCTGGACAAGCTGAGAGAGATAAGACGTGAATGAATAGCCGCCGCAGCCAGCTTGATAACTGCACAAGACGCTGTGTGTCAGATCTGGATGTAAGACGGGATTTGCACACGCCACCACTAGACGCCAAACCCATGCCGGTTCAATGTAGATCACCATTGACGGCGGTGGCCCAGCATTAGAACAACACTGCCCCGACGTCTCGTGCCGACAACATTCACTTGCATACAGATAGCGTCTGTGTGCGTGTGTTGTCTTCAACTTCAATGCTGGGTTAACAACGAAGATACCGGCCCCGAGTTGCCTGTTTGCCATTGAATATATCAATGAGAATGTCATCCATAACATTTGTTTTTAAATTCTTATTTGGCAATGCATTATAGATCAATCCAGGTGTTTCGGGTTGAGTTGTAGTGTAATGTGTGTGACACATTAACAAGACCATAGCGTGCACAGTGTCAGCCTTGATCTATCAGCTATGTTTCACACCTGATGTCGGCACCTGGCTGCACCTTGAATTGTGTCAGACTGACCACAGTGTGTCAGTTTTGCTTACAACGAAAGTAATGACTGTTTATTGCAGTGGCACAGTAAGAAAGAAACAGTTTTCATTTTTTTTTAACACGACGGCGGAAAAAAATAAAAATGAAATTTTCGAAATTTCAAAAAAAAATTTTGCCATTTTCGGAAATTTTCGGTGGCGATTCAGTACAATTAAATCAATTTGTGTGGCCTAAACAGACATTACAAAAGTGCTTTGCTGTAGTTTTATGACAGCGTCAATGTTGGCTTCAGATGAAATACACAAAAATCATAATTTTTTAAAAAGCACTTGATTTTATCATAACATATTACAAGTGGAAATTACCTTTTTTCACAATTTTACTAGACCTGTCAATGCAACAAAATATCATATACATGATATATATAAATGTAGATACAGTAATAACCAGTTTCATTTATGTCTACGTTTAATGTATATTTTTCTTGCACAAGTCTAACAAGAGCATGTCCCCCGTCGAGATGGCAAATCACCCGGGAACAAAATTTCTATTTTTAGCCATATAGTACTAAACCAAAAATGGGCCAAAGTATAGTGACCACAAAAGGCACAATGGGACATTCCTAAGGAAGCTGCTTGTCGAATATAGGCATATCCGTCAAGCGGTTGCGGAGATTTCATATGGGAACGAAATTTATATTTTTAGCCATAGTACTGACCCAAAAGTAGGCCAAGGTACAGTGACCCCAAAAGACACAATGGGACATCTCAGGGAAGCTGGGTGTGGAATATAAAGCAAATCAGTCAAGCGGTAGCTGGGATATTACCCAGAAATGAAATATCTGTTTTTAGCCATAGTACCAAACCAAAAGTAGGCCAAAGGACAGTGACCGCAAATGCACAATGAGAGACCCCAAGGAAGCTATGTGACGAATTTGAAGCAAATCCGTCAAGGAGTGTGGAGATATCGGCCTGAAACGAAATTTCTATTTTTAGACATAGTACCGAACCAAAAGTAGGCCAAAGTACAGTGACAACAAAAGACACAATTGGACATCCCAGGGTAGCTGTGTGTCAAATATGAAGCAAATCTGTCAAGCGGTTGCAGAGATATCGCCTGGAAACGAAATTTCCATTTTTAGCCATAATACGGAATCAAAAGTAGGCCAAAGTACAGTAACTCCAAAGGCACAATGAGACACCCCAGGAAAGCTGCGTCTCCAATATGAAGCAAATCCGTCAAGCGGTTGCATGCAGAGATTTAGCCCGGAAACGAATTTTTTATTTTTCGCCCTAATACAGAATCAAAAGTAGGCCAAAGTACAGTGACCCCCAAAGGCAACAACAGGACACCTCGGGGAAGCTGTGCGTCGAATATGAAGCGAATACGCCAAGTGGTTGTAGAGATCTCCCCCGGAAATAAAATTTCTATCATTAGCCATAGTACTTAACCAAAAGTAGGCCTAAGTGCTGTGTGTCAAATATGAAGCAAATCTGTAAAGCAGTTGCGGAAATATATCGCCCGGAAAGGAAAGTGCTAACAGAAGTACAGACGCCCAGACGGACAGACAAGCCCATGCCTATGTACTGCATTTTTGTCCCCCGTGCACATAGTGCAATGGGGGACAAAAATGCAGTATTTTGACCCGGTACCGCGATTGGACCACAACAAACTTGTGGAACAGTTGTGGTACCGGTACTGCACCTGTACCATGTGACGTCACACAGTCATGATGGTACGAAATCTGATCGACTATCAGCTGACCAATCAGTTGTCACGTGTCTCAGACGTGAATAAAACTGTATAATAGCATGTGCATATGACCTGATCAGTACTATCTGAAAACGCACAAGGTGAAATGGTTGATTTAATGGTGTTGGCAGGTAATAAACAATATTTCTATCACAACTTTTCAATGACTTTTCAATGTAATTTTCATTAGCCTCCCCATAGAGATCTGAATCAATCCACATCTTCATCAAGTTTATTCATCACATCAGAAACCCCCGGAGATTTTGCTTAACTTTTCTATGGCTATATACAATGTACATACTCTTCACAATAGTTTTACAATTTTTCAAACCATATGGGTAATGTGAAATAAAATACTGTATTAAAGGCGCTAACACGTCAGACACTTTTCTGCTAGCTAATAATCTCAATCATATAGACCCCAATAAAAGTAGTGGTAGTTGTGAAAATTACTTTAGGAATGCGTGAGGCAAGTTTGAAGTTCAAACAAAGCTTCCTTATAAATAAAAAATTCTCTTACATTGTGTTGTCTCTGTTATGGTAATTATATCTCGCGCTCGGCCAGTACTCTCAAGTCCTGAATTATCGTACCGGTACGATTATTTTTTCATTGTAAAAAAACAGACGGTACCGGCTTATTGTGGACGGTACGTTTATTAGTTTTCTAATATCAATCCTGGTCACTGACACTGGCGGTGACAAGTCTCCAAATTTTCCGTCTCCTGGATTTTCATAATTACTTCCCGATTTTTTATATACTTTTATATATTTTTAAATTGAATATGAAAGACATAAACAATGCTAGATTTTTGACCACGATTTAGTCTTCTTCTATTATCGCTTACGCTGGTATTCTGTTTCTCTACTCCTAGCAAGCCCATCGGCGATAATAAATATAACTGTTCAGCCCCCTGAACCGGCTGAAGCTGTAACAGTGTGATTGTGGCTTCTCATAACGGAATAGGATAAACATGACGTACATGCAGGGGTCTTTGTTATTCTATTTTTGAGTGGCTGCATTGGATTGGTTATTGTATTTCGATTTCCACAACAAATATATAATAGTCCATGCCAGGCACAATGGTCAGGTAGCATTATTATTTTCGTGCATATGCAAATGCAATACTAGTAATTGAACACAAATTTAAGTTGCATACTCAACAACTAGATCTAGCGTTAGTAATTCACCATGTAAATCCATAAATGTTCAGTAATTTTTTTTTTTTATAAGTTACTTTTATTTAATTTTAAAGATTTGTCCAGTAGGTACTATTATTCTGGGGGGGTACTATTATTACCTTTACAAGATGTGTCCAGTAGGTACTTTTATTTTGGAAGGTACTATTATTTATACAGAGTTGTGTCACGAGCCCCCAATCAGGGACAGGATATTGGCTTCATGCGGGTATTCCCACGCTAATTGCCCACCCAAAGACTGGAGATTTGCATACTTTTGAAAACGAAGAATAAAACTGCCAAACAATAAAAGGCTATTTTCCTATGAAAGGAGCTTGATTTCATGATTAGTAGTACTTGATGTTTATTGAGTGGGTACCTAAAAGTAAAAATACTTAATTCACAAAAAAAATATATCAAGACATTGCAGCGCCTTTAATACTGAGATGTCCAATTGAAAAAAAAGTTTGATCTGCCACGAAAAGCAACAAAAAATATTACCTCCAAGGGGCAGTCTTGTCTCCGTAATCATAAAGTAGCTCAGTATTTGCTGGAATATCTTTCACCGCATGCAGAAAAAGATGTGGTGCATCTTTTATTGAAATTAGCTTCATGACACAATTAGGTCGCTGCCATTCATCATTAGCATATCGTCCTATACCTTGAGTATGATCTGTTGCGTCAAAACTGAATAAGAACAATATAAAACTGTACAAATAAACTAAAATAAATATATTTGCGAGGCCAATATTGAAGTTTCCACCATTCCCACAACATTTCCCAGGTCATAATTTTTTTTTTAAAACGAACGAGGCCACCAAAGACATTTCATCAAAATGGTACAGAAAAATGATCAAGGCCCGTATTCTCGCACAACAGGTAAGCACCGTTATAACACAATCGTTGGGATCCAATAAACGAAATCGTGCTGTACCTGAATCGTGTTATAAGCCAAAATTATAAAAAACGATGTCGGTAGCGGTGGGCGATAATCGGGGATTTAGCGTTAGTACCGTGAAAAGAGTGATAATTGTGGTCAGATCTGTTCCAGACGTAGTACAGTGATCACATGACATAATTATATTTTTAGGATAAAATTATATAGAAATTTTATTTTAAAAAAAATGATGATTAAGTAAGACGATTGAATTGATAATAATTATAATACGTTTGAATTCATATGATTTAAAACACGATTATTATTTTGCATGTTTTATTAATGTACACTGTCATTCTAAAGGGGAATAACCCCCGGGGTCGATATGCATTGTATTATCGATTCAGATTGATAACACGATTATATTATGTTTAATTTAATACTACAATATTATAACACGGATTGTAACACAATCTTTTATGGAATAACAATATTTTATACTACCACTGTTTATAACACGAATTGATAGAAAATGATTTCAAGGTATAGGATAGATAGGGTCACATCGCTCAACATATGTTGACAGCATCGCTCACAACGCTAACCAGCTGGCAAGACACCTTTGGTCTATGTTGTTACGGCATTGTCCCAGCATTGTACCAACACTGACGACATGCATCGTGCTACAGGAAAAGCTACACTAATCTATTGATCTCTACTCCTGAATAGAATTAAGATTTTATAACACAATTGTCATTTTAATTTTTTTAAATTAAAATTTCAACCACCATGTACACATACATACCAAAAGTTATTGGGTCCCATAAATTTACATTTGGATGAAACAATCTAACAGAGAGATAATGCTAAATTTTCAATCATTTTATAAAGAAACATGTATAAATTAACATCCTAGATAAGGTGTTCAAATTAAATGATAAAGGGTAAATCACCTCAACATACCAGAAAGGAAGTGTGTTAATCTGCCTGATATTCTGTATACATAAATATACACTTTATTTAATTGGGTACCACCAATTTACAACTGTATATCAAACCAAAAAAATCGGACCCAATAATCAGAATATAGGAATTTTCATTTATTGACTATATCTAAGAGCAACCTACATGTACAGGTATAATTGTAAGCTAACTGTAGTATACAACCATACAGACAGTGACAAAGCAGAGAAAAACTGGACAGCAGACTTTTGCAAATAAATCAACATTTAAAATTATAAAACCTAACACTAAAACAAAGTGCAGAATCTTGTAAATAAATCCTGCAAACAATAAGAAATCACTCGAAGGCTAGCATGCAGGAACAGTTTTTGATGGCAAGATGGCTGTTGTGACAGGGAGCTTTCTCAGTTTCAAAATTGGAATATTAATAATTAGTGATGCATGCCTGGTATACAAGCAGACATGGCCAACGTCCTATCATGTGTTCATCGCCAAATCGCTTTTGCACAGACACGCTCAATGACACGCTTAAATTAAAAAATATATATATATCACCAGAAACCAACATTTCAGGTATACGTTTTCAAAAAAAAATTGGGGCGGAATGAGTGAGTGAGTAATTAGGGCTTTCAAAATATCACTTTTCATACGAGTAACGTCATATGTGACAGACCAGTGTGTTTGCCGAAGGACGCTCGGTACCGTAGGGTCGAACTGATCACCACCCTCCCCACATCAGGGTGGAAGGCAACAGGTGATTTTTTTACACCCGGCTCTTCAGGCGCCACTTCAAATAACTGCTTTGCTTTTTTCCAAGTGAGGACCCTTCTTGCATAAACACTTAAGCCCATTGGACACTCCAGCCTACCCTTAATTTGACACATAAATTACTCTAAAATGATGTATATTTGAAATATACCACATATACAGGATCTGGTGGGCAAAGCCAGCGAGTTTCTGACATTTGACAAAGCATAGGAAATTTAGTGTAGTAATTCTAGACAGAGACAAAGTTAACCCTGAAATCAATATCAGGTGGAATATACAAAATCATCACAGTTGGGAAAACAAGTTGGCGACATGGCAAAATAACCAACCCTTACCTTTCTAGAGGCCTATTGTGATAATTTTTTCCAAAAAAACTAATGATGACCATACATTTTCTGACTCCTTAGACGTCAAGATTTGCTACTATGTCAATGAAATGAGTGATTACTATAAAAAAAATCTAACACATCACGCATAAGCCCAAGAACTAAGAATGTCACAAACTCACTGGCTTTGCACTGGTGGTAAAAATTCAACTTTCAGATGCTAGCAAATGTGGTAGTCCAGCTCTATCAAGTAATAACAAAATATTATTTACTCACCACAACTCCTTTTTTTCCCATGTGAAGTAATAGTGAAAATCTGGATCTCCCGATACATTCTCAACCTCCTCATGGGGTGTACGTGTGTAGACACAGATGACATCTCCAGCTTTAATCATGGTATTTGAGAAAAGCCCTTTTCCTAAAGAGCATAATATAAAAAAAAAACATATTTAAAGCAATATTACCACATTCTTCAGCATATAATCCCTTTATAGAAGAAGCGCATCCTAAAATAATTAGGGTTTTAATAAATTTTTTTAGCTAGATTAGTCTAAGTGGCACAAAAATCTTTCCTGCAGGGAGCAGACTCAAACTCTGTTTACAACGGTAATCGCCAGGCGCCGTCGCATGCACCTCAACCTACTGTTATCATAGTAATGACTATTAAAAGAGACAACTTTTCCATTCAAGCATGTTGTGAACGAAATTGATGCGCAACCCTTTTGTGCAACCACGCTTGTACAATGGATTGAAACAGTAACCTTGACTATTTCTCACTCATGAATAAGAAACACTGTGATATTATCTATCACGGCTCTGGGACCAGTTACAAGTCCAAACATATTTTAATACATGTTTATAACTACACAAATAAAAAACCTTCTATGTACTTTTAAAAGACTCAATTTTCAAAAAATAATTAAAGAGCATAATAATAAATTGGCACCTTATTGTGCAATGACATCAACACTTTAAAATATATATATATTCCTAACCTTTCACATTGTTGACATGTTTAACAAATAGATTTTCAGGGTCCTTCCTTTGAAAGTTATCATAAAGATCTTTCTGAAAACACAAATAAAAAACATTTAAAATACTAAACAAGCTCCAGTACTAAAACAAGCTCCAAGGCAACCTGAATACCTTGAGGTCAACATGCAATCTTTAATAGGATGCTGTTCATTCATGTTTTTAAATCAGATTTTTCTGGGAAATATATATGTTAACTATGCACTGCTCAAGCTATTTGAAAATGACCCCAGGGTTTTCCAGTGATAGGTCATTTGACCTGACCCATTAGTTAGTATTTTACCTCGCCATGTATAATGTACATACCTTTCTATGCCTTTTCAAGTGATGGCGCTTCATGTTTGATAAGCAAGAAAAACCCTGAAAATGAAAAAAATGATAGTTTGAGGCAGGTGTACCAATATAATTATTGACAGCCCCATATTATATATTATGGATTAATGATTTTGAGATTGTCTGTATTCAAACACTCATCACCAAAATAGACAATAGTCACTAAGTTAGTGGATGTGGTCCCAATAGTTACGACTACAATTAAGAAACATACTTTTACGAACATTGTTTGTTATTAGTTCTTGAATAATTTTATTATGCGAGTATAAATCAGAAACCAGAGTTATCAGCAAAACATCAAAGGGGGGGGGCTAGAAGTTTATCGCCAGATAAGAGGAAAAAAATAGCATGTCGAGGTATCATTTAGCCAAAAAATAGTTGACAAAACAAAAATATGTCAACAAGATTGTATACTAAATAATAATCTTTTTCTCAAACTCATTTTTTCTGAGGATTGCACCGGAATGCATTTCTCTGAAGGCCAGATTTTAAAATTTGCCAAGAGTATTATTTCGGACCAAATCATCACCCAGGATTGCACCAAAACGCAGCATTTCAAATTTCATTGTTTCAGACCTGATTTACCTCCGAATTACACCAGAACTATGTGAGAGGTCAGATTATTAATGTCAGGACTGTGTGTATTATTCTGGGCCAATTATTCACTAGTTCAGTGTAAATAATCAACTGATTATATCACTCGCCCATTTGACAAAAAGCTATGACTTATATATGTTAAAAACAGAATATTTGGACATATGGACTCGCCTTGAATTCATAATAATTGTAATGTTATACGACATATTAACGCTTCGATCGGGTTTTATAAATTTTCTCTGACAGCAAAAATCCAGCCAGTTTCGGCTGCATTGCCATTTTGAATAATTAGGGCCTTGGGACCTGAATGAATGCCGACGTGACCATTCATCAGAGGGGTGTTTTTAATTGTCAGACACTTGCAGATCAGCCACTCGCTAGACAAGCTGGCGCGGTTATTTCTTATAGTTTAGTTGTCTGTGTACATTAAAAAAATGGAAGAAATAATAACCAGAATTTATTCGTGACCAAAACTGGAGAGAAAAGATTGGATTTCACTCTCCTGACCACCCCCACTAACTTTTCTGAGTTGAGTGAGTCCGTTCTGGTCACTACCTAACTTTCAACTGAGCAATAAAATAAGTATTTATCGACAGGCTGTTATGGCTCTAATACAGTGTATAGTCTAGGACACAATTGTTTGGATCTCATCCTTTTCGCGATCGCTCAATTTTCAAATTTTAGGTCTGAATTTTTTTATATTGTGTTCTATTTCCTAATCCCGACAGCCCTGAAAAATACGCGGGTTTTTGTCGAGTATTGCAAAAGTTAGACCATTTGTCATGTAATGTAATTTTGAGATTAACTAATGGGTTTGAAGAGGGCGTTGTATTTAGCATTTTCCTACATGCCAAATGGTCTAACTTTTGAAATACTCAACAAATATCCGCGACATTTTCAGGGCTGTTTGGATTAGGTGAAAATAAGTCATAAACAAAATTTCAGACCTAAAATTTGAAAAATGACTGAGCAATGGCAGAAAAGCATGCGCTCCTGGTAATTGTGTTTTAGACTAGACTAGGCCTACTCTGTCCGACAGTGTCAGATAATCCAAAATGAAAGTTTGCTTTCCGGTATCTAGACTACTCATTCAATTCTTTAGCGATTTTTAGGAAAGTTTGTAACCATTATTTTCTAATAGTCTTTTGGTAATAGACCTGAACATTTAGCGAAATTCCAGTGAGCATTTCAAAAGTTAGACCATTTGACATGTAACACAAGTCTGAGAATAAACCGGAATAATAAGGTTGATGGTTTTACAGAGCCTCAGAGGGGCGTCATAATTGGAAATTTACTACATGTCAAATAGTCTATCTTTAGAACTATGAAATATTTTTTTATTAAAATTTCAGGACCGATGCCAAATGATCAGAAAATAATGGTTAAAAAATTTTGTAACAATCGCTAAAGCCTAGACCCTAGTAAAGGGGAGTAAAGTAAGTAAGTCTGTCAGCACTCAACAGGAACTTTTTTAAACAGCACTGAAAAGCTAAGATTTGAAGCCTGCTGTTTTAAACAAATTAGGCCAACTATAAAAAAAAAAAGTCTTACACACCTTATCAGGCTTAGCCTATCTGCTTAGATTCTCAACTTTAATGCCTCCAGTTCATAACAAATCAAGTTCAATTCTTCATGTCTTCAGTTTCAAAACATGTGTAAAATGGCGGCATAGCGTGGTTGCCTAACCGGAAGTATATGCTCCTTGGACGGATTTATCTGATTGGTGGCACTGAATTCTAATAGAACGATTTCTGTGATTGGTGGAGGGCTTGTATATATACATCAGTTGTCTTACTCTACCAACAGGTGTCCCCACCTACCGACCCCTGTACAAACACCCATGCCCAATAATTAGGTTGTGTAGTAACTCAGCAAATGACGTCAAGATGAAAACCATATTAGTTAAGCTTGGAATAGTCTTGGGTCCACATTTTATTGGGTCTAAAGCCCAATAATTGAAATATTACCCAATAATGTATATAATGCCCAATTACGAGGGTTGTAAAGTTGCCATATACCCAATAAATATGCAAGTTTAAAAGTATATATATATATATATATATATATATATATATATATGTATAAATAGGCTGTGTGAAATGTCAAGGTCTGTTTCAGTTTTATTTCGCGGTTATTTTTAGTGCTTGAAATACTTATAATTGTCTACTCCGCAAGTAATGTGTGACTAGGTAACCGTCACTAGTAGGTGTTTGCTAGTACACAGAAGGTGTGACTTAGATGGTGGTAGGGCGTAAACGGGTTAACAGGATTACGTTAGTAGGTGTGATTAAGAAATTGATCGATCCACGCCTGGCTGCTTATCTGGTAGTAATGGTGTTAACCCTGTTAACCGTTGAATAAACACGTTTAAACGTCTTTTTGATTTTGCTGTTAATTTAGGTTATGAGCTATGAAAATCAGAATTAAAATGCTTAAATATAATATTTGACAAATACAAATATCAAAGTAAGAATATTTAGAGTAACATTTATAACATTAACCGTATAATGCGATTCAAAAGTGTTGGCTCAGATATTGAATTGCTTCTCTTTAATAAGTATAGACGGAGTACCAAGTATTGCTTTACTGGGTGATAATGTGCAATTTATCCCAGATATACACACACGTTAAACTACAATCTATATAGCAATATTATATTATTTACTACACTGTCCATTACGTTCAGGCGTTATGCTAGTATACTCATACAGTTTAAAACATATCAGTACATATATATGCACAATCAATTCCTAATAACTAATTTAACACTTACCTTTATAGTTCCGTGTCGGTGCTAAGTTTAATAGCCAATTATGAACCATTTTCCACCAATTTTACAGAAGATAACTGTCAAAATCTTGTAATGAAATCTCGGGCCTGTCTGTACACTACCGTGATTTGACCTAATGACTGTACAGTATCGATTTACTGAGAGTAATATGGAGAAAAATAAACCAATGATTAATTTGACTTTTTTTCAAGAATTTAATTTATTAAGTCCAGCTCTATTTTCGATACTGTTACTAATTAATCTAAGTGGCAACTTCTTTTTTAATAATGATAATGTTGAATATTATATGGGTGTTTTTATTATATATATGTAATTTAAACTCCATAGATCTAGAGTTTCTCTAGATCTATGTTAAACTCTATACTGTTAATTTTATGATACATAATATGCACCCGCTTATACATTCAATGGAGAAATAGAAATCATCTTGTTTGGCTGTCGCACTTCACTGATTCCACCATTGTCGTACAAATGGCTGGTCTTTGGAATCAATCATCCGTATTATTCATGGCTCATCGCTCTATTCATTCCAGTTTATTTCGTTTAACTCGTCCAATGGAATTTTGAATCAAAATTACAAAAAAAATTCCGATAGTGTATACATATGTTTGGCCGGTTATGTTTACCAGCAGTATCAGCTCAGTCTTTGGGTAAACATTTCGAACTAGGCCCCTATAATGTCATTTGTTAGCGGTCGTGCTCGGGGGTTGCATGAAAAGGTTTATTATTTTAATAGGTTAGTTTAGCGTGTTTAGCGATAAAAATAGTAATTCACGTGTCATTTTTAATCTATGAAATGCTGTATACAATTATAGCTTCAATTGTACCTGCATCTCGTACCATCTGCTTGTTTTTTCTAGGTTTTATGAAATGTCCAAACAACATTTTCCTGTAATATGTTTTTTTATGTAATAATATTATGTACATTACAATTATTAATTCATCATGTTTGTAATGTTTATGGCGAATAAAACATTATGTCTGTCTGTCTGATCCTGACACATGCTTAACAGCTTAACATGCGGTCAGGAATTTAAATTTTCATCAAAAAAATATAACTGTACAATAGTGGATTCCAGGATCCCAAGAACAAGCATCACACCAGCTGCTGCATTGCTCAGGACATTTTCAATGCAACTACAATACCGACAAATCAAATAGATATGTATGTCACTGTCAGCCATGTTGCAATCCCTTAAGACAAATTGACACAGCCAGAGCGCAATTTAATTCAGCTCGTGAAAAGTTGCACTCTTGTATGAAAAAAGAGTGAAGACGTAGTCTTTTCGCAAACATTCACAGATGTTGAGAGCGTAGATATACCTCTGGATTGCACTTCATCGCCTGCATGCCGTGTTAATAGACCAGTGGCTTCTCCGAGAAAATACAACATATTTAAAATATGAAGATGACCAGTGACGTCGATGTAGAATCACATGTGCCACGTTGTGAAAATCGTAAACAACAGCCTTAGCGTTCACCGCGTATGAGTTCCATCGTTCATACGACGTCAGAACGTCACACGTACGACGGATTTATCACGTAAGTCGTTGACATTATTCGATTCACATTCGTGGCTGTTTGGTTCCCGAGGCTCCAGTGTTCCACATAGCTAGGTGACTGTCCAAATTAAATGAACGTCAGCACAGCGTTTAATCTAAACATGACTGTTATTATTAGTATTACTACCAATATCATTAATTTATCAAAGCACCCTTCTTATTTCGTCGATTATGTCATGCATTATTCACAGAAATTGTATATTCTTCAGACAGATTAGAGAGATCAATATATCTTCTGGGTTTCAATACGTCTACAAGCCTATCTAAAGCATGTATAATGATTGATAAGTAATTTTTACAGCCGGTGTCCGCTATTTTGGATCCATTGAATTTGGCGTTCGTTAAATTTGGCGTGATATATCAGCATTGTCTTGATACGCCATGTAAACCCATGGGAAAAATAGAACCAGATATACATTATAATTTAAACAAATCAAAATAAAGTTGGATGGCTAATTTAACACGACTATTAGTTCGATAAATACTATAGGGGCCTATATATCAAAAATAAAAAGTAGTAATACAAATAATAATAATAAATATATATAGGGGCCTGTGTAATAATTTCTTTGTTTGGCACTCCGCCCCGATCTCCCCTATATCGTGTACACTGAATGAAACCCCAGTGAAGGCCGTACCCCTATATAGGAGAGAGGCGGGCAATAGCCGGTATGCTATCATGATATTTTAATTATGAGGTGTTGTATGAAATATTAATGCTGTCATAGCTATAAATTGTTAATATATATACAAAACACATAAATAGACATCTCATACATATCGTAGATAAAAATAATAGACGACGGGGTGTTTATGGCAACAATCTTATGAATATAACCTTATATATCTGTATGAATCTCTTGATTAATTTATGTGATTTCTTCTGAAAATCCTTTGTTTTGTGTGGTACATTATATTGCCTTTGTTTTGTAGTCATTACTTCAGTCAAGAGATTATAGATTTAGTTTCCCACCTCTACCCCTTGGGCAAAGAGGGCCAGGGCAAAGGGGGCCAGGCCATTTCAATACAAAGACCTTACAGCATGGCCCCCGTTGCCCGCTAAATTTCAATGGGTGCATGTTTCACAAAGTAGCCTAATCCCAGTGAAAGAAAGTAGCCAGTTATTTACTATATTATTAGAATTATGTCCAACAAAGCATGTCACCATATACATCAAATGAAAGGGGTTTTTTCCTATCTGTTTTATTAGGCTCACTTCGGTGTACACACTTGTGTATCAAAATAAAAAAAGTACCTAAGGTGTAGGTGGCCCCCTTTGCCCGATGCGCTGGCCCCCTTTGTCCAAGCTATTGTGCAAAGGGGGCCACTTTGAGAGCAAATCTATTTGGCTTATAAATAAATTAAGGTATCCCTGGAACATTAAGTGTGTCTGCTATATGTATCTACATTGCATGTAGCCTACATAGAACAGTCATTGGTTTTAAAATAGTTCGAATATTCTCCTTAAATACCATTAAACGTTAAGTGACTCACTTTGCCCGCCTTTCCCCTACTCCGTAAATTGTTCATATCTGGGCTACATTGGCATTATGAGTGATGCAAATATAATATCGTATGCTAATAATGTAAATTAAACAAGACTTCGAAAAAAATTGATTGATTTGTAGAATTGCTGCCAAATAGGCCTACGATTACCAGGTAGTTTGAATGACTATGTGCGAATCTCTTGGTGGTCAAAGGTCGCTCTCGGATAATCACGCACGTCTATATTGAGCCCAGTGAAACCTAATTTCATGCCAGGAGAATGGATAATTAGCTATAAATGCACTTTCTGCTGATCGGATTTTCTTATTAATGTTAGACGGTCTTCATAGAAGGTGGGTTTATCAACTGATATGAACAAATTGAAAATTAGTTGAAATTATTCTGTGTGATATGAGCGCCGCATCTCATGACCGCCCGTTTCTTAGATATTTCAGCTCCTCACGTCCAAACTCCACACTGTGTGGCTGTGGAGTTTGTCCAAACTAGTAGGCCTATAGTTATGTGCGCTTGATGATGTAGTCTATGTATAATGGTAAGCGCCCTGCTTTATTTAAAATGACATTTTTATGACTATCAAAGGTCACTTTTTGCTTAAAACACAAAATTTGCATGGGCTAATTACTAGCTAATTACTATTATATGCGATACCTTTTACCCCTTTAAGCCCCCACGATGCATTAAAGCATAATTTCGCATCTCTGAAGAATGGCTTAATTTCCTGAAACCTGGTGGTTTTAGAACAAAAATTTTCATGGAACTGTTTTAAAAATAACAGTATTTTTTCATTTGTCACCCACTTCAAGTCATCTTCATCCACTACAAGTTGAGAATTGCGATGGGAATGAATCGAATAAATCCAATAAACTGAGCCGTCATGATCAGGCCAGCCTTGGATCCATCACCTGGCCATAGCGTCTTTTTTTGTTGTCTTCTGAGGCATTGAATGGTTATTTTCCCGCGTTAGCCCAGACGGAAATGACCTCTGAGTTCAGCTGCGCCAAATTATGCGCCGCGGTGAAACAGTGAAATAATTTCCAGGGAGGTGAAGAGAAGCCGGTTGGAGGATTATAACTTCAGTTATATTCTCCTCGATTATGCGTTATTTCTATCGCAAATGGTATGGTGAGTGTTTAAAGCTGTGATTCTGAAAACAGTTTAATTGAACAATCGCTAAGCGAATTTTTTTGACATAGAAATAGACACAAAACTAACACGAAGAATATTTCTGTATCTCAACTAAAAGTTAAACGCCGAGCGGCGGTTTATGAAGCGAAGCCGAATGGAAATATTCTTTGTTTGATATCGTTATTGGTGTAATGAGTTATCTTCTCCTATATCATATAATGCCATGCCATGAAATAAATCATTTAGGAACATTCTAAAACTATTTTTATCAAATCTAAGAATGTGCGCAGTCGTATTACAAGCAGAGTAATTCTCATTTTTTTGGTCACTGCGAGGCCAGCTTGAATTCACATCACAAACAAAATGGCGCGATCCTATTCCTAAACCCCCTAGGCCTAAACAGCTAACGTTAACCACCACTGACCACCTGGGCCTGGCATCAGTTAAGCTTCTAATCTGTAGGTCTGAGTGACTGGATTGTCTAGAGTCGAGACCATCACTATCTATCACAGTCACCTGTGCATGGCTAAACATAGGATGTTAGGGGTCTATCCAAGTCTAAAAAGTACCACTAAAAGACAGTCTCCTAATCTTGTCGTGCATAGCCATGATATAAATAGGCCTATATTATTAGCAGTGGCTAACCGTACGTGATTTACTGTACGTATAGCATGCTATTCGTACGTTTGTACAAGTAAGTGACTGTATTCGTTTATAATACATACTAGGCCTATGATTAGCGGCAAATACGTATATACTCGCTGCGGCGCTGTCAGATTAACTTGTATTGCATGTTTTTCGCTGATGTCTCAGTCAATTCTCAACCGATTTTCATGAAATTTTGTATGGACTATTTGCGAGTCACTCGGCGACTACCGTTCAATTTTCATGGGAGAATATTGTATACCTGAAAAGTTAGACCATCTGGCATGTAATACAATTCAGGGCTAAAAACAAACTTTAATTTAAGCAGTTTAATGGGTTTATGGAGGGATGTCGTAATTTCTAATTTACTACATGTCAAATGGTGCAACTTTTAAACTACATAATATTTTTTCATGAAAATTTTACAGTAGTCGCCGCATGACACGAAAATAGTCCTTGCAAAATTTCATCAAAATCGGTTGAAAATTGACTGAGCCATCGGCGAAAAACATGCGATACAAGTTAATCTGACGGCGGGTATAGTTACTAAAGTCTAGCCATGTCGTCTTCTCCTAGGCCGTGGATTGATGTGTTAGCTTTACCCTAAAAATCCAACATGGCGGTGACTGAGAGCGATCTCGACCCCAAGGTTCGAAAAATGTCCATAACTTTCTAATGACTGTGCGACCTCTGAGCTGAGCATGCGGGCATGGAACTGAAATGTTACTGATTCTAAAAAAACTATTTTTGACCTGATTGTGCCCCGATATTTTCTGATATGACAGTCCAAAGGAATGTCCCACGATTTAGTACGCGGTCAATCTGTGGCTGAAACCTGTTTCAACTAAAGTCAAGTCACGTACGGATAGGCACTCCCTATTATTATTATCAAACAAATATAATTTTTCATGAAATTTTACTAACACAATTTTCAAAACAATCCCAACAACCCTGAAAATTTAGATTAGATTCAAACAGAATCGAAGTGGTCATTCAATGATTTGCACCAGTAGTTGCAAAGTTATAAAATCAACGTCATTTTGTAAATGAGGCTGGCCATGGACTAGTCTAGGCAAAGAGTTACATTTTAAAGAATTACGTATGATTAGCCACTGCCTTTTTAAAAACAATCTCAACAGCCCTGAAAATTGTGTTAAATAATTATATGCAGTATTTCAAAAGTGAGACCATTTGTCATGTAGTAAATTGCAATTTATTACGTCCCACTATAAACTTATTGTTTAAGTGCGATAATGGATGGGCCACGATCGTGGCTTTACTTTAATAAAGAAATTTTGTAAAGGCCATGGTGGAGGAATTTGCTAATTTCACAATTTATTTGAATTGTGAAGTTAAACAAATCCGTCCACCAAAATATAATTAATGTCACGATAAATTATCAAATTCTGGCCTGTACTCGATTGCATTGATGGGAACTAATTTTGCGTTTTGATCAGGTTCGATACCAAGTCAATAAATACTATAGCATTGTAGATCTTCATACAGCACTATCACATTGTAGATCTTCATACGGCAAACGTTTAAAGATTTTCACCCGGGTGTATATATTAACCTGCTATGTATGGTGCGATTTTTACGTTTATTTTTTAACTGCCTTTTCATTATATAATTTAGCTTTGCCCGAATGTTCAGTAAGTTTAGATAGACCACAAGGAATGCTAATGTAATTGACAATATTGAAAATATATGTTAAAGAAGCTGTAGATCGATACGAACTATTTTTTATCTGTGGACCCCCTGTGTACTGATGAAGATATGTTGGAATATAGTGTACAAAGTGTAGGTATACCATGTGACAAGGTTGTAGCACATACGCTGCCAGTCAATCGCCATTAGTAAGAGGAGGTTTGTATGTGTAGTTTTTTTTCTATAGAGATATTCGCTTCCTTGGGAGCGTAAACTGGTGAATAAGTGTTTAGTTAAACGTTAATTTTGATGTAAGTTACATTTTAAAAGTATTTTTAGGAACATAATTTAATGCTTATAAAAATAACATTCATTTCAAAGACAATAACATTCTATAATATATCTGAAATGTGGGATCTGGTACACGATCACTATTATAGCTAGATACTGAGTGTACGAAGTTAATATCGTTCCTCTGATGCAATAATATATACGCTATATGATATATTGTGAATGTACTGCTTCGTTTCTTGATAGGTCCGTAATCCCGTTTTTCTTATTTTGGACCTGCCTGTATGAAATGTTGTATGTCTTACAACCTGGCCAGTGTATACCTACACATAGCAGCTTAATATATACACCCGGGTGAAAACCTTTATACATTTGCCGTATGAAGATCTACATCCGGTCAAGATTTCAATGTGATAGTATTTATTGACATGGTATCGAACCTGTTACTATAGTAGTATTATATTTTTTTGTATCCCTGTCTTGTTCATGACCATGAATTATTTCCATTTATTTATTTATTTCAGGACAATGTCACATTGACGACTTTACTGATTTTGTGCTAACAGTGTAAAATCAGCAAAATGGTGCTTGATTTTGATGTACGAATCTTTTGCCAAAATTTGCGTGCAACTAAGCCACCGTATAAATGTCCGGTGGAGAAATGTGGGAAAATTTACAAAAGTTACAGTGGAATTCAATTTCACATGTATCATTTTGATCATGATAATCCTGATAACACCCCCTCAAGAAAAGCAAGGAAAAGTAATGTGCGTGGCAGAACTCCTTCACCTCCAGATTTTCACAGGTCTACTAGGGAAACATTGACATATGCTGAGGCACAACGATTAGTGGAAGTGGATCTGGATGGTAAAATTCATAGAATTAATATTTATGAGCCTTTGGGTGTTATTGAGCAAGATGAAATTGATAATTGTGATAACACAGAAAAAGAAGAGCTCCCTGAAAAAATATTGGATAAAACTCCACAGAAACCTGTCAAAGAATCTTCTAAATCTAAGAAAGACAGCGCTGCCAAAACACCTTCCAAGACACCCGGCAAAACACCAGGTGTCCCTGAACAGTCACAACCTGTTAAGTTGCCAGAGGCCTCCTTCAGAGTTTTGGATGATTTTGTGAAACCCCCAAAAGCTCCTCCTCGACCAACCAACTACATCCGTTACATGGAGAAAAATACTGAAGATCTGGATGAAGAAGTAGAATATGATATGGATGAAGAGGTACATGTTATGTTATCATGTTTTTGTATCTCTGCTCTGGTCAGATGTCTTTTATTCTAATAAACGCCTAGGGTGTTAATAAACCTGGGGGAAGGCCCTTATTAAAATAGTGTTTACTGATTATATACTATCATAGTGTACCCGGTACATGATCGTGGGTTTTATTTTTAAATCAGGTATGTGGGTGTTTATTGGAATATATGTGAGTTTGATAAAATAAATACAGTATGTATACATACTGTTTGTGAATACTCAAAATATCAAATACAAATCTATATACATATATTTTATTCTCTATGAAGAGTGATAATTTGGCTGGCTAAAAAAATCACCCAGCTTCTGCTTGGCAAATGCATATTTTCTTGTAATTTTTTTTGTCAATTGATCATCTAATCTGCCCCTCACACTGCTACATAACATTTGCAGCATGTGTGGTTTCCCACTAAGTAATATCTGACACGTTTTTCTTTAAAAAAACATCTGATGAACAACTGATACTGTAAGCCGTTATTACTAAATCAGTCAGTTAGCTATCTTTAAAGCGCAGATAGAAAGACACTACAAAACGAAAGTGAAAAAAAATTCAAAATAAAATAATAAAAAATTATGGAAATTACTGGTCGACAAGAGGCTGCGCTTGGTTAATTTTGGGTGACTATGGGTGTCTATATAGTCGCCCATAGCAGTGTAAGGGTTAATCAACCTTGCAATGCCAGCCTGAATCACCATTATTTACTGGCCTGAGGGTCATGTCTGTCTCACCACCTGTCTAATGTCTTGTTTTCTGATGTATTGTTAATATTGTGTATAAGCTTACTTGATGTGTATGCGCACAGTGTAGTATGTAGCAGGGTTTGAATGCAATTTAAATTATATGCTTTTGTCCCCAGGATTATGCATGGCTTCAACTGGTGAATAGTCGTCGCTCTGAAGAATCACAAGTCTCTGTCTCACAGGAGACATTTGAAACTTTAATGGATCGTTTTGAAAAAGAAGCTTTCTTTCAAAGTCATTCAACAGGAAAAGAGCAAGGACCTTCTATTGATGAAGACGCTGTTTGTTCCATATGTATGGATGGTGAATGCCAAAACAGTAATCAGATCCTATTTTGTGATATGTGTAATCTTGCTGTGCACCAAGAATGCTACGGTGTTCCATATATTCCAGAAGGACAGTGGTTATGTAGACGATGTTTACAGTCACCCTCCCGGGCTGCAGACTGTTGTCTATGTCCTAATAAAGGTGGAGCTTTCAAACAGACTGACGATGCCCGATGGGCTCACGTTGTATGTGCTCTGTGGATACCTGAGGTGGGCTTTGCAAATACTGTGTTCCTTGAACCTATAGACAGCATCGAACACATTCCAGCTGCTCGTTGGAAACTGTCCTGTTATATTTGCAAACAACGTGGCACTGGAGCTTGTATACAGTGTCATAAAACTAATTGTTATACTGCTTTTCATGTTACATGTGCTCAACAAGCAGCGTTATATATGAAGATTGAACCTGTGCGTGAAAATGGTGCAAATGGTTTGTCAGTAAGTGTTCGTAAAACAGCTTTTTGTGATGTACATGCACCTAGTGATGATGAGGTTTCTAGTCCCCCAGCAATTAATGAAGGCTTTGAAGAAGATGATCTTCAAGTTAGCCCAGCTGAAGTGAAGGCCCAGTCCCGTGCTAAGATGAGACAAGCCCGCAAAATTCTTGCTCAGAAGAGAAATGCTGTTCCTGTTGTATCAATTCCAACTCTTTCCCCGCAAAAGTAAGATTTTTCTTCATTTGATTTAAAGTGTTGAAATGGCTACTCAAAAATGTAATCAGGGCTCGAAATTGGACTAAATATACTGATTATTCTGACACAATCTCTGAATACATAGCATTATTAATTTGTATCTAGAGATGCTTTTATATCAACACACCATTTTTACAGGGTGTTTTCTACTTGTGTTTGATGTGAATTGCTCCCAATATTTTTTAATAATTTATAATTAATATTTGAAATCAGCATTAGATAAATTGTTGAGGAATTTGAATTCACTAATTTTATTTAATTCATTCATCACACTTTATTACAAAACCTATTCATCTACATTGTAACTTTGTCAAGAACATCAATTAACAGGCCTGCACAAAACCATGTTTTAACTGGTTAAACTCTCCAAAATGCTGTCACAGTCAATATTTTTGCTGCCAGGAATCTTAGTTCTAACCTGATTTACATGTTTCAATGATCATTCTGTACACTTCAGGATGGCTAGAATTGCAGGTCGTGTGGCTATTTCACAAAAAGGGCAATTCTTGCAACTTTTGAAAAGCTATTGGACATTGAAACGGCAGTCAAGAAATGGCGTTCCACTTTTAAGAAGATTGCAGTCCAACCACATGACTCGTAACAAGGAAATGGTTTGTTGGTTCATAAATAAACAGTAAATTAGTTTGAAAATTCTATTGTTGATTTTATCACATTTAATTTTTAGAAAACAATGAATGCCTGTTTTTTAAAGTTGCACTTTCAGCTTAGATTATCAGGGGACACACATTTTGAGATTTTACACAATTTTTACACAAATGCAAATGCAATAACATTCATCGATTGCACAGCCAGTGCCTGTCTGGTCTGGTGAAGTTGCATTTTCCAAAAAAATGAATGGAATATCCCTGAAAATACTTGACAGTTACAGCACATTCCATTTCATTACTCACACTTTTGTGTGTTTTATATCGAGTAAATGTTACTGATAGGCAGTTACACAGACTTCCTTTTTTTCTTCAAACATTACAATTTTTTTTTCACGAGTTGGTAGTCAGAATTCTGTTTTACTGGCAGAGTTGTATCCTGAATGATAGGTGATGTCTTTAATAATTGTTTTATTTGTGAATTAGGTTTTTTGTGAAATACACCATGTATATTTGCTAACGATAAGATCTTTATTGTTTTTCCCACAGGCACACTCAGAGAAAGAACACAGTGAATTGAAATCTCAATTGAAATATTGGCAGCGACTTAGACAAGATCTGGAAAAAGCACGCCTTCTTATTGAGTTAATTAGGAAAAGAGAGAAGCTGAAGCGTGAACAGGTGAATTTATCTCTGCACAGAATTTCAATGTTTGCACATTTGATTATTATGTATTAATTCATGATCTGCTTCAGTGTGAAGATATGTAACATTGGTCTACTGCTTTTTTTTAGAGACTGCACATTTACATCAGTTTAATTAGTTCAAAAAACAATGTTTTTTCCCACCTCAGCAATTTGATAACTACTGTTTCAAGGAGATTGAACATGTCCAGAAACTTCTCACAAAAATGGGGGGAATGTTGATTTTTGAAATGATCGTAAATTACATATTTGTAGCAGGGCACCTTCATCATGCTCCTTTCTAAATAAGATATGTGATGACCAGTGTGCAAGTGACATCACTGTCCTTTCCTGACATGGCCTGCTGAAAAGCAAAAAAAAAATAGTTTTGCATACATGCAGTTGTATAATTTATTGTTACTTGTATACAGGTTAAAATTCATCAGATGGCTATGGAACTCAAACTTCAGCCTTTTGTGATGGTACTGCGACAGGCACTGGATGAGCTGGTAGAGAAAGACCCTGGTACCATATTTACCGAGCCAGTAGACTTAAAAGAGGTAAATCTCAAGTTTGTCAATAAAGTTATAATTTTACAGCCAGTATTATTATTAAGCACTATGATTGATTTTATTCTGTCAGAGGAAACATGTTTTAATCCCTTAACGAAATTGATGCACTGGAAAAAAGCATAACTTTACATTGATTTTGAAGCAATGCGCATTATCGCATAGGCCTATGCCATTGGCATGCTGTGGTCGGGTAAGCTGTGATAGCAGGGGTGCAAATTCAACCATAAGTTTCACTAGCCCAGAGAAAAATTAAACTAGCCCTTACCTTCATTTACCATACATTTGTAAGAAAAATCCACTAGCTCTTACAACATTCCACTAGCCTCAGAAAAATTGTAAAGTTTAAAGCAAAGTTAAAAGTATTCTCAGCTGGGTAATCATAGGGATATCAGCTGATAAGCCATTCCAGAATACATGGTTACCACGGGTCCTTGAAAACAAGAAAAGTCCTTGAATTTGAAAAATAAAATTCCAGGCCTTGAAAAGTCCTTGATTTTTGTAAAAAAAACATAAATAAACAGTGAAAAGTCCGATTTTGATCAACCTGTTATGTTTTGCTTAAATAACAATTTAGTTTGGGAATGTACTGTGTCTATAAAGTCAAAAGAAAATTTTCATAAACAATGTAGACCTACATTTTATATTTTCTACAATATTGTAATTTCACTGATACGTGTTGTGTTAAATTTGATAAAAAGAGTAATAAAAACGCAAAAGTTATTGTTTTTCGCAAAAAAAGGTCCTTGAAAAATATCCTTGAAAGGTCCTTGAAAAGTCCTTGAATTTTGTATTTGAAAAAGTGTGGGAATCATGAGAATATGACAAGATGTTGAAACGATGATGTTGATTATTGCTAGTTTAATGTCTATGATGTTAGCCCTATAATATACCAATATAGGTTTATTCCGATACTGACCCCATATATTTAACCATTTGGCTCACTGTGCGACACCTTTCTAGGGGGTCACGCTGACCAAGATTACCTCAATATGAATATTTACTCCCCATCAATCATGGTGCAAAATGCAGGGCATGTTTTATCCGGTATCGCATCACATTTTATGACCCATTAGGGCCCCTGTTGAGATACAATATTATATTAATTCGCTTGGCAGGGGGTTATCTACAGTGTGGTCTGGCCACACACTGATACGCCGTGTGGTGATTCATGCCGGCTGCGGGTGGCTTCAGCTTCCCCCACCCTCCCCCTCTACGAAATAATGGCTTACTTCATTTCAAAAAAACAATTGCTTGGGAAGGATTCTTTGCGTAACGCGACACTGTTTATACGAGGACAGTGTAAGAGTTATGCCCAGAGCCAAATTCACCTAGCCCTTGTCATCATAAAATTACATAAGGATTCGGATTTGAAAATCTGTGGCGAGTGAAAAAATGCTCACATCAAAGTGGTGAGGCGAGTGATCACTGACCGTAGTTATAATGCATTTGCTAACTGGTTGATGAAAATTAAAAAGAAAACTCTAAATTTGCAATCTAAAAAAATCTGACAACACTGAGGTGAGCTGTATTTCGCTCACAAGCCTTTACACTTGCGTGAGTTATGGTGTGCGTGAGCAATCACTCACGCCAAATCTGAAGGCCTGATTACATACATTTCGAAAGAAAATCCACTAGCCCTTACAATATTCCACTCCATTCCTCTGGCTACCGGGCTAGTGTGAATTTGCATCCCTGATGGGGCATTTTCTTTCATATTGCACACATAAATTGGGAGCGTAGATGTGCATTTCAGGGGCTATCACCTTTGATCTACTTAACCAAGAATTTTTTTTCACTATGCACTGGGGGACATTGGCACCAACTTCGGACACATTTTTTTTTTAAACGGCGACACTTTTAATAAGTGCATGATCATATAAAACGTGCATAAATGCTCACATTCGTTATAATTATTTTTTTGCCAGTTTCAGCATTTGAATTCAGAAATCGTTACTTTCAAAATCAGCCAACATGTACAAATTTCTGATTATTCCATTTTTGTTGTAGGTGCCTGATTATATGGACTATATTGGTAAGCCGATGGATCTTTCAACAATGAGACATAAGGTTGAAACACATCAATACAAAACAGTTGCAGATTTTGAAGCAGACTTTGACCTAATGATCAATAATTGTCTCAAGTACAATGGAAAGGACACCACATTTTACCGGGCTGCAATACGTCTGCGAGATCAGGTAAAACTGTTCTTCCACTGCATGTTTTATTACTATTTTTCTGTGTAATTTATTGCAAAAGATGTTTTATTATTATAAATCTCCTTTTAATAGTAAACGTAGTCTTGAAAGGCTGATAGCAAGTTGTGATAAAGATAACCAGTTTCTGCAATGACATTTATGTATAATGCTGGCAATATTTTCAATGTTCTGTTGAATAGGGTGGTGCTATAATACGTATGACCCATCGTGAGGTGGAGAAGATAAGTTATGATCCTGAAACTGGAATGCATACACAAGATCCTCCCAAACATGGAGATTCTGTCATTGCAGAAGACGGTAATAAATATATTATAAATATTCATAGATAAACATACCTAAGCTAATTTATCTGCTCAGCCTGACAGTAAGATGTGAAGATTTTAATTGACATAGATAATAGAGTACTAAATTAAATGCCAGGCCACTGCTACCCAGTGTTTAGCCTAATATTAGGCTCTACTGTTGGGGTAGGGCCTAAGCTTCCTCTATAGGGTTCATCCTGAATTTCAAAACAGGCACCCAAAACATTGTGATGATTTGAGTGTATAACAGAATCAACAATAATTTGCTTAGTATGTACATGTAGTTCTTTTCATACCCTCCATGAGAACCTCCTCCAAATGTCACAATGATTAATTTTCAGCTTAACCAGTTCTTATCTGATGTTTACTGAAGTGAGATTTTGGGTTTTATACAGATACCTTGTTGTCTGAAGAGCAACGAAAGAAGATGCCATTAGAAGAGCAATTGAAGCTGCTGCTTGACAAACTGGATACTGCGACAGGAATGAGGCCAAGTTTGTGATCTTCATATTTTCCCCTTAACTTGTTATATAGAACTCTTGATAATTGTCAATCATTCATTGGCTGTAATTTTAAAAAAAGTATATTTTTTGCTTTAGTTCAATAGAGTATAATAATTTTGTGGATAAAACTTATTATTGTACTTAATATTGCTACTTATTGTCATTTTTGTAGATTTATTCCAGTTATATATGGCATAATTAAACTATGTTACTATGTTAATAGTTAAATGTATTGGTGATTATTGCTTGAATAATAATAATTGTTAGTCAATGACATAGATCGTAAGAACTTATTCAACTGAATTTATGATAGTTAAACAATGCGAAGTATCTAGCAACGTTTAAAGTTTCATACAACAGTTTTGGATCTAATTTATCTGTAAGAATACAAGTTCATTGTGACAAAATCAAATAAATACTCGGATATTCCTAAAAAGGTTTAAGTATGTTCAATAAAAATCGTTGTTCAAGTTTAATTATACATATACATTGTTGTATTCTAATGAGATATAGCTGTTATATTTTCAAACCTGCAAACTTCTTTTCAATAATTTATTACAATGCTATTGATCTCGATCACTTCCTTACAAACCTGTAGTGATTTAGCGAACGCCTATAGACTTATATTTAAGGATTTAAAAATGTTTTTGATTTGGTTCTTTGTAGATCGCCGGTCACGTATAGTCAAGATACTAAAGAAAGAGGTTATCAAAGTAAGGCGACAACTATCACTGCAGAAAGGCAATGAGAGGCTCATGAGTGAACAAGAAGATTTCAGTGCTGCTGATTCTGGTGCGCTTATTTATGAGTGATCAGTTTATATTTAGTACTACAGATAAGCTGTTAATGTTAATCCTTTCACCACTAAGCAGAATTATGGTTGTTTTTAATCTGCTTAGTTATCGGATATGAAATGAGTGTTTTGACATCAAGATTTGTTGATTTTTGCCATCAAGATTTTGTTTCATAATAAACACATATGAGTAATTTTCACCCACTTGAAGTTGTCGGTCGCGGTAGCCAGACACAACTTCTAGTGGGAGGAAATTTAAATAAGATGACTTAGCTGAAAGAGGGTTAATTAAGTATTACCCCTTCATTTTTAAACACAAATGAATACTCTGGAAATTTTTTTCAAAGATTTTATAACGCACCAATTGTATTCAGCTCCATGTGCAAAAAATTAAATACTGGCTACTGCTTGTTCACTGTTCGTACACACCATAAGCAACCATACATGCAATTACTCTCCTTTTGATAGGCCTTCATGGCCAGAGAATACACTGTTGATATTAATCTAAATTGTGAGCCCTATGCAGAAATTTTAGAATGCTTGGGTAATCAACATTTTCTTCGGGTATTGTCAGTGTTTCATCTAGCTCTTTCTAACATAGCGCCATGTTGCCTTTTTTGAGCAATATGTTGCCCTTCATGAGCGCCATGTCGCCCTTCATGAGCGCCATGTTGCCCTTTTTGAGTGCCATGTTGCCCTTCTTGAGTGCCATGATGTTGCCTTTAATGTGCACCATGTTGCCCTTATAATATTCAGACAGTGAAATGCCTTTTTGAACTCTTGCTATGTCATATTTGACCCACCCAGATCATTGTTACTGGGAAAAATACCCCAGTCACTGTTTTCACGCGTTCACACCTATGACACAAAACCTGATAGTGGCCTGTGTACATAATGGTAATAACTGGCGATGTTTACATACTTAACTGATGCTGTTTATACCCTTATTTGGGGAGGGTTGGTTTTGGAAACGCCTAACTGAGTGCCTGGTGTGCATGATAAGGTGCTCCTAATGATAGGTGGCGCCATGGCCCTATTGAATCCTAAATGAAACACTGTATTGTTATGCAGTGTATTAAATTAAATTTAGATTTTGTAATTACCTAATTACTAAAATATGTAGCTCTGGATATATTAGATTTTGAAAATAAATTTGCTCATTTGCTATAGTATTAGACAATGTCCATTAACTACTTAAAATTTCGTTAATACTAAGGGAGATATTATATATCAGGCATATTATAAAGGCTTCCCCCAGGGCTTTATATTTTTATATGGTTTCATCTGCCTCATCCAGACATTACCAGCCTAATCTCTATGAAATTTATTGTCAGATTTGCTCTGTCCAATTTATTGAACAACTAATTTTAGATCTTTATCATTTTTTTAGAATCCTCCAAATCACATCCAGTTATTGGGCAGACATAATTTTTCGTCGCCTAGACCTTCGCCTGATATATCTTTTAAACAACTTGTGCTCAGTGTCAAATATTATATTTTAAAACTGATTCAATTTTAATTTTGTAAAATTAGATGAAGAAATGCCATCAATCACATCTAGTCGCAGTCCATCTCCAGAGAAACTGCCGAGTAATCCAAGATCACAGTCTGCTGAGCGTAGAGATTCTCTATCCACACCACCCCCTTCAACCTCTTCCCCATTCCCAGGGAGAGGTCGAGGAAGTTCCAGAGGAAGAGGGCGAGGACGAGGTCGAGGGGCGAAGAGGGATGGCTCACGCACAGACACTGACACCGAGCAGACACCATCAGGTTGTCAGTTTGTAAAGTAATTTCAATTTTCCCTTTTTTTATTCAATGTCGGTTTACTTTTATTTATGTCCAAGTGGCTAATCTGACAAGATGAATATAATCAGGGTGCCTGCAGACTGTTTTTCTGAAATCTAATACAATGGTAAATATTTAATTCAAAGTGTAAAATATGAACAGTTGACTTGGGATTCTGTCGTCCTAAAAAAACTTGTTTTTCCGCATCTTTAAAACGAGAATTGTTTCAAAATTTTTGAAAGATATATAACTTTATCTATAATTTGTCTTCTAGACCTATGTTGCCTCCCACATTGTGATGTATCAAAACAGCTGGATAAATATTGCTCCAGCATCGAGCCATTCGCACACATGAGCAAGATGCTTTTCAATGAATCTTGTGTACAATGAATAATACGTTTTGAAATATATATGTCTGCTATTATACTGGGAATTTTTTTTTTTTGTATCTTCAAGAGCAATTAGTTGCTGATGAAACATTCTTCTGAACTCGTTTTACAGCATGGAGGTATAGATATGCAAGCCTCGCCAATGCGAAATTGAATATAACTGCTCTATTTCTTGTCACTATATCACCAATGGCCCCGAACATGCAGCACTTGTTTCGACTGGTGTATAGTCAAGCTCAATAACACAGACTAATTGTGCTGTTTTGTTCCCCTTTTTATTCCGGAAGGCTTTCATTGGAGCACCAAGAGCCATTATGTTTTTGTGACTTTCTGATGTCCCTTCTAGCGATTAATGACTGTTTTGGTACAGTGTAAACATTGAAGATGCTCGGTATAAGTCCATCTGTCTAAGACTTTTTGGTCTTTTGCCGAAATACAACCTTTTTTACAACAGCAGGGTGTTTGTCTTACCATCCCAGTATCTCAGCAATTATCTGGTTTCTTCTATAACAAAATTAACAACATCTTGTAATTCATCTTCAATTTGTCTTAAAAAGGTCTGGCATATTTTGTTAAGATGCAGGAACCCTGATAATATTCATTTACTCTATCATAAATATGACTCCCTCTACTTTATCTTATATATATGTATATTTTTTACAGTGAAAGGCCAAAGAGATCGCGATGGCTCGTCAGAATCTAGATCATTTAAAGAAAAACAATTAGCAGCCCCAACACCCATGGGTGTAAATCGACGCACAACAGTTTTGTTCACTAATAAATCATTATGTAAGACAGCTGCACAGTCAGCAGGCAGCACCAGTTCCGGTAACAGTACACCAGAGCATAACTCAGCATCACGTCGTAGAAGGCCTGGAAGACCGGCAAGGCCAAAACCACATGGTATAGAAAGTGCTAAACCTATTGACTCTTTGGCAAAAAAGACAGACTCTGCAATTACATTAAAACATCAAAATGTAGAAAAAGTTCACGAAAGTCCTGGTCCATCAACTCGTAAGCGTTCATCAAGTACAACTACCTCCAATATCACAGAATCTCTTTCAGCAGATCTACCATCCAAACGCAGCTCTTCATTATCAGACCCGCCCCTGCTACCCTCTGGACCAAGTCTAGACACAGGCAGTTTGTTTTCTGATGCCCAGAAGAAGGAGAGTTTCACCCAGTATCGATCCACAGGAGGGCTTATCTCCGATATTGATACCGCCTCAGAGAGTGGCAGTAGTGACAGTTCTCTATCAGATTCTGACAGCAGTAAACAGAGCAGCTCTGACAGTGCTGATGGGGAGATGGCACACCGATATTCCAGACGTGGTGCGTATTTAATATTTACTACTTTTATTTAATTTATCTGTAGCACTGTTCTAGCCCGAAAACAGTTATGAATAAATTCGCTAATAGTTAAATATATTTAAATGTACAAAATTTCTGAAATATATATCAAATTGCATGGCTAAAGTTTTTTACCATAGAAGCTTTTCTCCTGGCTGCTTACACACCTCTAGAAACTGAAAAATTCAGGCTGGGCATCCCCCCGCCCCTAACAACATTCTAAGATGATAATACCAAATTATCACATGGTCATATTGAATGATCAACATTTTAAAATACATTAAATGTTTTAAAGTGTTCATATCACTATAAATTAACGATATTTTTGCTCAATTCTGTCAATTTTGTTATGTAAGTTAGATCATTGTGAATTGAAGTTTTGTATTCAAGCATAATTTCGACAGGATCATCTAAGAGTAGGGTAATTGGCATGCTTGTCCAGTTAAGGCCGCAAAGGAAACACCCACCAAAGAGTCTTCTGGCACAAAACAGATCACTTCGAGTTGGCAGATCCCTGAAACTAACATCTGAAAAAATTAGAGATAAAGAGAGAAACTTTACAATTTTAAATCACACTTCTGTGAGAAAAAGGAGGCTTAACAGTGGTTTGCTGCAGTTAAGAAAAAAGTCAAAAACTAGTGTGTTCATTCACGGAGGTGATTTGTGAATTCTTTGGTGCACCAGACACAAAATTTAACTTGAAAACAAATTTTAGGGATGAATAAAATATTTGAAAGATTGCATTTTAATCACTTAGATAAATATTTTAATGACAACTGGTAGAAAGGTCAAAGCGTCATGTAAATTCTTAAAGAGATATAGTGAACAAAACGATGTTGAATACACAATTCTGGGTTTTTCTAATATTTACCAAACCTCTGGGTTTTTTTAATTTTTAAACAAATGTATTGGAGATATATCATATGCTTTGCACTGAAATTATATTCAAACAGAATTTTTACGTTATGTGAACAATTTGATGATGATTTTGACCTTATGACCTCTTGTTTCATTAAATTTCACTGGTATGCCAAAGAGTCGTTCAAATGTTCTGTTTTGTTCTTTCTGCAACATTATTTATTGGAACTGTTGAACTACTAAGCATATGTTTTTTTACTAATTTGATCTGGAAATTCTTATCATCCAGATTAAGTGCCTTTTTTTTTGTTCCTCACTAACCATTCAGCTAATTGTTTACGTCCAGTTGAGTAGACATGTATGATTGTGCCAGTATTAATAGCTCACCAGGCTTTGCCAAAAGCAAAATGCCATGGAGTGATTATATAAACAGTAGAAAAGAAAACTACAGTACTTACACCTTCGATATTTTTTAAAGTTGCATGGCCTACTTGAACAGCTTTATTATACATATGATTTTGAAAAAATCAGTGGAAACAAATGATTATTTTTGTTGATCATCTTGTATACATGTACAGTACTAGTAAATATATTTTCAAGGACATTATTTATTTCTTATTGTTAAAGAATTATCTGTTCCTGTTTCTTCATCACAGTACGCACAAAGAAACGAACCAGCAGCTGGACATCGTCAGATTATGAGGATGACAATGTCATCCCACTGGAGCCACTGGACCTGGTTTGGGCAAAGTGTCGCGGTTATCCATGGTACCCAGCCCTTGTGAGTAGATCTCCCTCCTCCGCGGTAGGCATCACTTTAATACCCCACTACACATCAGCTTGGTTCCCAACTTTATTGATGGCTTTCCTGATCATTAACTGCAGAATCTTCCTCCTGTGCTTGCTTGCGATAACTTACTTGGCTTTGTGTGATTGTCCACATAAATGGCTCTTTTTTCCTGCTTGGGAGATAATCCTCTTTTTCATGTTGTATTGCATTTTAACATAACCTTTCCAACTTTATAAACAAGAAATTTGTGAGCCTCAAGGGTTTGAAGAGGCTGGCGCTGACAATCTGAAAAATTAGCTGACATGAAGCTTATGTTAAAGGCCTGTTGAGAGTTGAAGCAAATTTCTTTGACAAAATGTAAAAATAAATTCGAGTAAATAAAGTAGATTTGGGAGCTGTTTTGTTTGCATGAAAATAATATCAAAGGAATATTTTTGACTTGTTTTAAAATACACTAGGTATGTAGTGCATTGTATATTCTACAATTTGAATAGCATGACAAGAACTGTGGTATCTACGGTAGTACCTTTTTGTTCCATCTGCATTGTATCCTCTGGTGCTTCCCGCTATAATATAGATCGCCTGTATCACATTGTTTAACCACCCCTTTCATACTATTCTCATTTCTACAAATGTATCATTTCACTATGGTTATGTAAATGTGTCAATATTGTTTAATATTTATAATGGGAAAATTTGTGATCTGGTACCACTTACCCCATTTGTACTTATCATACTAATATCTTGATGAATGCGTGACTTCAACCAGATTTTAGAGCATACTTTACTTTTATCTTGTTTGGAACTGTTATGTCTTGAACTTTTAGGATTGCAACCATGTTTTTTATGCTTGATTTACAAGTACGCATGAACTTGAACTAACATCAATACACACTTACATTGTTTTAAGTCTGTTCTGGAGCCATATTTAGGCCTCCACAAGGTTTAAAAACAAATTTGCATCATTAATGTCGTCATTCTTAATGTACTCATACAAGACGAGGTTTTTTAAAATAGCACCTATGAATTTTTTAACTAGCGATTTTTTTTCAACATATGATCTAGGCCTATGGCCTTGAATTTTTTTTTGCACGGAGGCATAAAAAGGCATTTTCCCTGAAAATCTTGAGAGCGCTATATCTTATAAACCTTTACAGTTTTAGTTGTGAAATTAGACTACATGTACCACCACCCACCACTTATTGTATTGACTTTATGCTTTACAAGCAATATATTTTAGACTATAAATAATGTAGTTAATCTTCTTATTTGTTACACAACGTCATCTTAGAAAAAGTTAAGTTTGAGGATAAATGACCTGCACCTATTTTGGGGGTGAAGGTCACACTTGCCCAATATCTTATAAAAGTTAAACCAGAAGGGTTTCAGTTGCTTGCATGGATTTTTTATCTTTCATGAACTATTGAGTCTTTCATTCTTACTAAATGCAATACATTTACACGTTTTTGTTTCTGAATACAATTTATATTTCTATATTTTACATGTATAAGGAATTTATCATATGAATATTTAATTTAATTATTTTCTTTTGAAAATAGATTGTAGTTCGATGGTAGTTTTTTATTTGAAAAATTAAAATTGTAAGATGCTTCTTATTTTTTTCTTTGATGATACCTGTAATGTTGAAAAAACTAAGCTACTGGTTAAGAAATAGTAATATCTAATAGCTGTTTAAAAAATGTGTACATTATTTGAAGAAATATTCTAGACCCTAATGACACTGCTTTATTTCGTCGTTTGCAGATTATCAGCCCTAAGATGCCTAGAACTGGTTATTTTCATAATGGTGTGCCAATTCCAGTTCCTCCAGAGGATGTCTTACAATTGTGCAGAAAATATGAAGATCCAGTGTATTTGGTTCTTTTCTTTGATACAAAGAGAACATGGTAACAATTACATTTTGTTTTTCAAAATTCTTGATCTTTGCTTGCCACTTACGAAGATATGTCTCCCTCTCCGAGCCACTCATACAATTGTTGTCAATTCTGGTAAAGCTAATTATCTCTTCTGCAAATAAAAGAAAAATGTGATGGTAAAACCGGCTCCAGATAATAATCTGACTCTAATTGTTACAGTTTGTCTCAGATGTTTCCTACACAACTTCCAAAATTATACACGTCCTATAATACAAACACTGGATCTGACCACCCACCTGCCACCCCAATACATGTGAAATCACCACAATAATATTTATTTTATGTACTATCTTGTATCAATTTGTTAACATGCTAAACATGAGCCAAATGTGTGTTTAAATATCAAGATTTGCAATGTTGTTTCTTAATTTAATTTTTGCAGAAGTGTGACACAACTTATGTGCATGAAAATTTAAATTATTAAATTTAGCACTTTGAGGGTTGATTTTTCATTAGTAGATTTGACAATTTTTTTGAAGACTCAGCTACACATAGACACAGAGGTTGTATTATCATAATGACGTTTTTAGTTTGGAAATGATAGGCCAATCTTTTACTAGTGATTCAGATACAGATCTGCCTATTTTTGTTTGGCTGTAAAGTTTCCTATAGAGCATAATTTGTGCATGAACATGGAGATTGTATTATCATTAAAAACAGCTATGTAGGATTTCACCATAACATTAGTGGATAAATCCTCATATCAAACACACAGTTTCAAAAGCCTAATAGATCTCACACCTTTGTTACCCTGCTGATCAGTGAAGAAAATTATTACCAAAATACTATCTCCCATAAATTCAAATATAGAACACAGTCAAATGTACATCTGAATGACTTGAGATATGACCAGGATTTGGTTCAGATCTTTACATACATATAATTGTGTTTGGCATAATTAGATAATTGTGAAAATTCCCACTAATGATACGTAAATTATCAGATGTTTATAAAAATATCTTGTGTGTCAAAGTGAATGATTTGTAAGATAATGATATGTAAGTTAATGTGTTATGTAGGCTTAAGGAGTTTGTTTACTATGAAGATTATTAAAATGACCATATTTTTTTTTAAGGCAATGGCTTCCACGTAACAAATTGGAACCTTTGGGTGTGGACTCTGGTCTAGACAAGGCTAAATTGCATGAGAACAAGAAGCCTAATGTGAAGAAAGCTGTGAAAAAGGCGTACGAGAAGGCTATATCTCACAGATGCCGTGTGACTGGTGAGCCTAATCCAGTTATACCTCCCAGCATAGACTCTGATGATGACGTTGATTGAAGTGTAGAAAACTCCTTTGAAAATAATTCTGTCTAAGCACTGCCATACTTTTTTGTAAATAACAATTTGTGATAAAATTCATTTTTCATCCGCCATTCATCTGTTATTAATAGTGCGGTTTGTCAAGATTATAATTGTCGAGTATACCCCTTTTGCTTTTTCGAAACAAACTGTAAACAAAAAGATAATCTGAAATATTTACACAAAAATGTAAATGTGATAATTGTTTGTATCTCACCATAGTGAATATGGATGCGTTGCGGTGCTGTGCTTTGTAAGATTGTTGCTGATTCCTGAGTTATGAACTGCTGTAAAAAAGTTGTTAAAAAAGTTGTTAAAACTTGTGGTGGTCAATATGGAGATTTAGATCTATGTAAAAGAGTATATAGTTGGAAACTCCTATGGACAGCCACCCTTTATTTGCTGGCAAAGTGGCCTTTCAAGACATCATGAAGTTTATTTGTATACCAAAAGCCACTTTGATGATTCTCCGAAATGTCCAAAGGGGCCTTTCAAGGTGTTGCTGTCCATAGCAGGGTCTGGTCTATCCAATATTTTCAATCCATTTGAAAAGACAACATTTAGTCTCCCCTTATAAATTGATATCTAAATGTTCAATTGTATTTTTCAAAACTCCCATGTGGCAAAAAGATAATTATGTGATTTAAAATCAAACATTTGAAATATAACTTAAGAACTGATGGTCAGTTGCTGTACCTTTACATAGTGAACATATCATATGTACATGAGTTGTAGATTGGCTTCTGTGGAGTGAGGATCATAAATATCGTCCCCTTGGCATTAGAGGGTGGTATATGCCACTTTACAAAGTGGCAGATACCACCCTCTGTTACCAAAAGGACGATATGTATCACTCTGTGCCATGGTTTTTAGTGAATCCCTTTTCTATACCCGTAAAATTAGCGTTTTGTTTCCTGTGTGTTGTTATTTATGACAAGAAATTGTATTATTACATCTTTGTGATGTCTGTACATTTGTTAAGTATAAAATCAAATTTCTTGTATAGTTGTTTTGCCTGGGCCGGTATTCTTGTTCAGTTTGACTTAAATAATAACTTTGTTATCAGTTGATACCAGAATCTCGACTAATGAAAATTCTAATGTTCATGTGAAACTAATGAAGAGTACAGGCCCTGATAAAACTTGCTGATTGTATTAAAAACGTCTGTTTATAACATTCCGATGTTCCATGTAGAAAATGTGGGATCAAGGGAATGGTTTAGTTTCGTAATTGAAACCATGCACTCGCTGTAAATAGTATTTTGGGTAGTAAGAGAAGGTAAACAGTAATACAGCTGCTTGTTGAATGAGCCAGCCCAGCAAACGCGGAACGCTCGCCCAATACTGGTACAATGTTGTTCCAGCGTCACAGACGATGGGCCAACATTGTACCAGCATTGGGTGAGCGTCTCGTGTTTGCTGCCAGTAATAGTATTTGTTTGTAAGCCAATGTCTTTTTTCACACTTTCATACAAGTCAATGTCCTTTTGTTATTAATTTGAGTCTATGCATTAGTGTATTATAAGACACAAAAAAAAAGTTAGTATTCAACCAATCAATTATATTTTTCTGTAAAAATATGTTGAGCAGGCCTACAATCCAGATAAACTTTACTACAAAGATTTCCAGGATATTGTTCATATTTTAATTATTGTTATCAATTATGATTTTTCCTTGATAAATTAACAGCAGTTTTCATCATTTCTCATTGTCATTTTACTTCAAATCGTTTCCCCATTTATGTAGACTACTCTCATCGTCTGGTTGGATACACCAACTGACACCATACCAAATTTGAATGGTTAAAAATGATGTTGTGACAGGCTATTACTTGCTACTTGTGTGATCACTGTACACGTTTTCGTTGAATGTCTGAAAAATCTTTGCATAGCATTGTATAAGTACATGTGTGAAGTTGGCTGTTATTTAAATTATATACTTTGTATTATACAATCTCATTACGTTACCTTCATTAATTTATATAAACTGCTTGGTTGTAGTATTTTGTTTCCTTAACATTTGTACAAAGATAAATAAATTATGTTCACATACGATTTTTCAAGTTATGTTTTTGTATGTTAGATAATAAATCGTATGTCTTGTCACTTATCTGTGATCTGACTCAAAAGTATTTTTTGTTTTGCTTCCAGTGAAAACTAAACGCATAATATTATTATAACATAGATGCTAACCGTTTACAATAATAACTAAGCAATGAATTTTAAATCTTGTTTTTGCCATGTTCTGGGGTTCGTTTTGGGTGCGTAGTCTCTGGTGGAAATAAAACTAGCTTTCTAGTTTTGAGAGAATTGTCAATGATTTAAAGAGTGGTTCAGAGTGCTCGAATCATCCCTATTCATGGTAAAAGGGAGACAAACGAGGAAAATCGGAGCTTTTTACATTTTTGTAAGCGGCAGGAAGTAGGTCATGAGAAGTTTAGAAAATAATGTACCTAAACCGGGAACCTATAGCGTTATAATTGTGGGGAGACTATGGCCATTTTGAATAGTAGTGCAGGCTGTAATGTTGGATATAGATGTTAACTGGGATTGGAATGTTAATTTTTGGCACCAATGTTTTTCTGTCCCTTCTTAACAGGGTTCCCATTCTGACTGTAAATCAGGGAAAAACTGGAAAAGTGAAATCATGTTTTCCAGTCAGGGGGAAATGGGGAATGTGATAATTTTAAGAAAAATCAGGGAATTTAATAAATTTGGCAAAAAATCAGGGAATCTGATTTTTTTGGGATGAAATATAAATAATTCTGCATCTACATTTCTTAACTTTTTTTTCAATGATTGTGTACATTTCATTATGTAATAATCTTCCACATGATTTATAGCATAATATATGTAATTAATAGTACGAAGGCCTACGTACTTCATAATTATTTGTCCAGTGACGTATCTGGAGCGGTGGAGAAATGGTCAGTAAAAATTAACAACAAAAAAACAATCGTCTCATTTTTCAGTGCGTGGAGAGGGGTAGCCGTCCCCTCCATTCCCACTGGATCCACCACTGTTGCCTCGGTATGGCATAAAACTAGTACGGCAATGGATCCTTTGACTAGATCCATAGATTGAATCTGAAGAATCTTTGACTAGATCAAACCTTGGGTGAAATGGAGTTAATCCCTTAACTATTGCTACCCTGGCTATTATTCTAGAGCATTTTTCAATACTATCACTGGTTATCATTTATTTATCGACATGGTAAATAGCGTAGTATATAATGGGACTGATTTGAAAAATTCTAGATATACATTGTCTTTACAGTGTGCCGATGATATTTATAACCAAACTGGGGACTGACAGCGTTTCTGACTATATTAAGTGTATTTACAGCATCCTGGTGATACAAATAAAATACAAAACCGGTTGAAGCAGCTGGTTCATCATGCTTCACTGAGCCTTAATATTTACATTGCGGTGGACCCAACTCCTGTCGACGTTGGCAATGCTTCGCATGCGGGCCATTTGCATTGTGCGCCCACAATGTTTAAACAGCGAATTTTGACGACATACCCGGTACCTACGTTAAAATTCACAATTTCTATGTGAATGTTAAACAAGTTATAAACAACATAACGGAGACAAACATGTACACTTAAATACTTAACTCATAAATTCGCTTAATCCCTGCATGTTACTGGTCTGACACTATCTGAAATAAAATGTAAAACATGTATGTAATCCAATCTTAATTGGTGAGGAATGGACGGCTGTAAGGGGTGATGGGAGGCCGTTGGTAAACAGGTATACTAATTCCAGTTTTGTAATTGCATTGGTGTTTGCACTTTCATCGCTCAACTCAAATGTGTCTCTTCTTCTGAAAGACTTGTATTGGTGTACAGGTGTAAGACATTGAAAGGTTGTAACTAGATACATGTATAATTATGTCAAATTCATACATCTGAATTCAAGCAAAATCTGTACATTGTGAGCTGTATATCATCATACCTGCGCATACCAGGGTTGGCAATATTGCCCGGCCCAGGTTTTCCCACCCCGGGAAAACCCGGACTGGGCAATATTGCTTTTTTAGCCAAAGTGGGCAATAATGGGCAATAATAAAAAATAAAAAATACTAGAATATCACGAAGTGAAAAGTAAAAATAATATTGTCAAAGCACACAATAATAGGCAACAAAATAAGCCAATTGTAAAAGTCGAATGTACTAAATGTATTTTTCATAGATAATCTCAACATTAAATTTGTAATTGTGTAGTCCCTTGGGCACTGAATACAAATGCGTGGCATGCACGACTGCTCGTACCATGACATCATTTAGGTTCTAAATGTGCATTTCGCTAGTTTTATTGCTGAATTCAAATATTTGGTATCGATTTACAATGCCTTTCAGTGAAACTTACAAATGAATATTAAAAAAACCAATACGGATATTATTTAGACAAGAAAAAACAGTCAGCGATGTTCTGCACTAGGTTGGCAATCAGAGAGACGTCCTCTCCGTAGCTGGGCTTATGGTTACGTAATGTGTAGACGCCAGACGGTAAACTTTCTATTGACAAGAGGTGTGATTGCAGCGCGCCTGAGAAACACGTAATTCGGCCGGCATTGGGTGAACACCCACTGTGCACTAGATTTTGACTAAATGCTGTTTTATTGTCCCGCCAGCATCGCAGACTTTGGAACAGCGTTAAGTCGACGTTGATTCAATGTATTGTGTTTGTAAGGAAAAGAAACAACCATTGTCTACGATGTCCATGCAGCTTTGATCTCGGCAATAATCTCAGAAGGCGACATGTGACACGGGAATTAGCGTTTGTGGTCTCGGGTTCGTATTTATATTATTCAAACAAATTAAAAGCCTGTCGTTGTGTTCCTCCTTTCCCAGTTTCTAGCAAATACTGATTTTTCTTCTAAATTGAATTTGACAAGATCATTTATTATCGGCAGTGTATGCCTATTTCTTTATCTAATAATAAATTATATTTTATAAGAGATTAAATTAGATAAGAAACTATATTAGATATAATAACCGAGAATACAAGCCTCAAAGGGTTCATCAGCTGCAGTGTGTGTGTACACATGAAAACAACATGTTGTTGGGTTAATTTATGCCATAAACCACTTATATTCCCACCAACAGATTTCACTTAAAATCATAAAATACGTAGTTTTTAATACTAGTATCAAATATATATAAAAAATAAAAATAGAATGACATCATGACTGATATTAAATTAATATTTTTAATGTAAATAAAGCAAACATAGGGATCAGGGGGTTTGAATTAAAGATGTATGAAATGGAGAATATGGGCAGCCGTCCAATATTGCCCATCATTGCCCATTAAAACCCGTATTTATCCATATTGCCCATTATTGCCCGGGTGGGCCGGGTAATATTAATATTACCCGGGTTTTTGCCAACCCTGGCGCATACGTATCATCATTGAGGTAAATAAATGTTGTTCAATGTCAAAATTTATGATCAAATTATATCAGGGAATTTTGATTTCGATCATGGAAAAATCAGGGAATTTCACTTTCAGAATAGCTAGGTCTACTGATTCAGTTTTTACGCCATTTTTTCTGTTGGGGTTAACGTTTATTTTGAGGTCATTGAAAGTTGACTGTCTTTAATATACGAAAATTACGTACAGTGTCCACATACTTGGCATAAAGTATATCATATGACCCTTCAAAATTTTCAGCATGAAAAATGTGAATATTAATAAATCATAAAGAATCCGATCGGTGTGGAATAAAATCGGCAACATTATCATGATTATATACATTCTCCACACATAGATGTCGCTCAGGTCAACCCCGCTCTCTGAGGTCAGAATGGATTATATACATACACATTACGAAATACGCTAATATGCGTCCATGATACCATTTGCAGATATGGACCTATGATGTATATGTCATAAGCTAATAGTTGATTATACCATTTTTCCTCCAACTCGGCTGGAACATAGATTTGTGAATTTACCAAAAACTATTTTACTTTATCCCACAATAGCGTATGAGACACATGTATCAGTTGCGTTTGAAAATGACTTAAATATGTGGTAAAATGTGTATGGTTAGCATATTGGTAGCGAATACACCTCGCATATCCGACGTTACACTATCACCAGTGATGTACCTATATAAAAAGTAGCTTTTCCACATAGTATATACTGTGTAAGCAGTTTATGCCTAACGCTATCCTTATTGCTTGTCAACCTATGCCAGTGTATCCGTAATTTATTATCACGCTGACATACGCTAATACTATACATCATAGTATCACACCGTCTTTAGTTAAAATTAAATGCCATGAAATAGCTGTTTTTGGCTTATATTGTGGGCTGATGTTGGCATAGACAGCTAAAAAAATGATTTGTTGAAGCTTTCTTCTGGTCATGGTTATTTATTAATATTTGTTTAGAGCCATGCACTGTCTGGATCTGAAAGATACCGCGGTATCGGCAAACGGCCAAATATTGAGAACATAATTTATATGAGCTAATAAACTAATAGCAGAGGGGTATGCAACATAACACAGACTTTGTTCAAAAGACACAATACATGCCAATAACCTCACAAGAGAAAATATCACGTATGAGAAAGCGGCAGTCAAAAGCAATTCACCTGAACCCACACGCTCAGCATTGCTCACTGTAAAAGCGTCATTACACTGTATCTTCAGAAAGATTCGGTTATTTACAAGATGTCTAAATGATCTGCAATTGGTCTAATTCCACCTTCTCACTTCCGTTAGAAGAGAACACTCATTATTATGATCCCCTTAAAACAATAAGCATGTGCTTCTTCACACACAATAGACTGATATATGCATAGCATATTGCATGTAGGCGCTACGTTGATGATACAGGACAGTGATCCAGAAATTTGGGAGCTTATTGTGCAGGAGGAGTAGCAGGCACAAATTTTCGAACCGTATGTTTTTAGAAACCATTATAAAACTTCCCGTTCGTGACTGTAATCAAAACATGTGTTGATGGCTACAATTTGTGGCTAATTAGTCGTAGATGTAAAGATCCTAGACACTATGGCGCGATGGTACGCAGTGGCTTATCGCTGTCATGCTTGACTGATCCCCACCCCTGTTAAACATAGCAGTAAAGCGTACTTATCGGATTAGCCTAATCCTAAATGGAGTGGGACTTTTTCTGATCACCCACGGCATCTGATTGGTCGACGTGTCACCGACCCTCGGGACGGTGAGTTTATATATATTTCTATCTCCTCCACAATCTGATAATCACGCATCCGTGTAGAGCAATTCATATATGCCACCATCTTCATCCATCCAGTTGTCTGCTACCGGCAGAATCTTGGATATCACGTATATGTGCTATGAGTTCAGAACCCCCCTCCTCCCTGGCCAACTCAGGCTGACCAAACAATCTGGCCTCCACACTACAGTCAGTAAACCAGTGACGTCATAAAGAATATCATGTTGCTCTCACCCCTCCTTTTCGTACAGGCTTCCCACACAGCTGTTGTCAAGGTCAGACCGGTGGTCTGATGGTCTGACCTGATAGGGCAAGGTGATATTCCACACACAAACTGTTAACGCTATTAACGTAAATATATATTGTATGGTTCGTTGAACATGCTTGCACAGATTTAAGCACTTACATTTCTTTTTCACTTTATTGTTGTAAACTTCAAAATAGGATGATGCAAAACTCCAATTTAGTTGCATCGCTGTGATATGCACATATATATACATTATAGTCATTCGTCTTGTTAAGGGCAAATGACAGATACATTAGAATTTTTTATATATATATATATTTTTTAAATTTATCGTGTTTATTCATCTCATCTTGTTTATTCACTTGATCATGTTTACTCACTTTATCATGTTTATTCACTTTATCATGTTTATTCACTTTGTTCATTCATTTTCGTAAGCGCGTTTTAGGTGTTTATTATATATTTTTAATTTGTTCAATCCAAGGGATAATCAAGTCTGATTTAATCATTGTGATAAATATTCACAGTCGCCGAAAAGTATACCTGTGAAATAATGTCACCACCACATGGGGCTATATATATTTCACACTCGCATCGAGCAAATCTCAGAATTTAAAGCTGGAAAGAAGATGTGTTAAAAGTAATTAACTGCTACAAAAACACACATACAGTGTCTGGTTAATGGTGGTTATGCTTCACGCGTTACTCATACACTATGGCCATTAATTCCCATTAATTCAGACAATGTTTTAAGTGACTTTGATTCCTGTGGCATACATCGCTTACCTTTTTCATAGACAATAATTGCAATAATTACCTGATTAATATGTATATGTGTATATATATATAAATAAAATATATGTCTAAATAATTATACCAATCATTAATGAAGTGATACCAATTATAAATCAAGTGACATAATTGATAAATAAATTGTATATATTATATATCCATTGTTTGCTTTGAATTATTACCGTCAAATTATAATCACCCCTTCACCCCACTCTTCGGCATCATATATATGTGCGCACCACAGGCCAAATTCCCTGGGAGTAGATTCCCTTCATAGGCATCCGCATTTACCATGCATTGGAGCAAAAAATTGAAAAATAAAAGTGTTTGCTGGGGTAGGTGACGTAACCATAAAAGCTGCTACCATAATGAGATTCTTCCTGGTGTCACCAGAACTTACTAGTATTTCAAGCTGTGAGATATCATTAATTTTCGAAGCACATGCAAGGAGGTCTAGCATCATTAGTTGTTTCTTGCATCTCTAAAACGATGAGAGGATAATATATCACAGTTACGACAGGTGAAATCCATTCAAATCATAATGCAACAAAATAAGTTATGTTCTAAGAGATAACAAAAGATGTATTGAAGACATCTGCCACAGGACTGGAAGCATATAAGACCTTTGTTGCAGAGCGCATCATTTCCAATGGAAGTATCTGCACAAAGATGATAAGCAAAGCGTCCAATTTGTAGATCAATAACGTCGAAGTAAAGATGCCAACCAAGTGTAGCTTCGTGTAGATAAAAATGTTATTACTCCTGTGCACGAGTTTCCATGCATCACTCAATCCTTTTTGTAGTAATTAATACAATAGTCCTTGTCCAAAATCTAGCAGTCATGCAAGAAAGTATAAAACTGTAGATGTGAACAAAGAAGAATGTTATATATGTCAACAGTAGGCCTACTTACTTAGGACATGCAACTGAGATTCTGGTACCAAGCAGAGTACAAACAGCTTCTAGTTCTAATTCTCCATCAAAAGCTGATCTACACCAGCACATACTTGAACTGAACTCTTTATTACAATCAAGACCCTAAAGATACATCATTGTGTACAAAAACATATCGTATCAAAAATAAATAAATAAGAGTATCTTCATATGTGAGGTTGTATATACAAATACAAAAAAATTATAAAATAATACTATTAATTATGTGTTGGTGAACATAATTCCACAAATATTCAATATTTAATACTGATTCAAAAATGTACTTTTTTATTATTTTAACACATCTTCAAAATAAAACAACATTTTGAAAGTTATCTAAAGTGAGACAGAATTATTTTAACAAAATTTGCTAATTTACATTTTTTTTGATCATTTGAACTAGACACGAATCCATGATATTTTTAACTTGGAGACAGAGTCTCCAATTTTTTAGGCTGACTTTCAGAGCAAACGTCTATTGTTAACTTCCGTTTAACATCTGTTCTGCCTGTGCAAAGTCAAAGGGCATTATCGGGTCCCTGGTAAACTAGGCATTTACTGCTTTTTAACTGGCTCTTCCAGCCATAGCGCTGCCAAAAGGCTGTATTATCTCACTTGTAAAGCAAGTATATACTTCCTTTACGCTTATGTCACTGCCTCCTTCTTATTTTTCAACAGACATTATCTGCACACTTGTGAAATAAGCAGATACTTGGTTTTGCTGTGAGCAGAAGCGCTCTATGTCATGCTGGTTCTAGGCAGTCAACATAATCCAATGCTGGGTAAATATTGTGCCATCATTTATGACACTGTTCCAACATTGGACCGACATTGTGGCAGTGTATCAAGTTGCCAGGGACTCTACAGAAACGAGACGTTTAGCCAATGCTGTTGAACTGCTGAGCCATTGCCGTAGACAATGGGCCAGCAATAAGCTAGCATTGGATGAACGTTTATCGCATTAAGGCCTATATATTGGTGGACCAATGCTGGGATAATGCTGGCCCAGTGTTGTAAACGGCGGGTCACCATTAGGCTAACATTGTGTCAGCATCTGGAGTTTGCTGATTGGCTGTGACCAAACCCAGTTTTAACTCGAGGCATTGACCCAATGTTGTTTTATGTCGTGCCGACGTCGAAGATGTCGGGCCAACCGTAGAACAACATTGGGTCAATTCTTTGTATTTGCTGTGATAAGTGTTCTAGCGGTGTCACTCTGTCGGGGGGGGGGGGGGTGCTAGCCTCCCCCCCCTCCCGCTTTCCCACCTCTCTGCTGCAGTCACCTGTGTTATCTTACACAATATAGCAATTAGGCCTTGACTAACATATTTATGTAAAAAAAATATCAAATTTCGTATTATTATAAATAGATTTTTGGACTAAGCGATTGAAGGCAATGTAAATTGATATAATTTATACAATTCTGGCCTGAAATATGACCGAATAACAACTTTTATTGCAATGCCCGTTCATGTAGTTAAGTTAACCCTTTCATTACGACCATTTGTCATGAAAAAAGTACAAAGTATGGTAAAATATACATTTAAAAAAAAATATAATTGTCATGAATTTAACGTTCCTGGGCTATATCTTCATATTATAGTTTTACAACCAGGCATTTTGAGTGAATGCATGACGATTTCGTTTCCTAATGAGCTCTGGTCGCCACCATCTTTTGAGCATTGAACACTCTGTCAGAACACACGCTTAGCTACTTAATTACATGTAAAGAATACGCAGTGCCTGATTTATAAAGAGTACTTGCGGGATTCCCACAAAAAAATTAAAACTGGCCCGACATCATTTTATCTGTGCGCCACACTTTACGCAATGTTTTTGAGCAACAAGTTAATTTAGTGAGCCATAAGATTTTTCAAGATAAGTTCTAGGCCCCGGCTAAATAATAACAGATCGCCTGCTGAATTCACCATATAAAAAATATATAATATATTTTCTGTGGAATTAACCACCAAGTCATTACCAGTGAATCTTTTTAAATTTCAGTTTCCAATGTAAGACGCCTATTTTTCCAAGCAGGAAAAATATTATTTAAATGGCGGTATTTACTGTTAGTGGTGCCGCCAATAAATGCCCATTACGGCCCACACCGCTGCATTAGTTTCAAGATTTAATTTAGTATTCAGCGTTATTAGAACAGAGTCAAGGTTCGCCATCCCATGATCCAAAACATATAATTTGTAATTTAAGAGTAAGCAATTTAGAAATCTTGATGTTTAAATGGCTATTGAACGGATTAAAGCGCCGTCGCGCTTAGCGGTTTAAGGTGATCAGTAAATTAGGTGTAGGCCTAGTGGCAACAACTCAGGAAGGTGATGACACTGCCCCGAAAAGAGATCCGACATGACCCTAGGAAGTCAATGAGTAGCACTAAAGCTATGTGATCGACTCCAATAACACTCATAAAGGGTGTTGTCACAACACGTGACATTACCTCACGTGCGTAAGTGATGACGTGAAGTCGATAGGGTCTACTTGCAAACGCTGAATGCTAAACCATTTCAGCGCTAAAATGTGTGTTTGAATAAAGTAAATAGAGTGTCAGTAATTAACCGTTATAGCACGAATCGTTACTACACGATGCAACCATGGATAACACGATGCAATCATGGATCCCCCATTTTTTTTGCCATTTTTTCAGAAAAAAAGTGTTATAATTATTTCAACATCCGATTGAGCATGACATTTTCAGTTAACTTCACACGTTAATCTAACGCTGATCGGCCATATAGTCCAGGAGCCCAGAAGGTTTTATTAATTTAGCACTGCGAGTACAAAAGGTATGAAGTATATCATGCGTAGAACAGACCGTCAGGATCCCAAGAAGGCAATTTTAGGTGCCTCAGCATGTACCAATTAATGATATAGCCTCTTAATTAGGGCCCAAACTTTGGCATTTAAGTATTGTTTTACGCACTATATATCCGAGAATATCATGCCATTGAGATTTTTACAAAACCTTTACAAAACCTACTTAGGAACCCTTTTAAAGATTGGGGTGAAATAGTAGTTCAATTTCTGCAAAGTTAATGGCCCGTTAGTCAGAAGGCCCGTTAGTCGGAAGGCCCGATAGTCAGGAAATCAGTTGGGCTTTTTTGTCAGAAGGCCCTTTAGTCAGAATTTGTTCATTGGGCATTGAACAATTCTGGGGGACGCTGCATTTGATATCTGGGCATGTTGAGAGGGGGGGGGGACTATATTATTTTGATTGAAACGTTTGTTGTTCAGCTATTGAAAAAGCAAAATTGTGAGTTGTGCATAAAAGTCCATACGAGTTTTTCAAAAAAATCAGTAATTTATTTAATAGTTTAAAAGAGAAAAATAGCCATGAGAATTAAATTGTGAAAAAATTATACACAAACAAATTGCACAACTGAGAGTAAAATCTATATAGATCAAAGGTTGCGTCTCTGGGACATTAGTATATACGTTCGACTATTAGTTGGTAAAAAGTCGATATGATCTGGATATGATCTTGAAAAAAATCACGATGGTTCGTAGTTCGTACATTTATATTGAAAACTAGCATTATTGATGACTGGTTGGTTACTTGGCTGGGTTATTTTCAGCAATGAGTGCGCTTTATGTTTTTAGCACTATACTTTGTTGCATATATAAACTTTACTGAAATAGGTGTGAAAAGTGTGTCATGAGAAAACCCCACAAGATTTTTCAATTGGAGTTTGTAGCCATCTGTTTAATTTATGTCAAGCGTTCATAAATGTATCATTTTGCTCAGAATAAATAATAAGTTGTTTGTCCAAATACTCTGATAACTAGCATTATTTGTCGACTCTTTTGTGTGAAAAATGCTTGTTTTATATTCGAGAAAGTGAAGTTTACCTGAGCACGGGAGAACTATTATCAGTATATATTATTACAGTGCTAATTAAGACCAGCGTAAAATTTGAATCTCATTATAATCTATTAGCAGTATCTTGTTATCTCGACCATTTTTTCTCAGCAAGTTGCAAAATTTAGGTAGGCTTATTCGCGTTTAAAGCAGTATGTTGATGATATTGCTTGTTCATATCTACATTGTTCCAACCTGTACATTGCTGCATACGATATGCGATTAATATTATTATACTATCTTGTGCCTATATTTAGACAATTCACTGTTATTTACAGACAGCTTGGCAATAACCACTTGATTCATTTATTATGGGTAGTTTTCATTCATTTGAAGCTGGGAATAACGAACATTAGGTTCAAAAAGATAATGAGTGGCCTATTAATAACGCAACCCTTATGAAAGTGCTAGACGTTGTTACTGGCACAAGTAAATAAATAAAGACAAATAATTGGTCATACGGTTGCTCACATTTGAGATGATTTCGATGAGGTAATTATCTGACTTTCTGACAAACGGGCCTTCTGACAAGTCATCCTTACTTATTTTCTGACTAACGGGCCTTCTGACAATCGGGCCTTCTGACTAATTATCCTTACTGGTTTTCTGACTAACGGGCCTTCTGACTAATGGGCCTTCTGACTAACGGCCCTTCTGACTAAAAGGCGGACACCGGGATGGACGGATGGAGGAGACTATTTCCACTATCTCGGTATGTTCCCTATAGGCCTAGTGGCGGTACAACACATTGAAAACAATGTATTATATATGTAATATATATATTTAGTTAGAAATAAACACATATCATAAACACATATCATTCGGTTTTATCTCATTCTGAAACATAACATGGGTTTCTTATAAGCCTAAATTAAAGTTCTTTGAACGTTATCTTGATGTTTTAAATTAGTCAAATAATAAATTATCGTCACTTGAACTGTCTGTCTCGTCACTTGATGATATAACATTGTCATTCCCTAATAACTAAAACATCTGTATTATATGCACGAATGACCACATCATTATATAGTCCTACATTGTCAACTGCTTCTGTGCTACATAAGTGAGTTTCAACGACACATATAAAAAATAAAATTATATTTAAACCAATATAGTACATCATCAATGTCATAAAAATCAATAATTGGAACCGTTTAGCTAATCAGCTTATAGATAATAGCAAGAATACATAGCACATCATCTTGATATCAGTAATCAGGTAATGTGCTTGTTTATATGTAACAACAATACCAAAGGGCGAGGGCCCTGGTGCCTGCTTGGAAAGTCAGAGATCGCAGATTCGTCTCCTGCTTTGGCATTCCAGTTTCAAAAAGAACAAAATGTTTCCTCCCTGCTCAATCGTAAAGATTGAATATTGTGGGCAGCCTACATGACCGAGAGATAACGTGCTTGGCTGCAGACCAACAGGGCTCAATTTCGAATCATGTGTCTGGAGGGCAGTGTTACCTCATTCATATCACCATCCTCAGGAGGTTCTTCTGGCCCAGTTTAGCCTATATGTGAACAAATGTGGCGTAAAGCCCCATTCATTTCATTTCATTACATTTGATAAAGCCAACTAACACCTGACTCGACGTTTGCCTGATAACATTACAGTAACATTGCAGCAAAGATCGTGTGAGTTGAGAAAGCCTTCATGGGTCTTTATCCTTGGGTCGATCTACTGTTAGTATTGTGATTTCCGTAATTTGCATTACGTAAGAGGGTGTAGTAAAAGTACATTACGTCTACGTGTGATATTGATGGATTAGGGCTGCTGTAGATTTCACGGCTGAGTAAGAAACATTAAATGTTGATATTTTAAAACTCCGTGACGATTCTGTTAAGCCTATTTAAGGCAGAAGAATTGAAATTGAAAAATAAAGACTTCGTGAAAATTTCTGGCTATTTGGGGTCTGTTAAAAGACCCAGAATAAATAATAATTGCACATCTACTCTTGTATACATAATATTAACATTGTAGTCCTGTAGAAATGATTTTTTGTCAAGCATTTTTCATTATGTGCAGTGGGCCTACTTCAGAATGTGAGTAAAATCAGCAAAATGTATGATGGGAATCGAACATATAATATAAATTCCAGTGATGGATGAGATATAAATATATAGTACCGGCCTATACATATCTTATTTTCATGATAATGCAATTTAGAGCATGGATATATACATTCTCTGACACACCTGTAGCTGATATTTTACAATGCTGTTGACAATTTTCAAGACCCCTGGGCCTCTTGTTCTATACTTAAATTAGACCAATAATATTTTGGCAAAAGTAACTTCCGCTCATCATTAAAAATACTGCACTGAAACAAAAAATGAAATTCATCCCCTACTACATGACACACATTAAATTTCCTCTCACTACGCTCCAAATTTTCATATCTGCCTCTCTCTATAGGTAATATTGATGATTCGAAACTCTAAACTTAGTTAAAGAAATTATCAATGACACTGCCAATTTTCACAAATATGTTTCCATTTTTAGATTTTTTTAAACATCCTATAATTATAACACTTGCTATTATTAAAAAAATTTGATGACCACAGATCATTATATTTAGTGTATATACCTTCCTTGACAATGTTTCTAAACTGATTTATATTCGGTACACATTGTGTAATCCAATGATCATGCAATTTACAATTGTTTAAACAATTTTGAGCATGCAAAATCCAATCTAATTTTATCAGACCTGTTTTGTTAATCTTACTAGCTTGTAGAGGGGCTCTACCTAATTCACCATACACCATACATTTTGAAGTCTTGTTGTTTACTCCTAGAAGCATACGGCAAAATTTTAAATGAAGTTTTTCAACAATATTATTAATTTCACAACCCCATACTCCAGATCCATATTTAAAGCAAAATTGGTATTATATGATCAGACAAATGTAATTGAACATCTATAGGAAGACACAAGTTTTTACTTTTTCTTAATAGACTGTACATAGCTTTTTGCGCCTGTTCGAAAAGATGTTGCTTGTATTTATTAAATTTACCATTATAGTTAAAATCAATACCCAAATATCTATAATCTGTAACCAATTCTAATGGCAAACCATTATAATTAAATTTGGGAATATTTCGACTTTTACCTCATCATCACTTTTGTTTTTTGAGTATTAATTGCCAACTTCCAGAGAGTACAATAATGATGTGCGGCGTTCAATGCTGCTTGCAACTCAGATTCAGCCATTATTATAGTGTCATCTGCATATGACAATGGATACAATTTAAGATATACTTCAATGTCATCATCACCTAACATTTGACTTGTACAATCTCTAAGCACATCTAATCCCTGATAAGCATTGAAATAAATTCTGCCATATCATTGAGAATAATGGAAAACAAATATTATCAAAAGCCTTACGATAGTCAATAAAGGCTGTGAATAATCTTTTGTTCTTAGAAAAATAAATATCAATAATATATTTTAATGAACAAATATGATCCAAAGTGCTATAGCCAGATCTAAATCCAGCTTGTTCTTCACCAATTAGGTCATATTCTTCTAAATACATTGACACTCTGCGATTGATAACTGATGTAAATAATTTACCGAAGCAAGACAATAGTGCAATGCCTCTGTAATTATCTGGGTTTTCTTTATCACCTTTTTCTTATATAGGCCTATGGGTATTATTATACCTGTTGTCCACTTTTCCGGAAAAATACTGATTTTAAGTATCGAATTGAAAAGCTTAAAAAATATGGGCATCAGAATTCTTTAAAAAATAAGTTATAACTTGATCACAACCAGATGCTTTATAATTATTCTTTAGCTTTTTAATACATAACTTTATCTCTTCCTCTGTAAAATTCAAATATAATAGCTCATTTTCAAATCTACAATTATAATTAGATTTTTTTTATTTTGAGCCTCTTTATCACTACACAAATTCTTAACATGTTGAGCAGAAGTTTCTTTTAAAAGTGCAGAGACCACATCAGACTTAGATGTATTGACTTTACTGCTTACCATATTCCAATACTCTTTTGGATTTATTGACTTTAAATCCCTAATATTATTATGAAATTATTTTTTATACTTATTAAATTGTTTATTTACAGTTTTTTTGTATTTTCTACCAAACTCTCTCATATTTTTTTTCGCTTTCTAAATGTATATTTCTATACACATTCCTTGCTTCATCATACTTATTTCTAGATTATCTACATGTGCTATGAAACCATTTCTTTTTTTTTCTTCTTCTTCTTATAAACAATGTTATCTTTGATCATCCCAGATACATTGGCCTTGACATAATATTATTTGTAGCTTTAGAGATACAACCGTTAATAATATCCTTAGCATTCGCAACATCATCCGACTTCAATAATATAGCTAATTCATTTTCTAAAGAACATACATCCTCTAAATTATTATTATCTTTGAAAGATATTACATTTCCATTGTTCCATCTAATGAATTTACTTGGTTTTTCCACATCAATATCATCAGAAGCATTATCATCTTCATTAAGTATAGTTCTACATTGAAATTGATATTTATGTCAAAAACAACAGCACAGTGAACATCAGATAAAATATTATTGAATTCACATATTTCAAATTTAGTAATTGAAGGCATTACAATCGGTGAAACTACCACATAGTCAACAACACTGACATCTTTGCAAGTATTTTTTTCACAAAATGCATCATTTACTAGTCTACCATTACAAATATGAATATCAATTTTTTTACACATCTCAATTAGTCTATGACCATAATTGTTCACTTTTACATCTTGTGAGAATCTGTCTGTTGTTATTCCCAAATCATTCAACTTGGTTTCATTGATTGATTTACTCCTTATTTTTTCTTCTATATTCAAATTGTTAAATAAATCATCATCAAATTCTCCAAAATCTGACAAGGTACCTGTTCTTTAATTATAATCACCCATTAAACATCATAACAATCACCAAGCACACAAATGGCACCTGGCTCACATTGCAAAATCGCTGCTCGCCCCGACAACAGATCATCGATGGGAAAATGACTGGATGGGTGTAATATATTGTCTTTGTCTTTTGAGAATATTTTGTGAAACCAGCTCCAGCTTGTGTAATTGAGCCTTGATATAGCAAATATGGGATATAAAGTGTCAAAACACTTTGTTCATGCAAAATCTATGAGCTTTGCTGAAGTTGTGTGTACAGAGCAACACCGAGATCTGTGAACTGGAAGTTAGTGAATGTGATAATGCTGAGTACACTGCAATTCAGGACGATGATGACTAGGGCATTAATTAACTCATTGCTATGCATGGGTAAAAGGTAGTTTGGATGATGGCGTTACAGACGGTGGGCCAACATTGAAGCATCTTTGGCTCAACGTCTCATGTTGGATGGGTATATCGTGTGTACGCGTAGAGACGGATACACTGTATGGCAGCTGCTGTTCTCCATCCGCTTAGCACAATGCAGGACAAACCTGACATCGATCGCTTGCTGACAATTTTAAGTTGAAGGCGAATGAGTTGAAATTTAGTGTTGTTGAAAAATAGATTTGTCACCAGATTATGACATATAGCATCTGGCCAAGTGTGAAAAAGGTGAACGCTACAGGATGTAAAATCTTGCGCGACGAAAGTCCCGCCCTTTTGCTGTCAGTATATAGATGTGTGCCTGCCACATAGCGCAAGAGACCTTATTTATCAAATCATTGACCTTGTGTATGGAGCTGATATACATAAATGACGAGTATGGATATGTAAGATTGCAAGCATTATAACACAAAGCATAAAACGACACTTTTCGTATTTTAAAAATAATCAGTGTACATTTAGATCAAGAGTGCCATATATTTCTATTCTCCTCGCATTTCTGTGAATTTTAAGGGGTCACATGATATACTTTCCGGCATAAACTGGAAAACGATATCACGAATTATGAAATATACAATACGTGCATCAAATGACCTCAAAATGATCCTTAATGGCAACAGAAAATATGGCACCAAAACTTTTCTAAATCATTAGACCCAGTAGATTAATATTAGCATTGGTGCCAAAAATTAACGATTGATCCAAGTGAAAAACACAACCCCCTGCACTATAGGACCTCAAGCCTATATTATGTAGCTTTTTAGCTGTTCTGAACTCTGTTTTTAGCCTCTGTTTCTCAGATCTGCAATATCATATGACTGCCGGTGACAAATCTTTACTGCTATTATGAAGTGGCGATGTATATATAGCTCTATAGATGTGGTTTTTAGTCCTTTTTAGATGAATATTGTCGTAATGCCGATCGTCCGTCTGTCCGCCACTTAACACTAACTTGTTTCACATTACTGAAATGTACATTAAAATTCACATGATACAGGTTAATCAGGTTTAACCTTGATTGATTTCACCTTTCTATTACTTTGATTTTTTCCCAATCCGCAAATTTTTTCATTAACGTGATTGATAATTCAACAACTTCCTATGTATCATTCCAAAATTTAAACGATTATTATATATCTATGTCACCAATAGCGAAAATGAGTGCGAAAACGGACGCACATCATTAATAGTTTGTGTGAATACCTGATTGTTTTTGTAATTTTTCAATTTTTGCCACCCTATTTCTCGTAGGAGTTTTTGAGCCTTTGACTTCAAATTTTAACTGGACAATCCCGGGGTCCGCAGGTAGTGCGCTATATGTCTTTTCTAAGCGATCCATCCAATTGCGATTGGGTGCGAGTACCACAGGAATAGGCCTACTTGATTTAGTTAGTACACGCAGAGTAAATATAAAACAAGAGTGCCATCGTTACAATGTGGGGAGGAAGTAAAGAGGTTACTAAGGTATGAAATTTCATGAACTGTGAGTGCACAAAAAAAATTAAGTGGTTTTCATCCTACTCAACTGACCGTAGCCGAAGCGTTGCAATAAAAAAAACACGTTTTTTCAGACCCGGTTGTTACCTCACACGGTGTTCCACAAATTTGGGTTCTTGGCCCTGTGCTGTTAATTCTGAACATAACACCTCTTATTAATAAAAATTACTAAGTCCGAATCATCACCTCTCCTCTGAAAAACCGTTCATATATATTCCTGTGGATGGTCACATCTAAACTGAAATTGTACCCTGACAAAACACTGACAAACCCTGATAATACATTTATTATCCTTATATCTACGAAACAACCAAATTTAAGAACTTTGGGTAGATTATCCTTGTGGACAACTTTCCAACTTCCTGCAGTAAAGCATTGTAACGTAGAACATCGTGCTTCTTTTATTTTGGTATATTTCATCCATCTGCAAAATATTCTGTACTTCACACTGGGAACCACTGGGTGATGTTTATCTTTTGGTATGTACATTTGTTGCATTTTCGATTATAGATTTGTTATCGGACAGTCACATTGTAGTCCTATAGCATATTACATGTACTAAAAATGCTTCAATGGGAACACTTGTGCAGATATTGATGATATCTCATGAAAGTGTAAGTAGGCCTAATAGTATACGTTCGGGCTTTCTGATGTTTTCACTAGGATGCCTACCCACCATTACGAAAAAAATTAAAGCTGGATGAGACCTAAATAGATCAAACCTAAACTTTATTTAAAATAACTACACTAAAACAGTGTGCATATTATCATATCTAAAACTTATAGCAATTAAGCTAGCTCGAATTCAATTGCAGCACCCGACAAATAAACAAACGATTCGAATATTAAATTTTAGGCCCACTTGCAGGTCATGCATGTAATTGTTTGAAACGTTAGGACTACTTTCAATGATCAGCAACATAAAAATGTTTTTTACAACAAAGAGCCATTATTAATAACTAATTGTCGCAAACACAAATAATACACCATAACTATGGTTGTCTAAAATATGTTGAGCATAAATTAATGATTACAATAATCACAATAATATTTGCATATAAGAAATGTATTTGATATTCTATTGATTGTTCTAGCACACCTAAACCACTTAAAGTTACCTTAATCGCAAGATAGCCGACAAAAAAATACATCAAAATTAAAGCTTTTATTTATGTCAAATTTCATTATTTTACTTCAAGGAAGGGGGTGTAGTATATAACAAACATTGTGGTTTCTGTGATCTACAGAGCCCATAAATGGGTTATTATATATAGATGCCTAGTTTATATTTAAATAGTGTTTAAAATTTTGAACCGAATAACAGTAACTCCAAATGTCATTTTGTGTCTGAATACAGTGACTATTTGGTGAACTCGATACTGCTAGGATAAAATTCAGCCCTGTTTGGTCAAAAATGGCACATAAATATGCAAAAATTGATCGTTGTATACATGATTAGGAAAAAATACTATTAGATTATGTTTTTACTTGGTCATTAGTGCTTTACTTGAGCTTGGTATAGCGCTTGTGTACATAAAGGAGTATGGTAACTCATCCTGATGACGGTAACTCCTATTCTTGGAATACGGTAACTCTCACCTCTTGATTTGTTTATCCAAATATCAATAAAACTGTAATAAATGTGATTAAAATTAGCCTAATATTATAAGGGACATGTTCGTTATCCTATATTACAGACACCTTATGGATAGCTGATTAATGAAAACGTTTTAGTGGTTCCAGAACAGTGCTGAACCGTATTATTGTCTCTCTGACCTAGTAGCCTATACATTGGCCCAAAGTTGACATAATGTTGGGCCAGCGTGGCAGACGGTGGACTGAGCATGCTGATATTAAAACAGGGTCTACGATTATATATATATACTCACGATTTTCTACACACATAAGCTGCTAACAGAATGATAATTTTTTTTTTTTAATAAATCAATAATTATGTGATTTAACCCTTTCAATGCGAAATATTTTTAGGCTGATAGGTCATTATTTACGTGATAAAATGTAAAAAATGAATAATATCTTGTGATTTTTAAATTATTTGGATATATCGCAACAGATAATCAGGATATTAATTATTGGTTGAATTTCGGTATGGACTGTGGTTATTCCATATCTAGGCCCTAGCTATGTGTGGTCAAAATTTTTTTTTTCCAAAATTAAAAAGAGGTCTAAAATATGTTTGGGATTTGAATTTTTCCACCTCAAAGTGCCCCAGTCTCCCCTATAGGCCTAGATATCATGCAAGGAGCGAAAATAAAAATGCTGATTTTGGCCTGATTGTCTTATATTTTTACGCCTATGTCTACAGGAAGACTAATGAGCATGCAACAGTGTACACCACCTACTTGTCCAACACACATTTACCTCCGAGCTCCAGGAGCACAGAACCGGGTGACACATGTATAGCCACTGCCCAGTGCATGCAGTAAGCACTAGTATTCGTTAAAACAATGCTGGTTAATAAGTGCTGGATCATGTTGGGCTCATAGTAGGCCTACTTCCATTTCTTTGTATGGTTGGGCTACACACATCTCTCCCGTGACCTGTCAATATGCTGACCTGGCCCAGATCTATAAACATTCGAATTTTATTGCACCGTAATACATACTCTATTAACTAGACCAGAAAATAGTTCCAAAAATAATCTATGTCATTTTCTATAGAAATCACTGTTGTGGTGTCGTGAATCGTTACAAATTATTACTACAAATAAGTTACTGTCTCATTATTTTACTGCTTTATTTCATATGACTTCAATATATATTTTCCTAATGGTTTTCTTACAAAGCGGAATGAGACTATTGAGATCGTGAAACGGTGTTTCCTGTGACATCACGACCGGTGTGCTGAGAGGTTGGGGATCTTTGACAGCTAAACATCTAAACAAATACCCTGGATTCCAGTGTTTTATTTATACAAAACGATAATAAATTGAGCCAAATTTGTAAGCAAATGCACACCAACCAAGTACCATACATTAATAAGCTTTAATTCGATTAGGCTTCTTGTAAATGTAACGTGTGCACGCGTCAATATGAGTTTTGACATCCCCGAAGGTTTGACAGATCTGCTTCAAGATTTTACTGTTGCTGTGTTGAGAGAACGACCACCTGATTTGATAGACTTTGCAACTCAGTATTTTAATACATTAAACGGGAGCAGGAATGTCACAACAAGTTACACAAAATATTCTTCGTCTACACGAAAAGGAGTAACATTCAACCACGACGAACCAATGCAGACAGAATCATCTGACGAAGAAATTGGTTTGTAAAAATCAGCATTTTCCAGTGTTTTTATAATTTTATTTAAGTTAGACCTAGCCTAGACCTAGTCTACTAACTTGTTAATTTAGGCTAAATTTAGCCGACACTCGGACAGTCTGTTTCACCAGAACCTGGAACTATAACGTTAGACCCTACTCGCCGTCAAATTAACCACGTTACCAGGATCGCATGATTTTCGGCGATTTCTCAGACAATTCTAAACCGATTTCCTTCAAATTTTGCAAAGGCCATTTTCTATTCAAATCCTAACACTAAAAGCCCTGAAAATTTCGTAAAATTATATTGCGTATTTCAAAAGTTAGACCATTTGACCAGTTGTAAATTGAAATTACGTCTCTCTATAACCCCAATAAAATAGTTCTAGAATTTTATTGTATGACAAATGGTCTAACTTTTGAAATATTGAATGTAATTTTGCGAATTTTTTACCCCTGTTAGGATTTTAATAGAAAATGGCCTCTGCAAGATTTTAAGGAAATCGGTTCACAATTGACGGTGAAATCGCCAAAAATCATGCGATCCTGGCTGATCATTTTTAATTTGACAGTGAGTATAGGCCTAGCCTTTTTTCAATTTTCTCAGTCCGCTGGGCAACATCGCTGCCAATTTGGTGGAATTTTGATGTGTATTTTCAAAGTTCTAACTAAGACCATTTGTCATGTAATTTGTAAATTGTAATATAATTATTTTTTCACCGTAGCCTAGGCCCCTAAATTGCCTAATGGGTAGATCCCCTAACCCTAATGGAATGGTGAAATGAGAGCTGTTATTTTGAAATGTCATGTGTCAAATGGTCTAACTTCGATCAATATGTAAGTCGTAGCAAAATTTCATCAGATTATCAGTGATGTTGGTGGAAGATGAAAAAATGATCTGAGAAAGATTTTGTTCAGAAATTTTAAAAAACGACCGAGCGAATTGAAAAAAGGCTACTTCCAGGAGCTGGTGCAACAGACATAGAGTGTAGAGTGTTTTCCCCAGGATTTGTCCAAAGAGTATCGGCTTTCTGGAAGATGCTGTTTTGTGGCTGAATTTATGACCAATTTCAAAGAAATTAGGAATTAAAGGGTTTTTTAGCGTCTCGCCGCACTTTGACGAAACAGAAGCGTCTCGGTACCGATGCGCTAGGACGCTTTGGGGAAAACACTGGTGTAGTGTACTGTAGAGCTGCAGCAGAGGGTATGCGAAACAATCAGGCCAACATCATCATTTTTGTATTGTATGTAGGCCTAGACTATACTCGTCGTCAAATTAAAAATAATCAACCAGGATAGCATGTTGTTTTGGTGATTTCTCAGTCAATGATAAACCGATTTCCTTCAAATTTTGCAAAGGTTATTTTCTATTCAAATCCTAACAACCCTTTTCGTAAAATTATATAGCGTATTTCAAAAGTTAGACCATTTGACAGGGATCGACACTAACTGATTTCAGGTAGTAGCCCAAAGGGCCAGTAACTTTAGATAATTACTGGCCCTTAGCCTTATCGTTCTAGTCCTTAGTGTACACAGTATCAAGGGGAGTGTAGTTTTTTCGTTGTCACCAGGGCCAGTATATCAGGTGATTTACTGGCCCTTAGTGATTTTCACTGGCCTCGGGCCAACGGGCCAGTGTTAGTGTCGAGCCCTGATTTGACATCTAGTAAATTGAAATTACGACGTCCCTCTATAACCCCATTAAACTAATTGTATAATTTTATTACATGACAAATGGTCTAACTTTTAAAATACTAAAATATAATTTTTCGAATTTGTTACCGCTGTTAGGATTTTAATATTAAATGGCCTTTGCAAAAATTCAAGAAAATCGGTTCAGAATTGACGGAGAAATCGTGGGAAAGCATGCGATCCTGGGTAATTTGACGGTAAGTATACCTAATGTACACTTTGTACAATATTTCAACATCATCAGTACACAGTATATTTTCAATAGTTTTCAATTACAGTATAATTCCTTGTGGTCTAATTAAACTTACCGAACTGAACATTCAGGCAAAGCTTAAGATAATAAATAAGCTGATACCGGGTAGGCCTAATATGAAAAATACACGTAAATATTGAACCATGCACAGCAGGTTTATTTATACACCCAGGTGGAGATATGTATCTGTCTGCTGTACTGGTATGTATGAAGATATACATACACCTGGTAAAGATTTCAATGTGATAGTATTTAATAACAATAACATGGTATCGGACCTGATCAAGGAAGTGAAAATAAAATTTTGCCTTTAGATGATTTTTTGTCTGATTGTGCTGCTTTGAGTTTAACCATCCATGACCATGTCACCATGCATGAAATGAATGAATCATAGCCTAGATCTAGGTCCTAATTATTGAATGCTTGTAAATGTTTGAATTGTTTGTTTTATTCATGAAACCATTACTATGTAACATAGGCGACATGGTCATTATATAATATTTTTTTTTAATTAATAAGAAACAGGGAACCACAATGCCTGGTCACCAGGGGTATAACACACTGAAAAGTTTTCTTGTGAGGTCAGGCCTCGTCAAATCGGGTGCCCGGGAGCGTCGGGGCTACCTGTTCAGCTGGGGGGGCTACCACAACGGTAGCACCAGAGCCCGGCGGGCTACCAGTAGCAATGCCAGCGTAATTACGACGTTGTGCGCCGTGCATCCGTTTATCAGTTTATATGAGAAAACAACACTTTGCTATTGGAATCAGAATCAGAATCAGAAATGTTTTATTTGACCTAGATATTATATATACATTTTTCATACAATGTGTTTGGTATACAAGTGGTCAGGGAGACTCTCCTTAAAGTCAGTAAATGACCGCTGACAGGAGGGCCACCCTTTAGAAAACTTACCGATACAATATATATTTTCTCTTTGCGTGTACAAAAATAATATATATTTAATAAAAATTGAACGGTAATTAACCAGTTAACGGTATAGAAGAGATTTAACAGTAATCAGAAGAGCAATATTGGTTTTATAATGACACGTGTATGTATCATTGCTACAGACCCAGCAAACACGACACGTTGACCTAGCGCTGGGCCAATGCTGGCCTGGCGTCGTAGACGGTTCAACGTGTCGTGTTTGCTGGGCTATGAAAGCACAGGCCAGCAAACACGAGACGCTATACCAATACCGATCTAATGTTGGGCCAGGGTCACTGACCCTGGACCAACACCAGCACCGGCCAACGTAACATGTTCGCTGGGCATGCATGGTAAATTCGAATTACGGAGGCAATGACTAAACAAATACCTGTAAAAAGACTCGTTCACTCCGTGCTGGCCCAACGCTGGGCCAGTGTCATAGACAGTGGACCAGCACCGATCCAATGCAGAGCGAACAAGACTGTGTGTCGGGAAAACATGTGGGGCAAATTTATAGAGGCCTGTCCAGACAAATATAACAGTTATCAATATTACATTCATCTTTATAAGTATTCAAAATGCTATTTTTTATATATATTGCAAAACCGTGTAGGCTGTGAGTTGTAGTTTTATTTAGTATGATTTCATCAGTATTGTTTAATAAATACGGTAAACTGTTGCGAACACAAAGATTTGCATATTCACGTCTGACTCTATGTGTTATATGGTTTCTCCGTCTTGTATTATGTTCATGGTTTTCAAAATTAAAAACGAGATCCAATGAAGTAAAGTATTTGGGGGTTTGATTATTAATTAACTTGTGATAGAATTTGAGTTGTTGTATTTGATGTATATCTTTCATTTTAAGAAGCTTTAAATGTTTGAATAGGGGATCAGTATGGGCATTATATTTACTTAATGAAATTATTCTGACTACTTTCTTTTGTATTTTACATATTTTTTGATGGTTATATCCCTATGCCAGAATACAATAGTTAATGTGTGGAAGAAACATAGAATTATAAATAGTTAAGAGATTGGCAGAGGTAGGAAGCGTTTTAATTTATTTAGGATACCAACACATCTAGATAACTTGAGAGATATTTTGTCTGTATGACCATTCCAACTTAACTTTTTATCAATTGTTACTCCCAAAAAGTCAAAATTAGCTACACATTCTATGTTAACGCACGTGTTGAACAGCAGACGAAGTATCTTTTTATACGGGACTGTACGTATTGTTAATCGTACGTTGCCCTCATTTTTGTATCAACAGTTTTTCATGCACAATTAGCATTAGGTGATGTGTAGGCCTACATAAAACTGCTTAGCGCTACAGTAATCAGTATGCAAAACCATATCAAACTCTGCAAGGTACACTGAAGTAACGCAGCATACATGTACCGGTACCCATGTTCAGCTTTGTTTGTAAACACATTGTCCCACGTGGACGTGGTCATTCAAAGACTGTCACTTACTGGTAGGCCTTACTACATATAGGCTACACAGAGCACTGTGTAGCCTGTTTCAACCAGACGGGGGCAGTGTACATATAGGCCTACCAGTAGGCTAAATAGTAGTTTTATTGTGGGTTTTCCTGGCCGTCACCTCTCTCAACAGAATTTTGAACAACATATTTATATGCTGGCAGTGACAAGTCAATTAACTTGCATATAATTTTTTAAGACAACCCACACACAATATGTAGAATAATCATGTGATCATGATGACAACAAGACATTTATACTGAATTACGAGGAACAAACTTCTAAATGGACATGGTTATAATAAGTCTAAATAATTAAATGCTTTGAAAAAATAAGGCTAGTCTATTATATACAATATAGCTATAGGCTCCAAATAATTATACAAATTAGATTCCTTTAAATATAAATACTGTAGGCCTTACATACTATGATAGTCATACGACATTACTATTAGACTCTTAGTCTACTAGTCATGATATGAGAGAGGGTGCCTCATACCCTCCGCCTAATATCCGACTACGAGAGCAACACTTTTATCTGGGCTACCGATATGCATTCGGGGCTACCAAACTTTTAATGTTGGTAGCCCAGCGGGCTACCAACCATTCTAAAAATTTGACGAGCCCTGGAGGTGTACATACTTATTTCCACAGCGGTCCATAACAGTGATCCAGGATGGAGACAGAAAAGTATGAGAGAGCATAGGCCGAAACACTTGAATGATGTACTGTAGAGGCTTAGTCTACTATTAAAAAATACATAAAATGCTGAAATAATTAGCATTCACAACGATCTGAATGTAGTCCTTACTGTAAACTGGGCTATTTTTCCACCCTGGGCTGGGCTGGGCAATTTTGCCATCCTCTCGAATAAAATCCTATGGTTTTCCATAAATACCATAAGTTAATAAAAATAACTACTATTGGAAAAAATATTTTTAACAAAGTGTTATCTTTTATGTTTTTTTTCTAAATTTGACAAATTTGAGCTCTGGAATGGTATTTATGCATTTTATTAATGTACGTATTTTTCTTTTATGATATTTAAAGGGTAATTATCAGATTGCCTAAAAACAAATTCTGGATGAAATTAAGAATAGTGAGCCTGTTTTAACGAAAGAGTTTCTATTGTACCCCTCAATCATTTAGTTATCACATTTTATTGCCCATACTGAATGACGGAAACCTTTGTTTATTATCGCCCAAGGGGGTACAAAATAAACTCTTTCCGAAAATTCATGAAGAATACTTTTTCACTAAATATTATGGGGCAATTCCACGGTTCTGGACATACACTTTAGACAGTTCTGTGCTATATTTAGTCACAAATTTATCAATATAGCGTATATATTATTAAATAAAAAGGATGTTTCAGTACAGTCTTGTCATCAGGGAACATTTTGTTCAGTATCGCGTAGGGAAAAGCTATGCAATCTTGGCTATTTGCTAATTAAATTAAATAGCGAAATATTTATACATGAATGATAAGGATGATGTGGGAGTCAGAGATTGAACCAAAATATCACTAATCAATAATTTTCAAACAAAATTTCCCCTCATGTTTACAAGTAGCAAAGGTCTTTGAGAACTTTGATTTTATTAATTTTTGTAATTTGGAAGAAAGATGAGTAAAATATGTCTGTTCTGGACGTACCGCAAACCGGGGCTATTTTACCACCCTATTTGAGATATATTTTTCATCGCTACATATTGAACCTGATTTTTGTAGTGGGAATACAATGTATAAAGTGTCTTAAATGAGGGTGATCGTGTAAGGTATAAATTTGCATACTTAGCATAGTTTACAAGTATTTAGGCTTTAATAATAGGACATAAAAATGTATGGTGGCAAAATAGCCCCGGCAACCATGGCTATTTTGCCAAGTCTATAGCTAATTTTTCTCATATTTTGAAAATTAAAACCATTTGTCAGAATCCAAGTAAAAATAGTTGCCATATACATTTTTTTTAGTTCAAAATATAAACATATAAACATAAAATTTTCAGTGAAAAGTCATAATTTTTCATGATTTTTCTTGAATTATTAAATAGAGTGCCTCAAACCTTGTATGTAAATCATGGTAATATTTATAAAGTTTTAAGGGGTGAGTGAGTCTATTGGCCGAGTCTGTTTTCATATCTGACTGAAAACGAGGCTCTGATGGTCATTTTGAAGGGGTGGCGAAATAGCTTCGGTATGGGGTGGCAAAATAGCCCCGGTTACTTTGAAGTGCTCAAATAGGCTCAATATTTAAATTTTTAGTGTTTCTTCCATGGTAAAAAATTATTTAAAGTTTGGCTTCGGACGTACATTTTTGGGTTTCAGACGTATGCGTCTGAATTCAATACTGGTACTTAAATGTAGCAGTTATGGTATCACTCTAGATCTAGATTTAATTTTTTGACCACCACATGCATGATAAAGCAATAAAAAAGTACTCATGGTGATTTATAGATTGCTATGAAATCCTAAACCTTTTGGAAAGCTCTGCTTCTGTTGTAATACGATAAAACAAATGTCATGTGAAGTTTCAGGGAGGGATACTGTAGATCTGGTAATTTTACGAGGTTTTGATTTTCGAGAGGAGGACAAATTCACGATTTCAAGAATCTTGCAATAATATAATATATATAGGCCTACATGGTGTAGGCCTAAGTATAGGTATATGTAGTCGTATCCGAATATATACATGTGCAAGCACGCGATCATACAGCATACCAGAATTTGACTGCTTCAAAATCATTCCCAAAAAACACCTTTTTGAATTGTCCCAGATTCTTCATTCTCAGACAAGGGGAAATTTCAAAAATACTATACAGCTTTTAATGTATGACAGTTTCAGCATGAGTGTAGTTCAATGTTGATTATTGAACACCAGAGTAGCCCAGAGTAACACTACTAACAAATAGCCTCATGTAAATAAAATGCTGACGCAAAGAGCGCAACAGCTCAAGTAGTAACAATTAGCCTAGTTGGTGATGTTTAGAGCAGATAAATACCAGCTGTGGAACTTGCTACTGCGCATTATATTTTTTTACTGAATTTCTTCTGCTGAAAATCGAAAACATGTCTGCCACGTTCGGAAAGCAACGTTAATATTTGCTCCACGACATTATCATAATCACTGCTGCTGCAGCGTATTTGCGTCAAAAACAGAAGCAGAAAAAGAAGGAAGAAAACGTCGTTGGTGGGTGAAAGCACTGTTTAATTCAAAGAAACAGTATGGCGCTTATCATCATTTAGTGACGAAACTCAAATTGGATCACATCAACTTTCACATATATTTTAGGATGTCTTAGAGTCAATTTATATACATGTGCAGCTTGACTACTTTCATGGACTGGATAAAGGACATGTGTATGGCGGGACCACAACACGTGTATTGTTGGGAAATACCTCAAGAATGACGTCATATCTTGAGCTTTCCCCATCCGTATTCCGTCCGTATCCGTCGAAAATCGCTTCATGGAGCGATCGGGAAATAGATGGGAAATGGATGACATACGGATGGAATACAGATGAAATACGGACAAATGGAAATAAACCGTCTGTTTTATTATCAAAACGATTTTTATTTATTACGGATGGAATACGGACGGGATACGGATACGGATGGAATACGGACACATGGAAACGTAGCTGTAAACGTAAAAAGTCGTAGGCCTATACACGTGTGGTTGTCACGTATGGGCTGCCTTTCCATTGACGCGTTTGGTTGGGTTGCGGCGGCCAGCTCGCCGCGCGCGACTTCTGCGTTTATATCCCCCACGTGGTCATCTCTCCATGTCATTTTATATTTTTCTTAGAGAGTTTCCGTCATGTCTGGCAGGAATGGCAGCACAGCAAACATGAGACGTTGACCCAATGCTGGTTTATTGCTGGTCCATCGTCTGCGACGCTGGCGCGAACATCAAATCAAAATTTGCTCAACGTCTTTTCTGCTGGGTTGCTGTGACACTGTGAACGCTAGTGCAGTGATATAAAATGTACATTATGCATCATGAAGTAGGACAGTAGGCCCTACCATATACACCCTGTGTAAGCTTGATCTCCCTAGCTCTCTAGGCCTATAGTCTATATTCTGACTTAGAAGCCACACTTTGAATTTGAATACATGTGAAGTTTCAAAAGTCTTGTTTCTGGTATATAACCCGTCCGGTGATATAGGCCCTAATCCTATTTTATTCTGTCAAACTCGATGACATTGACTTCCTTTGTTTTCACCGAGCTAGCTAATACAATGAAGTATCGGGGAAGGGGTCTTGTATAACATTGTTTTCACCGAGTTGCCATTCAAAACGGTTTCCGGTGACGTCACTGCATGCGTTTCACAGATATAGTGATTCAATAATGTCCGCTAATCACACGCTCACGGGATTTCAATGGTTGAACATAATTAGGCCTAATACATGTAGCTTTATTATATAATTCATGCTCAGTCGTTGTCACTATGCTATTTAAGAATATTTATAAAAATATAACGCATCTCTTGAAACCGAGCAGACACAAATCACGGAGGGAATCCATGGGCGATAAGGTGTGCGGTATTTAAAGGGTGCGCGTAATGTATACGTCTCAAGCTTAAAGAAAGACCTTATTCGGCATGTATAATTGTTGAATGACCCCGTTTGCTGTATTGCGCAAAAATTGGACTGCATGTTGGTTCAATGCAGCGATACAACTACCAAGGACAGTCCAGAACAAGGTCACCACATCTCTATGAGAGTTCTTGCGCGTTTGGACGCGCCACAGGAAAGATTTCTACCGCGCGGCACATTCAATCGCGTCAATGGAAAGGAAGAGATACCATTCATTCACCGACATGTCCAAAGCAAACGTGGCACTCAAAAGGCCAACTGGTTGTGTAGTAAAACTTCGGAACCTCTGGGACATGTTTATTACGTAAAAACGTAAGACATACCATGCATTGACCGACACAAAGCAAATGTCCACGTCTGTTGCACTCTAAAAGGCTATATGGGCAAGGACATCGTGATGTATGCAACATTGTGACAGTTTTATTTTTTTGTGTTGGCTGCCAAAATAAAATATAAAGTGAAACTCCTAATATGATCCATGCATACAATAACACATCTATCTAGTTGTATTTATTGGTCATATTGTGGGAAGATCTATTCATAGAATGTAGTCAAGCGGCAATATTCAAGTTGTGACACTAGTTTTGAACTTTAGAAAAACTTTAGCCTCTCTCCTGTCAGTAAATATTTTTTTAAATATAATGGCCGTAGACCCATAACATAGGTATTCAAATGAATCAGAAAGATCTAATAAAGACATTTATGATGATACTCTCTATTCTATCAAGATAATGCCCTCGATTTATCTTCAAAAGTAGAATAATTTCAATCCACTAGCTTCTTGTTTTTCTGAAAACTGTTGATACAAGCGTGATGTATGCAACATATTTACCGTGATGTATGCAACGGTCTGTCAACATGTCAAAAATAAGGAGCAATTAAATTGGAAATGTAGAATATTTTCATGCACTTTTTTTAAAAATTATGTATGATAGTTATGAAGTTAAAACTGGAAACACTGACACGCATTTAGCACATTGTTATGTCACCATAACAACTACAGCACATTTCAAAATTATATATTATAATACCATAAATTTATATAAATGTTTACATAAATAGATGGCCAGATTCCCGATAAATAATCTTCTGTGTTGTTAAATTAGTTAGAAATCAATGTCTCCTTTTAACATTCAAATTATGTAAAATATTTGTATGATCAATTGTAATGATAAATTTCAATAGAAATACATAGAGCTCTCTGTGATACCAGTTTAGACAATATGTAGAACAGCATTCTGTTAACTATCCTTCGCTGTTTAAATTACATATCACCCCTACGAAAGAATTGTTAAAGATTTCACTCACAGACAGCACAATCCTGTTGCGTACATCACGAATTCATCTTTGTGCGGTAGTTCCCAGCCCAACTAATTATACAAATGTTATAGCATTTGTACATAATATGGGTTATAGGAAACTTGTTACTTTAATAAAAATATATTGAGAATATTCACTGAAAATTTTTCATAATAAAATAAATTACATTTTTTTGTGATGTACGCAACGTTGCATACATCACGACACCTAAATCTCAGAATAAACCAAACGTTAAAGACATTTTTTTGTTTTCTTTGCATAGCATCAAAGCATACCTTCCCATGGTCACCTAGTATCCTTAAACTAAGTAAAATAATTCAGATTATAATTTTTCATCAACATTAAAAATACCTATCATTTTGGAGGAAAAAATAGAAAAAAATTACCACTAGGTGGCGCTGTGAATATATATTATTAATATTAGCCAGAATAAATAAATTCATACAAAAAATTTTGAGCAAAGTTGTTATTTGTCTAACAACAGAGTTAATCTTGTGTTTGCATGGTTTAAAAAAATAGCTGTTATGTCGCAATTCCATGGTTTTGCCCATATATACTGTAGTACATACAAAAAGACGACACCGACTAGACGTTGCGTCTTGTGTCATCAGTGCGGAGTGGACAGTCCTAGAATACGGCCACGATTCTCGTCACGACTGAACATGGGCAGTCAAATGGTGTCTTTACACATGCACGAATTTGAGGCACGACTGAGCACGAACTGCTTGTGCTCGTGCTATGGTTCGTGGTGGTTACATCATGTAAATATAATATGTAAATATGCTTATGAACGTTGGTCGACTTTCTGACCTACTATGGACAGAACTTCACACACGATTTATAACATTTGTGTGTTTCCATCACGAAGGCCGGTGTGGCGGCATTTGGTATTTTGTTAATTGGAATGACAGGTGACTTGATATATTTCAATGTGTTTTTGGCAATACATTTCACAGTTTCAGGCAGGTGGTTATTTGTACAGACCTTCAATCGCGCTCACCTATTTTCCATGTGTTAATGGTAATGTTCCTAGAGTTGCATATACTCCCTAATATTCCTAATTCCTTTAACGCATATGAAGTATAGCGTATCCTTCCACGTTGTATGTAATTATGAGGCAGCCTTTGGCTCAATAAAAATATTCTTAAAATCGAATTATCATGATTATTGGCGTGTGTTTTACATGAAATTGCTGAATTTGTCCAGATAGATCTTACATTATGAATCACCATTCCGATCGTAGGCTTATTATGTCAAAGATATTTTGTGATGGACCACTGATCGTAATCTCTTCCATTATACACATGTATGTATCTTTGATTGAAAAAAAGTTGTTTGACGTACCGGACGGGGTACAATAAATTGAATAATCATAATTGTAGAGGAAGAAAAACTAAATAGCTCGGCTCGCGAATTTCACGATCATGCCATGTTTTAGTTTGCTCTGTCTATTTTTACTGTGGTAAAGGTACTTAAGGTAAACCCCGCTGCTTTTGTTGAGCTGCGGTGCAGAAATCACCAGAATGATGGAAGTTGGGATTCTCAAATCGATATATGATACTCGCACGGTAGAAGTATGCCATTGTGGACTAGTGGTAGTATAGCGAGCCATGTGCGTGCAGCTGGGCTGCTGACCAGTCTGACTATGTTAAACACAGGCATCCTGAAGCAAGTCTCTTATGACGCGAACGCTACATCCCGGTGGCTGCCTACATTTATGAAGATGCCCCATATGGTAGGCCTACATGAGAAACAGAACAGGAGAAGCTGAATAAGAACTATAGAAAGTGCAACGCTCTGCAATACATGATACTGTACGACAGTCACTCTATGTTAATACTATTCACACTGTTGACGGCGAGGTTTTTGCCCACATAACTTTTATGTTAATTTTAAATAGCATATATGACTTTTAATAATCTATAGAATTAGTCGTGAATTAGGCGTGGGTTCATATTGATACATGACACACCGTATTAACAAATATCTCAGCAGAGTAGCATGGACACTATGCGTGTGTAATCAGGGCTGGACTGTGAATGTCAACAAGACCTTCTAGACACATGTACATTGCTGTTATCCCGCGAGGATACTGCGTACACACGCCATCACCACTGTCCTGCAGTGTTCTCCATCCATATTCCCATATTCTTCACAAGACACAGACGTGTAGATTCCATCTAGATATTGGTGTTGGAAATTCGGAACCTGGATGACACTCCGACCAAAATAGATCTACGTGAGAAATGATAGAAAGCATTGCCGTAAGTAACGGATCCGTGTTAAACATCAAGATCATTCAAACATCTCTGATACACGTATGACAGTGATCCACTTGTATGCACATATATTTGGGTATACTTTTGGTCTCGCCCGCACTAATCACGAATGGCCCAGTGCTCAATAAAAGTGATACTGGGAAAGCTATACTGTGAGAACAAATATGCAAAAAAATAGTGGAAAGGTACAAGAAACGACAGAGGTGTGCTTCCACCCACATACCTTACTGAAGACCAGGAGAAGTGGCATTGTTGGCAGGATATGTGTAGGTTAGTCTGAAAGATTGATACGTCGATTCGAGTTGTTTTAGAGTGGCATTTACCGCTAATCATAACATATTAACACCCCCTGGGCCCACCCCCATAGAAGTCCCCAATTACAGGCACGCTTATTCACTACGACCTATAGTCCAGGAGCTAAGGGGGGTTTGCATCCAAAAATGGTCCCGACATCTCCACCTATTTCTGATAGTAGACCATCTGGGGCACATTTTTAGCGAGGGTGGACATTCTGAAGCCCCGGTAGTAAGCCCGTTATTCAGGATTTATAAAAATATAAACTGAAAAAACCCCGCAAAAATTGATGATTGTATACATTCAAAATGACCTATCAGCACTATAAATCAACCTACCGCAACATTTTAGCCATAAACATGAAGATTGATGGTCCTGCGATCGAATGAAAACAAATTCAATTTGATTGGATCAAGTTCAGGGTCACCAGAGGTCAAGATGTGACCTAATTTGATCTCTAGTCGAATTTCAGGCCCCTAGGAGTTAAAACGTCGAATTTTTAGGAGGATAATATTTTTTTTGATTCTGTGCTCCATTCTAATGAAGTATGGTACATAACAGTTTTTTGAACCATTAAGGATGATGAAATAATTCAACAATAAATAAATCACCATACACCCGTTGAAAGTAAGTAGGCGCTACAAGTTCTGGCCCATCGTCGCCACAGCTCTTGACCAAACCCATGTCTAACAAACACGATCTATTTTCGGCCATAAGGTAATGCGTGTTGTACTATATGCCCTGTGCTATTATGACTAATGGTATGGCATATTTTCGAATTGTCTTTTTGTCGACTTCAATACGTGTGTTTAAAACGGGAGTTAGAAAAAAATCCTGGTTCAAAACATGGATAGTTGCTCGAAGTTTGTACTTTTTGACCCATTTGGCAGCTCATTAGAGAGTTGTTTGCATTCTATAGCATGGTACGGAATCACTAGTTTACAACAACCATCCAAGAGGAGCTGCAGCTTTTTCGCGTCAGTCTGGCTATAATATTCATGACTATATTGCCTACAACGTACTTACTTCGCAACCGTATACGACGTACTCCGCTCAACAGCGGAGCTAAGACAGCCATGGTAAACCCCCCCCCCCCCCCGTATCAGTCTGTTATTGATCACTTAATGTGGCCGCGGTAGGGCTTTAAACTTACGACAACAGAGTGTTTGACATTTAGGTTTTTAGGAAACTGAGATCACTTTCATTAATCAGAAAGTAGTGAGTGGCGATTGATTTGACGCCACGAGGTGACTCATGCCTCATAGCACTGGTTTCAATACAATACATGTAGGTGTGTAGAGCTGGAATGCCAAACAGCGCTACAAGTTCTGGCCCATCGTCGCCACAGCTCTTGACCAAACCCATGTCTAACAAACACGATCTATTTTCGGCCATAAGGTAATGCGTGTTGTACTATATGCCCTGTGCTATTATGACTAATGGTATGGCATATTTTCGAATTGTCTTTTTGTCGACTTCAATGTTTACGCAGAAAGTAGTTGTCGACTGTGACAAGTGACTGGAAATTCAAGTGATTTGTGAAATTGAAGTCCCGACATATATTGGTGTTTCAATATTTAAGACAAACTTTTTGTAACTGGTTATAACAGATGCTAATAAAGTCACAGAACGGTTACTGTAGTCCACATTAGTGCTTTGGGGGTTAATATTTAAAACCCTTTAAGCCCTCACGATGCATTGAAGCATCATTTTATATCCGTGCAAACAGACTTAATTTTCCTACAACTAGGGATTTTAGAATGAAAATTTCCATGAAACTGGTTTACCAATACATGGTTATTTTGTTTAATTTTTAAACCACATCAAATCATCTTCATCCACTACAAGTCGAGAATTGTGCGACATATAAAGTGATATCAATTTTTCAGTAATGGCGGCATTTATTTGCATGCTATTTTTTCTGCAGCACACCAGATCACCCCAGAAATGTTTTTACTGTCTTCGTTGACCCTCAAAACATGGGTGTAGACACCCTTTTTGTGCCGTGATCTGTGATTTTGACCGAGCTATAAATCATGGTATACATTTTTCGGTAATGGCGGCGCTAATTTGTATACTAAATTCTCTGAAACACATTAGATCACTATAAAAATAGTTTTACTGTCTTCGTTGACCCTCAAAACATGAGTGTAGACAACCTTATTGTACCATTATAGAAATCTGTCATATTGGCAGAGCTATAACTAAATATGCATTTTTCGGTAATGGCGGCGCTAATTTGCATACTAATTTTTTTTAAACACGTTAAGTATCTCTAGAAATGGTTTATTGTCTACTTTGACCCTTAAAACATGGGTGACAACCTTATTGTGCTGTTATCTGTTATATTGACCGAGCTATAACTAAGTAAATATATATTTTTCGGTAATGGCGACACAAATTTGCATAAAAATGGCACTAGGGACATTTTTTCAGCTTCTTAACATAGTTAATCGTTTTCTACGGTTTTTTTCCAAGCTAGATACACCAATTAGAAATATATTTCCGTGGGTTTTTTTCGACTAGACTTAATGTTATATCTGCGACATGTGGATGCGTACACGTGCGTGCATTTAAATTGATTTCCTAGTTTCTCTATAATTAGGGTAAGCATGGTAAGTAGTAGGCTTACGTCTGCATTCTCATGGCATCCTCTTTGATTAACATGTTTAAGGCTCACATCATTGCCACAGAATGCATGAACATGCTCATTCGCGCGGGAAACCTGATAAGGCAAGCTTTCTCCCAAATCACCGTCATTGTGATTTGCCTGGAGATGCGGCAGCAAACTGGAGACGTTGTACCAATGTTGGTTTAATGCTGGAACAGCATTAAACCAACATTGGTTCAACGTCTCACGTTTACTGGGTAGGCACCACCACAATCGACGTGCCCCCCCCCCTAGTAAAGAAAGCGGCAGCATTGACAGCAGTTACTAGCTACAGTAGTGAGCAGGTGATTGCTTCTACCAGTCAGCGGCTGTTAAGGAGTACGTTGTGGAGCTGCTGATGTCAGTACGCACGTCTTGTCGCTTGCCGTCGGGATCAGTGGTTGTGCATGTGTGAGGATCCCTGTGATTCCGTCTGGTGGCTGCATCGTGGGATGTCGCGGGCCCACCGTGTGGCACTGGTTGGCTGGCTGCGCTGCCGTTGTCATTAAGTAGCTTGCTTGCAGGCCGTATTCATCATGATAATGATAGCGTGGTAGCGCGCACACCCCGCCGATCAGCACAGACATTGTCTGCAGTCAACGCTGCGGGGAAGAGATGGAACCGTCACCGGTCATCTAGGCATACTGCTTCTTTTCAGGAATAGTCTCACGGCATTGTCTCTACCTTTTCGTTTGCAGAGATCTGAAGGCTTGCACCGGACAGTGTGGCTGTAGTACTGGCTTCTCGTGCAATAATTCTGTAGAATTTCTGCATGCACGACACATGTATACATTGTAATAACCAGTGATGTTTCGTGTACCTCGTCTCTCTGAAATTTCATTGTTTAAAATTTGGCGTCGTTGTATACTTCCAGAACCCCCACCGAAGAACAGATTTAACAGAAGAAAATCAAGTAAGTTCTTCAATCTCAAGTGAATGTTACCCAGTAGTTATTTTATGTCATTATTATAATTATAATTTTTTTTATATAATAGTCAATATAGGAATATCAATATCTGATCACGTATTCTTCTACACGTTACGATATATAAGTTACGATATATCGCAGGCTTCGGATTGGTCGAGATTGCCATCTCTACCAATCCGAAGCCTAAGATATGTCGTAACTTATATAGGAGAATGCGGCACTGCTATGCATTTTTTTCCATTCAACTTTGAAGTGTCTTAGTCGCGTTGTCTACGATAATCATGTCGCGTTCTGAGAAAGGTTCCAATTTGATCAGTCTAATTAGAATGCATTTCTTGTCTTTTCTTCAGTATCGGCAGAGCCATATGATCCGACGGCTCACCAAGACTGTGAAAAAGTAAGTATTATTTCAATGTACACATCTATGATTATGAATTAAATAACGTGACCATTGTGTGTGTATGTTTGTCAAAAGGCAACATAAATTCACATAGATGTGTGAATCGCATAATTTATTTTACAATCATCAACTCATAGTACATACACATATTAAATATATGATGATTACCCATTTTAATTTTTCTTTGCGAATAAACTAAATATCTCCTTCGTTGTTAAGCTTGGTATTTAAAATTGCATTTCCTCTAAACTTCTGAATATATACAGAAGACACAGGCCTATTATATTTATAACAATAAAAAAATCGCTTATTCAATGAATTGAACTTGGAAATAAAATTGTTTAGTCATGAACGTTAAAAAAAACATGTTATGTTGTGTTAGGTTGTATATCCGAAGACTGATGAGCAGAGACGCAGATTAAATGAGGCTGTCAGTCACATTCTACTGTTCAGATCCCTGGAAGCTGTAAGTATAGTACTCATTTCTCTCATCTTACTATCCAGCAAACACCAGACATTGAACCAATGTTGAGTTGATGTTGGCCCCCGTCTACGACGTCGGCCCAACATCAACCCAACATTGGTTCAATGTCTGGTGTTTGCTGGGTAATCACTAACGTCAATCAGACACCGTGGCCTTTAGCGTTAAATATCTTGCTTGACGTAGGTTACCAGTTACCAAGTGTATGTGACTTCTCACTAACATAACTTAACCTTTAAACGGCTAAGGGCGGCTATACTCGTTTCCGTTTTATTTAACCGTTCAAATCATAGTTATTGCGAACGAAATGTGTGTTTAAATATCAAGATTTGCAACTTCAACGAGATACAACTTCAAGTAGGTGAAAATGTGAATTATATTATACAGCGGTTTAACAGTTAAACATATAATATTACAAAAAGACTAAACCGTAAAACGGTCGTCTCTCATTATTAAGGGAAATTATTTTCTCATAGATATGAATCCCAGTAACTTTCACATGTATTTTAACAATAATGCTCAAATTTGATGTGAATAAGATTTTTAGCACTGCACTTGAAATTACATGATAGGTACATTAATTTATTTCACTGTTCTATAGTAGATTTTGTACAGGGTTTCAAATCTGAAGTTGTGGGTCGCGGTAGTCGGGCACAGCTTCGAGCGGGTGATTTAAATTTTCCAACAGTGCGCTTTATGGGTTAACACTTTAAATCGGATAGTCCCTACCTTGCAGATATGTGGATAATTAGTGTTACTAATTCACTAGCTACGGACACTCATATTCACCGTTACCCGTTCATTTAAGTACGGGCGTTAGTGAGACGTTGGGCCGCGGTAATACGTCTAAGATTTGAGACGTTGGTCCACGGCTTACCGTGCGCGCATGACGGCCGAGCGTGGTTTTCTATTGATCATCGTGGCGGACCTGATCAGAGCCATGTGAACACAGGCACTGTTTATCAGGGTTATGAGGAGTTACCACGCCGCGCTGAAAGCAGCGAATACAAAACATTTGTATAACATTTGTACAACGTCGGCACAACGTCTTCGACGTTGGGCCGGCGTTGTACAAATGTTATACAAATGATTTGTGTTTGCTGGGAGACCAGTGGATGCCGCGGCCTGCAACGCCAGCACCAGACCCGGGCAGCCTATCACATCTCCCACTGAATGATACCTGCTCACCCTGCATGCAAGGCGTGATAGCCATCGTCAGCAACGTGGTTTTCACATTAGTAACCCCTTGCACGCTAGTTTGCGCTTCGCATTTAACCCTTTAAACGCTAGCACTACTATAATAGTGTTTAACCCATTTTATTAGCACATCAAATCACTGTTATTAGGAATGAAATAAGTGTTCAGACATTTAGACATTAACGGTGATCTATCACCCCTTATATGGTATGAATAATTATGTCCTTATATGGGGTGATTGGCTATCATGTGACCCTCTCAGAGGGTCACATGATAGCCAATCACCCCATATAAGGAAACACTTGTGTCCCATCTTGTGGCAACCTTGATTTATTTGTCACAAATTTATTCATACTATATGAGGGGTGATATGTCAACTTTAATATTTGCCAATGTTCGTCTGAAATTATACAAAATATGAAGAATTTTAACCTAATTGAAGTAGTGGGTCGCGGTTTTTGTGAACACATATGTTTATATGTCATGATAATACTCCTTATTGCCAATAATTAGGACCGATAATTTGCAGCCACCAAAGTGTTAGTAATGACAATGTTAGTAAAACCAGTAAGTATTTTTTATTCCATTCAAAGCGTTTTTTATGTGTCGGTTGTTAACATGGTTAAGATCGATTTCTTGCTGTGAATAATTAATATAAATGCAGATTGATTTCCATCTGAACCGAACCATCTTTTGACACGTCAACATTGTGTGTGGGTCATGTCTACTTTCTATTATCTGTATGAGTAAAGTTTTCACAATGACCTTTGGTTTGCGATATCGCTATTTAAAACGTCCGTCTCAACTTCCTGGAACATACTTTAGGCAGATAACTGATGTTTATCAAGAACTACATGCTCTATGAAATTTTATGAAATTTTAATCTTTACCCACTTCCAAATGTCTCGTTGACGCGAGTCCGCGACCCACAATTTCAAGTGGGTAAAAATTACTTAGTCTAGATGTGTACAAATTTAATCAAAATCTACCTAATTTAAACCTAATTTGTCCTACGTTATTTGATTGTTTGAAATAAAAGTAAACATGCTGAAAGCGGCTATGAACATGATAAGCACTTAGATTAACCCTTTGCCTGCTGAACACGACTATGGTCTTTTTAAACCCTTGCAGCGCGGGGATCGACTTTAGACGTCAGAATCTGACGTCTGCAGACGTCAGATTCTCACGTCTAAAGTCGATCCCCGCACTGTAAGAGTAGAAATATTTCTAATGGGCGTACGGCCATAACATCTTCAAATGAAGCGGAAAGAGCTTTACTAAGACAGTTGTGATGTCAAATTTCGTGGTTTATGAATACAAAATATTTCAGCGCCGTAACTTATAAGGGTTGATCAGTTTTATTAGCCGACTGTTAGTGGGTATGAAATGTGTTTTAAACATCAAAATTTGCAAATATTTGGTCTCAAATAAGCAAACACCCCCGGTATGAGTTATTTTCAACCACTTGAGGTTGTGGGTCGCGGTAGCGAGACACAACCTCAAGTGGTACGCCAACAATAATCCAGCATTTTGTCAACGTCACGTGTTTGTTGGGAAGTCTATCCACCATAATACATGTTATACTATATTATACATGTAGGCCTACCTGTAATTGAACTCTATTTGACCCTTATAGGGCTAAGCACGACTATATCCGTTTTAATCCGTTTTATCAGCCCATTAAAGAGCTGTTAACTAGTGGGAATGAAATGTATGCTTTAACATCAAGAAAAATTTGCAAATGTTTGGTTTTAAATTAAACGAACATATCATGAGTAATTTACAAACACTTGAAGTTTTGGGTCGCGGTAGCGAGACACAACTTCCAAGTGAGTGATAATTTAAATGTAATAAGATAACTTAGTGGATAAAGGGTTACATTCAAGAAGTAAACGCGCATCTAAACAGTCATTGGCGCACTACTTCCAACTTCGTGAACAATTCAACATAAAAAACACACTAGTAGTATAAAGTGAACAATGTATGCCACAAATGACTTTTACTTCAGTCTAACTCAATTTTAGCGTAGCAAATGATGACATTGAGGCATTAACTTGTATAAACATAACACTGTTATGTCTGTTATGAACTTTTTCACCCTATTATTACGTGCACATACGTTTTCTTGGTATCATTATTTATTTCAATTTAACCCTTATCCTGTTGATTTATTTAAATTTTCACCTACTTAAGGTTGTGTCTGGCTACCGCGACCCACAACCTTAAGTAGTTGAAAATTTCTCATATTTGATTAATTTGAGACCAAACAAACAAATCTTGATGTTTAAACAGTCAATTCGTACCCCAGAACAGTGATATAATCGGCTGATCAAACCAATTGAAAACGACTTTTGTCGTCATTAGCAGACAAAGGGTTAATAACATTTACTAGATCTATAAGTGGGTGATCACTTTGTCGTGACATTCTTTGAACGATGTGTTTTACAGGAAGAAATGCAAGAGGTGATAGATGCCATGTTCGAGAAAAAGGTATGTAGTAATCCGAGAGGAACCCTGTATTATAATAATTATATTGTATTGTTTCAATCGGCGAATAAAAATATGTTTATATACTAAGTAATCCGATATATATGTATGTATTATTGCCTCCTTTGGAACTGGAGGGTTGTAAGAGCTACTTACCCAGTAAACACAAAACATTTGTACAGTTTAACCTGAGCTCACCGACCACTGGTATGAGCGACCACCTGTCATTAATGTGCAAAATATCCAAAGTTGACTTGCCAATCAGCGACAAATAATGTGAAAATAATCGCTCCCACACATGAGATATGTGGTAGGTCGCTCATTGATCAGACTCACTGTTATGTCTCTATAACTGCTCTGCTTATCGCGTACCGTCATAGCGACGGTCGCCGAAATATACAACATATACAACACAGACATCAACAAAATGTCGGCAATCAAATAAAATGATAACATAATCATATTCTGGGTAAATACTTATCATTTCTGGGCACAACATTTATACAACGCCGGCCCAACGTCTGTAGAAATGTTATACAAATGTTTTGTGTTTACTGGGTATGACACTTTTAATCTCTAGATGACGATAATGTTTCTGTGTTTTCAATCGTTAGGCAACTATATGACTGCATTTACCAAATAGTTCACTTCCACTTCGACAAATTGATGAAATGAAAAAAATAGTTAAAATTTACATTTTTAGATTAAAAACTTTTTAAAACAGTTTTTTCGCCTAGGCCATTGCTTAATACTGTCGTGCCCACGGCGTCCGTCTCGCATTGTTGTTTGGAAAAACGACAGTGCTTATACTGCCGAGGGGTTGCAAACGTTTTCACAGCTTATTTTTCATTTTGTCTACATGTTACTTTTTATTGTTCATCGGTTCAATTGTACTTCAGTTTATTTGAATCGCTGGTTTCCAGCCATTCGTGTTCAGTCGTTGATTAATTTGCTCAAAGTGCATTCATTGCTGTCTAAATAAACCAGTACGCTATTTGGAAACATTTTAATCAATTTCTTTAGAAATATCTTGTGCGACGGCTGTATCTGAAACATATCTGGGGACCGGTGGAAATAGATTTCTAAATTGCACTGGCCTGGAGCGAAATTCAACATTATCATCATTGAGATACACTTCTCAGTGAGCTCCACCAGAAATTCAACTTATCATCATTGAGATACACTTCTCAGTGAGCTCCACCAGAAATTCAACTTATCATCATTGAGATACACTTCTCCGTGAGCTCCCCCAGAAATTCAACTTATCATCATTGAGATATACTTCTCAGTGAACTCCACCAGAAATTCAACTTATCATCATTGAGATACACTTCTCAGTGAGCTCCACCAGAAATTCAACTTATCATCATTGAGATACACTTCTCAGTCATTGAGATACACTTCTCAGTGAACTCCACCAGAAATTCAACTTATCATCATTGAGATACACTTCTCAGTGAGCTCCACCAGAAATTCAACTTATCATCATTGAGATACTCTTCTCAGTGAGCTCCACCAGAAATTCAACTTATCATCATTGAGATACACTTCTCAGTGAGCTCCACCAGAAATTCAACTTATCATCATTGAGATACACTTCTCAGTGAGCTCCACCAGAAATTCAACTTCATCATCATTGAGATACACTTCTCAGTGAGCTCCTCCAGAAATTCAACATATCGTCATTGAGATACACTTCTCAGTGAGCTCCTCCAGAAATTCAACGTATCGTCATTGAGATACACTTCTCAGTGAGCTCCACCAGAAATTCAACTTATCATCATTGAGATACACTTCTCAGTGAGCTCCACCAGAAATTAAACTTATCATCATTGAGATACACTTCTCACTGAGCTCCACCAGCCATTACACTATGATTTCACTAACCTCGGGCTACTGGACCGGTGTTATTTGCACCGCTTCGTATCAGTTTCACCCTGAATCTGCTAGACATAATATATTAATTGAAAGTACACAAATTTATGCCTTACTTTTCAGGTTCAGCCAAATGAGCACGTGATTGATCAAGGCGATGACGGTGATAACTTCTACGTCATTGACAGGTATGTGCATCAGCTCTTTTTCAATTAATGTCTTCTATTATATATATATATATATATATATATATATATATATATATATATATATATACGGTAAGTGATTGTAGTTATGTAGATTAACCCTTTAACCGCCAACGTATTTTCAACCACTTGAAGAAGTTTTGTCTCGCTGACGCGATCCACAACTTCAATTGGGTGAAAATTATTCAGATCTGACAAAATAGAGGTTACCTATTATCAAATCTTGCTGATTGGTGTCAAGTGTGATCATTAACATGTTTGAAAGGTGGTACTTAACCCTTACACTGCTATGGGCGACTATAGTCGCCCAAAATTAACCAAGCGCAGCCTGCTCTGGGCGACTATATGTGGGCGACGAGTAAATTATTGAAAAAAAAATGTTTGATTTTTTTTTTACTTTTGTTTAGTGGTGTTTTTCTATTTGCACTTTACGATAGCTAACTGACTGATTTTGTAATATAAATGGCTTTTAATATCAGTTGTTCATCAGATGTTTTTTTGAAGAAAAAACGTGCCAGATATTACTTAGTGGGAAACCACACATGCTGCAAATTTTATGCAGAAGTGTAAGGGTTAATGTGCTAATAAAATCGGGACCGGCGGTTAAAGCAATTCACACATTGAACCTTGATGGAAATGAGGAAAGCCTGCGTGGTTGAAATTGATGTGTTAATCAACACAGTACTCACTGCTTCGATCCGTACGGCCCACATTCTTGCAAATTTTAGTTATGACCAAGAAGTTATTATCGTAGGGAGTACTTTGTGAGGACAATGACTAGGCTATTCTATGCAAGATTTGCAGGCCGGTTGGTCGAGTTGGTTCATTTTTCTGTTTGCACAAAAGTCACATCGATGCAGTTAACAGACACGACGATCAATAATAGAGAGAAGCTGAAAGTGGGACAGCTTGGGCTTGGATAAATTCCTATTATAAATTACGTCCATTACCTGGAACGTTCTCAGTTAAAGAATGGTGGGGTTTTTTCTTGTTATATTTAATTCCCAGATTTTGTCAAAGGACTGCGAGGAATCCGCATTGCAATCTTGTTTATTGCAAAGTAGGACACCACCCACGTCGGTTTTAAGATTAATTAACTCTGGCACTCCACTTAACGTTTGGCAGCATTGTCGGTCCGTATAAATGTGCTGCATCACACCCTAATCTAATACAAGGACCTTTATATAGGCTACATCGACTGCCATACGATTTCAGCTGGTTCTCCTCCAGAAACAATAAGGTCAGAGTTAGAGGATATTCTTTCACCCGTTTGAGCGTTCCTGGAGTTGTATTCTTGTAAAAGTTGACGTATGCAGTTGATCAGTCCCTGATGGCCATCTCCACTAATCAGGTGTTAGTCCATGTCAATCTCTGCGGAATTACGGGCCTTGTTAAGGTTCCATCTTGTTTTTTTACGGCCGCTTTGGTTGTCATTGTTCTATCCACACTGGCATCAGCTAGTATACATGCATACGCCAGTCGCCTGATTTATATATGAACTATATATGTATACTAGGTTTTTCTGTCTATTATCTCATTCTAAGTTCCCATGTCAGTACATTTGGGTTGACGGCTATTATAAATATTTTAATTCTTTCAATGCGGGGAACGTTTCTATACGTCAGAATCTGACGTCTACAGACGTCAGATTCTGACGTATGAAAACGGTCAGCGTGTTGAAAGGGTTAATATGCTATTAGTGAGACGTGGTGCTATTGAAACGAATTATAAATTATGACATTTGCTAGATATTTGTAGGAGAGCATGGCGCACATGGGGGGGCAGCCGTGGCGCAATTATTTCAAATGGAGCCTGTATTATACACTGTTTTCTTCACATCCTCACGCTAAGCGGCCACAATAAAACTGTCCTCTCTTTCAATACAATTAATGTATACATCATGTGAAATGTTGAAAGCTTCCGAAATCGGATCCACATGGTCTGTTAACTAGATCAATTTTAATATCAATACCATATTATATACATGTAGGCTGCACTGTCATCTTCAATTGATAACTACATGTATGAATCTACACTGACTTATCAGTGTGTGTCACACGTTTTCACCAAGTGGTCCCCTTGGATATATGAAATGGTGTATCTGCTACTTTACAAAGTGGGGCAATTCCATGAAAGTGTCAACCTGGGTGTGAAAATTTTAAAATGGCTTGATTTCCATTTTTGTGGTGGGGCGAGAGCCCCACTCACCTTATTGTCTTGCTCACAACAAAGATTTGGGACAAAAAGTGACGTCACTCCATTCATAAAACCAGCATACAGAAGCATTTCATTCATTATTTGGGCCTTTCCGTGGGTCGCGTAAAATATTCCTGATACAGTACAGAGCAACTTCACAGGTTTCACATCTTACTGTATGGACTTTTGAAATGTTCCCTTATTATCCATAGTAGCCTAGACCCTTGCCATATTTGGTTATTTGTGAGAGGCTGGATGATCATGAATATTAATTAGCCTTGGAGAATGAGGTCAGCACCTCTACAGTCTGACCAAGCTCTGCAGTCTGACTACCCCTCCACGAGCCCACAATCCCAGCAGACACGAGGCGTTGATCCAATGATGGCAGCTGCTGAAGACGCTGTGCCAACTTTTAAACAACATTGGGTCAATCTCTTGTCAACATATCCTCTTGTTAAGGAGCTCACCAGTCACTGAATACATACCCAGCAACTATGATGCGTTGACCCGATGCTGATACAATGTTAGGCCAATGTCACAGACAATGGGCCAACATTAAATCACGTTGCGAGTCTGTCCGCTACGTCTTAGCAAGCATGGGACATTGATGCAATGCTGGTTTAATGTTGGCCTACTGCATGCGACGCTGGGACAACTTTAAGCCAGCATTGGTTCAATTTCTCTGTCAGCTGGGACGTAGACTACATTATTTTAGGCCACACACCACATGCTCCAAGCAGTCTCTACTGCCAGACTGCTGTGCATCTCATGTTTAATGTTGGGCCAGCGTTGTAGACGCTGGGCCAGCGTTCACACATTAACACAGGGATAATGTGCTGTGCTTGCTATGTAATAGCAGACTCAATGTTGATATAGGCCTAATACTGGGCCAGCGTCGCAGACGTTGGACCAACTTTAAGCCAGTATCAATAGAATTGCTGGGTTCAAGCGACCGATGTGATAATCTGATAATATCACAAGAGAAAGTCACTTGCGGGATGACACAATTATCATGTATTGAACCTTCACATAACAGGGTTGCCTACATCATGTGGGGCCTATGAGAGGTGATAATAATAGCCTTCGGCCACTAGGGCTATCTGTTTATCGTGAATTTTCAACCCAATCACAATAGGATACAATGAAAATGTGGCTACGTTAGACAGATATCGCAGCCAACTGCATATTAAGCCTATATCCAGGGGCGTATCCAGGGGGGTGCTCAGGGTGCTCTAGCACCCCCCTTAATTTCCAGAGTGGTAATTTTCCAACCAATAATTGTACATACAATTAATCCACCATTCTCCGACATGTTGGTTCCAGCCTCCTCCACACCTAAATGTATACCCCTTCCCCATTTAAAGGTGTATGGGATGCATCATTGGCGCCATTACCAGATTAAAGACTCAGATTAGACAATGAACTGGCCAAGTGATAGCCACATCGCCCCTATGTGGCGACAGAAGCAAAATCTTTCCAATGCAAATCTTTACAACTTCTTCTTTCTTCTGTCCACCCTTTACTTGTGTGAGATTTTTCAAACATTCATTATTTTTTTTGAAAAGAAACAGAATAAAATATATCAACTTTGTGTTAGTCTTGGCCAATAATTGAAACGTGGAGCGAGACTTGAAACAAAGTTATGGAAAATAAATATGCTAAGATTTATGATAATTATCATAGAATACCTTGAAACAACGTTGTTCCAAAGTAGATATGCTAGTAATTATCATAGACTATACCCTACCCTATGATAATAGTAATTATCATAGACTATACCCTACCCTATGATAATTATAACACACCACAAGCACAATACACAGTAGGCTATGGGGATCGCTTGAAACGGACAACGACTTTAGAGTTGGGCGTGCTGCTCTCCCAAGCAATTGACGCTGCATAAAATAAAATAATAAGGACCACGGGATAAAGATTATTCCTCAATCACCATGAATCTTTCACCTGGGTGATGGCGAATTAATTTCTCAAGAGCTATCATCTCTGAGACTCAGTCTTGAGAACAAGTGGATAACAAACTGGGTCGCTTTTTCTAAAATGTAATTGTTTTAGGGCCTATTTAAAATCGTTGTATTTTCTCAGTGCAATATATAGACCTCCAGTATAACCACTGACACGAAATAATTCAGATACAGCTGGGACTCAACAGTTTCTTTTTTACCAGAGACTAAATCAATGATAATAATTAAAAATTGGCAGTAAGGTTGTTTTAAAAATGTGGAACTACAACCAATATTAACAAAAATATCTGATATAGGCCTAACTGATGATGAACTGGAATATAACATTTGCATTAAAAAATATTCTGCCATAGGGGAGGGTGGCAAATTAATAGGGGTGAAATCAAAACAAATATCTTAGGAATTTTAAGTGATCATTAGTGAACGTTGTAAGCATTTTAATGGTCCACAACTCTTTTCAATGACATGTTATCACTTTTGATAGATGATTGTTGCATAATTAGGCCCTACATAATTGCATAATCGGCATTCCATAAACAAGGTTGCATAAATATTATCACAATGAGGGTGACCCAACGTTTGATTAATATTATTGTTGCTCCACCGTCTGCTACGCTGGCCAAACATTAACACAACATTGGATCGACAGCTGTTTATTTTTATCTAGCTCATTTAATATGCCTAGTAGTTCGCACTCGCTATTAAATGAGCTAATGATCATGTTTATGGGTTTTTTTTTCCATTGTGTGGTTGTGTTAGCTTAAATAGTTGGACTAGTATAGGCTAGGTTAATCTGTCAATAAGTTAAATCCGACATCTCAGCCAGTATCTCATATCTTCGTTTTACAGCAAAGATACCACGAAATCGCACTATTTGATGTTTATTTGTTTCAAAATTTTGCGGAGGCATGCACCCTATAGGTCCCTGCTGTTGAATGGTTTCTTGGAAATTTGAGCACCCCCCTCCGTAATTTATTTCTGGATACGCCACTGATATCTTAGTCTTAGGAGAATAGACTTCAATATAACCAGAAAACACGAGGCAAAATGTTGTTGATTTTATTAAACCCATTAGGGGCCTACCGGCTTAATATATTTGGCAGAATCGTGAAGCAGACCATAAAATCATTAAAAAATCGCTTATTTTATTTTGGCTTCCTAATATGACCATTATGATGTAAACATGTCCACAGACTAGAACTAGGTATAGAGACAAAATTCCAGATTTCTTATTTCGGACATGCATGTCCAAAATAAGAAATAGTATACAGGAATTTCGTCTATATATATCTCGCTTAACTGGTAAATGCACAGCACAAAAATTTAAACTTTTGCAGTTCTAGTATATAGACATGTTTACAACATAATTATGGTCATATTAAGAAGCCAAAATTAAATCACCGATTTTTAACGATTTCAGCCTGATTGAGTCGCTTTAAATGGCTTCGACAAATATCCGCCAATATAAGATTCAATCAACAATGGCCTTGGTAATTGACCTTGGTAATTCTCGAGACATCATCAACATTATCGTCATAATGGTCAACATTTTGAGAAAATATGCGTTCTTTTGTCATTCAATATATACCGATAATTTTACAGTTGTCCGGTAGGTAGGCCTACTATCAAAATTGCGTTTTTGGCCAATATTTCTTCGGCTATTTTCCATTTAGTTCAGCTGCAAGTTTTTTCATCTGGCTTAAACTTTGTCTACTAGGCCTGCTTTTTTATCACCCCACTTTATCACCCCAGATTATCACCCAGATACCAAAAATAGCCAGAATCCACATGATGGTATAGTGTATATATTGTCCCAACATTGGCTGAACCAACATGATTGGTTGGATGCCTGATTTTAATGACTTGGGGGGGGGGGGGGATCGAAAAACTCATTTGACTGGTCCCTTCTCGTCGCCGACGTTTTATAAAACTATATCGCACTGCGCAACCTACGAAAAAACGACCGGTTGCGAATGAGGCTGTTGATCCAATGTAATTTCAATATAGCCTAATATTATGCTATACTGTTAAACACTCAAAACATCATGAAAATAAAACTAAATCTTACCACAAAGGATATAACCATGAATATTATTAATCCAAGCTGTAGATAACAATCATATTGTAATGATTCGATTTCATTAATGGTTTTTGTCAGCTAATTTCTGCACACAATGTTCATAAAATACTCTCCTCTGCTTATAAACTCACTCACTTTGTTGATCAGCTACACAGAAGGAAAAGTAATGTAAAGTAAAGTAAAGCCACATGTATTTTCCCCAAGGCCAATCAAATTCGTGATATTAGATTTTCATGATGTTTCGGGTGTCTGTTTTGTAATTCGGGATGAGCCCTATGGTGTAAACCCTACCCTAACAGTAGGGCCTACTATTCGGCTAATTTCAATATTGATCCACTGTGTACAACACTGGCCCGTCATTGAACCAAGATTGGCTCAACGCCTCGTCTTTGTATTGAAATGGTTACATAGGCCAATCCCTCAGCCCCAAACACATAAGCCTTTGGCCCTAGTTATATCCTAATTTCATACACAACTTGTCAAATTTTGAGAATCAATAATTGTTTTGCCAGGAAACAGAATTACATGGATGTAACACCGCGCTGATCTTCAACATTTAAACAGTATTTTGCGTTGGTAGCATATTACACAATTTGACACCTGTTTGTATTATTTGCACTATGACATAAGAAATGTCATTAATAGTGTTTGTTCATCAGTAGAAAATGTCTGTTAAAAACAATATATATGTTGATGGCTGTACTTGTCTTCAACATGGGTTTTCAGGTGTGACAATTCTGTGCTAAATTGATAAAAACGACTATGTACGTCCGACACCAAATATTATCAGTATTCTAGAATTCCTTATGCAAAACAGAAATGGTACCATTACCCCAGCTATGCAACATGGAGTCACTGCACATGGTGGTTGCCTGTTTGATTATCACCATGCAAACAAGTGTACGTCGGACACTTTTTTAATGTACGTCCGACACCTTGTTTCAATCACGAGGCTGTTTAGTATACTAATGCCAACTAAATGGCTCAATCAGCCACATGTCAGTTTACTATGAGGTAATAGATGGATATAATATCAGAAAGAGAAATTATTCATCAATTATGAATGGCAAAACAGTGTAAAGTATTCGTAAGAGAATCAGCTCGTACGTCTGACACCAAAATTGCAAATTATCATTTTATTTTTCAGAATATCAACTTTATTTTATCTAATATGTTGAATACAAATAGTACCCTAAATGAAATATGCAATCAGAATTGCATGCAATAGTACAAATGCTGCTTGTTGAATATGCAACTCACTACAGGTCAAACACTGCATTTGTGTACGTCCGACACCATGTACAACGCTGAATCTCTGTTTACATGGTGAAGGTCTTTTAATTCTTGATGAATATTCTCAAGAATCTGGGAGTCCAGATGAAGCACACATATAATGATAAAATTATGTAATGAGTGCTGAATGACCATTTAACTGCATTTTGATGAATGAATGTGTGGTGCTCTGTTGATAATTTAAGCTATTGAATAGACAATATGATCCAGCCAAGTCGCTATTTGAATACACTTGAGTTTGGCACAAGTGACAACGTTCGGAAGAACTAATAGCTTGATGAATGTTCATAAACATGATGAATGGATACATCCCTCTATTTTTACCAGCAAAGAAAACACTAATTGGCATTAATAAAGGCCTGACATCTAAACTAATGGCACATCATTCACTATTGAACATCAATAGTTAATGATTTCTGGGGAGAAGTCACCCGCCATACCTGTCAAAAGATAACGGAAATAAAATAATGTAAATAACTCTCCATGCCCAGTTAGCCTGGGCAGCATCAAGACTGATTTGTAAAACAATCATTTGCCATTTGAATTTTGTAATTTCCAGTTTTTATATTTTTACAAACTAACTTCCGGCTGAAAAGTTAGCTCAGCTCTTACCTAGCACATTTATGATATGGTTATGGCATGGCCAATTACTGCTATTATTATACATCTTATACTTAATATATATTTATTATTATCTTATATTGTATGTGAACGCCTCAAAATAATTTGTTAAAAAACATTGGCAAGTTTTTTTACTTTGCTTCTGGGTGTTGCGGGATGAACAAAATCCATGTACGTTCGACACCAAATGAGTGTACGTCCGACACCGAAGATATCCAAAAAAAATTAGTACAATTAAAATGAAAATAAAAAATATTTTAAATGTACTAATAAGACAACACTATCCTCTTTCAGTAACAGGCCACATTTTTATGCTGTCACCTAAGAACTCAGACAGATGTGGTACTAAAGTTTTTTTTTACAATATAGCAATTTTGTCTGCGTACGTCCGACACCACCCATATTTTGGCTCATAACCGATATGTGTGAATGAGACAAAATATTCAAATGTCCCACATGATACAGTGAGGTGGTGTGTATGAAATAGCAACAACTTAATATAATTATCATTTCCAGTTAGGGCACCAGGCATAAAATAAGTGTCCGAAACGTACGTCCGACACCATGGAATTGCCCAGTGGCAGCTACACCCTTTCATATCCAAGTATGAGCCCTGCCATATTTAATTAAAAAAGAGTTGATCACCAACTGGTTTCAAACGAAGTTATTTATATGTTTTACTCCAAAGAAAACCCTATAAACGATATTTATCAGAAGCCACTGTGGAAAAAAACAGGAAGTATGCCAGCTTGTCAGGAACAATAACGTTCCACTGTAAATGAAAACAACCGTTACCCGTGCTACCAGCGTATGGAAGAAAAAGGACAAAGTAACAGAAAAAATTGAAGTTTCGAAATAAAATATTCAGAAAAGTAAGGAAGTCCTACATATTGACATTGGTTCATGGATCTTAGTATTATTGATTGCACCTAGTAATCAGACTTGTGTACACACGTCTGAGTGACCCGGTGTACACAGTATCTAAGTGTGTAAACAATGCCACTTTGTACACGGCTTCATCATACATCACGTAATACGAGGGCGTGATGACTGGTTTAAAACCCTTAAACCGCTGACATATTTTTTATACAAACCAAGAAACCAAAGCCTGGTTTTTTTTCAATTTGAAATCATCATACATGTCTTAGTTACATGTATAGCTGTTTCTGCTTCTTTCCGCTTGAATACCTATGTTATGTGTCTTCTATAAATATTTAACTCATTACAGACCGACTTGACGTCTAAAGTCGATCCCCGTGCTGTAAGGGTGAACCTGTAACTAAGACCCAGCGTGCGGAAAGTTCAGACGAAAGTTTAAAGAAGCATGCCACTTTCACTTTGAAGAGCAGCATGGCGCATGCCGCTCTGCGCCATGCTAACAATGGCTAGATGAAACACTGATAGAAAGTTTCAGTATTAGGAACTCTTCTCTAGTACGGTAGCGTGCTGAGTTTAGAATATCTCTTGAGGCTGTCCTTATCAAAGAGTGTCTGCTCTGTGATCTACATGAGCTTGTAAACTGAGCAGTCACGTTATTTATTCAGTATAAAGACATTCAGTTTTTCGAGGCCAAGGTAGATCATGAAGCTGGTTTAACGTTCTGCCAATGCATTTTCTCTTATGGGTTACCTGGTGGGGTACTGGGATTGTCGCTAGTAGTAGTAGTTCGATCTATTTCTTGTTGTACTGTATAATACAGAAGCACTAGTCTAACGGCAACTATCCAAGGGAAGCTTGAAAAAATGCCGAAAAATGACGTAAAGCAACAATTTACTACTACTACTACTAATTTTCTGGATGAAAGTCGCATAACATTCATACCTGTGGGGTGGATGACAATATTAGCAGATGCTCCACGTGCCTGGCCATAATCTTCGGGCGGATTGCCAGCAGCGTACCCTGGTTCCTCCGCTCAACAGCGGTGGCAATGCAGCTCCCGCATCGGTGCTGGCACTATCAGTGCAGTGTCAACTGTCAGTGCAGGCACTAGTGTTGGCCGTAGTAGCCATCAACAACCGGCAATAGTGTTTGACATTAGGTCTCTCAGGTGGGATGAATGGCTTAACCCTCAGCTATTGCTACTCTATCCGACACGAGGATAGGGGAGCCGCTTTTGACCAAAAAGCCCGAGTTTCTGAACGTATGGGCATGCCATACGGTAAATCCCCTCTACTCAGACATGCCCAGAACCCTTAGTGGGCGAATGAAGGAAAACATAATCAACAACCCACCATGCCCTATCACCCCACCCTAACGTTATCATATGTACATCATTCATCTCATCAAAGGACTGCACTGTTTTTATCGTATTACAATGTCACTTAAATGACCATTTATGCCGAAAAATGACGTGAAGCAACAATTTACTACTAAGTACTACTACTTTTCTGGATGAAGTCGCATTACATTCATACCTGTGGGGTGGATGACAATATTAGCAGATGCTTGACATATATACTATATGACTACCGGTATATGACTATGACTCAATAATTCACAATTTTGATTTTTTTTAACAATGAAAAAACGTTTAAGTATATATGTATATACGATGAAAATTTACAACGTATCTTACCCTATAGATCTATATATAATACAAATCAAGAAATAAAAATGCATTATAATGTATTTCAGTAGTTATTTTACATATATATATATTGTATATCTGATCATATTGAATGCAGACTTTACAAAGAAGCATTATTACATGTTCATGAATAGACAGTGTTCATGTATTATGTGCGATGTATGGTCCAGTGCCGGGATCTTCACAAATAAAATACCTCTCCATATGATGTGAATTATTCTATGCTCAAGGTCAGTCATTCGGCTAACACAATTATGTCTTTTGAACTGTCCAGTAAGTCGAGCTGCTTTTCAAAACATATTATACTGTGTACACCTTTCTACTCATACATGTACACGACACGGTAATACTCGTGTTATGCAAAGTTCTATGTAAATAATATATATATATGCGACATAATGTTCTTGTTATCGTATGTTGTGCCATTGCGTACAGTCACGTTTAAAGTGCACATCCATTTTATAGACACATTTATATACGCGGTATACATGTATTATGTATATCATTGAGAATAACTCTTAGGTTATATGAGTAAAAGCAAAAATTGGGGTAATTTTACATAAAATTAGTGTCCCCAGGACTTAAAAGGTCCGCATTTTGAATTAAATATGAAAATATTAGAAATAAATGGTTCAACTTTACGTTTAAGCATTATTACTTATTAATGTTTAGATTATTTGAAAAAAAATGTTATATATATGGTTTTATAAGAGCTCTATGTCATGAAAACGTGGAAAATGGCATGTCCCCAAAGAAAATTCCACTATTTGATACTTCACTGTAGGATACAAATACACAATATAATTCTAATATTTACATTTCATAGCTAGACATTGTTCACTTAAACTAATCAATGATCAAAATTCGACCTAAAATTGATATCGATATATATAATTTTGATGAATATACTTGTCCCCACATTTGCACTCTACTCCGTTACCATCATTGTAGCATGCCCCATCAAGTGAATAATCATGAACTAAAATTATATCAAGTGTAGTTTGACACACTGAAGGGTCTTATACCAGTTTTTCACCTTGAAAGAATTAATATAGTTGAGTAACAAGTTATTCCAAACAGGTATTACCAAAACGTTAGAAAATATACTTTTGTTCTTACTACTCCGTTCCTATTGTTGTGGGTCTAAAAAAGAGTTGGTTTTATGCTTGCATGCCTAGAACATGTTGCTATGGGGACTATTTCCACCCGTATGATATATCTTTGAATTATTGCCCATATATTTTCATTAATCCCAAGAATATTTTTAATTTTACTACTCCGTTCCACTCTACTCCGTTACCAAGAAAAGGGAACGGAGTAGTGAACTACCAAATTTTATGGGTTTTTTAGTCATAGTAATTGATGATATAGTCTTTTAAAACATGGCTCGTTATCCCAATATAAATAGAGCACCCATTTATGATCGATGTTATGATAAAAGAATATACAGTTTATATTTATGTCGAGCCAAGCATTTAGTAACGGAGTTGAGTATTTTTTGGCTTAGTAACGGAGTTTAAATAAGGATTTTTGTTTATCCCGTCAAATTTGAGCAGTTTTGAGATACGATTGTTTAGTATTATGCTTCAATAAGGAAATCACGTTTAAAAGGGTGATGTCAAGCTAAACAAAGTAACATCAATGTTGAAATGGTTTGGATTTGGTAACGGAGTAGTAAGTGGAATGTTGCAATTTTTTAAAAATGACGTTTTAAAGAAAAAAAAAATTCTAGCGCAGCCAGTGACTTTTTATGCTCTATTGGGATCAGTGCACCAAACCCATCAAGTGGTTTTCCTCATCTTTGATGGTCCCCTCACTGCCATTTTTGATGCTACAAAGTTACCCCAATTTTTGGTTTTACCCATATGCAATATCGTACAAACAATAATTAGGACCTGCCGGAGCTTAAAGGGTTTTGGTTGGTATATTGATGGGCCAGCGCCGCAGACGGTGGCCCAACATTATTTTACAATTGGGCCAATGTATCGTGTTATCCGGGTAGTGGCCTTCAGGGGGATAAAGCGTCAGTGCACCCGCATGGCAGTCACAGCAAACATGGGACAATCACCCAATTCTGTTTTAATGTTGGGCCAGCGTCGACTACCATTAACCGGCATTGAACCAGTAATGGGCTGCGACGCTGGCCCAAAATTGAACCGGTATTGGGTGGGTAGGCCTACATTGTGTGTACCAGGTACATCGTATAGACTGGTACACTGGCTTATCAGTGGATGTCACAGTACGTTCAGCATGGTCAGGAGTGAAAAAGACACCGGCACAACTTGTATGTTGGCCAGCACCGGCGATGGTGGTGGGAGGAATATGCCTACACGTTGAAGATATACTTGTCTCCTTGGTTCTTTCAATCATTATATCCTGGACATTTAGGATTTTGGCCCATGAGGAAAACCAATAAAGTTATGTTTACAAAATATTATGCCAATTGTTTTGTCTAAAGCACTCAAACAGACTAAAACCGGGCCTCGGAGATCGGGAAGTCCTTTTCTAGTTTTTATTAATTAGACACCCACTACCATGATTTATATCTACTGAACACCTGACCGTAAATTATCGTATTGTATGATCAGATATATCAAAATTCCGTATTTGGTGCAAAGTTTCTCATTGTTACAGATTTAAGACAACTTTTACTTTTGAAATATGGTTACACAAACTTACAAGTGCCAATAAAAGCACAGACATACTAAACTAGTATAGTCGACATCAGAGCTCTGGGTTAACCCTTTGACCACCGGTCCCGATTATATTCGTGTTTTTTTATTTTTATCAGCACATTAAATACCGGCTTTTGAACATGTTAAAGAGATAAAACGTGACGTCAATCAAACAGGATTTCAAAATAGTTGACCTCCATTTTCTCAAATCTGAATAATTTTTACTCACTTGAAGTTGTGGATCACGTCAGCGAGACACAGCTTCAAGTGGGTGAAAAGTCCAGTTAAATAATTTGACGGTTAAAGGGTTAACCATTGGTGAAATATTTTTATACAGATCGAGCGACCCAAGGTTTTTTTTTCAATTTGAAATTACCATGGTTCATATGTCTTAGTTAGCACTTTCCTTTTCATTTGGATACCCGTACCGTACCTATGTTATGGATCTACGGCCATTATGAATAGTTTACTCTTTCGGGCGGGGGCCCTGGGGTAGTGGTTAGCACCGCTGCCTTTCACGCCAGAGTTCGGGGTTCGGTTCCCGGTCTCGGCGGTTTGAAAGAAACAAAAAAATGTTTCTCCCCCATGCACGTGTGAAAGTGAGTATTGTGGGGAGCCTCCGTGACCGAAAGGTAGCGTGCTCGGTTTCAGACCGCCAGGGCTCGAATTTCGAATCCTGTGTCTGGAGGACAGTGTCATTTCATTCATCTCACCATCCTCAGGAGGTTTTCTAGGCCCAGTTTAGCCTCTGTGTGCACAAAGGTGGCCTAAAGCCCGATTCAGTTCATTTCATTTTATTTATAGTTTACTCTTTCAGTGCGGGAATCGACTTAAGACGTCAGAGTCTAAAGCCGGTCCCCGCGCTGAAATGGTCAAACTAACGCCAGAGTGTATGTGCTGTGCTTTTCAAAACACGTCTTTCTATTTCTCTAGTCTCAGGCCAGCTAATTTATTGAGTTATGGGAACCCTCTTCTGCAGCAGCGTTACATCAGATTGACAACGCTTTCAGAGCCTCACAGACTGGTTTTCTCCGCTTCAGACGCTGTGTTAATGTAATAGAATTTGACGTGATGTCATAACACGTCTAGGTTTTTACCGATCAGTGTACGCCGGCGCCTTAACCCTTTCAGCGCGGGTACCGACTTTAGACGTCAGATTCTGACGTCTCAGTCGATACCCGCACTGAAAGAGTAAAGTATTTATAATGACCGTAGACCTAGAATATCGAAATGAAGCAGAAAAAGGTAACTAAAGGTATACATTTTGTCACTGCACCTGTTCATTCGTGTGCCATTTCAACTCCACGGAGAGCATACCGTCCTGCAACCATTTCGACTTATAGTACTACACATTGCCATCTCTGTCCTACCAGTCGTGCCAGTTACTCATTTTCACCTGAGTCAAGTGAGGCCTTTGAGGGTGAAGTGCCTTGCCCAAGGACACAACATTGAAACAATGTCCGTCCCAAACTTGAGAGAGGAGAAACATGATATCCTGAACCAAGCGGGTAGGCAGCGACATCGGCAGCACGCCACGCTTTAAAGGGACATGCCCAGGTCTAAAATCATCAAGAAATTGGTGATTTTATTTTGGCTTCTTAATAGGACCATAGAACTGCAAAAGTTTTTTTTACTTTTTGTGCTGCGCATTTACCAGTTAGGCTGGATATATAGAGACGATATTCCTGACTTCTAATTATTTACAACCATGTTAAAAATACGAGAATTTCATCTCTATATATCTAGCCTAACTGGTAAGTGCGCAGCATAAAAATTAAAAAAAAATTTGCAGTTCTAGCTCTACATCATATGGTCATGTTGAGAAGCCAAAATAAAATCACCGATGTCTTGATGATTTTAGACCTGGGCATGTCCCTTTAACCATTGCACCATGTCCCTCTCAACTAAGCCATTTATTATGACTGGAAAAATTGAAAAGATATTTCAGCGCCTGTACATCTACTGCTGTTTTTTCACTCAGGTGTTTCATTGCCTAAATCTTTCAAGTACCATTTATTGTGACGCCCTTTTCGTTTTTGGGCGATCTGGGTACCCTCCTGGTCCGACTCCAACTTTTTACTCTGTTATGTTACTCGATTGTCTCAAAATATTCACGGATAAAATAAATCGTATGTATACATCGCATGTGAGCATCTATGTATATAATTTTACCATACATTTTCAAACTGTGAAGGTTAACCCTTTCACCGCGGGGACCGTCTTTAGACGTCAGATTCTGAGTTAAAATAAGAATTAGAATTTAAAAAGATTTAAAATATTTATAATGGCTGTAGAGTCATAACATAGGTATTCAAATGTAGCAGAAAGAGCTAACTAAGACGTAAATAATAATTACAAATTGAAAAAAAAACCTTTGATCTCCATGTATTATACAAAAATAATTCAGAGTTGTACGGGTTAAATAAATTGCATGGATCCGCTGTGGTGTCAATCACGCTTTGCTGTGTGAAATCCTCCAATGCGCTAATAGAACAGAATATCTCGGAAAAGGTTAAGACCTGGCCGGTTTCTGTGAACGACTGTCCTAAGGTTTCCGTCAGGTCTGACCAGATCGGTATCGTCACCTGCCGCACCCACCCAGCAAACGCGAGACGCCGAACCACTGCTGATTTAATGTTGGCCCACCGCCTACGGCGCTGGACCAACATTAAATCAGCACGGGCTCGACTATGTCGTGTTTGCTGGACAGTCTGCCTGAGAGCTTATGCCACGCTCCATCTGATCAATACACTACCCAGCAGATACGAGACATTGTACCAATGCTGTTTTAATGTTGGGCCAGCGTCGCAGACGATGGCCCAACATTAAAACGGCATTGGAATGTCTCGTGTCTGCTGGGTACAACAACAGACACTGGCCCGGCACAGGCTAAATGATGGAGCGGCATTTCCACCATCCGAACCAGCATCGAACCCTGGCCGAGCCGTCTTCCCATGTTTTATGGGATATCTCCCTCGTGTTCAGACCGGAACACGGATTTGTAACCATGGGAACACCGCCGCCGCCGCCGCCCTGGAGAATGTTTAAGGAAGATGGAAGGAGTTATTTTCTCTTCCAGATTAACATGTGGGCGAATGTGCTGGTAAATCCGCTTTTCCTGCTGGATTGCTATTTTTCTCCTGATCACAAATCCTGATGTCTCTATTGAGACAGACATGACAGGTGAGTGTAGTCAGGTGCGGCCAGTCTACCATTCCTCCAGCCATCTGACACGTCTAAGTCATAAATGGCAAATGTGTTCTTTATTTAGATATATGTCATCATGGTCATGTTCTCGCGATTTCATAACAAATACCAGTACAATGCGTGATGCAAATAAAACTATATATCTAGGCATAGAATCTTATAACTGTTGCTATCATAGCTGAACATTCATTGGCACACAGTGACAGCATGTTTGACACGCCTAATGCTAGCAGGTTCAGATTTATACCGCAGGTTCAAAGTACGAGCCAGTACGAACAGAATGATGGTCATGCATTTGTTTGGTAGCAATTTACAGTGTAATGTAAATTATAAACGATTATGAACTGGTTACCATGGTTACAGTGTATGCATAACATTAACAAGTGTGTTTTAGATGTCTTTAAACAACGTTCTGATAACAAAGTAAACAAGTGCGTATTTGCTGTAGAAATTAATATTTTCACATCACCTTCTTAATTGTTTTTGTAGCTATTGTTTTTTTAATTCAACCGATATGGTAATCAGTGAGTTACGTTTGGGGCGTATCAGTATTATAACTTCATATGTTATAACAACGCCACCTAAAATAACAATATATTATCAGGTGGAATTTTATCTCTGGCAATATTTCATGTACCCATTTGACAAGCAGTTTTTATTTCCAAATCAAATAAATATAATGGATAGTGCACTTGACAGCTCGGCGTACTTAGGATGCCATTACGATAAAGAGATAACGACATTTTTTTTACTTCTCACCACTGCGGCATTTGGATGGCTCATGAAAAAAGGCCGTGAATGATTACACCCGCAAATTCCGGGTCCCATCAATATCCATGACTCAATCCTTAGCGCGCCACATTATTACATTTGAATTTTTGTGGCTCGCTGCCGCGATCCACAACTTCAAGTGGATAAAAATTACTCACCTACGCACAATTTGCACCAAAACCTAATCCAATCTAGCAAAGTTTAAATCTCATTTCTCCTTTTTGTTTGAATGGACAAATAAAAAGGCTGGAAACGCTATGGACGTGATTAGCACTGTAACCCTTATAGCGCTGAAATACTTTCGTATAAACCATGGAGACCAAAGGGTTTTTTTAAATCTGAAATCATCATAAATATCTTAGTTAGCTCTTTCTGATTCATTTGAATACCTATGACATGGGTCTACGGCTATTACAAATGTTTTTACTCTTACAGTGCGGGGATCGAGTTTAGACGTCAGAATCTGACGATTGCAGACGTCAGATTCTGACGTCTAAAGTCGATCCCAGCGTTGTAAGGGTTAAGTGTTAACTCTTTAAACGCCAAATTATTCACTTGGAATTTTCACCCACTTGAAGTGGATCTACAACTTCAAGTGAGAAAAAATTATTAGGATTTTACAAAATGGAGGTAAACTATTTTCAAATCTTCAGATCTTCCACAGATCTTCTATATGTTTAAAAACTGATATGTAATGTGCTAATAAAAAATGTAAAACCCGAATATAATCGGCACCGGCGATTAAAGGGTTAAAAGGGTAACATTTTCTCGACATGGAACCCTTAAAACCCATTCTATCCCAGAACCCGTCTCTTCATCGACAACTGGATCCTCTCCCAGACATATAATTTCTACCAAACGGACACGAGGCAAAAGGGCAGCCATACTAGTAGAGCAGTATTGGACCAGCATGACCAAATGTAACATTAGTCTTCATCTGTATGTATGACTCAATCTATTTACTCTGCCTCTGTGCTCCTAACTGTCATCTGTGACATTTACCATGATAATATAAAGATCTAACACACTGCACCACACAAACGGTGGCATGGATAAAAATCATGATGAAACCCCTCAGAATGAAAATAACGTTTTTGTGCAGTATGAAAATCATAGAATGATAAAAATCATGATAAAACCACGCCGAATGAAAATCATGTTTTTGTGCAGTATGAGAATCATAGAATGATAAAAAAAAAATCATAATGAAACCATTCCGAATGAAAATAATTATGTTTTATTTGTACCACGTTTAAAAAGCGTGGCTGTAAAAAAACGTTAATACTTATTCACAATAGTATCCTGCCGTATTGCTGTTTGTTTTTCTTTTCTACTCCGCGTCGAGTCAGTGTTATATGGATTCCTACAGAGGACCATTGTTTACTGCTCACATACCACCCACGGCCAGCAGACACAAACATTTATAAGTATAACATTTGTACAACGTCGTACCAACGTCGGAGACGTTGGGCCGGCGTTGTACAAATATTATACAAATGTTTTGTGTTTGCTGGGGATACCCTAATTCATTGTTGATTTAATGCTGGGCCATCGTCTCTGACGTTGCCCCCACTTAAACCCGGCATAGGTTCATTGTCTGTTGGTGCTGGCATTGCCTGTGCCGTCTTTATGTGTCCTCAGTCGTGATTGACGTTCAAATAAGTACAAGAAAAACACGGCTTAATAGCACCACGTTGATTCACTATCGGTCCGACATCGCAAACCTTGGACCAGCATTTAATCAGCGTTGTGCCGGACGTGTTATGTGGGGGCCTGCGGCGGACACTGAACGATCCGTTTATCATGTTTATCGCTGATGCCGCTCATTTTGTTTTGACTGTTTTCAGACCCGCCATTGATAAATCTGCTATTGCGGCACCATTCTGCAGATTGTTGACCAAGCAATCGCCACACCGTGGCCGTTTTGCGCCCAATTTAATTCAAGTTATAAATTTCAATGAGTTATCTTTTTAATTTGTTATATAATTCGTTAATCTTTTTTTGCAAACAAGATAATTCCTTTCACCGTAAATATTAATATGTTGTACGTTGCATTCATCACATATGTACAACTGTGATATTACCTTATTTAAAGTATCTACATGTATGAGCAGTTCACATAAATTACATTATTTCACGAGATTACGTCATGCTCTGTTTTCTTATCGTGTTGGTAGGATAGTGTTAGGTCGATATTTCAAAGTGATTGCAGAATGCGTTATTAGATGGAGACGTCAAGCCTGTATAGTAGGCGCATATTATTATATATTGGTGTTGGGTTGATTCGCCATGCAGATTACCATCTCAACATTAATCAAAACCTGAACCGATTTCCTATCGTTGTCGTCCTAATTGACCATTATTTTGAAAGCGACTTGAAACTGGATAATTTAAAGATATGTAAACCAAAATTCTAGTAAATTAGAAATTGGAGGGAAAGAGGTAGGGGCGGACACTAAAACGGCTTATATACAGTCCATAGGCCTATATATGTACACGTACAACAGTCTTTCTTTTGCTCAGTGGGAAGTACTATATTTATCTATTATGACCATTAATTCTCCAGGGTACGATCATTTTAAATCCTACCTGAACTTTCACAAGGTATGCTTTCTTTGACGTTTTGTCTTGAGCATGTAATATCATACCGTAGACGTAGGACTTCGACATGCAAGTAGGCCCCACATACATGAACGACTACATTCTACCTATATAAAATAAATTACTGTCATCTACACACATATATTATCCCATCTATATCATTTATTTAAACAGAAGTATACATGCACTTTTTTTAAAGACTAATTACAGAATGTTTAACTTGTTATTATGGCTTTCTTCATGCACAGCAGTCAGATTTGCCACATACATGTAGCCTGCTGCATTCACCGCTATTCAGAATGAATTCCGTAACGTCAAGGTAGGAGTTATTGATTTTATATCCAGTGGACCATTATGGACAGACAGTAGGCAGCGTATGCCCCAGAAACACGAGACGTTGAGCCGATGGTAATTTAATGCTGGGTCGACGTCGTAGACGTCGACCCAGCATTAAACTAGCATCGGCTCACCGCCTCGCTTTTGCTTGGATGAGAAGCGTGGATAAGGCTTCCGTGGGATCAGCTGAATTCTCAGGTCGTCTCTATGTAATCCCCGCCTTGTCTGCTGAAGACACTTGTGTTTAACTCGGCATTGTGTGGGAAGGATAACCAAATGTAAATACTACATGGTGTAGCACTGACAACCCTGTGGTATTAGGAGAATGTACAGCTAGAATTATCTCTTAGCACTATATCGCAAAATTTTCTAGTCACATTATTTACGTAGAATTACTGTTTTGGCATGCAGCATGTATAAATTTCAGCAAGCTAAAAAATCCTAAGGAGCGCTAAATTAGCACCGATAACAGTTATTAGCCCAACATGTCAGTGGTGGTTCAAAGTTGCGCCAGCATCTGACATTATTACTTGAGTTATCCAACGTTGGTTTAATGTGTTATATGTTAACTGAGATGCCATCTTTCAACAAACAAGTCGGGTTGTTTGTTCCCGTCTATTTTTGAGGTTTACTTCACATAAGTTCGGTTAAACACCTACTCACTATCATATAAATATTCAAAACAATGAATCTATGATTTTAATACATTTTCATGTCACAGTTTGTGATCAGGATGGCTTTTTTTCTAAATGTCATGCCCTACAAGTAGCCGACAGACTCCACTACATGTACATTTAATGTAAGGCGGCTCCTGTGACTGCCTCCGTACAGTAATCACTCGTAAGTCTATTTCAGTTCCAATTAAATGAAAACTGTTTTTCAGAGTGGTTTATTGAATGAAGTTTACTTGGCCAGGTTTTAGATGGACCGCCCTCAGTGCTCTGCAAATAAACGCCCACGCGCCGTGCTTTCCCCCGGGATCTTCTCTTGCCGCTCACGTCTTTCACCAGAGTCGTCCATCTTGTCAACACCGCTACACGTCCAATATCTACTCGCGGCACCGTATATCAGGTTCTCACGGTTGTGCTTGGCATGCTACTTCTACATGTGGTCAGGTTATTAGGTATATTTTGCAAGTGTGTCCAAACGTGTCATACTTCTAAATATATCTAGAGTACTTTTTTCTCGATTCTACAATTTTTTAGGTTTTCTAGGATCCGTAGAATGCAGACTATGCATAATTTTGAAGGGAAGGACAATAGACTTTGCATGATGTATAAAATCCAAAAAAACGAGAATGAAGAAATATCTAAACAGTAGAATGTGATGACTTTTTGTATATTTAAGACAACACTGATTATTGTACAATGTGTTGTTTAGTCAACATTTATAACTTCATTATAAATGATTCTCCTTTTTAAATCTCAAAACGTTTCTTAACGTGTATGGAAGACATAAGATTCATAATTTATTTTGTTTAGTATCATTGTGAAGTACCGTATATTACGTCTTAGCTCTACATGTTTAGTCGGCTAATGACTGCTGTAGAGTACGCATGACCTTCGGAACAGTATGCGGTTGACATTTCTATGCTCACTATTACCCTGATGACATGGCAAGCTCTGACACAGCGACCACCACACCCGGAAACTGTTCAAGTACACATTTCTGATTGTTGTACAGGCACACATTATTATTACATTAGTGTTTTCGTGTCATTGCACGAGACATGTAATGATGTTGCTATATGGCAGATAGCTCAGGAGAGGTTATGTCATCACCCCAGACTTCCATCCTGTTTGTCCAGCCCTCCGTCCGCATTTTCGTTTCCGGAGCATATCTCGAAAACCTATGGTTGGAGATTTCTTTCATATTGCACACACACATCTTTGAAGGGGCGTATGACCCTTTTAGCTATTTTTCCCGAAGCTGTAAACAAAATGGAACATTTCTAGCACTGGTGGCAAAAATGAACATTTCGATCTACTGACCCCAGTTTCATTACATAGCCCACTACAGTATGTGCTGCAGTATGCGTATCATGCTCAACACCGCCAAATGTATACTTTATACAGACCTACAGAATTTGTGAAGATGTGTTATAATTCAGTGAAATTGTAAGCCGCCACATTCTACAGGTATGGAAGGACATTTTGTATAGAAGGACATATTGTATTGTAATGTTTCATCACCCATGTATTTGAAAATTTAGAGGTACATTTATATTCGAGTGGTGACGGAACAATATATGTCGTGCAGCAAGCAACTGAGATACCAAGGCGACACAGGCATACTTCTAATTTGACTTTTCATTTTAATGGAAAATAATTTAACTCAGATATAAAATATTTTTAGGCAGAAAAGATTATGTATATATTTGTGGTTCTTGCACCGCAAATGTCATTGTTCTCAGAACCCAGCAAACAAGAGACATTGACCCAATGTTGTTTCACTGCTGGTCCAGCGTCTGTGACGCTGGACCAACAGTAAAACAGCATTGGGCCTATGTACCCTGTTTGCTGGGAAAGGTGATATGCCTTTACTTGATTAACACCGTACATTACGTGCATAAGACAGATCTATGTCAGTCAGTCCATGTCGCTCCTAATTAATCAGCAGACATCTACATGTACCTGCTCTTTAGAATGGTGACAAATTATTGCGAATGATTATCAGATTATAGGCACCATAATCATTTTAGCAAATTATGTGAAATAATAAACGAGTAGCTTTTTGAGCACATAAAAACATCATTTTTTAGCCTTTAATTTTCTTCTGAGCACAGTTATCGTTACATTTTACAGCTCTATATTTTCTCAAATGTAATACCCTTTAAGCCCCCACAATGCATTAAAGCATCATTTTACATCCCTGAAAGCATACTTAATTTTTCTACAACTAAGGGTCTTAGAAATAAAATTTCCATGAAACTGGTTTACCAATACGTTGTCATTTTCTTTAATTTTTAAACCACATCAAGTCATCTTCATCGACTACAAGTCGAGAATTGCGACAGCAATTCGCGGCTTGTAGTGGATGAAGATGACTATGGTAAATTCAGGCTTGAAAGGGTTCAGATGGTCAGCGTTTTCATAGCTTTCAAAGGGTTAGTTTAGATACACGATATTATGAAGACTGGTGATTATCACCTGGATATCATTAAGTGCATGCTTACAAGGTCTGATTCTTGAACTATTAGATGATTATTATGAGTGCACTCAACTGAGCTCATTTGGCTGACATTTCCAGCTAAATATCATGTAGGCAGATTTGACTTAGGTTGCGTATTAAGGGTCGGGAGTCGTGTATATTGGTCATTACGAACGTAGAGCTGTGTACTCGTCACACCTCAAAGCTGTGAATGTAAACTTCTATAAATATATAAATAACTATTTACTGTTTGACTTCTATTATTAACCCTTGAAACGCTGAAATATTTTTATACAAACCAAGAGACCAAATGTTTGTTTTTTCGATTTTTAATCTTCGTAAATATCTTGGTTAGCTCTTTCCGCTTCATTTGAATACCTATGTAGTTATGGGTCCACGGCCATTATAAATATTTTAATCTTTCAGTGCGGGGATCGTCTTTAGACGTCAGAATCTAAGGTATTCAGATGGTATTTAGATTCTGGCTTCTAAAGTCGGTTCCCGCGCTGCAAGTGTCTTGAAAGCGAACATTTGGTTGGTGATTTTAAATGCATAGACCTATTGCTCAGTGTGCGGATTTACAAATCATACTGCATACATATAAATTTCACAAGCTTTTGTCTTCCGAGCAAGAAGCATTCTGATAACGAGTTGTTGTTTCTGCAAGTTTGTTATTATGTTGACAGTATTTTATTTCCACCGGTAACTTAGTGTCACTTGACCTGACTAATTTTTAGATTCAATGATTGCTCACCTCATAATAATGTTAACAACGCAGCCCGGTCATCACCAGCCTTGTTTGGTACCTTACATTTATCTGTAAGGACATTCCCTGCTGTTGTTACTGTGTATTATATCTAGTCTCCATGCACTGGCACGCCAGATGTAGGCCTACATGAATCCCCCAAAAAGACACAGACAAGACAGTCAGACAATACAGACATACAAGACAGATAGGCAACAATTTAAAAGTAATTCGTGACTTATTTGTCATTAAAATATTAACTGTGCAATTATTTTCTTGTTATTTTGATATTTACATTCACCATTATATCAGAAATACATCAGAAATACATAAGATAGAATCGTATTTCTGATTACTTGTAGAGTATGTATGAGAGTCATGCGCACGGCTAAGACGTGTGCGTCATAGTTACGATGAGATAAAATTAAAAGCAATCAGCCTTCTTATTAGTTCCGCCCATGACAACTATAATTATACTCGTAATGCAACTGGATTTGGAGTGGATGGCGAGGTAGAGAGACTCGTCCCCCCACCGAAACTCCATACCTCATGTTGTAGTGGAATTATCTTGCAAGCAAAAAAACGCACTAGTTAATTGTTTTGTGTGTCTTCCGCCCGAGCAGTGATTAGCATCATTGTGAGCGGCGTAGTTAATATTTAAACAGAAGCTCCTGCTGTCGTGGTTATACTTATTCGCCACCTCTTTCTGCTCTGGCACATAATGAAATGTATATGTTACGCTGTGCTGGGGATGGACGTTATTGTTATTCTTACCCAATAATATACATAGACAAAATAATGACTTACAGGTGCCAACGGTGATTTTTTTCGTTTTAATTGAGAAGAATTTATTTTTAAAGATGGCCGGCCGCCAGTTGACATGGCTATTTATTTTATTTTTTATCATGTCAGCGAATATACGAGGTGCAATTATTAACTATTTTAATTTGTTCTAGATGCTATAAGAGCATACGTTTCACGTACACATACAAATATGCGATGTATACAACAATCCCAATCGCGCCACTATTGGTCCAACGTTGGTCAACATTGTACAAATGCTATACACTTTTTTGTGTTTGCCGGCTAATATACATAATGTGGGAAATGATTGAGAAATTGACATAAATCAGCGAAAGTTCACTCTTTTCTCACACATTGTACTACTACATCGGCGTGTACCTTTTTCATTATTTGTATGTGTATTCATTTTTAAAGTAGAATGTTTGCGACCTCGTCTTCCGCAATATTACCAAAGAGTCTAGAACAGTCTCGACTCTTATCTTTGATATTACTCCGCGGACAGCAGAAAATGAAATAATGTAAAGACTACACATGTATTTGGAGCTAGTTGGACGAAATGGTACAGCAACGAGCGCATCAATTCCTGCCACCCCATCACCTATAAATTGGAATGAATTTTGATGGAAATTATTTGTCATCCATCACGGGCAGTGCTATTACATTCTGACAGCGACATGTGGCTCGTAAGCCCAGCGTGGAGTGGATGTGGGCCGAAACACCAGGCTTTGACTTAAGATTGTGTCAACTCTGGGCGAGTCCAGCGTCTGGAATTCTGGATTACGGACGTGATCCATCTGTGATCCATCTGTGATGATTTCTAATGCATGTCAATTGTCGATTCGCGCTCACCACCACCACCGCCTGACTTATTAAACAGATGTTTCAAGTCAAGAATGCAAATCTATGTTGGACATGCATAGCACCGCATTTACTGTCTCGTTAAAATGCAATTTGATTTTTGTCTGAATTGTATAATAAATGTTTGCACAGTTCTGAATCTGTGTCGTTCTTGGAATATATTGGCCTACACTCCCCGCCACTGTAATATTAATTATCATGTACCGTTACATGTACTTGCAAAAAAGAAGTTGACATTTAAATCCAGGGATATAGGCCTTCGCGAACTTTAAAGCTTTATCAAAGGGAGTGCCAGTGACCTTTCTCTCAATCATACCAGTCTCGCTGAGCACTCAACTAAATGAATGCCACATGATAAAAGGCGTATTTCCTTTTGATTGCCAGAATGTCTGGCTTACATAATCAGCGTAAACTATTACAGTAAACTTATTCTCCTGTTTCGTTTATTAGTAGCCTAATTCGCCTTGCAATGACTAGAAGCATATATCGTCGCCTCGGAGCTAAAAAATCCTATCTGCCACTCTAACGAGTGTCAGATAGGATCCTTTAGCTCCGAGGCGACGATATGCCGTTTTTGCTCCTAAAGCGCTTAAAGCGCTTTTTACCCCCCACTTGAAATTGTGTCTCGCTACCTCGACCCATTACTAAATAGTACTTCACATGGGTAACAATTACTTACATGTACAGTTTGAAACAAATCATATGTTATTTTTTTTTTTTTTAGATTGAGGACGAAACAAAAGTCTAGAACGGCTATAGGCGCACCCTGCTATAGACTTGATTAACACAATTCAATATTAATAAGGTTAAAAGTACGGTAGTCAGTAACACATTACCTGTTACGATTTACCAGGTTTAAAGTATTGTCTCGAACCCCTTTTCTTGTGCTACTGCTAAATCATTCAATAAAATTTTATTGGGGTGGTAGGGGATAAAACTATCATTAAAAGTTGGTCCACTCCGCTAATAAAATACCACCTTGCATAAAAAATCTATCCAAGTAGTTTGTATAACAGTATGCATATAGGCCTACACATCGAATCATTTGAGATATCCACAATATCGAGCAGGTCACAATCACAGTATATATTGTTTTCATTATTTATATTTTAAACCATACTACTATTACTAACTGGACTAGCTTCAGCAGAATGTACTGTTGCGTCAATAAAATGATGCATTGTTTTATTTGAGCTAAATAGATTTTACGCGTTGTTGTATTTTTATCCACGCCTATATTTTGTCATACTGACTGCACAGTGGATTTCTCGTGTGACATGTTGCACATTCGTACAGGCCCTGGCCAGAGAGGGTGATATTTTGTGTGTTTTTTATTTCATCTATTGTATTGTTATTGTAGTCGACATCAGTACTCTAGGGGGTTACGATCATTTAACACTGGTCATAGAAATTCAAGTGGAATTGTGGCATTATATTTCTAGTTGCGTGGCTCTCTGGGTGTTGTGACCTTTTAGGTTTTGATGTGGTTATTGCGCCGTGAGCTTTATCTACGTGTGATATATGACTGGACTTGCTGCGCAAACGTCGGTTGAAATCCCAATAAAAATAAGCTCGGATCTCGACCCAACATGCGGGCAATGTTATTTTTTAATTACATCCACTATTTTACGACACATGGTTGTCACGGCGGGATGTTTATTAAGGTGCTCATCACCTACTTACATCAACAAAACGACAGATCGGGCTAAAAGAAAATCCTGAAGAATGAGATTTAAATCTCAACTATAGTTACGAGTGGCTCTTCTCAGACGATTGCTCATCGGCGATGAAGCCGAACGCTGTGCTGCTACCAGTGTTTACTGTCTTAAATCCTTGATTAAAGCGCTGAAATAAGTTTTAAAAAACATCGCAACCAAATAGGGTTTTTTCAATTTGAAATAATCATAAATGTCTTAGTTTGATCTTTCTGATTAATTTGAATACCCATGTTATGAGTCTACGGCCATCACAAATATTTGTACCCTTACAATGCAGGGATCGACTTTAGTTGTCAGAATCTGACGTTCAAAGTCGATCCCCGCGCTGTAAGGGTTTACCCTTTGTCCGCTGTGTTATTTTCCACCACTAGGAAACTTTGTGTCTCACAATTTCAAGAGGGTAAAAATTACTCATTATTTTTTTAATTGGAGACCAAACATTTTCAAATCTTTATGGTTAAATACTCATTTTATTCCCATAAATTGTGATTTCACGTGCTAATAAAACAGATTAAAAACGACTATACTGCCGTGCTTAGCGTTAGAGGGGATAAAAGTCGGGCTACATTTCACCAGTTGCTGTCTGGAAAGCCTATTGCAGATTGTACATTTCACTTCTGAACAGGAGTTTGTAAGTGGACCGAAAGAACACTGGTATTCAAAACGTCAGCGCCATTTAGTAGGAATACAAATTTCACAGATAAATTCGGAGACATCAAGGACACTCTTTTCTAGAATCCTTGGAGACATTAATACTTGCTCTTACCCCCACATTAGCCAGCAGATTTATTACGTCGTAGCCCCGTGGAAGTTTGTCCAGCACCCCTTAAACTACGACACTGCACTGAATGATGATCTATTTGTTTCAGTGGTACCTATGACATCCACGTGGACATCGATGGTCAAATGAAGATGGTGGGGTCATACGACAACCAGGGAAGCTTTGGGGAACTGGCCCTGATGTACAACATGCCCCGTGCCGCCACCATCATAGCCACGGCAGAGGGATCACTATGGGCCATGGTATATAACCTTCTGGGCATCAACCCTTAAAAACCTGAAATCTTTGTAATATATATAAACCATAGAGACAAAAAGTTTTTTTCAATTTGAAGTCATCATTATTATATGTCTTTGTTAGCTCTTTCTGCTTCATTTGAATACCTATGGTATTGGTTTACGGCCATTATAAATAGTTTGATTCTCTCAGTGCGGGGATGAGTGCGGGGATCGACTTTAGACGTCAGAATCTGACGACTATCTGACGTCTATAGTCGTCAGATTCTGATGTCTAAAGTCGGGCCTTGCGCTGAAAGGGTTAGGGTCTATGTCACTTTTTGAAATGTCACTGTTTACCCTTTAATCTTGTAATAATGTAAACCAATAATAGTTTTCGTTACTTTTCTTCTGAGACATTGATAGCATGCAGATTATGTATATAATGATGTCATGTATATAATCATGTCTTTTTCCTGTCTGCAGGACCGCAATACATTCCAGAGGATTGTATATACCAACGCGTTTAAGAAGAGGGAGATGTACGAAACCCTGCTAGAAAGTGTGCCAATGCTCAAATTCTTAGACGTGAGTACTCTTAACCCTTTGACTTCCAGGCCGGAGTGCATGCCAGGATCCAGATATACTGGTGTAGGAGTGCTATTTTTCGTCATTTGAAGCTGGAATTGCTAACGCAATTTCCAGCTTCAAATGACGAAAAATACATAAATGTAGTATATATTTGACGAAAATTTGTGTCATTTTATGGTTACGTTCATTGACGAATGACGACGGAAATTTCCGTCATGTATGGTAGTGAAAAGGTTAACATTAACTCTTTAACTGCCAAGTTATTTAATAGAAATCGTCACTCACTTGAAGCTGTGTCTCGCTGACACGATTCACAACTTCAAGTGAGTGAAAATTATTTAGATTTGACAAAACCTTTATGAAATTTTGTTGATTGATGTCATTTTTTATGTTGAACATTTTTAAAAGCTGGTATCCAATGTTTTTCGATATAATATATAATATATAGAATATAATCGTGAATTGTTATTTTGAATATAATTTAATTGTTTAAATATAAGATTTCAATCCATCCAAGCATTAATTGCAATTCACAACTAGCACAATGGTTTGCATGTAATGGCCTCTATAAATATAGGCTGAATTATTTTGATCTGCTGTATTTTTATTGATAAATAATATTTTAACACATTTAACGCATTGTTTCAGTCATATGAAAGAATGAACATTGCTGATGCCTTAATACCAAAGACTTTCAGCCCAAATGAGATTATAATCAAACAGGTACGTGATTACCAGATATGATACATGTACATATCTGCTTTAACCCTCACACCAAAATGCAGCTTGTAGGCTGAACGATATAGCAGACTTGGTGGTGAAAGGGTCAAGAGATAACAGATAACAACATGTGGCATGCTAATCAGTTCCAATATATTTGTTGTTTGTTTTTACCAGCAGGAATGTTATAATAATGCATGACATGTTTGTGAACGGGGCTGTATATTGTGTGACATTTGTGTACAAGGGCAGGCGCGATCAAGCTTGATGTTAGTTACCAATTCAATAGCATTCCATACCGGTTAACAGAGAATGCGGAAGGAGATAAAGAGTTCGCTAATTTATACAGGCTGAATTTATGTAGGAACAGTTTATAGCGATATTGGCTTGTTCACCTGCGTAACAGCTGACCACTATTGTCTGACTGCGGTGGTGAATTCCTAATGCCACGCCTTCAGACAGAGCTATTTTGAAAACGCGAGACTTCCCCGGAACCGCGCTTTCTGCCCAAGCATCAAAATTAAGTCTGTCCTAAGCCTGTGATCCGCACCTCATATTGACATTAACCCTTACGACATACAGTGTGGATTAAAATGTTGCCGTGCAAAGCCAAAAGGCAATATCTGCTTACTTTACAAGTAGGCAGATACTGCCTTTTGACTTTGCAGAGCAGAGTGCGTCTGTGGCCGTTTTTAATTGGTCCCCGCACACCCGTCCGCAAATGTACAAAATTAGGTACTGAATTCGAAAATGTGTTTTTAAAAATGTGAATCCCAATTCAGCAAAAGTAAGACATTAAAGCAAGGTGTTTTTATCAACCTTTTTTAGCACCCAAGTCACCCCCCCCCCCCCCTACTGATGCCCAGTCAGTCATTTGATTTCGAACCAAACTTGTGTCGCTATGGCGAGACACAGTTTCAATTGGAAGAAGAGATCAAATACAGGTCTTTTAGCGAAGACCTGTATTTTTTTATATCTTTTAATAGTTGTGGTAATGTGTTATAAACCGCCAACATTCTGGAGGCTAATTACAAATTTGAGTAGTTTCTCTTCTTATTATCCTGGGACAAGTCCGCAGCGACACAGCCATTTCGAACGTACACTTTATTGATATTCAAGACTGAGATCCTTGTGGAATCGATGCATGATTTAATAACAAAACAAAAAATTATCAAAACTTAGCATATTGTTGTGATCTTACTAATCCACAAGGACATTTTTTACACCAAATAGTTAGACGTTTAAGATGTCGCACGCTAAAAGAGACAATGTACAATCTATACGATTTTCTTTTAAATGTATCGGTACAAATGAAATAAACCATTAATGCTGCTAGCATGCAGGGTTAATATCTAGATTATTTTATTCTATATTTTCGAGAACCTCTTATTCTTACTCGGTTATATTTATATATATTTATTATAATATCGAATTTCAATCAATTATCAACACTGGCTGAATCATGTCAATGTTTCGTGTTTGCGGGAGTCATGCGATATCTTAATAGGGTGATGTAATAGACGGAATCACGTGATGTAACAGGGCGTTAATAACACGATTTAGGAGGGCGTTGTGCTGTTTTAGCAGCCAGCCATCAATGTCTATTAGGGCTGTTACGAAATAATCACGTCCATATAAAGTAGCATCATTCTACTAGTAGCACCCTCTTAAGTGATTATAATATAATCATTGTGCCCCACCACAAAATTACTACATCGCCATAAGCAGGTGATATATGTCGCTCATTATGATTTGTCAGATAGTTTTCAATTCGGAAACGCATTTTGGAGCTGTTCAGCCCTTCAAGATTTTGTTTATAAAGTGACTTTATACAAATTCACAATGTATTATATTGTGAATTTTGTGTCACTTAAATACTATTTTTAATATGTCACGAAGCAACCCTTGTATCGCTTTGTGTACTACACCTACACATATACACATATACACATAGCGCTTATCACCCCTTACGTGGATATATTCATGTCTCACCTCAGTACATACATACACATAATATTCATCAAGGGTACAGTGTGTATAGTGTGTATACATACTGAGCCACTCTACATGCAGTAAATAAGAGACTCCTAATTCCTTATTTTAGTAAAAAAAACTAAAATATAATACGTGTAAACAGTTTCTGGCACATGGATTGTCACGAAATACGGCAATGCGGTGAGCTACCTCATTAGGATCTTCTAATGTACAGGGTAGCCACATGTACATGATGTATTACTCTCACTTTCTGTCCTTTGCCAGACTTTATCTCGATTTTCACACGGCTACACGACCACTAATCTAGTGGGCTGGCGTTTCAGAGATTGCTGTCTGATGGGATTTGACGGGATCTAGATCACACGGGTATTGTAGTGAGGGCGGGGCTTGTAATGACAGTGCCGGAAATGAGGCGAGGATATGCTGCCTTTCTGGGCGTCTCTCAACAGCATCAATCTTAAACCTCTTTTTCCTCGGAGTTGTTTACTGGCGAAAGATACATGTAGATCAGGGGCCGTATTCTCATACAAGTTACGATATATCGTAGGCTTCTGATTGGTCGAGATGACCATCTCGACCAATCAGAAGCCTACGATATATCGTAACTTGTACGAGAATACGGCCCCTGATGTGTATAGTATGTGGCAGCCCCAGAACAATTTAATTTTTGATATCATCACTACAGATCTGGTAATTTTCGCGTGCTCAAATATTCGCCAATTTCTGATTTTGAGACTTTAGTTTAGAATTCGCGAATTTACATTTTTTCTCAGTAGCGCTATTATAATAATAATTTTCGCGAGATTCTTGAAATCGAGAATTTGTCCTCCTCGCGAAATTCGCGAAAACTAAGACCTTATAAATTGAGGTAATGTTTCGAAGATATCAGCTAAGGTGACAAGGTATTCGTACCGGTGAGACGGAAAATTGAAAAAAAGAATGAAGATACCCACCATGACCATGATGACCTGGTTTAAAAAACGTAGATTGACAAGCTTTGGATGCGGTATTGGTGACGGCGGTCATATACCTACGGCTGGATTAAAACTAACCCTGATTTTGTTAAAAAAAAGATTACTTTCTATGTAAGGTCGCACCGTAGCGATAACGATTACTGATCTCTGAGACTAATTTTCATTTCTAGTCCGGATCGCTCCCAGACCGATTTCCAAGTTTTCACCGAACTTGAGTAACATCTTGGCTAATCCAGAATGACGTTTTTATGTGACCTGTGTCGAATTCCCTGTCACGTGTGCTTGTCAAGCGACCGAAATCAGATGATGGTGTGACGCCACTAATAGTATTTTACGATACGATTGGGTTTCTCTATAAATGTGCATTTCACACAGTTTGTTATTTTAATGTCAGAATTTTTTAACGATTTTTTTTGTAATACTATTTAGCTATTTGTTTATGCGAATTTATTGCCACTAGCAGGTAAAGGGTTAATGATATACTGTAGCCACAAGGCCGGGTGCTTCCGATATCTTTATAGCGTGATCGTCAGTTGATGACGTAAGCACATGATGTAATACGTGTGGTAATGAATCATTGTGAATCGCGCCCTGCCCCACCTCAAACTACATCGCCATCAGCAGGTGACATGTAGTTTTACACTTTGACGGCCGGTCCCGATTATGTTCGAGTTTTATCCATTTTTTGTTAGCACGTTAAATACCAGGTAATAAACATGTTAAAGATAAAACGTGACATCAATCACCAAGATTTCGAAATTGTTTACCTTCATTTTGTCAAAACTGAAGAATTTTAAAGCACTTGAAGTTGTGAATCGCGTTTTTTATCCGTTATAGCCGATGCATCATTGTCTAGGGGAATGAACTTGTTGTTTAAACAATAGGATTTGCAAATATTTTGTCTCAAATTAAACAAATCCGAGTATTTTTACCCACTTGAAGTGGGTGGAAATTTAAATGATTTTAGCGCTTTAATAACCCTTTAAGCCCTCACGATGCATTAAAGCATCATTTTACATCCCTGAAAACACACTTGATTTCCCAACAACTAAAGGTTTTTAGAAGGAAAATTACCATAAAAACTGTTTTACCAATACATGGCACCCACCCACTTCAAGTCATCTTCATCCACGACAAGTCGAGAATTGCGATAGCAATACACGGCTTGTAGCGGATGAAGATGACAATGGAATATTAGGGGTGGAAAGGGTTAGGTGTTAATCTGTGTTCTTATTTAGAAATGGAAAATGTGTGTTTGTAAAAAAAGTAGTTACTAAAACACATAAAGTGTTAAAATGTAGATACTATGAATGGTTTGTAGATGTTAACTAATTAAATTTCAATGCACAAAGCTGCTGATTAGTTATTGTCGAACCAAAAATGTATTCTACCCCCGACCATGGTAAAGTAACTCATTCTGTCACATGACGTCACGAGATCAGCCAATCACCGCCGTCATTCAGCTGTTATTTAAATTAGAGGGTAGAATATCATACTTGGGTTGTCGCTCTGGTTTAACGTCGCCAATGTTTTGAATGGACAAGGTACATTTTATCACGCGACATTTCAGTAAAAATCGCTTAGACTGTTGCAATCTGAAATTATCTAGCGATAAAGCGGGTTTATCGCGTCGCGCAATGTGTTAATGATTTCACTAAAGTAAGTAATATCAATTCTTTACAGTGTAAACTGTGTAAACTGATCTTTAGTGTCAATACGCCACGTTGCGCATTCAGTAATATAAATGTGCAGTCGGAAAAAAATATAAAAGCATTGTAAACGTTTTGATTTAAGATTACAGAAACATAAATGTGCGGTCAGAAAAAAGCATTGTAAACGTTGATTTCAGTTTATCGCTAAGATAACTATCGCAAATCTAGTGATCGAATTGCGTTTGGAAACGGGAATGCGATGTATCATTTGTAAGATACCAGAAAACACGTTGACCAAATGACGTTGACCAAATGTTGATTTAAGGGTGAGCCACCGTCTTCGACGCTGGTCAAACATTTAACCATCATTGAGTCAATGCTATGTTGTGTTTGTTGTGATATCTATATATCAATACCACTTCAGATGATGAATGGTAATGTAATATCAAATCTGACTGTATCAATAATAAATAGACTTTGGTGAGTGGAATCACATCAATTGACTGGTATTAGTGTAGATTATTGTATAATATATATTGATCACTCAGCATGCTGTGTCCATATGGATACGTATGCAGTACTGCTTAGTAAGCTTAGCTTTGCATAGTTAACGCGCATCGACATGCTGTGTCAAAACCAATTTATAATCAAATTAAAATGTTGTTGATCCACATCCAGATCTTAGTTCAGTAACAGTCGCTCTTGATCTGCAAGTGAATAGCATATTACAAGTAGATTGTGTCCTGACGACGTATCACCAATGTTATTGTTATTGAAATGTTTTCTTGTCTGAATCAACATCATTAATGCAGTCTACGTTTAACTGGTCTTTGCAAATTATTGACTATGCTCTGTTTGTAACGCTAAAGGACGTAAGCATTGTGGTAAATAGTCCATTGGTGTCAGTAAAGTAACTGAGCGTTTCAAGGTATACAACGTTATTGTCATACATCTAGGTGATACATAGATTTATGAAAGGAAAGTCAACTAACTAACGGTACTCAATTCTTGAAATGTTCAACTTAATTGCCCATATAGGAGAATCTGTTGACCATGGTCAAGTCGATGCTTTTTACTTGGACTTTCCCAAGACATTTGACATAGTAAATTCCCCACCATTTTACAACACAAAATGAAAATGTACACCTCTAGTTGTAATTTATTAAGATGATTCACATCGTCTTTCTAAGGACGCAGACAAAGGGTGACTATTGCTGGATCAAATTATGTGTGGATTTCAGTAACATCAGGCATAGCACAAGATTCCATACTGGGACCACATCTATTTGAATTATCTGCCCGTATGCGTCAAACACACTATTGTGACCTTATTTGCCGACGCTTGTAAATTATTTTTTTGTATTAATAATAGAAAGGCATGTACCGGTATGAATTTACAATATGCAAGAGACTTCTTCTTTAAATGGTCACAGAACTGAGGAATGGATTTTATTATTTGAAAATGTTATTAATAAAGTTGATGAATTCCATTGTATTCAAATATATCATGGACGGAGCACCCCTGAATATAATCCACAGCCATGATATGCGAGTCTGGTAGTGAGACTATGGTTGAAAAAGCCTCGCGCATGAGTGGTTTAGTCAAACGTACACTAAGATGGCACTCTTATACTCGGACCAAATATCTAATGTATTATTCATTCATAGGCCTACGCCACTTATTGGCGAGCATTGTACACAGTGTCACTCGTAATAATGTAAAGGTCATATTAACGAATTCTGTATTTACAGAGTCGATAATATGATCTATATCAGTATAATCTTCGTATTTTATATGTCAATGTTTATGACATTGAAGAACCGGTAGTTATCATTTAAATTGTTTATAAATTTGACTTCTATAGACTAGTTCACAAAAAAAAATCAAAGATATGTAACAAACTTTGATTTACTGTTGGTTCATGTCTTGCTTTATGACGCAATAGAATTCAAATGTATTGTATATCTCTTCATGATTAGATAATGTATACGATTAGACAGATTTGTCTAAATAGTAGACCACTCAATGACGATATATGCAAGTGATTTAGTTGCTGTTATTTTTTCTGTGATTATACCTACTTATAAATCTGACAGTTTAATCACAATTCGATAACACTCAGATGATGTACGCTACCACATATGTTTTATTGATCGTAATCATATTTCTCGACATGACACTTCTATATACATGTACTGTACTTGCCGAGGTGGGGCCGGCCCCTTGTGATCAGCGTGGTGGCAGCGGGCGTGTGACGTTGATCTGATGGTGGTTTGATGTTGCGACATTGACGGTAGACTATTGGATCGATGTCTCGTGTTCGCTGCATAACTACCCGGCAGACACGTGTACGTTCGCCCGGTGCTGTTTCGGTGTTAGGCCAGCATCATAGACGCTGGGCCGGCATTGAATCGGCATTGGGTCGACGTCTCGTGTCTGCTAGACCTGTACCAACCCATTTTACAATATTATCGTCATTGTGGATTGATGATAATGTTGTAAAAAGGGTAAATAGTATGAACTTTAACTGTTTTTCATAATCATTTATATATCATTTCATTTCTATCATCTCATATTATCATAATCAGTTTTTATCATACCAAACTATTCTATACTATTCTATGTCTTTTTAGGTTGATATATTATTTTACAGTCTCTTGTAACATGTGTAACTCACATTGAGTGACCAGTCACTACATCAGCAAACTGTCATTTATGTATGATTTGTATTCGTCATGTAAACTGGATGAGACATTAATAAATATTTACTACTACTACTACATGTATTTCATTTGTCTGTATTTGTTAGCTCCCGCCGTCACCGTAGGTGAGCGAAGGGAGCTATGGATTCTACCTCCGTTTTTTTTTGGCCTCTTCTTTTGCCTATAACTTTGTGAGAAAATAAGCTAGGATAACAATTTTTGGTATGTGGGTTACTTCCAGGTGGCTAATGGACGGGTTAAAATATTTTTAATCTGAATTCAATACGCAAGGTTGCAGAGGAGAAAATGATGATGTGACGGCGTTGGGCCGTTGGGCCGTTGGGCCGTTGGGCCGTTGGGCCGTTGGGCCGTTGGGCCGTCCGTAAACAATTCGTTTCCGGAGCATATCTCTGAAAGTACTTGTCCGATTGTCTTCAAATTTTACACACAACACCCCTAGGGGGTCTAGTTGTGCCTTTTGGGGTATTTGAACTTTGACCTACTTCTGGTTCAGAACTATGACCTATTTAGACGTTTTGACGCGCACTTCGTTTCCGGAGCAGATCTCGAAAAATACTGGGCCGATGACAGTCATATTGCACATACATGTTCTCTAAGGTCCCTAGTTGTGCCTTTTCAGGTTTTTGGACCTTGACCTTGAAGTTGACCCAGCACTTTGACCTAATTTATAACATCGGTAAATCCGACTGAAAGATTTTGCGGAATATCATGAAAACCGCTCAAGATAGCTACACCATTACTATAAAACAAATTGTGAGGTTTCAGGAGAGGATGCATCTTAAAAAATTTCAAGTCGATAAAATTGAAAATGGCCGCCTATCGGCCCTTATTCACCTCGACAGGCCTGATATTGCGGAATATCATGAAAACCGCTCAAGATAGCTACACCATTAATATCAAATAAATTGTAAGGTTTCAGGAGAGGATGCATCCTGAAAAATTTGAAGTTGATAAAATTCAAAATGGCCGCCTATCAGCCATTATTCACCTCGACAGGCCTGATATTGTGGAATATCATGAAAACCGCTCAAGATATCTACACCATTACTATAAAACAAATTGTAAGGCTTCAGGAGAGGATGTATTTTGAAAAAATTCATTTTGTCAAAGTTCAAAATGGCCGCCAATCGGCCATTATTCACTTTCACATGGCCGTTATTTGGTAAACCGTGCTAGATGGCTAGACCATTACTATAAAACAAAATGTGTGATTTCAGGAGATGATGCATCTTGAAAAAATTTGACTCGATAAAATTCAAAATGGCCGCTTATCGGCCATTATTCACTTTCACATGGCCGTTATTTGGTAAACCGTGCTAGATGGCTAGACCATTACTATAAAACAAAATGTGTGATTTCAGGAGAGGATGCATCTTGAAAAAATTCGACTCGATAAAATTCAAAATGGCCGCTTATCGGCCATTATTCACTTTCACATGGCCGTTATTTGGTAAACCGTGCTAGATGGCTAGACCATTACTATAAAACAAAATGTGTGATTTCAGGAGAGGATGCATCTTGAAAAAAGTAGACTCGATAAAATTCAAAATGGCCGCTTATCGGCCATTATTCACTTTCACATGGCCGTTATTTGGTCAACCGTGCTAGATGGCTAGACCATTACTGTAAAACGAAATGTGAGATTTCAGATGAGGATGCATCTTGAAAAAAATTGACTTGATCAAATTTAAAATGGCCGCCTTTTCGGCCATTATTCATTTTCACATGGCTGATATTTGGTAAACCGTGCTAGATGGCTAGACCATTACCTGATTACTATAAAACAAAGTGTGAGTTTTCGGGGGAGGATGCACCCTGAAAATTTTTAACTTACGAATTCAAAATGGCCGACAATCAGCATTATTTACCTCGATAGGCCTGATATCAGGTAAACCGTGCTAGATAGCTAGACCATTACTATAAAACAAAATGTGACGTTTAGAGAGAGGATGCCTTTAAAAAACTTTTGACTCAATCGAATTCAAAATGGCCGCCTATCGGCCACTATTTACTTTCACATTGCTGATATTTGGTAAACCGTGTTAGATAGCTGGACCATTACTATAAAACAAAATGTGAGATTACAAGAGAGGATGCATCTTGAAAAAAATCGACTCGATCAAATTCAAAATGGCCGCCTATCGGCCATTATTTACTTTCACATAGCCGGTTTTAAGTAACCGTACTAGATGGCTAGACCATTACTATAAAACAAAATGTGAGATTTCAGGAGAGGATGCATCTTGAAAAATTTTGACTTGATCAAATTCAAAATGGCCTCCTATCGGCCATTATTCACTTTCACATGGGCGATATTTGGTAAACCGTGCTAGATGGCTAGACCATTACTATAGAATGAAATGTGAGATTTCAGCTGAGGATGCATCTTGGAAAATTTTGACTTGATCGAATTCAAAATGGCCCTCTATCGGCCATTATTTACTTTCACATGCCCAATATTTTGCAAACTGTGTTAGATGTTAGTCCATTACTTTAAAACTAAATTTGAGGTTTCGGGGGAGGATGCACCCTAAGTTTTCAACTAATTTATATCGAATTCAAAATGACCGTAAATCAGCTATCAGTTAACTCGATTGGCCTGATATCGGGTAAACCATGCCAGATAGGTAGACCATTACTGGGATACTGATTAGGATCATTAATTTCAATGGAGGTTTGCAATCTCTGACAAGACTGTCTAGTTCTTATCTTACTCTTAGACTGGGCTTCTTATACCTAGTTGTCTTGCGTCTTGATTTTTGACCTAGACTAGGACTACATTAATAACCCTATACAAAATTGCTTAAATCAAATTCTAATTCGGAGCGGGAGCTCCTGGACTTATGTAGTCTTGTTTTTTCAAGTTATGATGTAAAGTCGGTGTTTATTTGTTCTAGGGTGACAGTGCTGATTGCATGTACTTCGTAGAAGACGGAGAAGTCAAGATCACAATGAAGCAAAAGGTAATAATGTTTTGTTTAGCTCAGTCTAAGAAAGGGGAGAGCGTAAAAGGGGGCAGGAAGGAGTGACAAAAGAAGGAGGGTGGGGGTGATAATTAGAGTATGAGTCCTCATTAAAATACAGTATGTATTTTTTTAATGTTGTGGTTTTTAAATAAATTTATCATTGTCTCCAGTGAAGTATGCACAACTTCATAATTTCAATTGTAAATCTGTACGAGATTGTTTGTATTGTGACTTACAGAGGCGCCAGAGGTCTTACTTACATACCCGTCAAACACAAAACATTTGTATAACATTTGTACAATGTTGGACCACAGTCGAGGACGTTGGGCCGACGTTGTACAAATGGTATACAAATGTTTTGTGTTTGCTGCCCCAGGTAGTTCCATTATATTGATTTATCGAAAATCAATCAATTCTATTACTTCTGAGAATTTTTTTCTCTTAGACATCATACATGTATGTAGGTTCAGAAATAATGATATGGTTTTGTTTAGGATTCTGATGAAGAAATTGACATAGCAACATGCAGAAAAGGACAATATTTTGGAGGTGAGTTGACTTTTTAAGATAGCAATCTGTATATTTACTTCATGTTCCAGCTAACCACATAATTATCATGACTTTGAGCCACCGCATGCCTTTTAAAAACCCTTATTTGACCGACCACCTGGCTTGACACCATGTCATAATGTGAGCGACCACATGTCAATTAGAGACATTGACTTAAGAGACCACCTGCCAATTAAAGACCTTAACTTGAGCGACCACTTTCCAATTAAAGACCTTGACTTGTGCGACCACACCACCAGTCTGCCAATTAGAGCCCTTAACTTGAGCGACCACCTGCCAATAAGATATCTTGACGTGAGCGACCACCTGCCAATTAGATATCTTGACTTGAGCGACCACTCGCAAATTAGATAACTCGACTTGAGCGACCACCTACCAATTAGAGACCTCGACTTGAGCGACCAAATGCCAATTAGAGACGCTGACTTGAGCGACCGCCTGCCAATTAGAGACCTTGACTTGAGCGACCACCTGCCATTAAAAGACCTTGACTTGAGCGACCACATGCCATTTAGAGACCTTGACTTGGAGCGACCACCTGTCATTTAGAGACCTGGACTTCAGCACCTGCCGAATAAAGACTTTGACTTGAACGACATCCGATATTTTAGAAATTGACGTTAGCGACCACTTGGCATTTAAATACCCTGCCGTGAGCAACCACCTGCCATTTAGCGACCATTGCGTGAGCTACCTCCTGTCTTGACACCTTGACTTGAGCGACTACCTGCCATTGCATGTAGACCATGGCATCCGCATTTTTTTCAGCAGAGGTACTTTAACTTGTATTCAATGGTAAATCGTCTCTTTGTGGATTTTTCCCAAGTATCTACTGTACGTGTATCTGGATATTGATGTTTCACAGAGCTCTTGTTAAAAAAATCAACTTAAAAAATGAAATCGTTATTTTGAAACCGCAAATTAGTTTCTAGGGTTGTAGTATGATTATTAGATTGACTTTGACACTTTCGCATGTGATAAATGAAATAATGACCCGGTAATTGATATATACTACTATTTCTACAGCTATACATACCATTATTAATGGTGGTTAAAGCTGCATTCTTGTAAAGTCGAAGATCGTGGGCTCGAACGTAGCTCTAGCCTTCAAGTTTCAAAGAAACAAAATATTTCTTCTCCGCTCACTCGTAAAGATGCACTATGGGGGGAGTCTGTGACCGAGAGGTAGCGTGTTTGGCCTCAGACTGCTAGGGCTCGAGTTTCAAATCCTGTGTCTTGAGGACAGTGTCATCTTATTCACCTCACCATCCTCAGGAGGTTCTCCTAGCCCATTTTAGCCTATATGTGCACAAAAGTGGCCTAAAACCCCATTTATTCATCATATCTTCACACATTCAATCGGAACTGTTTATTTTACATTTTGTTATGTATAGAACTGATTTCTGCCGAAGCGAGCAGGTCCAAAAACAACACTACACACAACCCAGTAATATCAACAATAATAGGCTATGTTTCTGAGGAGGACATTGACTGATACTCGCTGATAAGGCTTAGACGCGTGTCACTCCACCCAGAGATTGATAAGTCGGCTTAACGTTGGCGCAATGTTACACCACCGAGTGTGATGTTATAATACTACGTTACTGATTCCCTGCGAACTTGAGACGTTGGCCCTGCGTTGTGTAAGTGTTGGGTCAGCGTCGTAGACGGTTGGCCAACATGGAGTCAGCGTGTCGTGAACCCTGATATCTGCCGGTTTAACGCTGGCCCAACATTAGCCCAGCAGTGGGTAAATGTCTCGTGTTTGCTGGGTTAGCCTATTACACTGATGGAGAACGAAGTAGAACGCAGATTAGATTTGGGCGGCCTGGCTGATTGCAGGCCGCTATGCCAGTAATAATACAATAATACTCTGTATTTGTCACTGTACTCTGGCTACCATGATACCTATGTGACTGCTGGTTTAACGTCGCAGACGATGGTCTGACATCAGGCCAGCATTCAGTTAGAGGATTGTGTTGTGCCCTCTTCACCTCTGGTGATTTAACTATCCTATTAATTAACGGTCGGCGTATGTAGACGGCTGCCAAGAAAAGAGATTTTCATCATTAACCCTTATCCTGCTAAGGTCATTTATTTTAAACCACTTGAGGTTGTGTCTCGCTACCGCGATTCACAACCCCAAGTGGTTGAAAATTAATCATATTTGTTTAATTTGAGACAAAACATTCACAAATCTGGATTTTTAAACAGTCATTTCATTCCCAATAACAGTGGTTTAATCGGCTTATAAAACGGATAACAAATGACTACTGTCGCGATCAGCAGGCAAAGGGTTGACTGTTTAGTTATGTCTAATGACAATAATCTGATCATGCTGTATTAACAATGTTTGGGAATATTTTTTTCAAAATGCAAACAAATATTTTTTTATCTCGCATTATAAATCACTCCCACCACGATATCTAAATTAATTGTACAATAAGTATAAAATGCCGTTGGTGTCATAAATGTCGGCTTATAATGTAGTGAGAAATTAATTTTGGTCGAAGGTAAAAGTGACTTATAGATACGTTTTATTAAGTCAATGCTGTACGGTTGTTGAATATAATCACCGTATGATTCCCATTTACTGTCATGGTGTCAATGTGTTAACAAAATACCTAGCGATTATAAACAGATATACTCCAAGAATTATACACTAGTACATGATATGTACTGCCCCGCTTTAACAAAGGAACATGTTCCCCTAGTATAATCAATCAATGACCACAACCGTCATTCTGATCTGACAATTGTCGCGCTCAATTCAGCTTTCTGGTTCTCAAGGTTAAATTCCTGTTTAAACGTTGGAAATACGATGGAACAACCTTTCATAATTATATTGATCCAGCATTGAACCAGCAAGGTGCCATTGTGCCATATTGAAGGCATTGGTAGGATGCACACGTTTTATAAAAGGCTGGGTCCCCAGTTTGACCCAATGTTGTTTTAATGTTGGCCCAACGTCTTCGACGGCGGTCCAACATTCAAACAACATTGGGTCAATGTCTCGTGTTTGCTGGGTCTTCACAATGAAGCAGATATTTAGTAGACACATAAATAAAGGTCACTGCTACTATACAACCATAAACTATTGGCCGCTGGCAATCGCGTCTTTGTGAGGACGTCGATTTGTCCGGTGCTAAACTGGCAAATGTCCTCTCAGGTCACTGTAGTTAGTATGTATCCAATGCGCACAAGAAATAATGTAGCATACGACTTGGTACAGTATCGCGGCTATTCAACTTTTCTTGTCTTATAATATCATTGCTAGTCCACTAGTAGGCTATTTTTAGATGGCGGCTGGTGCCTTTGACCTATGAGCAATGTGTTGTTTGTATCCCGCAGTTACTCCATATGGATTAAATACCACGTCACAACAGAATGTCATCCGTAGATTATGTACTGGTGGAGTTACTTTAATGTCAGCGTGTGCTAGTTTAACTGCGATTTTCTGTTGTTCAACATGCTGTTTTTACGCCTCTGTGATATTTTCAATCCACAGTCATTATTTCTTGACAGTCACACAAGAAAAAACATATGTTAAAGAGAAAGTCCATATTCAGAACAATATTATAACTCGACCTTTTTGGAATCATGCTCAATATTTTGGCCTACGGTTAAAAGCAGAATTAATGTATAAATGCAGCATAATGTAGTGAATTTCAAGACCCAATACAAGTGCATCAATTACAAATGCAAAGTCCAGCTTATTATTGATTTGCGGACCATTCGCTTGTTCTAAAATTTTGAAGTTGACCTCTGGCGGCTATATTGAATTTTGGTGGTATCTTTAAAAAATCGCTTGCACATCCCCGTGTTGCCAACCCAGCAAAGACGAGACACTGACCCATTGGTAGATCTATGTTGGTCCACCGTCTTCCACGTCCAACATTGATCCAACAATGGGTCAGTGTCTCGTGTTTGCTGGGAAATGTATTCCTTCCGCTGTCTTACATCATGCATTGTCCACGCCATTATTCCCATCCACAGCCAGAAAAACCCCCAGAATCTTCGTGGCTGATAATCAGAGAATATGGCAGTACATGTACCTCCATTATGACCACCTCAATTACATTATAGTCAACATACATGTAAGTCTCCTGCATCTCATGTGACACATCAGGACACCACAAAGCGAATTTTGACCCTTTAAGCGCCAACCACGAATATACTCAATTCAAAGACTCGGAATGATCCCGACCAATCAATAATAGTTGCCGTCACCCTAAATAGGCCTACATGATTTGAAAGTGTTTCATGATTTTTTTTTCTTGCATTATTTCCTTAGGTACGTGTCTGGCCAGCTTCCAAAGATTTTTAAATAATTAGATTTAGATAATTTGCCAAAGAATCGCACGTTTCAATGATTTTTTTATTCAGAATTGATTATGATGATATCTGTCTTTATACCGGGTCATCATACATTATGTCAGGAGACGTAATTTCATTGCAAGGTCTACGGCACGTGACGTATTCCTAATTACAGCCTGTAATTGTTAAGATTCTCGGTGGCGATCATGTATCAGAACAGACGTGTATGCCAAGAGGGACTGACTAGTCGGCACTGTAGTGCCGTGCTAAGCCAAAGGGCCGTATCTGCTTACTTTACAAGTAAGCAGATACTGCCTTTTGGCTTTGCAGAGTGTCGTAGTGACATGCCAATCAATACTTGTACGGTGCCTTCAGCAATCATCCCCAGGCAACCTACACAAAAATTGTCCACGTCAGGTGAACGTAGTTCGGCCTGTCTGTCTAACAGTTGTCTTCAAGCAATGAGAGGCTGGGGCACTCTGAGGGGACAACCCCTTTTAGCCTTTTGTCCAGCCACAGGCCATAAACACAGAGCTTGACCGACAAATTGATACGTTGGGTTGACGCTGGCCGCTTTAGATTTTCTCCTCCTTGCTTGCCCTTCGGGTGACAGAGATTGTAAATTGAGCCAAGGAGTTGGCTGTAATACTGACCACCCGGGACTGACCACCATACACGTCCTACCAACGATCAGTGTTGTAGCGAGTTGCAAAGAAACGGTTATAAATTAGCGTGTTTTAAATTCGAAGTGCTAACGCCAAGTTATTTGTTGACAAACTGGCAACCATCCCGCTCGCTTCGGAAGACATGCCTTTTGTTCTTCTGACCATTATAGTTTACAAGTATAAGCCTGGAAAGCGTCGAGATTTCAGTCTATATTCCGTTTTATATCAAACTAAAAACAACATTAGTAGCAATTGTTATCATTTGAGATTGACAATTTTTGTGAATTATTTTCCCAGTAAACACGCTACATTGAACCAAATTTGTTTTAATGACGGTCCTCCGTCTGCAACGCTGGGCCAACAGTAAAACAACTTTGATTCAAAGTTGCGTGTTTACGAGGTTGATAATAAATTAACCCTTGTGCTGCTAAGTGAGTCATCACTCAGTATCTATTTTTCATTCATTCATTCGAACCTGGAATGCCATTTCCTGCTTACACATTTCATTAGGCCTATTTGATTAGTTAAGTATCAACCACATATTTTATTAATCCTGTGGCTTTTTATTTGGTATATTAGGGCAATTTCACGTAAAGGACACACAAAAAGTCTCATAGCATGTCAAAAATAAAAACCTTCCATGTATGATAATTTCACAACTTTTGAAAACGAGATGTCATTCCCCAACATTAGTTAAAGTTCCAGAGCTAAATTATGCCCATGAATGAAGATATTGACTTGTGAAATGTATGCTGTTTTTGCGTGTACTGGAGGGGACATTTGTTTTAACAATCATTAGTCTCTGCTAAAATGCTAATAATGTAGGTGATTTGAAAATCCTAACCCCCTAAATTTGCTGTTTTTTTTAGTGTCGTGTTTTTAAAGGGAAGATCACTATATGTGTTGTACCCGTATTTCACATGTATATAGATTTGATATTCATTTGAAATGTGACAAATGAAATTTTGCAATACACTTAAGTATGAATTGTACAGCATTTACTTCGACAGCTCAACAAATTAGTGCTCTGACATTAACTAAATATACACATATAGCCTGAATAATATATATGACATATTTTGTGCATGTTTACAGTGCTTTTTCATAAGAATCCTCTGCACAATTATATGTATGACAATTTTTTTAACGGTTGAAATAACAACATCACAAGTGCTATAAATGCATACTTTAGATCAGTAAAACATGATATGTTGCTCAACTTTTCATATTCTAATTTTGCTCCAATATATATTGTTATTAATCAACATTTTGTTTTCAAATTGAGCTCAAGTAGCATAATTGTATAAACTTTGCCAAAATGAAATGATGTTTAAGTGGTTTATCACGGGTAAAGGCCGCAACTATTTGTCTGCATCGTGTTAAACACCATCAAGGAAAAACAATGGAAAATAATTATGATTTTTGTGACATAACTTGGACAATGTCACGGTGTTCAAGCTAATATCATTAAATGTACTGGAGAGGACATATTTTTTTTAGCAACAATAACAAACCTGTAAGCATGAATGATCACTCAATAATTCAACTTAATAACAAGTAAACTACTAAAAAGGGATAAAATAGCATCATCAGTCATAGTTTACATACATCTACATTGCTATTATTCCATTATAACCACAGAGACAGTTAGTGTATCGACTCCAACCCTCTCACTAAAGTCTAGAAAGCATGTTGTTGGCACATCCTCCCCTCAAACCTGACATTTTGTTTTACACTATAAAACAAAATGTGAGGTTTATGGTATAAAACAAAATGTGAGGTTTGAGGGAGGGATATATATGCCAACAAAGTACTTTCCGGACTTTCATGAGGGGAGTTGGATAAATTACAGTACTGGGCTAGGTATCTGGGATGCTTTGCCTGAAATCAAGCATATAGTAAATAATGGGCAATAGTCAGCCATCTTGCATTTGATAGAGTTGAAATTTGTCAAGGTATATAAATGGAAACAACCATTTTCAAGGCATATTCCTCCCTTATCTTCACTTCATCATGGCTGTTAGGAGCATAAGCTTGTTGTAGGGTCTAGCTAGCTAACATACCGTAGTTTGCCCGATATCAGGCATATTCAATAATTAAATAATTGCCACAAGTCTGCTATTTTGAATGTGATCAAGTTCAAATTTGTTAGGTCCCAGCTGTCACTCCTTGAAATCTAGCATTTTCTTTTTACTTTGTTACTTAGTTGTAGTGTAACTGTTTTATTATGCTAATGTACCGTACACAATATATTTATGTACAGTGGTTTAAAAATAATATTTACTCCAGCCGATCTTGAGCTTATATAATTGGATACAAAGTTTTGTATGTAATGGTACATATAATTAAAAAAAGAATAATACATACCTCAAACTGAATACAAATTTACATGCATGCATCAATAGTCCTACCTTTATTTTACACCAAGCTACGTTTTTACTACGGTAAAGCAATTACTGGTTAACTATTTTAGTATGGTACAAATAATAATTTATCATGTTTATATAACAATACCGTTCTCTCACTCCGGCCTAGGCCTATATCTACAAATCTGGGATATATTTGTATTCATAACAGGACCTATTAAATTTGATTTTTTTCATATATCCCGATAATCGGCTATTTTTAATTTTTTAATATTTGCCAAAATATCTCCCTGAAACCTTACATTTTGTTTTAGTATATAATGACCTTTGAACTATCTGGCACATTTTAGCAGATATCACATATATTAAAGTAGGCCTAAACATGACGTCATTAGGCCAATTCCTATTTTATACCGGATGCTATCGACAGTAACAGCGGTTAAAATCCAGTATTCAGCCGTTGTTATTATGCGACTACATTTGTTGTCTTTATTGGCCCATTACTGTTCCAATGCAGAATATAGATCATAAACTGTATTGGCTGAAAACAGCACCAATGTTCAAGACATAATGATAATAGGCCCAATAAAACCATTTTATTGGGACAATTCTGTGATGTTATCAGGGTAATTTTGAAATTGATGGGCATTTCCCTCAATCCTTAAAACCTCACATTTTGTTTTCTTATTCTATGGTCTAGCTGTCTGGCAATATTTGCTAGATATATCAGACATAATATATATTTTTAAAATTAGATAATAAATGGCAGATAGTTGGCAATTTTGAATGTGATCTGAGTTGAAATAAGGTCTATCCCTTCCAGAAACCTCACATTTTCTTTTATAACAATTGTCTAGTTATCTGGCACTGGATATGAAGCATGTTAAGTTAAATAATGGACACCAGTTGGCCATTTTGAACCTGATAGATTTGGCAGTTTTTCGAGGCATACATGTATATTTTATGAATATAACTGGTATACTGGTAACACTTTCTTAAACCTCACAATTTTTTATAGTTATAGTCTAGCTATATCAAACGATATGCCTAGCCTTGTTGTGGAGAAGATGCCCTCCTTAAAACCTCACATTTTATATTATATCAATTAATTGTCTGGCTATTTGGCATGGTTTGCCAGATATCACTATCAGGCATAGTAAATTAAGGCCATACAACGCTGCGCCAACTTGAGCATTGTAAGATCCTACATCATGTACCAGTACCATGTGCGCTATCAACTATTATATATCTGGGGGCTGGGGCCATGTTATAAGCCATGACATAATTTTATAGCCTGGCATATAACCTGTAGTGAAACCACCTCCTGGGTGGATCATGAACAGGGGCATTAGATAGTATGTAGTTCTCATTTCTGGTCATATTTTGAAAGTCAACAAGACATGTAAACTCATTTTTTGCAATAGAAAATGTATATGACAATCATACATTTGAAATATTAAATCCATTTTAAAGTAGGCGGGTCATCATGGTTCGCTGAGCAAACATTATCCACCCATCCGCATGTGCAGCATCGTTAAGGTCCACAGGAGTGGGGCCGCCAAAGCGAAACTATTATGGTTTGGTGAAGCAAAAGGACCCAGCTGCTACAAACACATTTTTTTTAAATTCAAGTAGTCTAGTAGATTGTGTATTGGTACAGACCGCTTAAATCGCTTGACAAGCATGAAAAATACCACAAGTTCTATCCATGAGTAAATACACTTTTAGTGTTACATACGTTCTGTCCCCTCCAGTACGCGGTGTATTGGCAGCCTATTATAGACAATATATAGCACATTTGTTTGATGATATATACGCCATAAATGTATATATATATTGTACTAGTAGGTCTTGTAAGTCAGAACAGTGAAGAAATTACATTTACATGCTAATATTGCTTTAAAAATGTACAAAGGAAACACCCACAAAATATTTTTTGGTTACAACTTATCCATTAATGAAATACATATATATGTATTTTTAATAAATATCAATTTGTTGGTGTCTAGTAGCTGCCATTAACGAAGGCTTTATTATAATAATACATAATTACCAATATAGATCAGTAAATTACAAAAAATAGGTCTTATCACACAAAGAATACTAAATATTGATATTATGTACTGGAGGGGACAATTCTAATTTAACACTATTTTCATCTAAAAATGTATAAATATGTGGTTGTTATTACATGAATTTCTAATTAATATCCACGTGGGGGCTCAAAGAGGCAGGATATATTGCAATAATATTGCAATAATAATATATCTGCGTGGATCTTGAATAGTGATGTACTGAAGGGGACATTATTTTAACGGAATTTTTACATACATACAGGTAATTCTAATTAATTTGCTAATGTTAATCAGCAATCAGTTTGAAGTATTTTTATGCCATATATAACCTCCAGACCTATTAAAAAGAGTAATTAAATGTCTATATATATGTAGATAGTTCAAAGTGAGCAGTGATGTACTGGCGGGAAAAAATGAAAAAAACTTTTAACGGAAAATACTTTAAACTCAATAAATACACATAAAATCAGATTTTGTGCCTCGATTTTTGTCAAACATGTGTCGTTTGAATCGTAAGACCAATGACCATACCACAAATAAAACTTTATTTGTGGGTTAGATGCATATCTGGAATAGAAAAACCTTCCTATGAAGACAATTCCGGGATGAGACTGCAAAATGTGTTGAAAATAACATAAATACCACTGATTCATGAAGAAATAATTGACAAAACTTTATAAAATTTGGTCTGTTGCTTCCCCATACAACCCCTGCTAAAATAAAAAATGTTCCATATAAATATCTAGCAGTATTTGCTAAAAAATTGTGTAAAGTTTCAATTTTTCCGAAATGCACCCTTTATGTGAAATTGCCCTATAATGAAATTGGCTTGAAAGCGTGCATATATATATATATATATATATGGACCTAGCAGTACAAGGGTTAAATGGATAGCGTTTGATAATTTGTCTTTGTAGTTGACCTCTCTGATATCCTGCTTTACTTGTATGTTATAGAATTGGCTCTGGTGACGCATAAACCTCGTGCTGCTTCAGCCTATGCTGATGGCGCCACCAAGTGTGCCGGTAAGTTAACACACTGCTGCTAGTCTACATTGAAGTATTGTAACTATGTTCTGTGAAGATGACAAGAATGATAAATACCGTATATGAAGTGTTAATTTTTTTTAATAAATGAAGGTCAGGAAGAAGTGATGTATAGCACATTCAAGAAATCCTACCACATTTTTTTACTTGCCCATTATAATACTATTTGTATTTTTAATTATTAAATTAAATACGATTACATTATTTTCCACTTTTAGTGAAATTATTTGTGCATAAAAGTACGTTCATATTCCAGCCCTCGTGTCATATATTGTTGTATATATATTATTTTATATATATATGGCATTTCCAAACAAAACAGAATATGTATTGGATTCTTTTTGCATATAGCTGATCATTGTGATAAATTTAATAACGAAATAAGGAAGTTCTCTAACAAAACAACTTTAAGGGGATCATCTTTTCTACACAATTTTGTCCAATCTAACAATTTCCTAGCATGTCAAATTTAGCCCTAAGCCTATTTGAAGGCTATTGCCGTCCGTTTGTCTTTCCGTTTTCCTTTGTGACGACGATTGACGATTGATTGACTGTGTCTTGATTCAATTGTTTGGAAATAAGCTCACTATACAAACTTGCTGGAAGAGTTTTAAACTGGTATGAAGCAAATTTAAAATGTCTACTTCTCTGACATGAACAGGATTTTTTAAAGTGCGTGTGCTTTTATTAATTTTTTTCTGAAAATTGGTTAATTTGTTCACTATACAAACCTGGCGGCCTGTTAAAAAATGGCACCGATCAAATGGAAAATAGCTTCCGCTCGAACACAAACGATTTTTTGAAAATGTGCTAACAAATTCAAAATTGACAGTTAAATTCGAAATGGCCGCCACTCAGACATATTATTTCTTTGTTTTCCTTGTAACTGTGATTGAATCGCTGGTTTCTGTTATAATGTTCCAGAAAATTAATGAAGAAGCCCAGCAAGCATGAGACGTCGGTTCAAAGTGTTGGGCTTGGACCACCGTCTACGACGTAGGCCCAACAGTAAACCAACGTTGAGCCAACGTCTCATGTTTGCTGGGATGTCTTTCGTCCTGAGAGATATTCACATCTCTGACAACCTAGTAATTTTTCTGCTTTCCTTTTTTAAAACCTTAGTTGTTTCATAAATAAATGTTAAAATTCATCGATGTATGTTTGCAGTTCTTGACGTGGGTGCTTTTGAGAGACTGCTGGGACCTTGCATGGACATTCTGAAGCGTAACATAGATACGTACGAGGAGCAGCTGGCGGAGGTGTTTGGCTCCAAAGCTAACATTTCTGACCTGCGATGATGTACAGGGCATCCACCAGTGGATAGCTGCTCCGTGTTACCATTGCTCATCTCATCCCACATCCTGATCTAAGTCTCCATACCCCAACCCCCACTAGTAGTCCACTCCTTACTAATCTGAATCCCCTTTTTTTCCATTCGGACAAAAATTATTGCACCACGGATCCGGAAGAGCTATTATCAGATAATCCTTAAAAGGCTGGAGTTCCGCATGCATTCAAGCAACAACTTGTTCCGGAAGTTTTCCAGTTGATGATCACAACATGACAATATGCTGATAGACATGTTGATGCTTCCACTTTCTGTTCCAGACGACTATACTGCTCTGCAAAGGCAGTATCTGCTTACTTGTAAAGTAAGCAGATACTGCCTCTTGCCTCTGCACGACAGTATAACCTACCCTGGTGTTCTTAAACAGGCGGATTTGGCAGTGTAGGCCTATACAGTATGTTATTAGGACCAACTGGTCGAAAAAACACCCAATGCTGTTATGGAAAAGAGAGTAAAGTTATTTTTGCACGTAGTTCTCACATTGGTCGAAAGTTCTGTTAGTGTTGCCCCTCAGGTGTAGTTTTTATATAGTATGACCGAATAAGTATCATTCCTAACCTTGTGTAGAAGCTGACGTAACATTATAGCCCTTAGGAGACCCTAATCGTGTTCTGTGAGAAAATATAACAATTACCTTCAGTGTAAATCTTGCCATTACATGCAGTGGGCTAGCACCTTTATTTTGTTGGTGATATGATATTGTACAATGTTATTTGACTACCCGACAGTCCCATTTCTAGCTGCTTCATTTATAACATGTACCCATTAGTTTCTCAATGAGAAATCTATAGTCGGCTAAATACTTGTCTTTTATCGTTTCGGTGATATGCAGCTGTGTTGTAGTACATCTCCAATGCATCTTTATTTATTTGTCAATTAGTACACTAATTCTGTTCGTGTCAATAACTTTGGAATCCAATTCATGAGTAATATCGGATTAATATTACGTAACCAGTGTTGGGTTATTGTTGGGTCAACGTCTGCGACGCTGGCCCAGCAATAACCCAGCACTGGTGCTATTATCCAGTCTGAAAATGTGCAGTTAATTTTAAACTGACTTTATTTTTTTCTTGTAATGTATCCATCGGTGCTGAAAAGGAGCGTATATCCAGCGAGAAAATAACCGAATTGTGTTATAATATATGGGCAATGTTTGGTACACTTCTGCACTTTGGCGTATTTTATGTATGCTTTTAAATCCGTTAAATTGTAATCGATGCACAGCTTGAGTATTTTAATTTACAGATGTAATCGTGTACAAACAGGTCACAGAGAGCATATGAAGTCCCATTATTTGGAACAGTTTATTTACGTTTGTCTGTTACCACATCGGTTCATAGTCCCAGTTGAATGCGTGTCAGGGAAACAATGATTAAATCCGATACTATATGTAATACAGTCTCAAGTAAAGTATATAATCTACATTGAATTACAGATAATCTGTTGTGGAAACCATTAAAACCGTGCATAATTCCACTTTTAATCTAATTTAGAATAAATCTCCAGTTGCATTATGAGGGACATGGCATTATGTAGAAGCTTATAGTGTATGAGGATCTATGGAATTACCCATATATCCACTGATATATTATTTCAGTCAAAACAACTGTTAGGCTGTTAATGATCTTGTAAAAAACATTAACCGAGCACAGCGATACTAATATACACTTATTTAATAGTGTTACTTTTTGATAAAAGTAATATACAGCACGCATTTTGTTTGATTTAGACGTTTATCACACTGCGTGGTAATTCTCTTGACAATTAATGGCTCATTAATGATTCGCTTCATACTCGGCAAACACAAACATTTGTACAACATTTGTACGACGTCGGCCCAACGTCTTCGACGTTGGGCGAATATTGTACAAATGTTATACAAATATTTTGTGTCAGCTGGGTAATGTCCATCAGATGAATGCCAAACTTTGTCCACAAGATTAGCAAACGCGTGAAAGCACCACACGTTATCCTCGTCATTGTCCACACCTCGCCACATTGGATATGAAAGGGTGTATCTGCCACTTGACAAACTGGCAGGTACACCCTTTCATGTCCAAGGGGACGACCTGTCCACACACATTGTCCCAGATAAATATGGTGTTGCTGGATCACGCTCTCGTCTTTGTCACATCAGTGAGATGTGTATACAAACAGTATTTTAGGCTTGTTTTTTGTTTGTTGTTGTTTCTTTGTGTATACAAAAATATTTTACGTTTACTGTTCAAAGCCAGGCTTTGTCTCGATGTATTTTTATGCAGGCAGTGTTATGAAAATGAACAGTGTTATTTCAAGGTGAAACAATAATAATTATCACTGTACAACACTAAAATGTATTGTTAAATTTCGGCACCCTATTTTGCAACATTATTATTTGAATTGATATATATTTGAAGCCTAAATGATCTCGAAGGCAAGTAATTGAACGCGTATTGTCTCTTTTTGGAAATCCAGACTTTGTTGTACTGTTATTTTTATTTGTCAAAGTTATTGCATGAAGTGCATAGCACGATTTCACATTTATAGATCTGTTTGTAATCGGTGATATCATTGATCAAACATGACTTTTCTGAACGGTGGAAGTCACGTATTGTTTGGACGCATGTTTTACAGATGGCTTACAACATAACAGATTCAATGATGTTGAAAAGTTAGGTAAATAGTCATTTTGCACTTCGAAAAAGTAGAAAAAAAGTCATATAATGATTTCGATAATAATTCTTTGTTGTTAGTTTGGCAAGAAGTTAGTTGTTGATGCCTATCATTCCTGTTTCTCCATGCAAACAAATCCACTACTCTTTGGGAGGAAGTTGATAAGAACAGCGGACAAGAATTATCAAATTAATTACCTAGATTTGGTGAAACATATTTCAAATTTCGTCACGATGGTTATTCTTTCAATACACGGATTATAAACCTATTATTTATTAAAGTCATCACCACATATTCTTATGTTTGTTTTTCAAATCTCAATTTAATCTTAGTATTGGTTTGTAGTGTTTAATCAGATTTTTTTTTCCAAATGCACCACAATATGAAAACTGTGTGTCTGTGATGTCTTGTTTGGATGCACATAATGTTATTTAATGTGTTGTTATTTCTGCTCAAGTCAGTTTCCATATTAAATTCAGGCATTTCAGATTACACACATATATATATCTACCTCTCATTTATTATAGTTGGCCTTATCGTTTTGTTAGTGAAACCTACCATTTTTGCTCAGGTTAGTTTCCATATTAATTTCGACATTTCAGATTACACGTATATACCTCTCCTATTATAGTTGGCCTTATCTTTTTTGTTAGTCAAACCTGGAATCGGTTAACCCATTCCCCCGTAACGCGTTATATACATGGGTTATCTCAGCAAACACAAAACATTCGTATAACATTTGTACAACGTCGGCCCAACGTCTTCGACGTTGGTCCAGCATTGTACAATTGTTATACAAATGTTTAGTGTTTGCTGGGTTATGTCACTTGCGCTTGATTATATTCATTTTAATAATGGTAGTGTATTTCTAATGTGAGACAATTTTGAAATGTCTGTAGTAGTAAATATATATTTTGAAATAAGCCATAAGGATCTCTACCTGCGGTGTGCTATAACAATGTGTTCTGTCTGGTATGTCAGTGACGAACAAAAATAGCATCTTATGGTCTCAATATTTTTACGGAGATCTTCTGAAAGTGATGTTTGCAAGGATGTTATAACTAAATTATGTTATTATTATATTAGCCATACTTAAAGAGGAGCTGTTGACAAAAATTGAAATTGTGTATTATATGGTTTTACCTAGTCTGGCGATGTCTGATTCTATCCCACACGCTATCGTGCATTCAGTTCACAACCATGAATGTATGTACTGTATGCTCACACCACTCTGTACATTGCGTTGTTCTTTAATACCCATTGACCTTGTTGGAATACCTTTTGAGAATTTTACTTGTGACATTTCCATGACCATTAAACAATTGTTCTTCAAAATGTGTTCATTAATTTGTAAATAAATACTGTGTAAACTGCTGCACTTACTCTTGCTTTAACAGCTTGTGCAATATGGCGCACCGTCTTAACACTCTGTGTACTACTACTTTATAACAACATTCCGGTATCAATTTAGCCTTTAGAAACATATCGTTGGTACTTACCGAGATATCTTTGTATTTTGTTGTCCCAACATCCGTATTCTTACATTCAGTAACAACATTTGTGGACGTCTAACACATCCTAACAATGTAGCTTCCATTTTCTTATATCAATTGTAGTTCTGTTTTGTCCCAGTTTAGCCTATATGTGCACAAAGATGGCCTAAAACCCCATTCATTTAGTAGCAAAGGGAAGAAAACAACACAGATATTTAAATAATCTTGACATTGAAATAATGGTTTGCGTGACATTCACATTTTAAAGTTTTTATCACCTAGTAATAATATTCGAGATAGAACCATATTTAACACTTTCAAGTCTGAATTCACCATGATTGCAATATTTATCCACTGCAACCCGCGAATTGCTATCGCAATTCACGACTTGCATGGGGATAAAGATCACTTGAAGTGGGTGACAAATTAATGAAATTTGTCATATAGGCCTCTATTGCTTAGCAGTTCCATTAAAATTATCGTTTTAAACCCTTTATACCCGAAGTCACATTAAAAATGATCAACCAGGATCGCAGGTTTTTCGTTGATTTCTAATTATCAACCGATTTTCATGAAATTTGGTAACAATCATATTTCAACAGAATCCTAATATACCTGAAAATTTCGTCGAATTTTATATCGTTTTTCAAAAGTTAGTCCATTTGACATGTAATAAATTGAAATTACGACGTCCCTGAATAAACCCATTAAACTAATTCTAGAATTTTATTACATGTCAAACTTTTGCAATATTCAATGTAATTTTGCGAGCTTTTTACAGCTGTTAGGTGTAGGATATTAACCCTTTCAAGCCTGAATTTACCATTGTCATCTCCATCCACCACAAGCCGCGAATTGCTGCCGCAATCCTCGACTTGTAGTGGATGAAGATGATTTGATGTGGTTTAAAAATTAGAAAAAATCACCATGTATTGGTCAACTAGTTTCATGGGAATTTTTGTTCTAAAACCCTTGTTAGTAGGAAAATTTGGTCTTTTTTCAGTGATGTAAAATGATGCTTTAATGCATCGTGAGGGCTTAAAGGGTTAAGTCAGTTTTCAGGGATGACAAATGATGCATCATGAAGGGTTTAAAGGGTTGAATTCTATACGGCTCGGCAGGACAATATGTTATATTAGTATTATCATCATATAGGTGTCTACCCAGTAAATACGAGACGTTGATCCAACGCTGGCCCAACATTAAGCAAGCATTGGATCAGCGTCTATGTTTACTGGGGAGGTGGTCGTCATCGGTGTTGATGCTTCAGGGTTTGTCTCACGAGCAACTATCCAGTTGTCACATCCCCTCCAGCTGTAAACTAATTACACCCTGCTACACAGCTATGTTTAATGTTGATCCAACGTCACAGACTGATGTCCAACGTCAAAGCAATATTGGGTCACTCAACGTCTCTAGTCATCGAGACCACTTAGACCGGCAGAGTTTGACGGGTGTATGAGCGAACCACGCCCCAGTTTGTCGGCATTGCTACGAAGAAGCCTAACTACAGTGGAAGCCCGCTAATAGAAGACTGACATCAGACTGACCAAAAGTAATCCCATTTGCGAGTCAAAGGATGATAAAAAAATAAAGGATATATAATATTTCAGACCGTCTTTTTGCAAACATTTTTGCCATTTTGGTAAACTAGTTGATAAAGAAATCATAATTATGATAATACACTGCGGTGTAAAATAAAATCACACCTAAACTTGTTTTATTAAATTAAACAAATATTTCAAGCATTTATCAGGAGTTTGCGGAAGGACTCATCAGGTGTTTCTCCATTCGGCAGTGAAGGTGAAATTCACTGTTCAGCTGAGATACTGAATCAACAATTTACTTCACCCAAGAACCTCCCGCGGGCCACCCTTCTATGCCAGATACAGTAGACTCTCGCCTTCTGCTCATATCACCAATGCGGTCAGATCGTCATTAAGTCGATTTTTTTCGGTCCGGATTTGTTCCCAGTCAAAGCCATATCAAATGCGATCAACAATGCGGTCAGACCGCCATTCCGGACTACGGTCAATTTTTTATGGCAAAATAGCAAGTTCACTCTCGTCATTGCGGTCAAATGATATATCTTCAATATATCGTTATGACCATTTTGCTTTGAGATAGGATTTTTATATTGAAAAAACCGCCACCTATGTTTTCCACACATGTACAATGCGCACATTACAAACATGGTCAAATAACTCCATTATCATGTGGTGACGATAACATCAGATCACACATTGCTATAATGATTTGTTTTTTAAATGTTCTACATTAAAATATACGATTGATCCGTTAGTTATATAGACGTTTAAGGGTTAATTGTTTGTTAATAAAGTGTCCCGGTAATTCTGGCCATATATATACTGTCTGCGTGCTGCAGTAACTATTTTATTTCATGCGTTAATTATCTGGTATCGTCAAAAGGCATATAATTAAACATGTTAAGTAATGCAAGCACAATACAATTTCAAAAGAAAACATGTCAAGGTGTTATTAACAGACAAATAATGCAATAGTGATTATTTTTTAAATTATCTGTTATTTTAAGAAATTGTCTGCGTTAGTTAGGCTATATAGAAGCGTCCCGCCACTACTGACCATACACTGTCTGCGTGCTGCAGTAACTATTTTATTTCAATTAATTATATCTTGTATCGTCAATAAGCATAATTAAACATGTTAAATAATGCAAACACAATGCAATTTCAAAAGAATATATGACAAGGTGTTATAAACCGACAAATAATGCAATAGTGATTATTTTGAAAATTAATTTAAGAAGCTGACTGCGTTAGGTGCATAGCAGATTATTTCTTGATAAAACGTTCTGCAGTGCTGAGGTAATGATGAACCGTCATCGCAGGCGGTTGGCCAACATTAAACCAGCGTTGGTTCAACCGCCCGTGATAATAAATGTCGTCTAAATTATAATTAAAGACGTGGGAATGTCGTATTTATACAACTCTAAACTTTGCATTTGAGATAGTGTCTATAGATATTTTACAATTCAGCTTAAAGGGACTGGCCCACGCTAAAATCATAAAAAAATCGGTGATTTTATTTTGGCTTCTTAATATGACCATATGATGTAAACATGTCCATGACCACACGGTCCTGTACAGCAGAACGATCCACAGAAACGAAGGAAAGTTGGAGTGGGATGACATACCCCACCTAGCCAGCAAAGCAGTCGGTTGGGCCTTCAGGAAAGACATCTCCCCACTGATCATCAGAGATTACCTATCCCAACTTCCTGAGAACTTGTAAGTACAACCTAAACCTAAAGTAGAAAAAGTAGGGCCGTTTTTACTAGGTCTAGTACAGTACAGTACTCACCAGTAAAAACCTAACTAAAGTAGGAAAAACTAAAGTAGGGCTAAGTACAGTACAGTACTTATAAAATATGGATAACAGTTTACCACCAACTAAAAACGTTCAAATTATTCATGCTAACATTAACGGACTATATAAAAGAAGGACTGAACTAATTAACTATTTAAATGAAAATAAACCACATTTTGTGACTTTAAATGAAACTAGACTTAGAGAGCAAACTAGAATCAGAATCCCAAATTATAACATTATCAGAAAAGATAGAAATATAATTTATCCTAATGGGCGCCTGCAGCATGCAGCAGGCGGTGTAGCTATTTTAATTAGAAAAGATATCAAATTTAATGAAATAGATACTTCAGATTTTAACGAAGAATTTTTGGCAATAAACTTCAAATCACAAGGTAAGACAGTGGCATTAGCAACTATTTATAACCCGCCAGATATTAAACCAAACATAGATAATTTCAGGCATATAACTAATTTATATCCACTTTCAATTCTTATTGGAGATTTCAATTGTAAGCATACTTTTTTCGGATGTAAAGTAGGAAATACTAACGGAGACATTCTATTTAACATAATTGAAGAATTAGACTTACTAATAACTAACGACAGCACTGCAACTTATAGACCAGGGACGTCCTCTGGCGGCGATCTACTAGATCTAGCGCTAGTTAGCCGCCAGATGGCGTCACGCATCCAATCATGTGATGTAGGCGATGACATTGGTTCAGATCATTTGCCAGTTCATTTAACTTTAGCTTCACCTCAAATTCAAAAACAATTTCAGAGAGAAATTCTACAATATGAAAAAACAGATTGGAACAGGTTTAATAAAGAAATAATAAATAACTTAGATAGACTCGAACCTGAAACACCAGAGGAACTAGACTTAGCTAACGAAAAAATAAGCAATATAATTAAAGAAGGGCTAAATAAAGCGTGTCCTAAAGCAAAACGTAAAGATAAAGCACTTTTTATCTCAAATGAAACAATGAAATTAATTAAATTAAAGAGACAAATTAGACGCTTAGCTAGAAATACGCAAAAAGCAGAAGATAAAACTCTATATAATCAATTAAACAACTTAGTAAGTAAACAAGTAAACAAAGATAGAGAAGAATTTTGGAATCAGCAAACTAAAAAACTAGACGAAACTAAAGACTCTAAAGAATTTTGGAAAACTATCAATAGTATTAATGGTAAGAAATCAGGCGGCGCATCCAAGCCAATAATTAAAGAAAATGGTAATTTAACTCAAAACGACTTAGAAAAGGCAACCACGTTCGCTGAATCTTTAGGCAAAATTCATAATACTCACACAGGAGAAATTTTTGATGATGAATTAAAAAATTTAATAGATAAAGCTATAAATGAAAAATCGCAGCTTTTTTCAACTCTAAAAGAAAATAAAGTAGAAGATGGCGACGATATTATACTACTCAGGGATATCTCGATTCAAGCAATAAAACTACAATTAGATAGGACCAAAGGTAGGTCTGCTCCAGGAGCAGACGGAATTAAATACACTATAATTAAAAAATGTCCAGAAATAGTATTTGAGAATTTAAAAACTATGTACAATCAGTGCTTAAAAATAGGGTATTTTCCAAGTAAATGGAAGGAAGCTCAAGGAATTATGCTCCCAAAGCCTAAAAAAGACAATAAAATTCCAACTAACTATAGACCAATCAGTTTATTAAGTTGCATAGGCAAACTTTTTGAAAAAATAATTGCTCATAGAATGCGCAGTAAATTAGAAGAAGAAAATTTCTTTAATAAATGGCAAATTGGCTATAGAAATAAAAGATGTGCTATGGAACACATTCTCAGACTAGCTGATGATGCGCACATAGCACATAGCCGTCACCATAAAGGAGCTGCAATCTTTATAGATGTAGAAAAGGCTTTTGATTCCGTATGGCACAACGGACTAAGATATAAATTAATGAATACAAATTTACCAGATAAAATAGTAAGATTAATGTCTTCATTTATAACTGACAGGAAAATTTCAGTCAAAATAAATAATGAGACTTCAGACAAAATTTCACTTAATGCCGGCACACCTCAGGGCTCGGTTCTCAGCCCACTTCTATTCCTAATCTATGTAAATGATATTCCAATAGATCCCTTCAGTAATACAGTAGGGGTCTCTCAGTTCGCAGACGACCTGGGATTTTGGACTTTTGCTATGTGAATAAATATAGAAATATCACTCGATGAAAAGAAGATCAATCCCAGATATTATATCCTCTGGCGGTATGTTACCTAAATGTAGGCATACATTGTTTCTTAGCGTCAGTAGTTAGTCCAGTGGATTTTGACTAAAGCGTGTTTCGCGGTATGGACGATGTTTTATGATTGATTCTGATACTATGGGGTGCCCCCAGCAGAACAGTAGTTAGTCCAGTGGATTTTGACTAAAGCGTGTTTCGCGGTATGGACGATGTTTTATGATTGATTCTGATACTATGGGGTGCCCCCAGCAGAACAGTAGTTAGTCCAGTGGATTTTGACTAAAGCGTGTTTCGCGGTATGGACGATGTTTTATGATTGATTCTGATACTATGGGGTGCCCCCAGCAGAAGGCACCCTTGGGCGGAATTTTTTACGGAGAAAAACAAAATGGCCATCAGATATTTCAAGGTCAAATATGATTTTTTAACAAATGAAGCCAGGAACAAGTGTAATACCTCATGTGATTTTGTCTGGGCGATCTATTTCTTAAATTATTTTTATGACTTAAGGTCATCTTCAAGGTCAAAAAGTCAATTTCAAGGTTAAATAAGCAAAAATACCCTTTTTAACAAATAAAGCTAGGAACATGTGTAATACCTCTTTTTCATGGGATTTTGTCTGAAAAATCCATTAAGGGTATTATTTTGTTGATCCAAGGTCATTTTCAAGGTCGAAAGGTCACTTGCAAGGTCAAAAATGTAAAAATATGATCTTTTAGAAACAAAATAGGAAGAAGTGATATACGTGTTTTTGGTGTGATTTTTGACTGAATAATCTATTCTTGATACTATTTTGATGATAAAAGATCATCTTTAAGGTCAAAATGTCAATTTCAAGGTCAAGTAAAGGAGAATATGATTTTCAACAAATACAGCTAGAACATGTGTAAAAACTTTTTTTTGTGGGATTTTGAGCGAAAAATGTTTTTTCCCTATTTACTTTGGTGATTTAAAGTCATCCTCAAGGTCAAATATAATTGTTAGCATATATGTTAGCAATTGGAGCACGTATAATACCTTGTGTTGGGTTTTATTTTGACTGGATAATCTAATTCTGTTGGGTTTAAATGATTAAACATGCTCAAGGTGAAGAGATCGGCTCGAAGGTATTAAATGGCAATTAACAGAGATGTGTTAAGAGTGATGGAAAAGCTCTAACGGTCGATGAGGAGGTATTAAAGGGCAATGAGAAGGCGCTAAAGGATAATGAAAAGGCATTAAAGGGCAGTGAGGAGGAATATTACAGGGAAATAAGGAGGGGTTAATGGGCCACAAGAGGCGTTACAGGGCAACCGGGGGCGTTATAATGTGAGAGAGAGGCATTAAGGGGCTGTGGGCATTAAGAGAAACAATAATGCGTCTCCGTAGCTTTTAGTTTAACGCCTCTTCTTTGCAATTGAAGGCCTTTCCATTGCCCTTTGGCGCCTCTTCTTCATCCTGAACGTCCTTTTCGTTTAACGGCTTTTTATTGCAATTGAAGGCCTTTCTGTCGCCCTTTAATGCCTCTTCTTCACACTGAACGCTTCTCCATTGCTCTTTAACTCTCCGTCACATGTTAACGCTTCACCATCAATCTTTAACGCCTCCCCATGGTCCGTCGACGCCTCCCCATCGCCATTTAACGTCTCTCATTGCCCTTCAATGCTTTTGGGTCGACCTTTATATTTTTTCTTCTTCCTTTAACACCTTTTCGTCGCCCTTTAACGCTTCTTCGGTGCAATTTGACGCCTCCTCATCGCCCTTTACCGGCTTCCGATCGCCATTTAACGCCTTTCCATCACCATTTACCGCCTCTTCATCGCCCTTTAACCCTTTAGCAACACCATTTAACACCTCTCCATCAACGTTTTTAGTGCATCTCAATCAACCTTTAACACTTTTTCTTGGCCTTTCAACGCCTTCCCGTCACTCTTTGACTTCTCTCAGTCATAATTTAATTTTTCTCAGTTGATATTTAGCGATTCCACGCCATCTTTAACGCCTTCTTATCGCTCTTAAGCACATATTCATCACCCTTTAGCACCACCGCATCACCTGTCATTTAATGCTTCCTCGTCACCCTCTAACGTCGTTCAATAGCCCTGTCGTGCCACCCATCAACTTTTAACACACCCCATGACTCTTTAACGCCTCTTCTTCGCCCCTTAGCGCCTCTTCGTTGTGCATCAACGCCTCCTCATTGCCCTTCAACGCCTTCCCATCGCCATAAAACGCATCTGCAGCGCCTGTTAGCGTTTTTCCTCACCCTTTAATGCATCTCCATCAACCTTTATTACTTTTCCGTTGCCCTTTGACGTCTCTGAGTCATCATTTAACGCTTATCCGTCGCTCTTTAGCAATGCTCCGTTGTTTTTAACACTTTCTCCTCACCCTCACACGCCTATCCAGCACACTTTATCTCCTCCCCATCGCCCTTCAGCGCTTTTCCATCGTCGTTTAACGTTTAATGGTCGCCCTTTAACGACTCCTTATCACCATTTACGCCTTCCCATCGCCATTTAACACTTTCCAATCACCATTTATTATAACAATGCCTCACTATCGTCCTTTAAAACATTCACATCGCCATTTAACGCATCTGCAGCGCCTATTAGCGCCTCTCCGTCAAACTTTAATGCATCTACATCACTTTTAACATTTTTTTTTGGCCTTTAACGCCTTTCTGTCGCTCATTGACGACTCTCCGTCATCATTTAACGCTTCTCCGTTGCCCTTTAACGATTCTCCATCGTCTTTAATGCATTCTCATTTCTCTTAGACACCTATCCATTAACCATCAGCAGCTCCCCATCACCCGTTAACATACTACCTTGTCACTTTTCCATAGCCCTTTCATGCCACCCCGCCACCTTTTAATGCATATTGTCACTCTTTAACGCTCCATTTTTGTCCCTTAACGCCTCCTTGTTGCCTTTCACCGCCTCCTTATTGCCCTTCAACGCCTCCTCATTGCCCTTTAAACAGGCCCGTAAACACTTTTTGTTATTTATGTTTGTTAATTGACTTTTGATGACCTTAAATTGAAATTTACCTTGGAGATAACTTTCAATCACTCAAATAATACTATAATTGGATTTCTATAAAAAGAGGTATTACACACATTCCTAGCTTTATTTGTTAAAAATGATATTTCTTTTACTTTACCTTCCAATTGACCCTTTGACCTTGAAGATGACCTTGAATAATCAAAATAATATCAGATATGGAATGCCCAGTCAAAATTGCATGACAAAAGAGGTATTACACATGTTCCTAGCTTTATCTGTTAAAAATTGTAATTTTGCTCAATTGACCTTGATATTTGACTTTTTGATCTTGAAGACGACCTTGAATCATGCAGATAATACAAGAAATGAATTGCCCGGTCAAAATCACATGAAAATGAGGTATTACATTTGTTCCTAGCTTCATTTGTTGAAAAATCATATTTGGCCTTGAAATATCTGGCAACCATTATGTTTTTGACCTTGGAGAGGACTTTCGCCCTTGAAGCTAACCTTGGATCAACAAAATAATACCATTAATTGATTTTCAGATAAAATCCCATGTGAAAGAGGTATTACACATGTTCCTATCTTTATTTGTTAAAAATGGTATTTTTGCTTGTTTGACCTTGAAATTGACTTTTTGATCTTGAAGACGACCTTGAATCATGCAAATAATACAAGAAATGAATTGCCCGGTCAAAATCACATGAAAATGAGGTATTACATTTGTTCCTAGCTTCATTTGTTGAAAAATCATATTTGACCTTGAAATATCTGGCAACCATTTTGTTTTTGACCTTGGAAAGAACTTTCGCCCTTGAAGCTAACCTTGGATCAACAAAATAATACCATAAATTGATTTTCAGATAAAATCCCATGTGAAAGAGGTATTACACATGTTCCTATCTAGATTTGTTAAAAATGGTATTTTTGTTGGTTTGACCTTGAAATTGACTTTTTGACCTTGAAGACGACCTTGAATCATGCAAATAATACAAGAAATGAATTGCCCGGTCAAAATCACATGTAAATGAGGTATTACATTTGTTCCTAGCTTCATTTGTTGAAAAATCATATTTGACCTTGAAATATCGGGCAACCATTTTGTTTTTGACCTTGGAAAAGACTTTCGCCCTTGAAGCTAACCTTTGATCAACAAAATAATACCATAAATTGATTTTCAGATAAAATCCCATGTGAAAGAGGTATTACACATGGTCCTATCTTTATTTGTTAAAAATGGTATTTTTGCTTGTTTGACCTTAAAATTGACTTTTTGACCTTGAAGATGACCTTGAGTCATCAAAATAATACAAGAAATGGATTGCCCGGTCAAAATCACATGAAAATGAGGTATTACATTTGTTCCTAGCTTCATTTGTTGAAAAATCATATTTGACCTTGAAATATCTGGCAACCATTTTGTTTTTGACCTTGGAAAGAACTTTCGCCCTTGAAGCTAACCTTGGATCAACAAAACAATACCATAAATTGATTTTCAGATAAAATCCCATGTGAAAGAGGTATTACACATGTTCCTATCTAGATTTGTTAAAAATGGTATTTTTGTTGGTTTGACCTTGAAATTGACTTTTTGACCTTGAAGACGACCTTGAATCATGCAAATAATACAAAAAATGAATTGCCCGGTCAAAATCACATGTAAATGAGGTATTACATTTGTTCCTAGCTTCATTTGTTGAAAAATCATATTTGACCTTGAAATATCAGGCAACCATTTTGTTTTTGACCTTGGAAAAGACTTTCGCCCTTGAAGCTAACCTTTGATCAACAAAATAATACCATAAATTGATTTTCAGATAAAATCCCATGTGAAAGAGGTATTACACATGTTCCTATCTTTATTTGTTAAAAATGGTATTTTTGCTTGTTTGACCTTAAAATTGACTTTTTGACCTTGAAGATGACCTTGAGTCATCAAAATAATACAAGAAATGGATTGCCCAGTCAAAATCACATGAAAATGAGGTATTACACTTGTTCCTAGCTTCATTTCTTGAAAAATCATATTTGACCTTGAAATATCTGGCAACCATTTTGTTTTTTACCTTGGAAAGGACTTTCGCCCTTGAAGCTAACCTTGGATCAACAAAATAATAACATTAATTGATTTTCAGATAAAATCCCATATGAAAGAGGTATTACACATGTTCCTATCTTTATTTGTTAAAAATGGTATTTTTGCTTGTTTGACCTTAAAATTGACTTTTTGACCTTGAAGACGACCTTGAATCATGCAAATAATACAAGAAATGAATTGCCCGGTCAAAATCACATGAAAATGAGGTATTACATTTGTTCCTAGCTTCATTTGTTGAAAAATCATATTTGACCTTGAAATATCTGGCAACCATTTTGTTTTTGACCTTGGAAAGAATTTTCGCCCTTGAAGCTAACCTTGGATCAACAAAATAATACCATTAATTGATTTTCAGATAGAATCCCATGTGAAAGAGGTATTACACATGTTCCTATCTTTATTTGTTAAAAATTGTATTTTTGCTTGTTTGACCTTGAAATTGACTTTTTGACCTTGAAGACGATCTTGAATCATGCAAATAATACAAGAAATGAATTGCCCGGTCAAAATCACATAAAAATGAGGTATTACATTTGTTCCTAGCTTTATTTGTTGAAAAATCATATTTGACCTTGAAATATCTGGCAACCATTTTGTTTTTGACCTTGGAAAGGACTTTCGCCCTTGAAGCTAACCTTGGATCAACAAAACAATACCATTAATTGATTTTCAGATAAAATCCCATGTGAAAGAGGTATTACACATGTTCCTATCTTTATTTGTTAAAAATGGTATTTTTGCTTGTTTGACCTTAAAATTGACTTTTTGACCTTGAAGATGACCTGGAGTCATCAAAATAATACAAGAAATGGATTGCTCAGTCAAAATCACATGAAAATGAGGTATTACACACTTGTTGCTGGCTTCATTTGTTGAAAAATCATATTTGACCTTGAAATATTTGGCGGCCATTTTGTTTTTGCCCTTGAAAAATTCCGCCCAAGGGTGCCAAAGTGGCACCCGGCTGATTCCTGCTCAGGACATCCCTTAGAACCAGAATCAATCATAAAACATCGTCCATACCGCAAAACACGCTTGAGTAAAAAATGCCATTTGACAACTGGACTAAGCTGATTTGATAGGGCAGCAACTGGTCCTGACTCATTCCCTGCAACAATGTTGAAAGAGTCGAGTCATCAAATAACTTGTATTCTGTAGCTCATGTATTGCAGATTACTCTAGATCAGCATCTATTGCTTCAATCTTCAAACAAGAGCACACTCGATAATAGCCCGCCGCCGAATTATGATAAAGAAAGTAAAGACGATGTCATCACGTAAATAACAAGATATAAATGGTATGTTAAACCAGCCGCTTTTCAAGTTATCGCGCCCACAAGGTCAAATTATGGACGTAAAATAAATGTGAAAAATCGCAATAAGTCAACCATTTTGATTTTTTTACCGGCCATTATTGAGCTTGTCCAAGAACTGCTTATTAGTAACATGCATAAGAAACTTTAAGAGGATACTTGTGAAAATGTTGAAGTTATCGCGCCTACAAGGTCAAATTATTGACGTAAAATGAGAAAAATCGCAATAAATCGGCCATTTTGAAATTTTTCAGCCATTATTGAACTTGTCCAAGAACTACTTATAAGTAACATACATAACAAATTTGAAGAGAATATGTTAAAAACTTTTCAAGTTATCGCGCCCACAGGGTCAAATTATTGACGTAAAATGAGAAAAATCGCAATAAATCGGCCATTTTTTTTTTTTTCGGCCATTATTGAACTTGTCCAAGAACTACTTATTAGTAGCATGCATAACCAATTTGAAGAGGATATGTGAAAAACTTTTCAACTTATCGCGCCCACAAGGTCAAATTATTGACGTAAAATGTGAAAAATAGCAATAAATCGGCCATTTTTTTTTTTTTTTCGGCCATTATTGAACTTGTCCGAGAACTGGTCATTAGTAACATGCATAACAAATTTGAAAAGGATACGTGAAAAACTTTTCAAGTTATCGCGCCCACAAGGTCAAATTATTGACGTAAAAGGTGAAAAATCGCAATAAGTCGGCCATTTTTTTTTTTTTTTCGGCCATTATTGAACTTGTCCGAGAAGTGGTCATTAGTAACATGCAAAACAAATTTGGGAAGGAAACATGAAAAACTTTTCAAGTTATCGCGCCCACAAGTAAATGTTAACGCCGACGCCGACGCCGACGCCGCCGAACTTCAATTGCAATAGCCCACCTTTTTTAATTAAAATTAAAAGGCGGGCTAAAAAGGAAATAAACATAAAGCCAGCAATGTAGGCTTTAGGAAACGCCTATCCTGTGGCAATCAATTGCTATCATTGTTTCATGATTTAGCCAGTGTGCCGACTGAAACAGATCTGATAGTGATGAATTTCAGCAAGGTTTTTGATAAGGTGTCACACAGGAGACTCTTATGCAAGCTTGTGTGGTATGGGATCAGGGGTGGGACTTTTCACTGGATCAAGTGCTTCTCACAGACCGGACCCAGAAGGTAGTTCTTGATGGTACAGAGTATCTTCTGAGACTGTTTCGTCGGGAGTACCCCAGGGTTCGGGTCTTGGCCCTATCCTTTTCCCAACCTATATTAATGATCCACCAGATGGCATCACCCATCGCAAATGACAATATAGTGTATAAACATTTTACTGGCAAGAACGACATCAACCGGCTCCAAATGGATCTTGACAGAATCGCCAAGTTGGGGGAGACCTACTTGATGAAATTCAATGTCGGTAAATGTTTTGCAATGAGGGTTGATTGCCAGAGAGGTAGATCCAAAATAGATCCACCCATGCATGGACTCCATGGCCAGGTGCTCTGTATTACAGACAACACAAAATATCTAGGACTTACCATCACTTCAGATCTGAAATGGGATTTATCCTCAGTAGCGTCTACCTGAAAAAGTGAATAATAATCATGACGACCACTGCAAATTTGAATTATTTTTTCAAAAGCCACAGGGTTTTTTCAGCCAGAATGGCGTAGGCCTAAGCATGTCCAAAAATACCAATAAAAGGCCGCGTAATCTGATTAAATACAGAGTCTTACGATAATCGACTCCCGGTGAAGACTCTCAGCCACGAACGCTCCCCAAAAATTGAATATTGAATCTTTAAACAATAGCTGGCAGGAAAGAAACATTTTGTTTCTTTGAAATCTGAACATCAGGGCGACGAACGAGATTGCAAGCTCTGACATGACAGGCATTTGGCGTAACCACTAAACCGTGAGACATAATATGAACTATTATGTGCATAAGAGTGACCTCGAAGGCCATCCGAATCATTAATTTGTAAGTACATATAAATAAGAATACGATGAGGAAATAGTGATAAATATAACTGATATCACGAATAATACGTGATGTATATACTACGCTTAAACTACACCTTGAGCAGGATTAACTGTTGGCAACTTAACATACTGGTTTATCTTTGCGTTCAACATCTGGCATAGGCCTAGGGATTAGCGTTAAACTGGAGGTTACAACACTTGTTTAGCTAAACTCACTATCTAGCTTCCGGCATATGACCAAGCTTTGAGATCAGTCGAACATGGGTAACCCGATCGAAAGCTTTGGAAAAATGCAATAAGGCCTATAACTAAATCAACTACTGCAAATCATGCGTAGGGGGGGCCTAATAGCCTGCCATTTTTTTCTAAACGAATTTGACTCACGTACGTGTTATACGATTGGCGTAATTCACAAGAATGATGAGCCAGCATAGGACCAACATCTTGTAATGGATTATTATTTTTAAAAGCCAACAAACACTATGTCATACAAATATCTGATTATCACATGAGGTCATCAAATGCTTCTTAAAACAGGTGCGTTTTTAACGAGCTTCTGAAAGATGTCCATTTTGTTCCTGGCGCATCTGGCTCTACAAACTGATCTCGTCTTCCTGTAGGTAGGTGGACGGTTGCATACGCCAAGGACATAAACTGGGAAGCAAAGGAGCAGTTGAGATCTTGACGACATATCACTTTCACTTGAGAGCAACACGTCGATATAAGAAGCAGGCCAGAAACAAAGGCTGTGATATATATAGTCCCCTGTAAATTGCATTTAAATGTCAGGAGTCACAAATCCGGACATCATATCCAGGTGAAAATGCAGCTCTTTTTAGCCATAAGATCGCCTGTGATGTTCTTTCTAGTGCTATATATACTTTGTCTATGTTATGCTAATAGATTTATATAACCTATATGAATAATAAATATATATATATATATATAAAAAAATCAGAATTTGCGATAGGCTTACTTGGATAGCTTGCGAAATGAGAATTTGCGACACTAATGAATCACTGGCTCGGTAAATGTCACCAGATATCAAAAGTTCTATTAAGTTTATAATTTAACATAATTGCATAAAAAAAAAAATATTTATTCCAATACCAAATAGGCCTATATTTGTCATGGACGCTGAAAATAGTGGATTGTAAAGTTGCCATATATGCTGTCCTCCTTGAGCGCTGTGTTGCCATGCTGCTCTTCCAATATTTAGCAGGCGCCATATATACCACTTTGCCTGCTTTGACCTATTGCCACGTTGCATCCAACCAACCCAGGTGATTAAACCTGTGTAAAACAACACCTTAACGCTCTTTCACCACGGTCACGCATTCACAGGTAGGCCTACCTATGACGTAATCAATGGCGATGTCTCGCCTACTCTTATCTTGACGCCTTACATTACTTGACTGATTATGGTTCTAAATCTTAATAAGGATTTGGGCGGCGGAAATGCCTCATCGGGTGCATTGTATTCATGATTAGGTGCCCCCTAAATCAAATAATAGGGCCTAGCCATGTCTATTTACCTCTCACGACATAATCAATGATTATATAAGGAATTTATACGAGGAATTTTGATTGTTTTCGGTGCTGAACCAATTCGTTTTTTTAGCTCCTTTAATTGACTTATGACAGAATCTGACTTAATCTCAAATCTCTAGATAAAGACCAGTTTTACCATAAAAAGGCAAAATCAATACATACAGGCAAATGACATCTCTGGCAACAGTAGCCTACAGTCCATGGAGGACCATGTCTTATGCTCTCATGGAGGCATAAAGCAGGTCAGTTGTTTCGCTTCAGTGATTAATAACATTTACTTCTCACGACCCTACTCCATGAACGTTGACCATGCTGCGCATGCTGGTAGACCTACAACCTGTGTTCAACGAATTCTAACGATCCACCTACTCGTTCAGTTGGGTGGTTGTTGTGGACCAAATCACCTGCGAATAGATTCGAGGCTAGTAGTTACATTTTTTTTTATTGAGCATCTATTAATCTGTATCTTCACAGTGGTGGCCCAATGATACTGTAAAGCACCAGAATTAGGTGATGTTTTCAAATTGTATTTGTCATAAATAATTCACAGTAGTCACTACAATACGCCACACACAGTCTAAACATTATAATTGAAAGAGTGTATAATTGTCAGACTAGAGTCAGTATTAGTGAAGTGTTCCTGTAGTGAAATATGACAGCAGTAATGAAAAAGATTTGTCTAACTTGTAATGCATAAGTACAAAAACTCAACAGTTAACAATAATATATAGAATAAATATAACTATACCATATACATAACAATATATTTCAAGTATATTGAGCACATAGGAACAACTTGGCAATAAACATATGAAAACAAGACTACAATTGAGCATTTGAGTTCAAATGATAGGACATTTCACTTGCAGTGTGTATCCTCAATATATAATAAACAAAACAGTATGGCACAGGAAGTTTACATATTAAATACATTTATATTACGTTATTCTATACCACGTTTAATCTATTTCAAAGTGAAATTGGTAAAACAATTGCCAGATCACTTTTCTATCTCTATTTCTCTCAATAACAGCGTGTCCTTCTTTTAGGACACTTCCAAACGTGTTTGTAGTGTTTATAGCAGCCTGTGTACATATTAATTGGGTCATCAAAGTGAAATAGGTGTTTTACCAGCCTAACCTTTTCAGTTCTAAGTACGACTATAGTCATCTTATATCTGATTTATTAGCGGAAAAAATCCCTAATATAGCAAGACACTGCTTCAATTGGGTGAACATTTACTTTATGACGTCATCTCACATAGTAGTGTGGTACTGTACTGTTACTAGACCTATACCCACCTTGAAAAACAACCTTATTTTCGAGCTTGTCAAAGCTATTTGCAGGTTCTACACATGGTAAAAAATAGAATATGCAATAAATTTGCTAGAAAAGGCCATGGTTTGCATGGTGAGTTAAGGAAAAACTATTTATGTCTGAGTCGCAGCCATTTTGTGAATGGTGAGCATGTGCCCGTGTTTCAGAGCATTGGAATACATGTACATCGATATAAAGATACAATAAAATCTATTCAATGTCTTTTCTGGTGTGAATGAGAATAACCCATTATCTGATTATCAATGATTACGGTGATAAAAGTATCAGCCAATAAATTCAAGTGTGCTTAACACAATTCAACCAAAATAAACCAAGATTTACCCTTTAAAAAATGTTAACAATATTGCAAAAATAAGACTACAATTCAAGAATTAGCTACAAAGCTTAAACTTAAGTAAAATAGAACTTAAGTTAAAATGCATCTAAATGAGCAACGTAAAATAAATGAAGTAAAAAGTAAGGGAAGTCCTTATAAAAATAAATTATTATATAGAAATATAGTTGATGTGCAGTGAGCATTATGATTATCACAGATAGTTTGCTGTCAGATGAGTTGGTTTGGTGAAACATATTCCTGAGAAGTACCGGGTAGAGTAAATCACAAAATAGTTTTCGTTATAATACAATTCGCACTATTATTACGAGCATCATTACATTATAATAAATATTTTACACAAACATGTATATTGTGTATACTGTACATAATCACATTACTAGAAATATATCTTATAAAATAAAAGTTACAATAATTGTTTATTACAGTAAATTATCATACTAAATAGTTCAATAAATATTCTACACAAAACAACTTTGATATACAAAGTCAAATGTAACTGAAATAACTTGCATTGCTATCAAATTAAGATATATATGATATAATTATTAAAGTGCTTCCATTGTTGTTCATAATATTACACTTTTATAGGGATAAAAATAAGTAAATGACAGCTACATTTTTTTTATATATTACATTGAAAGTGTTGGAGATCAGAATACTGGTATTTAAGTGTTTTGTTTATTAAGTGATAATCATGGCTCTCAGACGTACATGTTTACAAACTCACTAATTTAAAAATTGGATAAAAACATCTATAATTCAACAATTGTAAGCTTCAACACTTAAATATACACACATATCTGTGGAGGAATAAGAATGTTGAGATCTAAGAAGAATAGGGAAACATTTCTGTCAGCCCAGATTTAAAATAAAAATATTTGTGGTACATGATTGTCTCTGGTTTTCTATTTATTTTATTGCATAATAGCTAAATGACAACATATGTGTATCTTGTGCATTTTTTCTGAATGTCTGAACTAGACAGTAGGCCCTAGTGCTTATGACTAGAAGTAAAACATTTGTAGTTCTGGTTCAATGCAAACAATTTATTTGATGCTTAATAGGTTTTCCTGGATCAAATGACAGCTTACTCAGTACAGTTTCTGAAGTTTCTTGGGCCAATAATCAAACTACATGTACATCAATACCTATGACGTATGTTGTAGATATTTTTATCATAAACAACTATCCTGTAGATATTCATATTATTTTAGTCCATTAAATATCAGCTATAAATATCATAAATTAGAAAGAGTTGTTCGGAAACGAACACGAAAGCAGGCCTCTGTTATCGCCAGTCGGCCATTTCAAATTTGATATAAATCAGCAAACTTTGGTTATCCTTGTGTGAGGCCTTACATTTTGTTCTATATGCATGGTCCAGCTATTTTGCTTTGATTTTGAGTTGGGTAAATATCATAAAAATTACTCAAATTCAAAATGACCGCTAGACCGCCATTTTAAAATTGTTTGCTCCCAAAAGTTAATCAGGTCATTGACAGACAATGCTGTGCATAGTTGCCAAATAAAACGAAGATCTGCTGGAATTTTTTTCCTGAAATGCACTAACAAGTATTTCTCTGTTAGTGGCCCTAGTAATTAAAGGGTTTGCGAATGGGAATAAAAATATCACCAAAAATCTCCTGGTGGTATCTAATGGCTATGTGAAATATGAGGAAGCAGAAGTTCATAGATCAGCTTTCATGCAAGATTCCCGAGATAATGAGAAAAAAAAATTTAAATGGTCGACTGGCGGCCATTTTGGATTTTATTAGTGCAAAATGTGTCATGGGTGATCCTTGTGTGAGACATTACATTTTGTTTTATATTCATGGTCCAGCTATTTTACATTTTTTTTGTGTTACATAAATATCACAAAATTATTAAAATTTAAAATGGCCACTAAACGCCTATTTTGAAATTGTTTGCTCCCAAAAGTTAATCAGGTCATTGGCTGACATAGCTGAACATATTTCCCAAATTAAAAGAAGATCTGATGGAAACTTTTCTCCTGAAACGCGCTAACAAGAATTTCTTCGTTAGTGGCCATAGTAATTAAAGGTTTGATGATATGGGGATCAAAATGTCACCAAAACAATTCTCCAGTGGTATGTGATGGCTATGTGAAGTATGAAGAAGCACAAGTTGATAGATTAGTAGCTATCTTTAAAACAAATAACTGTGGCGGCGGCGGCGGACCGTGTGGAATACAGTACGCAGCCCGCCTCGGGCTGCTTAAAAATAAGGACTGAAATGTATACTTTCCCTGGAATGCACTGACCCCCACTTCATGATGAGCACTCTGGTAACTAACAAGTCATTTAAAATAAAATGAGGTATTACGTCGTACAGATTATGTTGGAGACTTCACTTCATGCACAGTCATCCAATATTTTCATCTTAAACTTCTTTTAAACCGGTAATGTCGCCAAAATGTATATATTTTTATTATATGTTCTTATTACCACAGTATGTGATAACAATGTAGAAAAATATAACAACATTTGGAAAATTACCGTTCTTTTATAAAAATTTTTTAGTTAGATGTGGTTAAAGAGCATTGATGTCCCTGTAAATTCGAAATGACATAATTCTTCATAACTATCACTAGTCCATTTTGTGTGTGTTATGATATACTCTTATTCTAATTTGTTATATGACTTGGAAATACCGTGTATACATATTACCCCGGTACTCCATTAGAACAGAAAGCTTCTGGTGGAGCACCTGGAGGTCTGTGAGGAATTCTAGGTATTTGCTTCCTTGACAAGCCAACATGGTTATTATTTGTTTGCTGTAAGCTGGATGCTACATGTAATCCTCCAGAAATGTTGGCTATTACATTCACATGTTTCTGACCAATGTCTAGAAGTCGCTTAGCTCTAGAAGTTAAGCTGGATGGTGTGAAGGCCAGGTTGTTTAAAAGCTGAAACAAATCAAACGTATAATAGGCATTTTCGTCAAATTCAATAAAATTTATTAACACAACAATATCATATTATTGCATCGGCCATTTAAAAACATCATATTCCTCAGTTATCCCACATAATGTTGCTATGGAATAGTTAAATAGATTTACAAGGCAAAAAATATAATTAACAAGAAAAATACATACATGTATTTGTATATTCGGTATGACTGGGCCTCCCTAACTCAATTCCTGCGCGAGGCCTAGTCACACTGACCACCATTTTGTTTCCACAGCCAGCTGTGTAAAAACGACACTCGCGCCGCCTACCGAAAAACTCGGATGCCATGAAATTGACACAAATATTTCAAGTGCCTACGAAAACTAGGCTATTTTCAGCAGGCGTAAACTTTTGATCGTATTAGAACTATTACATTTAAAAATGGAGGTCACTGTGTCAGAGCCTTGCGATGTCATCAGGGTAGTATTTGTAACCCATCTGCACAAAATCTGTCGCATTGCACATTTTTCAAAAATGAGATAATGCAATATTGCTAAGGAGAACAAGTGGACTATTTACATGGTTCACAAATTATGAAAATACAATTGTTATAAAAAAAGAATCTCACCTGCTCAATTTGAAAAGTTATTGATTCTAGTCTGAGTACATGTGTCATTAAACTTGAAGACTCGTTCTTGGCACAATGCATTACATGGACGTATACCCACTCTAGCATCCAATGCACCTGAAAAAAATAGTAGACAAACATAAGAATTTTGTAAGATAAAATGCTGATGTCTGGACTGGCATTGATGTAGTATTGTACCAAACTAATGTCTGGCGTGAAAACGATGATGAACTCCTCAACTATGAACATTGTAAATATTACAGCCAGTGATGATCTGTTTCAATTGGCACATGATTAATCTAAATGAAAAGTATTATAATTTAATTCCCAATATCAATGATTTTATCGACTAATAAAACAGATTAAAAAGAAATAAAAATGACTGTTGTCATACTTAGTGGTATAAGGATTAAATCAACTAGCAGGATTGCAGAGTGTGCCACAGGCACAGCACATCAATAGGCCTTATTTTAATCCAAGCCAGATCAGCAAATAAAAACTGTAAATCTATAATTTAATTTTTCAGCCATAATTGATTGATCATATTCATAATAAATCATTATAATTGGCGATATTAAATGACTGATAATCGACTATATCGTTAATCAATCATTGGTCACATTACTCAATCAAATAAAGATTTGTACTTTATTTGATTGAGTGATGTTACTGATGATCAATTAAAGATATAATCGATTATCAGTCCCATTACTCAATCAAATAAAGATTTGTACTTGTAAAAAATATTTGGGTAATTTATAGGAATCATATATTGTTTTAATGATCGTAACTATAAAGATAATATTTCGAAGTGATAAACATTGTTTATTGAATTGTTTAACTTGAATTTTTAGTATAATGTTAATGTTGCATAAAATTTGCTACAATATTCATCATTCTTTACTAATCAGATATTACATGGGAAAACACACACCTGGAAAATAAATTTTTCTACAATGTAGAAGAACAACTGTTCAGAAGTGCTTGATGGTATTAGTCTTACACCAGCATTTCGTCTTCTGCCTCTTATCGGGACACTAGGTGATGTCAACACAGGTCCACTACATGCACTTTTAGAGGAAGGTTTTCTGGATTTCTGAAAAAGGGCATTACATGTGGTAAGCCTCATTATATCATATGCCAAATAAATTTAATTATATGTGCATCATTCAGTTACTGGTATATACATTAGTATTCTTTAGGTCAATCATGTTTATTAAGTGGAACTATATCACTGATAGAAAACCTTATAGAAAAGACTTTACAGGCAGTTGATATTGTAATTCTAGTTTGGGTCATCCTCACCATAATCATGACGAGGCATTAAGATACAGCATGTATCCATGCATCCAACATTTCAATTCATTTAAATCATACATTAAACCACACTGCCAGAAGTTCCAGTCTGCAATTTATCATCACTTTGCAATTGATAGTATGTATTGACCACTTTGCAAAGTGGCAAATACAAACATCAAACCCCAAGGCAGGGCTGATATTGACAAAGGCCCACTGGCCCGACAAAGTTGGGCCAGTTGTTTGGTCAACTGTGCACAAGTGTACATCCTTTTAACACACAAATTAGGTTACTGAAAAATGAAGGGTGAAGTAAAATGATTGAGGGCCAGCAGTTTTTAAAGCAACTGGCCGTGTGGGCTAATATCTCAATGTTAAGGCGTGCCCAGAGTGATGTTATATGGTCAGTTATTTAGAAATCTCCCAAATAATTCTGTTACATAATTTTTATATATTTGAATATTGGAAACCAATTCTGACCTGGATAAGTTTGGCTAAAGATGCTGCCCTCTGTTCTGCTTTCTTTTCATCCCAATGTTGATGTTGTATCCTATGTGTCAAAGCACATCTATAAAACAAAGCAGGAAGAAGCAGATGACGGCTGCCTTCCCATTCCATCTCCTACAAGTAGAAATAGGTTTTTATTATCTTGCATAAATCACTGTGGATATGATATACATTATAGCTTTATGTTAAGACTTTCAAATTTTGTACTATGACAGATTTCTCATTGGAACTGAGTACATAAGCGAACATTTAGTAAATGAAACAACTAACAGTTGTAATTAAAAATATATATCACATGTAGGTTTAATCCATACAGCGCAGGATCAACTTTAGACATCAGAATGTGACGTCCCGCGCTGAACAAGTAAAAGACAAATAATGGCAGTAGACCCATAAAATAGGTATTCAAATGAAGCAGAAAGAGCTAAAGAAAGACCTTTATGAGATTTCAAATTAAAAAAAAACCTTTGGTCTCTTTGTTTTTATAACAATATTTCTCACCTCCAGATTCAAGACTGCTTCTGGTATGGCTATAGAGCTATTGGCGACATTTAAGCACTGGATACAGAACTCATATTGACAACAACATTGTTCAGTTAACATTAACTTCCCAGAGCTATCAGAAGAGCAACCATTGCACAGGCGTTTCTTTATAGTATTAACTGAAATATCCTTCTCTAAAAAAAAAGAGAGAAAAGAAAAAAAAGATACTTTAAAACGTTTTGTAAAAACAATGCGTCTGTTTTGATATTGGCACAGAATTATACTTGAACGAAATATGATTTTGTGTTTTGTCATTAGAACAACTTCGGTTATGCTGTGATAGCATATCAACTGTATAACCTAGCCTCGCTTGAAAACTCACAGCTTATAACAACAGTTTCTCATGGTTTACAGACAGGAAAGTTGTATTATTTGAATTTTTCAGAAGTAGGTAAGCGGAATAGAATCTGAATTCTAGTGTATTGTGTGATATTTGTCATTTTGTGGACGATTTAGCCGATTTATGACGTTTATTTTACCTAGGTAACCCTGGTAACAGTACATGTACATGTACCTCAAAAATGTAATGAATAAGTCAGGAAATGGTCTGACAGTATGACGGTGACCCGTGTCGGGGCGTGATGAATCAAATATAAAACAAGGTGAAGTTACCAGTGTAAAATACACCATTTAAATTTTTTACAACAATTACCGAAATTGTAGGTGAATTGATTATCAGCAACATGCAAAATAAATTTCAGCAGGACACATGAAAAATTAGCTAGACCCATATAATACATACAGTTTTAAATTATTTCCAAAACAAATAAAATGGCAGTAAAAATGGTCAATTTGTTTGTGATAGATGCTCAGGTCATCATATAACCAACTTGAGATACAATGTATACTTTCCTTCATACACATATGTTTTCGTCATCTGAAGCCGGAAATTGCGTTAGCAATACCAGCTTCAAACAAATGAAAAATAGAAACAATTGAGCAGCACAAGTGTTGAGTTGTCGCTGACACAAGATGAAATTATCGAGGTGAAACCAGATAATGCTTAACCATATGCCCCCAACAGACATGACCCGCTGACCCTGTTTTGGCGTGATGCTTGGCCAGTGTCACACACATTGCGCCAACGTGAAACCAACACAACATTTGATCTCATGGATATTCACGGCCACATTAAGCCCTGCCCACATGTTAGTTTTACCATCTTTTCAATATAAATACATTTTTATTTTAGCACAAGAAAGTCAGTCCCCGTGCTGAAAGGGTTAACATGGACCGATCAATTAAATTGCAGATTTTGCATCTTCAGATTTTCCACTTTTTGATAATTTTGATACAGCAATAAACAATATTTTCAATTGAGATTCACCTTATCATTATATTATATATATACACATACCTTCATTTTGGAGAAGGCATTTGTAGTTTGCAGCATGGCTACAGTTTGCTGGCCAGTGAGCTTCTCTGCGACATTGGAAACACCAGACACTGCCACATTCACACTGAATTACCACTCCTTTATCAAGCAGACCTGCACAGCCCCAATGGTAACAATAAAAATATAGATTACATGTACATCTACCGTAGTAGATACAGTGGAAGTACAGATCTAATCAAGAAAAAACATGTTTATAATATTAGCAACCTTCATTAATTACATATCTCAACCCTTACACTGCTATGGGCGCCAAAAAATAAACCAAGCGCAGCCTGCTGTGGGCGAATATAGTTGCCAAGTAAGAAAAAAAAAATCACTTTCATTTTGTGGTGTCTTTTTATTTGCTCTTTAAATATAGCTAACTGATTGATTTTGTAATATAATGGCTTTTAATATCAGTTGTTCATCAGATCTTTTTTGAACAAAAAACGTGCCAGATATTACTTAGTGGGAAACTGCACATGCTGCAAATTTTATGCAGCAGTGCTAGGGTGAATCACGAATGATTCAGATTAACAGTTCTCAAGATATCCCTTCCAAATGCGAGTGGTGGCGACTATTAAATAAACACATACACACATTAGTTAGTTTTAAGGGGTCAGTATTATGTTTTAGGTCGTCAGCCTAATGACGTTACTACCACTATCTGGCCTACCCTGATGACATCGCAAGGCTCTGACACAGTGACCTCCATTTTTAAATGTAATAGTTCTAATACGATCAAAAGTTTACGCCTGCTGAAAATAGCCTAGTTTTCGTAGGCACTTGAAATATTCGTGTCAATTTCATGGCATCCGAGTTTTTCGGTAGGCAGCGCGAGTGTCGTTTTTACACAGCTGGCTGTGGAAACAAAATGGTGGTCAGTGTGACTGGGCCTCGCGCAGGAAATGAGTTAGGGAGGCCCAGTCATACCGGGTATATCTGGCCTCATATCACGCTTAGATTTTTCGCAGCAAATCAAATTTCGCTTAAAATGGTGTGTTTTACTTTTTATTATTATTTAGGCCATCAATTTTTACTTAAACCATCATAGGATGCTCACCATGACAACAATACATGCCCACCTGTATTCCTATCTGCCCAGGGCCATAAATATTGATTTCAACCCATTTCTAAATGACACAACACCAGTGGGCGTCAGGCTATACAACTCACTCAGGCGTGAGCCCATGTAGAAAAGCGTTGAATCCTAAGGCTGAAATGAGTTTCAAAAACCACAGCCTACATGTTGATGCTGGGGGGTTGTTCACAATTATACCTAGTGGCCATTTTGGATTTTTTAGTGTGAAATTTGTCATGGGTTATCCTTGTGTGATACATTACATAAATATAACAAAATTCAAAATGGCCGCTTAACAGCCATTTTTAAATTGTTTGATCCCAAAAGTTAATCAGGTCATTGGCTGACATAGCTGAACATATTTGCCAAATTAAAAGAAGATCTGATGGCAACTTTTTTTCCTGAAAAGCGCTAACGAGCATTTCTTCTTTTTTTTCTTTCCCAATATATAGCATGAACTAGATTACAGTGATTATATTTACATTATTTATGGTGATAGTTTAATTGATTTAGAATTTTCGAGAAAAAAATATTATTAAATTGTCTACTAAGTTACTGTCCCAGTGCCAGGCCTATGTTTATAATGCTGCAGATGAATACATTACGCTAGCAATATAAGTTTGCTTTCCCTAACATATAATTCAGTATTGTGGCTAGTATTAATGTAAACATTTGTTAATTGAAAATGAACAAAAAAATATTAGTTATGGGTCTCTTTCATAATGTCCTTCTTAGCCATGTCCACTATGTTACCATATTATTTCGTCTATAGATGACACCTGGTGAATAGATTCCGATCATTAATAAATGTTCACTAGGTGCCACTGCATGTATTTTCGCCTAAGCAATATGAATTTTTTACAATTATCAAACGAAAACAGAATTTGCTGAAGATTTTGTAAAGATGAGCCAATAGTATGTTTATTTCCTGTCTGCAAAATTACCATTGTGGACATGTATAGTATATATATTTATCCATCACATCATTCTGAAGTTCAAATGTATCACAACTTAATGCAAACAAGTGGGCAACAATAGAGGGGATTTTTCAGATCCTTAGCACATGTTATCCAAAGAATGTCTACTGAGTTGCTGTCTCCTAAGTTACTTTTGCGGTAACTTAGTATATTTTTTTGGTAACTTAATAGACAAAATGTTAAATACGTCTGCCCCAGTCTATAGTAAAATATAGGTCTTGTCACATTTGTCTTTGATGACATATATATCTTCGTTGTGGACTTAATTTATCTGGTATTGGAGCATAATCGTACATTTTAGACTTGAAGGTAACTTAGTTGTATTCTATAATTGTCCACTGTGTTACCATTTGTCCACTATGTTACCTGAACAAAAAGTGCTTATTTGAAATGAATATCGATCTGTATATCCACATACACTATATAGTCCATAAAACAGTGTATATGGTGCGTCACCATATAGGACGGCTCAATATTAAGTAGTTTTTTATTCGCTTAAACACATTGAAGAGTCATTTGCTGAAACATTATATTTACGTAAATGTAAATGTTTGAGCCTCATTTTTATAAATCACATGACATATGACCTCTTTTGTATGACCATAACCATGACCATGACATTATTTCATGCAGAGGGACACCATGGCTATGTTTTGCAGTCATGCAATATATTCACAGTCTATAAACAATGTAATAGTTCATTAGGCAGTTCTCCGTAACTTAGTGGACATTTCTTTAATATTTTTTTACACGTCAGTTTTGAAAGTATACTCAAAACCAACCAAAATGATTGGTTAGCATGGAAAACCATTATTTTGTATTCTTGGAAATGTGATTAATGAAGTAGCATACATGTAAAATGAATTCAGTTTAAAAAAATACGAAAAAAATATATCCGAATAGTCTCCTTTTCTCTGGAATGACCCTAATGCAGAAAATAAAAACACTGGTTACAGACATAATTACCTGTGCCTTTTAACCTGACAGCTCTGTTACAATTCTCTTGTGGACACCATTCCCACTGTGGATGACGAGCTACTAGCACTTCTTTTTTCCTATGTTCTAACTGATGATATTGTGCAAGGGACATGCCCCACAACATAGCAACTTGGCCCAAAATAGTAGCACAGTCTTTTCTCTGGAAAAAAATATGGCACATGTATCAAGCTGAAATTTGAATTTTTTAGCAATGTATTTTTTTAAGCCTGCAGTCTAATCTATTTTACTACTTTAATAAATTTGGACATAAATCAAGCCATAACACAGATGAAACTATAAAGAGTTGTTAGGAATTATTAAGAAGAAAGCGGTCTTCTGACACTGACAATATGCCATTTCAGATGTGCAAAATGTGGTTACAGGACAGTCTATTTTATATTACCATTATTCCTTAGTGATCATGCAAGGTTTCTGAGTTGTTGAAGACATGCTCCAAGTTAGAAGAATTTAGTAGTATCTAAAGTTTCTAATACAAAAAAGTCTAAAAGTCAATCCATTTTTTTAAATTTTATTTCTGCAAGAAAATTGGTAGCGTCTATCTTTTTAAAAAAATCACTCGCACATCGCAAATTTTTATAATTTCTCACTACAGTAGTTATTTGTTATAGCATGAATTGCTACTACATGAATCGGATATAACACAAATCGGATATAACAATGATCAATCCCAAAATTGTACACTATGTTTTTCACTACTTTCGAAGTGATCATGAGTTCTCGAGATATGTGTAGTGATAAAAAAATATTGGGAATAGAGGTGGCTGCAGGGGATATTCACTGAAAAAATACACCTGGGATGTATAATTAATGAAAAAACTTGTTACAATAAACAAGCATGTAAACTGTATATTTGTAAATTAAAATACAACTCACCGGACATAAAAATGAAATTAGGCCTTGTTTCAACTTTTCTGCTAAATATTTCTGAAAGCAACTGTAGCAGAATGTGTGATGACATGGCTGTAATGTCATCATAGGTTGATTGCATGTTTCTGCAGCCATACTATCACCGAAATGTGCACACATTATTTCACATTGTTTTGTTGAGCTTGGGAAAAACGACTTTCTTTGCATAGACTCTGAAGTACTTGGCCGCTGCAAATTCAGCATCTGCAAAAATTATATTTCATTAATTCAAAACATACAGTGATAATTAGGTAGTAAATACATGACATTTATCCTTAGCTTTGGTATCTTAACCCCTTCAATGCGGGATCGACTTTAGTCGACAGAATCTGACGTCTGTAGACAGAATCTGACGTCTGTAGACAGTCTATCCCGCACTAAAAGAGTAAAAATATTTCTAATGGCCGTAGACCCATAACATAGGTATTCAAAAGAATCAGTAAGAGCTAGTTAACGAAGACATATGTGTTATTTCAAATTGAAAAATAGCCATCAATTGATGGCAGGACCCCTTAGCCGCAGGCTCTGTCCATCAATATCAAGAAATAATGAGAAAAAATGACCCCCACTACCACCATGTCCTATTTTTTTTAAACGGCTGCGTCGGCCATTTTGTTTTAATGGATTCATCCCAAAAGTTAATCAGATCATCAGAAATACCTAGAGAACAACCATACCTAATTTGAATGCAATCCAAGCAACGGTTCATGAGTTATCGTGTCCACAAGCTTTTTAGGCGGCCATCTTTTTTTAAATGGCTATGGCAGCCTTTTTGTTTTTAATGGATTCATCCCAAAAGTTAATCAGATCATCAGAAAAACCTAGAGAACAACCATACCAAATTTGAATACAATCCAACCAACGGTTCATAAGTTATAAAGCCCATAAACTTTTTAGGCGGCCATCTTGGAAAATGGCCACTTAGGGCTTGTTTCCCCCAAAAAATATATGGGATGAATTGCGCAGGCACATAGGTCATGTCTGTGAAAAATGAACAAAATTCATCAGTTAACTTTTTAGTAAGAGCTGAATTTCTGACTGCCCGCCAGACCGCCCGCCGGCCTGACCGCCTGCCCGGCTGCCCACCTCTGGTGATCACTGGACCACACAGCCTTAATGGCTGAGGGGTAAAAACGCCATTTGGTTGCGATGTTTTTTACAGATTAATTCAGCGCTTTAAGGGTTGACCCTTACAATGCTGAAATTTTTTATACAAAGTAAGAGATTAAAGATTTTTTTAAATTTGAAATTATCATAATGTCTTTATAGTTGGCTCTTTCTATTCTTATAAAGATGATGAGAAAACATATGTATATCTGCCACCTACAACATACCTGATTTTCATGTGCTGCACCTCGCACATAAGCCTCAGATCTAGTATGTATATCATACTGCCAGTCACACAAAGCATACAGCCAGTCCATTCTGGTGCGACCCAGGCTAGTCACAGCCGGACAACAACTTGTCGAAGTAATAGATGGTCTTTCTAACAAACTGAAAATATCAATCACATTAATCATAGTACTTACTGATACTCACATATGGATGTGCTGCACTTCAATAATTTCTTCCCTTTAAAACAATTAAAACTAGATGGCTGTTTTTGTCACTAAAATGTCAAAAGAATCCCCGGATTCTCCATTATCCATTTATAATCTCACATTTTGTTTCAATGAAATGGTCTAGCTACCTGCCACGGTTTGCCAGATATCAGGCATATTATCAAGTGAGCTTTTCATTAGTTAGGTGCATATATGTGTAAAATGAAAATATCTATGTTAAGTTCTACATGTATGTAACACCCGCCATACGTAACCTGTACTGCAACCACTGTGCCAGTGCAAGTCGGCCATTTTAAATTTGATTGAGTTGATATTTTTCCAGGTGTGTCCTACCTTAAAATTAACACTTTATTTTATAGTAATGTGGTCTCTATCGAGAGCTATCTCGAGCAGTTTGCCAGATATCAGGCATAATAAAGTGAATAATGGCCGCAGGTCAGCCATTTTGCATTTAATCATTCTGAGATTTTTCAGGGTACATCCGTCCCAAAGCCTCACATTTTGTTTTATAGTAATGGTCTAGCTCTCTGGTATGGTTTTCCAGATATCAGGCATATTAATGTAAATATTGACAATAATTCAGCCATTTTGAACTTGAAGTATTAGACATTTTTCAAGGTACATCTTTCCCCAAACCTTCCAATTTTGTTTTATAGTAACCGTCTACATTGTCTATGCAGTCCCAAAAATCCATTCACACCAATAGCAAACGATTCACACAAAATTATTAGCTCTATCTTTGTAAGCAATACATTTATGATGACCCTTCCCCACTAGAGGGAATGATTCGTGAGCACTAATCATTTGCCCGTCTTATAACAAACACACACACTTTTTACGACGTGTTCACTTTGGAGTGAAGAATTCACGTAAATTTTTCATTCTAGTGTGAAAGCAATTCACGCGAAACACCCACTTGATTCATTGGCGAGTGATTTTCTCAAATCATTTGCTCTAGTGTGATTGGACTTGTAGATAATACTTGTTCTAACCTGGTATCTGTGATACATCTAAGGCAATCTGTGAAGTAGCTGATAATTTTTGAAACCGGGAACACAAAATGTCCTTTTATCGCATGTTTGAATTTCTCATGTATTAATATCTGATCATCAGAGGATAAATCAAACTTCACATAAATCCTACAAAACAGAAATCACTATTAAAAACATACATGTATATTCCACATATAATAAAATAGCTGATATTAAATATCAATAGAAAGATAATTTTTATTACTTACATAGCATTCAAATTTGAAAATAATAGAAGTGCATGTTTTTGAAGTAAATACAAATAAATTGTATTTTATATAGTTAGAAAGAGAAAATCCACAGAATTTCTCATTAAAGATGGTCCCTGCACTAAAAGGGTTGGCTAGGTGGATATATATGTATGGTACGTATAAAATAAAAACAACAAAATATCTATGTCAACTATGTTATGAACACCCACCATACATTGTAGGCCTACCTGCACTACAACCACTGTGCTAAGAATATGGGCACTTAGTGGAAACATTGAGCATGTTACATTTAATATAATCCAGGTCCGATCAGACATCTTTTGGAAATTATATTTATATTTATAATCGATCATCATAATTGGTGTGCCAAACGACCCATCATCGATTTAATCGATCAAAATAAATACTGCTGAATTTACATTCAGTGACTTTATTAATTCACATAATTTTTCATGTATACATATGCATAATACACCACTTAATTGTAATAAAATAAATTCAAGTCATAGAATAGTGTTTTGATATATGGACAATTAAATTTTAAGTGTTTTTTTGTTGATGGAAAAATGTTGAGATCTGCCTTACCATGCCATTTGATATGGTTGCGTTGTCTTCATTTCAACATTCTCATCACATAGAGCAAAAAGTATCACAGCAATAGGATCTTCTAGTGGTGTTATTTTTACCCGGTTATCTCCAGGCACATAATTTGACACATCAATTAAGAATCTTCGGGGATAAGATGAACATTCTAAATAGTTACTGCTGTATTTCTTATATAGATTATTATGTTGTATGGAAACAGGTTTCAGCTTGGCGATTAATGGAGGAAGTTGAAACATAGCCACGTCCTGCTTAGCATTATTGGTGGTAGTCTGAGCATCATCTAGTGATACATTGTTTATAACTGATACTTTATCTTTAAAATTTGTTGATTTCTCATTTCTTTCAATTTGATTAGCTTTGTTCCTTACATATCCCTTGTCCCCACAACTACAGGTGGTCAATAGTCCACTGATAGGCCTCCTACATTTCTCACATTGTTTTCCAGCTCTGTGTGAATTGTCATCAGGTTTCATACACATTGTTCTCTTGCTACATTTCCCTTTACATTTCTTTAGTTTAATTGTCTGGCTTGTTTTCCTGGTACTTAAGAGAGCATCTACGAAATGCCACAAAGTCACTTCAGTTTGCTTCACATCCACGATGTTCATGTCATCTCCTTCACTCTTTTCTGAATCACTAGCAGTAAAATCATCAGCGAAAGGCATCGAAGTCATAAACAAAACATTTTCTTGAGGATCAGATGGTATACATTGAACAACAGGCTGTATTGATCGTATTTTTTCAGATCTCTTTTTTAGAGCTCCTGGTGGCAGTCCAATTGGGGTGGAATACATAGGAGGCAATCTCTTTCTAGGTTTTCTCTTCTTTTTTTCTTGAAGCATGTACCTACACTCATTAGAAATATGATGTTGCCATAAATTCCTTTTTTCTGACTTTTTCAACCCACATTGAACTGCACATAAAAAGAGTTGGTAAAAATCATTAGATATGCCTGTCAGAGAAAATTAAGTAAAAAACAACAGGCCTACAAACATTTCAAAATTATCATTATTTTCGACACTTTATAGCCTAGTAATATAATAAATTATCAAAACAGCAATTTAACTGATAAAAAGGATGCATCATGATAAAAAGACAAAAATCTTGTTTCGATTGGGAATAGAGATTGTTCAAACATTGTTCAACTGACACTTTTGAATCAATGCATGCATGAATGTGTTTGCCGTGGTAATACAGTGGCGCATCCAGACTATGAGAGGGGGGGGGGGCGTACACCCTCCTTTTTGGTGAAAATATTTCATCTTCATGCATACATGTACTTTGGACTAACACAAAGTTAACATTCTCTTTTTTTCAGCCAAAATGTAGCATCCTGGATTCGTCGCTACAGTGATACCTGGATATTTATTGTAGCTGGCAGGGACGATACATGCATATGCATAATAATATCTAAGTACTGTTTTATGGCATTTTTACCAGTGCTAATGCTCAGATCCAAATATGTTCTTAATAATCAGAGATCTAGTGTTTCACCATCAGATTCTTGAATAAAAAAAAATTGGGAATCAAGTACCCCGGTAATATCTAAATACTAACCAGATTGTACATTTGGGCATTTGGCCATATCTCTACTTTCAAATGATCCACAATGAACCTCATAAGTTGCGGTAATCCTGAAACAGAAAAATGTGCTATCAAATGTTTAAAAAAAGGCTCGATCATTGAATAAAACCTGTTGAATAGAACAAAACCTGTTGATTTGAATTAGAATACATTTAACGATTTAACAAATTTGCTGCTAAACTTCATTTATTTTTATTTTTATTGAAATGTGGCAGTTGTATAAATTTACATGTACCACTAAATTTATCCTACATGACACGGGTTAAGGTTGCAATGGAAAATAACATTCTCTGCAGAAAACCTATTTGATAAATGTACACAAAAATTGAAATAATGCCAGCAGATAAAATGAGCAGTTAACAGTGCTTTAGGTAGGCTACTATGATTCTTTGAACAGCTGTTTTAGAACAAAAACTGGTAATATATTGTGTTTTTTCAGGGCTGAGCTTGCACATATTTTAAGGTACTTCAAATGCCACCCATGGGTAAACCGGTTTAAAAGCTGCTGGATTTTATATAAAACAATTACAGAAAAAATAGCTTTTATCTACTAGTACTTTATAGATGCATGTATTTATGTTATTTTAAGAAGACCAATGGAATTGATTAGTTTTACAAGAGATGGAAATGCTACCCAGGAGGAAGGTTAGTCCCAGTTAACTACATGTACTGAGCGTTTAAAAAATCTTGATAGAATGGTAATAAACTTTCTTCTTGTAAATCATGATCACAACAACATTGCCTTACTCATGATTGGTGTTTAATTTGATTTTGAGTTCTTCAATAATTTAAGAAAATGAAAACTAGTGCTGTTTTTTTCAATAAACCGTCATTAGTTTTTTTTCGAAATTTCATTACGTGCCTCATTGGAGTTTGAAAAATAGCTTAAAGTTTAAAAATGGGCTTAGTTTTTTTTTTTTTTTGTGCCCTCCCTTATTAATATCACAAAATTCTGTTATTAAGCAATTTAGTCTGCTGATCAAGCTGATAAAATACACTATTCGAAAAATTCTAATTAAAAAAAATATTTTTAAAAACATTTTTGACACGTGAAAAGTTGCCTTTTAGGCAGGTGGCTGCTCATAGGAGAATCATTTGTATAGGAAATTTAGGGGAATAGCCAAGTGGCTCCCCATAGGAGGTTGGCTGCTCATAAGAGTGGCTGCTCATAGCAGGTTCTACTGTATAAGAAACCAGGAATATCCAAGTGCAACCCAAACAACTCTTATGCTTTTAAAGCCAGAATTTCATGTACTTGTTGGTTTACAAACAGAAAGCATTAATTTATGTTTACATAATGGTACATCAAAATTCAAAGTGATCACAATTTTTCACTTGATTTGGAGTGATTGTACATTTTTTTAAAGGTTTCTGTTCAATTCTATGAAAGGGGCTAATTTACATAAAATACTGTTATTTCAAAAAATGACTTTAGTGAAACAGCAGCCCCAAAACATTTAATAGAGGGTTTACACTAATTATTGTTGAATATAAACTATATTTTTTTTATTTCTAACATCTGCTTTTAATCTTATAACATCAATAAATAGCAAGTGAAATTCTCATTGATATTAGTATTTGAATGCTAAATAATCATTATCTTTTCACTGAGTTCATGGAATTGCCTGGATCTACATATTAATAGTAAAGATCTGTAAAGTGACCAAAAAATTAAACATTTCAGCGCGGGACCGTCTTTACACGTCAGAATCTGATGTCTGCAGACATCAGATGTTGACGTTTATAGATGAGATGGTCATCGTACTGAAAGAATTAGGACATTTATAATGGCTGTAGGTATATATATATATAGGTATTCAAATAAATCAGAAAGAACTAACTAAGATATTTATGATGATTTCAATTTTAAAAACAAAATCTTTATTCTCTATCATGTCTATGGTTTATACATAAATAATTCAGCAAGGGTTGAATTTTAGTGGTGAAGATCACCTACTTTTGAGAGAGATTCCTGTTGAAAGTTGAATGCTGAACATCCTGTTTGAAGCTCTCCATTGAGGAAATGTAAGGATCAACTGGAGAGCGTGCTTTCTTTTTTTGAATCTCTGAATTTACATTTTTAAGCTTAATTCCCCTGCGCCTGTACCTTCTACGTAGCATCTGAGCATCTTTATACTCTGTATTTGTTAGACTGTTACTAGGCGGTCTGCCTTTATTTATTTCACAATGAGCACTTCTCTGTGTTCCTCTGTGTTTACTGTTATGGTAAATTACATGTTTTGGTTGATGATATAGAGCGTAAAGACGAGCTTCTAAAGGGGACACCTCCTTTAATTCCTGCAAAAATTTGGTACTATTTGTGTCACTATCATTACAAAAAAAGTTATTATATGGATTTCCGCCAATCTCCACTAGTGTAGACCTGATCTCAACAAATTTAACATCTGCTGTAGCTATAATCTTATTAGAAGATGCAGCTTTCGTGAGTTCTATTACTTGATACCTTAGGATATCTTTCAATTCCCATCTATAATTTTTGTTAAGAGAATACGCAATTCCCAATTGTGGAATGTAATCTTCATAATGTTTGAGAGTATGTAGTTCTTCCCCATATATCTGACTTTGGAGGTTACTTTTCTCTCCCATGCAATTGTCCATAACCTCTTCGATGTTGCTGTTCCAAGCATCTTCATCAACATTCCCAGTACATTCATCGGCAAATGTATTTTCTCCTTCAGTGCTTTCATCATCAGATAATTTTTGAAGTGATTCTATTTGTGTCTGTCTGAGAGATGGAGATATAGCTGAACGTGTGATTGTCCCAGGTTTCTTGAAGTGTAATCTGTTAAAACTCCTGAGAGTATTTCCTGTGTTAAAGCCATACTTGCATTTCTTTTGCACCATCTTGTCTTCACACACATTTTTGTTCTCTTATTCTCTTCTGTTGATCTGAAAGTCAAATAAAAAATTATCAGGCACAGCTCACAGCCACTAATTATGGTTCAATGCCAGGGCCAGGGCAGGGCATCAAACCTGACAAGGCAGCTGGTCCTGACTCACTCCCTGCAACAGTATTGGAGGAGTTGAGCCATGAAATAGCTCCTATCCTCGAGCTTATATATATATATATAAATCCGCATTGCCGCTTTCAATTAATCCGCAATACAGGAATTTTGTCTCTATATCTAGCCTAACCCCTAACTGGTAAGTGCGCAGCACAAAAATTTTAAAAAGTTTTTTAGTTTCAGTCTATAGACATGTTTACATCATATGGTCATATTACCCCTTTCACTCCCATACGGCCCCTGAGGGCCGGTGAAATATGACGTCATTTTTCAAATGCCCATATTTTGCATTCACATGGCCTTTAATTGCCACAATACATTTAAAATTGTATAATTTCGGTCAGAATACATTGTGCAATGTTTAATTAGTTCGATAAAAATTAAAAAAATATATATTTACCTTCTATTCCATTCATATCTCAACTTTGATTGTACTAACCCTTTGCCTCTCAAGTTCATGCCAGGACCCAGGGATAATGGTGGTCATTTAATGGAAATGCACGTGTTTTGGTAAAATGGCTGTAACTGTGGATCTACAAGGTGTAATAAACATATGCACACATGTGGGATTCGGCAGCGGCGGGCTTTTGTGAGCATGCAACATTTTGGTCAGTCAAAGGTCACCTCAAGGTCATTGCAAGGTCAAAATTTCATAAATTCGAAAAAAAATTATACAAGCCAAGCCATATTTTTCACTTCTGGATAGGCGCGCAATATATAGGAACATATGTGTGACCGTTCCCCAGAATCATGCGAAGTGAAATGACCTTGAACGGGCCCAGAGTACCTGAAGAGTCTAACCACATCCCATACTAATAATGATACCCATTTTGAAATCCTCAAATGTCTTGCAAGCCTAGCGTTAGCTACTGAAATTACTCCTTTTTTACATTTTATTTCGAAATAATGAAATATTTCGCATGGATAGTGTTAATGGTTGTTGACGTATATACCTATAGCAACGACAGCTACTGATCTTATATTGAGGATTCGTTGTGTAACATGTTCCACGGACATCTTACAATTCTATTAATATGTGAATATATAATTATTCTATATTAATTTGATCTCGGGCGTCTTGAAAATACACAATACATAAAATTGGGTAGGGGCCTACTGTTTCCATGGAAACCGTTTCTAGGGAGTAGGAGTGCGTCTTCGAGAGGTATGATAAAAAGCTTGTGTTGATCCCCCAAGTGTTCTCCATGTGCGTAGAAATTTTCATGTGTATTGTAATAACCGTTTAAAAGATATTGTAATATTTGTATTGAGTTATTATTTTTATTCAAATTTCATTAAAAAACTCGGGCTGGAAAGGGTTAGGAAGCCAAAAAAAATCACAAATTTTTTGATGATTTTAGACCTGGGGCCGGGCATGTCCCTTTTACTTTTATAGTTTTGATTTGCACTTTTTTTGTTAGACTAAACTTCTAAAGTTGACTGCACAAATTTCACGTTTTTAATTTTGCGCAACCAACATTACCGGCAAACAATCTTTGGATCTTTAATTGTCAAGAGTGATTGCTGTATTACATGTAAAATTATGTAGGCCTATTAGCGTTACATCGTTGGGCCAGTGCCCGTGGATTGGTGGGCGATAATTGGATAAAATAATAAAAACGTGACTGAACAGAACTCTCTGGTCGGCAAGTAACAATGACCAATCAACTCTGATTTTAAAAGGACACTTTAACTGAAAGTTTATTGAAATACCTATTGTTCTATGGAGACAATGCTTAGGCCAGACTGTAATATCTAACGTGTTAACAAAGTAATAAATTTTTTATTTTTATTATTGTTTTCCTCCTACACTGGCCATGGCGACAGATCTCATGATGGCAAGCTCCGGAATTATATTAAATGCAGAGTCCTATTTAGTGAATTGTCGCAGGGCAAGCACAGCAAAAACTTGTGAGCGTCATCTGGTGATTGCACTAAAAACTTAGCACTAAAAACTACGCCTACAATTGATATTAGGCAAAACCAAGCTGTGATGATATCTTCGTTGTGTAGGCCTACGTGCAGAGCAGAAACTTCCACTACAAAATATTTAAAAAAAAACAGTTTATATATATAGCCTACATATAGGCCCATGACGTTTGGGAGTGATGAAAAATAAAAATGATTCACTGTAGCCTATCCCTCCGGAGGGGCACAGTGAATCGGCTCCAAAGAGGAATCGACGGAGCAATGTGCTGCCTAAAATTGTCCAGCACGAACACCACCATCCGTCATTATCACAACCCTCAACCACAATACCATTATACCAAAAATCACCACCATCATGCACCAACAACCACAGGCACCACATCACCACTTATAATCACCACAACCATGTAGGCCTACCACCAACAACAGTCACCACTTACAATCACCATGCACCACCATGCACCACCAGCCACATTTACCCCATCACGACACCTCCCACAATCACCACCACCATGCACCACCGACCACATTCACTACATCACCTCCCACAATCACCACCACTATGCACCACCAACCACAATCACCTCCCACAATCACCACCACCATGCACCGCCGACCACATTCACCACATCACACCCAACAATCACCACCACTATATGCAACGTAGGGCCTACACCAACCAAAATCACCTCCCACAATCACCACCACCATGCACTACCAATCACATTCACCACATATCACCTGCCACAATCACCACCACCACGCACCACCAATCACAATCACCTCCCAAAATCACCACCATTATACACCACCAACCACATTTACCACATCACCTAGCTTCAACAATCACCACCACCATGCACTACCAACAACAATCACCACTACCATGCACCACCAACCACATGCACCACATCACATAGGCCTACTACAATCACCACCTCCATAAAACACATTCACCACATTTCCTCACACAATCACCACCACTGAGCAGCACCAACCACAATCACCTCCCACAATCACCACCACCATGCACATCCAACCGCATTCACCACATCACCTCCCACAATCACCACCACCACGCACCACCAACCACAGTCAACCCCCACAGTCACCACCAATATGGACCACTAATCACATTCACCTCCCACAATCACCACTACTATGCACCACTAACCACATTCACCACACTACTTCCCACAATCACTACCACTATGCACCACCGACCACATTCACCACATCACCTACTACAATCACCACCACCATCAACCACATTCACCACATCACCTCCCACAATCACCACCACTATGCATCAGGAAGCACAATCACCTCCCACAATCACCACTGCTATGCACCACTAACCACATTCACCAAATCACCTCCCACAATCACCACCACTATGCAACACCAACCACAATCACCTTCCGCAATCACCACCACTATGTACCACTGACCACATTGACCACATTCCGTCCCACAATCATCACCACAGTGCAGCACCAACCACAATCACCTCCCACAATCACCACCACCATGCACCACCAACCGCATTCACCACATCACCTCCCACAATCACCACCACTACGCACCACCAACCACAGTCAACCCCCACAGTCACCACCAATATGGACCACTAATCACAGTCACTCTCCACAATCACCACCACTATGCACCACCAACCACATTCACCTCCCACAATCACCACTACTATGCACCACTAACCACATTCACCACACTACTTCCTACAATCACCACCACTATGCACCACCAACCACATTCACCACATCACCTACTACAATCACCACCACCATCAACCACATTCACCACACCTCTCACAATCACCACCACTATGCATCAGCAAGCACAATCACCTCCCACAATCACCACTGCTATGCACCACTAACCACATTCACCAAATAACCTCCCACAATCATCACCACTATGCAACACCAACCACAATCACCTTCCACAATCACCACCACGATGTACCACTAACCACATTCACCACATTACGTCCCACAATCATCACCACTTTCACCTCCCACAATTACTACCACCATGCAACACCAACCACATTCACCACATCACCTCTCACAATCCCGACCACTATGCACCACCAACCACAATCACATCCCACAATCACCACCACTATACACCACAAGCCGCATTCACCACATCACCTCCTACAATCACCACTATCATGCACCACCAACCACAATAACCTCCCACAATCACCACTACTATGCACCACCAACCACAATCACCACATCACATCGGGCCTACTACAATCACCACCACCATAAATCACATTCACCACATTGCCTCCCACAATCACCACCACTGTGCAGCACCAAACACAATCACCTTCCCCACCACCATGCCCCACCAGCCACATTCACCACACCAACTTCCACATTCACCACCACTATGCACCACCAACCACATTCACCTCCCACAATCACCACCACTATGCACAACCAATCACAATCACCTCCCACAATTACTACCACCATGCACCACCAACTACATTTACCACATTGCCTCCCACAATCACCACCACTGTGCAGCACCAAACACAACCACCTTCCCCACCACCATGCCCCACCAGCCACATTCACCACACCAACTTCCACAATCACCACCACTATGCACCACCAACCACATTCACCTCCCACAATCACCACCACCCTGCACCACCAACCGCATTCACCACATCACCTCCCACAATCACCAATACCACGCACCACCAACCACAATCATCTCCCACAGTCACCACCACCATTCACCACCAACCACAATCACCACATTACTTTCCACAATCACCACCACTATGCACCACCAACCACATTCACCACATCACCCACTACAATCACCACCACCATCAACCATATTCACCACATCACCTCCCACAATCAACACCACAATACATCACCAAGCACAATCACCTTCCACAATCACCACTGCTATGCACCACTAACCACATTCCCCACATTACCTCCCACAATCACCACTACTATGCAACACCAATCAAAATCACCTCCCACAATCACCACTACTATGCACCACTAACCACATTCACCACATTACGTCCCACAATCTTCACCACTTTGCAGCACCAACCACAATCACCTCTCACAATCACAACCACCATGCAACACCAACCACATTCACCACATCACCTACCACAGTCACCACCACTTTGCATCACCAACCACAATCACCATACCAGAACCTACAATCACTACAACCATCCACTACCATTTACAACCATTTACAACACAATGGTAACACCATCAGATGTCACATAACTCCAAATACATATTAACGCCATTTCAATACCCTCGTATGGAGATGCCATCAGTAACATATATACCTAATTCGGGTAAATTGCTTGATCATGTTCATAACACCGTTTTTTGACGGAGGTTTGATTTTCTAACAAAAAAAACCCTTGAAAAGAAATACCTATAACTGTTAATTCATTAACATCATTTTCAAAAGGAATATCTCACCGGGGTACAGTGAATCACATTGGTTAGGACACAGTGAATCGCGAGGCACAGCGAATCATGATTCACTGTGCCACGATTCACTGTGCCCCATTGTATTCAATAACCTATAACTGGCTCCCCAGGTCACATGCAGCTTAGATGTCAAAGAAACACTTGTTCAGTATTGTGTCAAATAAACACTCTAAACATTGCAATACTAATCAGTTAATACCTCTCAATAATCTACATCACACGACACACAAATCCAAGTCACAAAAAAATACTTTTGGTGGATAAAAACACACTTTACTTCGCTATATTCCAGGTAGATATATTTTGATCTTCCTTTAATGTTTCAAAAATGGGTAATCCCCAAATACAAAAAAGTGATGACGTTACGTCGTATATTCTCGCTGTCAATATTCTATAAATAGCCTTTGATTCACTGTGCCCCGTGATTTACTGTGCACCAGTTTCCCCCACCCATATAATAAACGTTGGCCTACACAATAATCTTGGTAGGCATATGAGGAGTTTCACAATAAGTTTAAAGATAGGACGGTTAGGTGCAGAACACAAGTGTCGAGGGCAAAACCACTAACTGATATAAAACACATACATTTTGTGGTTTGCCAAAATTGTGCAGGTTACTTAAAATAAAATAACATAAAATTTTATTCTGATTGAGTTGGTGCTGCTAAAAAGATGCCGTTTGGTGACTACAGATGTGTTTATAGCAACTGCAGTTTTTTGGGATGGGGATAAAACTATTTCACTTGGTAGATTATTCCACAGTTGTATGGTCTGGTATTTTCCTTGGGAAAAAAATAAACTTGAGGGATTTTGTGCTATACACTGTATGGAAAGAAAGAACAATTTGTTCCGGTAACAGAATGTATCTGTAGAGATGTAAGAGTTCTGTAGGGAGACGGATAAATTGCAACAATGTTATTTTGAATTTTATATAGCATGGTCAGGCGAAGGCAGTACAGTCGCTGGGCTAATGTAGGCCACTGGAGTAGACCTACGTTGTTTCATCATGTCTGACACGCTACTAGTGCTATGGTATATCAGGACATACCTTGCGCACGTCTCTGTACCATCTCCACCATTTGTACTGCGACTTGTGTAGGCCTATGTGGACCCCACACACTATTCCAGGCGGGGACGTAGTCCTGATACTAGAGCCTTGTAGCATATGCTTTTGTCTTCATATGTTGCGACCGTGTTTTGATGACATTGCGTTTCACAGAGCCCAACATCTGGTTTGCCTACCCAGCAAACACGAGTCATCCACCCTATGTTGGACCAATGTTGGTCCACCGTCTACGACGCTGGATTCATTGATCCAATATTGGGTACCGGTAGATATTCCGTGTTTGCTGGGTTGCCTGTTACCTGACCTGATATAGGCGTATACTTGGCACAAAAAGAAACGCAACAAATTAAAAATAAGCAAATAAGCTTATTTCGTGTAATTTTGTCAAAACCATTTGATTGATTGAAATAATGTTGGTGTGCATGGCCCCTACCCGCATTTTGTGATTTGATCTCAATAACAGACAAATGACCTTCAAATTGAAGAAAGTTAACTTTCAAGGTGATGCCGAGCCAGCTAACTATAGGCCTAATGTGAAATTAAGCAATTATGCGGGCTGAGTTGGGGGAACAAAAAGTCCTTTTTCAGATTAAGTTTAAGTTCATTTGTTCAAAAATGATGGGTTCATGAAAATGCCTCGTATTACAATTGTGCAGCCTGAGCCTGTTTCTCCATGTAATGCTATATGGTGGAAGCTTGTCTGACTACGGCTCAAATTGTCAAAAAACAGGTTTGAAATAGGCCTATTAGGATTTAACACCAGATTTCAAGATACCGAATATAACCTCTAAATAGGCCACAGCTGAGCAGAAATGATAAGGACAAATAATGCGCAGTGCTGTACAAAAACATGTGTTTCTGCACATACACTAACGTTACGTGCCCGGTCAGGGCATATTTCCCCCTGGAACCGCACATTTTATCTTATAGTAATAGGCTAGCTACTGGCCAGTAGGCCTACAGTTTTCCAGATATTACGCATTCCAAAGTCGATAATTGCCACATGTCGGCCATTTTATTAAGTTGAATTTTTTCAGAACATATCTTTCCCCAAAACCGCACCTTTTGTATAATAGTAATGGTTTAGCGATCTGACAAAATTTTCCAGTTATTAAACATAGTAAAGTCAAAAGTGGCCGCAGGTTTGCTATTTTGAATTTAATCAAGTTGAATTTTTGTATGGTTTATCCCTACCTGACACTTCAAATTTTGTTCGATAGTAATGGTCTAGCTATCTGGCACGGTTTCCCAGTTATTATTCATAGTTAAGTTAAAAGTAGCTGCAGGACGGCCATTTTGAATTTGATCAAGACGAAATTTTTATGGTATATCCCCACCTGAAACTACACATTTTGTTCAATAGAATGGTCTAGCTATCTGGCACGATTTTCCAGTTATTACGCAAATTGAAGTCAAAAGAGGACGCAGGTTGGCCATTTTGAATTTGATCAAGTTGAATTTTTTTTATAGTATATCCCTACCTGAAACTGCACATTTTGTTCATAGTAATGGCCTAGCTATCTGGCCTGGTTTTCTAGATATTATGCATAATAAAAAAATAATGGCAGATAATCAGCCATTTTGGCCATCATGACCTAGTTTGTGTCCGCATCTTGCCCAATTTCGAACTCATCCGAGCTATTGGTGAAATGAATATATGGTATAAAGTTTTGAGCGATACATGGAGAAATGTTATGTGAATCGCGTTAACGAGATAATTTGTCGATCGGGAAAAGGTCAAGGTAATAGGGGTCACAGAAAGGTCAAATGTAAAATTAATCAAGCTTTAGTCATGATTAACCTGCATCCTATGTGAAGTTTAATGTGCATTCCAGTTACGCGAAACAAGTTATATATAGTGCTAAAAGTGGTGGACAGGCGGACGGACACGGTCTATTGTCCACAGGAGCCATTTAATAACATTAATTACAAAAGCCATTGACACTACATCTATTAGCTATCAACCTTTATGGCTATGATGCTGGAGGGGATACATTCCCAGATTTTGTTCACAAAAAAAACTGTGAGTGAACATTCTAGTTAAAATACTGGTAGTAAAAAAGTTTTTTAAAGAAATATGCCATTGTAAAATGCATATTCATTTCGGACAGGGTGTATGGCTGTTTAGACTATTTGGGCTCCTTTGCGTTCTACTTTATTCAATAAAAGTCAGGAATTTTTAACAAAAACCTGTATTGTTAGGAAAAAACCCTTTACTTTTAAAAAATGTAGGCATGGTCAGAAAAAAGTCAATGATTTTTGTCATATAAGTCCCCTAACTTGACTTCAATTTTACCAAAGAAATCTTGGGAAAATGCTTCTCGGCACCTTTTCCCTCAGATCCTGCATTTGCTTGATATCTACCCACTTCACATCCGATTTGGGTCATGGTCTCTTTTGGTCATGAAAATTTAGTAAACAAGAGCGCTGACTTTAATGATATCAAGTGCCAATAATTAAAGTCAATATGCTTCAAAGTCAAAGGTTAAACATTAGGTCAAAAGTCATAACCCCTAAAAGACACATCTACATCCCCCCAAGGTATGTGTGTGTGCAATATGAAAACAATCCAGCAAACTCTTTTCGAGATATCGTACGAAAACTATATGCAATATGCAGCATGCAATATGAAAATAATCTGGCCAACAGTTTCCGAGATATCGTCAGGAAGTGAAACATGGATGCACGACTGCACGGCCAGACATTGTGATGACGAAGGAATTTTTACTTGGACTGAAAGCGACATTTATGTTGCATTTGCAAAAAAACATTTGTTAGGCCTACTACTTGAAACACTATTGAAAGATTTCAGCTGACATGTTACTGTTATTTTAATATATAGACCTACATCGAAGATAAGTGGAATATTTCAATTTTTATGTCAAAGTATAAAGCGGAACAACTCAAAAAAAATTACGTGATGACAAATTGACTTTTTCCATCAGTCTGAAAAGTGGGCGGGGCTTAATTAATGTTGATGTAAAATAAAGGTCCGTCAAAAGTCATTTCAATGTCAAAGCCACATGAAAATTGAAAGAGAAATGGTCTTTCGAAAAACGGCCGTAACTTTTTAATAATAAAGGATCCTCTTGGAAAACAATAGTGAGGACGAAAGAACTGCTCTAAGCCCTTCCCACTCCAGGCTATTTTTAGCTGCGACCTAGCAGCTCTAGAGCTCTATAAACGCTGTTGTCTGTCGTCTGTAACACTTCGTTTACGGGCAATTAGTCAAAGTTTCTCTACCAATCAACTTCTAACCTGGCACTAACACTCATGGGGGTTAGGACCAGGGGCCTATCCCACTAACCATCTTAACTTTCTCTTATTTGCATTAGAAAAGTTAGGATCATCCTAACTTTTTAAATGCAAATAAGAGAAAGTTAAGATGATCTTAATTTTAAGATGGTTGGTGGGATGGGCCCCATCTCACAAAAAATCCTAAAACTAAGATCATCTTAATTTTCTCTTATTTGCATTAAAAAAGTTAGGATCATTCTAACTGAAAATAAGGGAAAGTTAAGATGACCTTAATTTTAAGATTCTTTGTGGGATGGGCCTCAGACCGGATTAGTTTTTCACGAAAATAGGCCCATTGTCGGCCATCTGGTGGCCAAAAAAACATACGAAAATCAGCCAAATTTGATGTTTCCAGACGCTAATGTGAAAAGTTCTGACCTATCAACTACTAACCTGGCACTATACACTCATGGGGGTCGGGGCCAGACCTGATTATTTTTTCACGAAAATCGGCACATTATCGACCCACTGGTGGCCAAAAACATTCGAAAATCAGCCAAAATTGACGGTTTCCGTATGCTAATATAAAAAGTTTTTGACTAAAGGACTTCTAACCTTACAATTGCATTTATGGGCATATTATAATCTGCAGAACTGATTAACTTTTTGAGGATATCGGGCCATTTTTGAAACTGATTTGTTTCTCAGGAAAATCGTCGCAGCTACCAGATCCCTCCGATTTGCACTTGTTGTGAGAATAAACAAGGTTTCCCTCTCTTCCCATGATTTAGCACGGATATATTTGGGTATGGAGTTGACAGAGATTCCTATCCCGAAACTATTCGTGCCACGTTCACCAAAAATAAACATATCAAAATATGTTCCATCTTTCAAGTAAAAGATAATACCAAACACAAAAGTGTCTCTCACTACTAACTTAGTTGAAGCTTCAATAGTAAAATTAATCCAATGTTTCCACAAAAAACATGTAGAACACAGTCCGAACTGCAACCAAAGTCCACACAATGTATCAGCATAAGCTTTCACCTACACAGATCTACACAGAGTTATCAGTATGCATAACGAAAACACTCTAGAGCTGTACACTGGAATTTTTGTCATGCAGGTAAAAACAAAACAAGATCTGTAATTAAATATACACATTTATTACAATGATTGTTCTAAATGAAATGTAATGAACAGCCAGCTGCTTTTTGGCAAGTGACAGAACAAAGAGCAGGGCTATAACATTACATCAGTTTGTTGATTGATCCATCACGTCGTAACCTGGGTAGTCACGTGATTTGCAGATGTGTGTTCGCAAGGTAAAAACAGTTATAAATTCCCAAAAGTCGTCCCCCACAAAAAGCAAGTTTTTACATAATACGCTGGACTTTAAGTTCTACTCTGCTTAGCAACTACTAAAACTATAAATAATACAACTTTCCGGCTAGTAAAGCATGATAAACTGCTGATAAAAGCTGTGATTTTGATTATCTTACACCTAGTAATGGGCTGCATGCAGTCGTGGCATAACCCGGGTTATTCAATACATACTGTTGGTATTACATTTACATACATAACATGGGCTAACACAGTAACCCGGGGCACAGTGTGATGGATCAAATTTAGACCGTAACTCCCTATTATTATCCCCAATCTGGCATTGTTTTTAAACTAGCTAGAAGATGCATAATAAAATTATAATACACAAATGTTGATAGCCAACAATTGATCTAAACTTCTCATGATCAAAACAGTTACAAATGGAGCTTTCAAAAGCTTTTATTTACTTCAACCCTAAAATTTGAACAACAAACTTAAGGAATGGATGCAATTCATTATAAAACATATTTGACTTGATGAAATGCATGCACTTGGAATGAGTTGAATTATAAGATTCATCAACATTTTAAAAGTTAACATTATAATGATAAAAAAGGTAATGGTTTGCATTCAAGATTAAAGGGCTGTATCTGTCATTTAGGTCATTTAAATGGCAGATATGATCCTTTACTTTCAAAGGCACCTATTAATGATATCAAATTGATTAAATAGCGACAAATGATTTTTTAACATTTATAATTCTGTTACCTGAACGCACAGTATACATTGGCATCAAACGTCTAATTCACATCTATGCAGATCTACTGTGAATGATGACATACTGTACCAGTTAAACAAACAATAGTATTTACCAGGTGGAATTATAGAACACAAAAAGACCCTTGCACACTTATTCCAACTTCTGTACATGTAAAATTGACGTAGATCTTGTTTCCCATCGTGGGTTATATAATATTATATATATGCTACGCACATGTTAGCTTGCATTGCCTACACCCTTCATCTCATTTTCCCACCATTACTGCCTACACACTAGATAAGAAACACTTCTGTCTTTTCTCAATTTGAACTTATCAACACAAGCTCAATCTGTTGAATAGACGATTTTGACCAAAGAAAGAAGTATAACTTTTAGTCAATTGTACTTTTTTGACAGGCGTTTTTTCAAAGCAACAATTAACTGTGCTAAGTGCACATCAAATGGCATATGTGCATATGTGTAAAAAGTGTTCCAAGCATTTGAAATGTAGATGACAAAGAAATGGGAGATGTTCACAAATCATTCTATTCTGACTATTAGCGTTTTGATAATTCTTGTGATAACCAGTCAAGTCCCTCGTATAATCCTTGTCCTTGTGTAGCGCAGGTGTTCTGGATATACCACTGTAAAACAAAAATAATTTGTATTTGGTTCAGAACAACTTAGTCAATTGATATATATATAGTTCTATATTTATTTAAATTAGATACATAGATGTTGAAAAACTCTTTCTGGTTTTAGATTAGATGCATAGTTGCTGAGAAAATCTTTATGGGTTAAAAAAAACTGTTCTTGGTTGTCCTCTGGTGAGTTTCTACACATGAAGTACACAAACACTTTTTTATACTGTTCTCAGTTCATTTTTTGTACAATCAGAATTGAACACAAAATAAACCAGCCAACCGTCCCTGAAAAACAGTTACGGGACAGCCAAGTCAAACACATCACCAAATAAATTAAACTGACCAAATAAATGGAACTTGTCAGAGAACTTGTTATTATTATCATGGAAAACAAATTTCACATGACATGAAAAAATTCTGAAGTCATTGTGCCAACAAGGAAAGGTTAACGCCGACGGATGTCGTCAAACTTCAATTGCAATAGCCCACCCTTTTGAATTAAAAGGCAGGCTAAGAAACGTGCTAAGTAAATCCCACTGAAACTGCACATTTTGTTTTACAGTAATGTATGATTTAGCTATATGGCACGGTTTACAAAATTGAAGTCATATTGAAGTAAATAATCACTGTCGATAGCACGCCATTTATGACTGATGCGTGGCCATTTGCAAACTAAACTTTGGTGAAATAGACATATTTTCTATGTAAGATCCAAAAATTATACAATATACATGTATATGGTACCTATAAATTTTGGAGCGATACACAGCGAGAATCAGGTAACAAAAAAATTGCCGATCGAAAAAAAAATCGAGGACAGAGGTCACATATTGGTCAAATTCAAATGTAAACTCAATCAAGGTTTAGTAGAGAATAACTTGTATGCAAAGTTTATTGTGCATTCCAGTAATAAGAAACAAGTTATAGCGCCTAAAGTGGAAGACAGACGGATTGATGCGCCGGGTGTCTACAAAAATCATCAACCAAAATTTGAGCTGAGGTCTAAAAAGGTGTCACAGAAATTCGAGCTTACATACATCATACAGCAGTGGTAAAGAAATTATTCACATGCAACCCACTGATGTGGTATTTAAAATACGCTGACAATGTTCAAATTACTCAAAGCTTGAAAATTGAAGACCAATAAAAAAATTCACTTACTGTTCTATTCCGTAAGCTACCCAGACCTAATTTTTCTGTGATTTCAGATGCAGGCATCGCTTGAGGAAGATCTTGTTTATTTGCAAACACCAGTAAAGCTGCATCTCTTAATTCATCTTCCTGTAGCTGCACAAAAAAAAAATCAGTGAGTATTAAACAGAAAAGCTTGCAGTCTTGTTGATATTTTGTCTTCCTAGCAGAAAACATGCAAAAGTTTGCTTTTTTCTGGAAAATGTGAAAGAGTGGAAAAATAAGTCTGCGCTTTATAAAAATTATTTTACAATGAACAAAACGTGAATACTTGACCTGTTGCATCACATTATCCATACAGTCAACCTGACACTGAAGTGCCGTCAAATACAAGGGCTTATTTATTATTTATCTAGCAGAAATTACTGTCCAAGATTGGTACAGGACTAGACACCATTAAACTGATTTGATCTTTTTGCCTGAAGGATAAGAACATTTTTTTGGGTACTTGCCCCCCAATTAATCACTTGCCAGCAAACATATAATAAGTAACAACCCTGACTGTGCTGTGATAATGGAAGCACCCCTTGTTCCAGAATGAAAAAAGATGACTTTGGTAGTTCTACTGGTTCTATCTATCAGTGAGTTGAAATTCTAACCATGGTAAATCAATGACACAAAATTATAATACAAATTTGCTTGAAATCCTGTATTTGGATGACAAATACATTTTTTACGAAGAATTCCTACCTAGAAAACATGACATAAACAAGGTGATTATTTGAATAAAACCAGCAACACCTAAAATGAGGATCCAAAAATTTGTGATTGCCAGCCCAGGTGCTTTAACTTCTTGTTTCATTCAGTGAGTTTTAAAGATAATAAATTTGGCTCTAATATATCCAAGGACTATTCAATTCAAATTACATTCATGTTGGACAGATAAAATTGTAATAGTGCTCGACAATAGGTGATTGGTGGCTATTATAACTTTAAAGGTTTGCCAGATACCAGGCATATTATTGTTAATTTTGGCCGATGGTCGGCCATTTAAGTGAGCCAAAGTTTATAAACACCAAAAAGCGTTCGAAACTAACAGTGGTCCTGTGGCCCGAGACCAGTAAAACTACTGGCGGGCCAGTAAAACCCTCTTAACTACTGGTCCTGCGGACCACTGATATTGAACCACAAATAAATAAGTGATATTTTCACGCTTAGCACAGGCCCAGAGTGAGACCCAGTCCCAAGACTAGCAGACTGGTACCACGGATCGGCGGCGGGATCTCCAGCATGTTCAGTTGGAAGCTTCATGTTTGTTTCAGGTAGCTAGCCCTGAATAAGGCTGCCCGGCCCTTCAAACTTTTTCGATCGCCAGCAGGATTGAATGCTCAGGTGTGTTTGTTTGTTTGGTTAGCTAGCCCTGTAATTGGGCTGCACGGGCCTTACACAAATTGTTGCTTGCATCTACCCAGCTAACTTAGCATACAATGTCAATCTCGCCCTAATAAACATGATAAAACTAAGTAATACTCTCTAAAGGCTATTTCATTCACAACTTGTCGATCTCGTCCCACAGCAATACGAGTGACACTGTACCAGCCTGTCAGTTATCTGAGGTCTCGATTGACCATGTTGAAGGGCACCCGCCGTTAGACATACATTTGTATTATTTTGACCAGGATGAACATGATAAAGTGGCCAAGGAGAGTGATGACAAACTCTCTCACCTACTCAGATGGGGAGCTGGAATTTTGACTCTGTAATTGCATTAAAATTCACTTTTAAATTGTGTTGATGGTTCAATTTAATTTGTTGGTTAGGCCTACTATCTGGTACTGATACTGATACTACTTATTCATTTGTTGTATTTTCACAACAAAATAGACCCAAGTCATTATTTTATAGACTAGCCTGGCGTAATCTACATTCTAGTCAACATGGTAAAATACTGTCTCTTTTAACTGTTGTGTACTTTTTATGCATTTCATTCATTTTGAGCTGTGAATTGCTACATGTACCACAATTCACACCTCACAGTGAATGAAAAATACCTCATGTTAAAAACTACCATGTTATCAAAAGTTTGGAATTTGATTTTTTTGATAGTTGAAAGCAGTGTTTAATTAACAAAACACTCAAGGTAGTTTAAATTATACTACTCTACTATAGTCAACCATAGTCAGCTGAACAGATAATATTTTTAAAATTGTTAAAATTAAAGATTGTTGTGTAATGTTATGGGTATATTTTTTGTTAGTTTTAGAACAAAATACAGTAACACCCACTGTAAAAAAAAGTTTACACATTTTACATTGTTTGACGTTTATTTTGTTATGGTCAATCAGAACCACCAAAAGTCTGGCAGGACCACCAAAATCTGTGAAGTGGTGGTCCTGTGGACCAGTCCCCTGAAAAGTTACTTTCGACCCCTGCCAAAAAGCACATCTCACCCCCTAAGGGATGTGTGTACGCAAATGTGCAATATGAAAGAAATCCCCCCCATGAGTTTCCGAGATCTGCTCTGGAAACGAAGACAGACCGACGGACGAACATGCTTGGCGATCCAAAACCCCCCGCCTGAAAACCATTTGGTCTCCCATGTCTTTCACAAACATATTTCAGTACTTTAACCCTTTCAAGCCTTAATTTACTATTGTCATCTTCATCCACTACAAACCGCGAATTGCTTCATCGACTTGTAGTGGATGAAGATGACTTGAAGTGGGTAGGTAATTAAAGAAAATTACTATGTATTGGGAAACAGTTTCATGGAAATTTTCATTATAAAACCCTTGGTTGTAGAAAAAATTGAGTCAGTTTTCAGGGATGCGAAATGATGCTTTAATGCATCGTGAGGGCTTAAAGGGTTGAAGTAGATGCTCAATGTACAATGTGGTGACAATAGGCTCTCAGCAAAATTTTAGTTAAGGCCTAAAACTTTGAAACAGGCAGAGGCTACCTTATTTGGGAACATTTTGTTCAAGGATTTGCTCTAGACTGTAAGCAGATCTGCCAAAGTCTGATCTTTCATTTACTACATCTTGCAAATCAGCTCAGTGGTTTAGGCTAGAGAGTGCACAAGAAAAACAGGGCATCAATCAAGGAAAGCTAAGTGTGCCGTCTCGGTGTCGTAATTCCACAAGACCACAATTAAACAAGACGCAAGACAACTAGGTCTAAGAAGCCCAGTCTAAGAGTAAGATAAGAACTAGACAGTCTGTCAGAGATTGCAAACCTCCATTGAAATTAATGATCCTAATCAGTATCCCAGTAATGGTCTACCTATCTGGCACGGTTTACCCGATATCAGGCCAATCGAGTTAACTAATAGCTGATTTACGGTCATTTTGATTTGATATAAATTAGTTAAAAACTTAAGGTGCATTCTCCCCAGAAACCTCAAATTTTGTTTTATAGTAATGGACTAACATCCAACACAGTTTGCAAAATATTGGGCATGTGAAAGTAAATAATGGCCGATAGGGGGCCATTTTGAATTTGATCGAGTCAGAATTTTTCAAGATGCATTCTCAGCTGAAATCTCACATTTGATTCTATAGTAATCGTCTAGCTATCTAGCACAGTTTACCAAATATCGGCCATGTGAAAGTGAATAATGGCCTAAAGGCGGCCATTTTGAATTTGATCAAGTCAAAATTTTCCAAGATGCATCCTCAGCTGAAGTCTCACATTTTATTCTATAGTAATGGTCTAGCCATCTAGCACGGTTTATCAAATATCGCCCATGTAAAAGTGAATAATGGCCGATATGAGGCCATTTTGAATTTGATCGAATCAAAATTTTTCAAGATGCATCCTCTCCTGAAATCTCACAGTTTGTTTTATAGTAATGGTCTAGCCATCTAGTACGGTTACCAAAAACCGGCTATGTGAAAGTGAATAATGGCCGATAGGCGGCCATTTTGAATTTGATCGAGTCAATTTTTTTCAAGATGCATCCTCTCTTGTAATCTCACATTTTGTTTTATAGTAATGGTCCAGCTATCTAACACGGTTTACCAAATATCAGCAATGTGAAAGTAAATAGTGGCCGATAGGCGGCCATTTTGCATTTGATTGAGTCAAAGTTTTTAAAAGGCATCCTCTCTCGAAACGTCACATTTTGTTTTATAGTAATGGTCTAGCTATCTAGCACGGTTTACCTGATATCAGGCCTATCGATGTAAATAATGCTGATTGTCGGCCATTTTGAATTCGTAAGTTAAAAATTTTCAGGGTGCATCCTCCCCCGAAAACTCACACTTTGTTTTATAGTAATCAGGTAATGGTTTAGCCATCTAGCACGGTTTACCAAATATCAGCCATGTGAAAATGAATAATGGCCGAAAAGGCGGCCATTTTAAATTTGATCAAGTCAAATTTTTTCAAGATGCATCCTCATCTGAAAGCTCACATTTTGTTTCACAGTAATGGTCTAGCCATCTAGCACGGTTGACCAAATAACGGCCATGTGAAAGTGAATAATGGCCGATAAGCGGCCATTATGAATTTTATCGAGTCGAATTTTTTCAAGATGCATCCTCTCCTGAAATCACACATTTTGTTTTGTAGTAATGGTCTAGCCATCTAGCACGGTTCACCAAATAACGGCCATGTGAAAGTGAATAATGGCCGATTGGCGGCCATTTTAAACTTGGACGAGTTGAATTTTTTCAAAATGCATCCTCTCCTGAAGCCTTACAATTTGTTTTATAGTAATGGTGTAGATATCTTGAGCGGTTTTCATGATATTCCACAATATCAGGCCTGTCGAGGTGAATAATGGCTGATAGGCGGCCATTTTGAATTTTATCAACTTCAAATTTTTCAAGATGCATCCTCTCCTGGAACCTCACAATTTGTTTTATAGTAATGGTGTAGCTATCTTGAGCGGTTTTCATGATATTCCGCAAAATCTTTCAGTCAGATTTACCGATGTTATAAATTAGGTCAAAGTGCTGGGTCAACTTCAAGGTCCATAAACCTGAAAAGGCACAACTAGGGACCTTAGAGAACATGTATGTGCAATATGACTGTCATCGGCTACTTTTTGAGATCTGCTCCGGAAACGAAGTGCGCGTCAAAACGTCTAAATAAGCCATAGTTCTGAACCAGAAGTAGGTCAAAGTTCAAATACCCCAAAAGGCACAACTAGACCCCCTAGGGGTGTTGTGTGTAAAATTTGAAGACAATCGGACAAGTACTTTCAGAGATATGCTCCGGAAACGAATTGTTTACGGACGGCCCAACGGCCCAGCCCAACGGCCCAACGCCGAAACATCATCATTTTCTCCTCTGCAACCTTGCGTATTGAATTCAGATTAAAAATATTTTAACCTGTCTATTAGCCACCTGGAAGTAACCCACATACCAAAAATTGTTATCCTAGCTTATTTTCTTACAAAGTTATAGGCAAAAGAAGAGGCAAAAAAAAAACGGTGGTAGAATCCATAGCTCCCTTCATCTCACCTACGGTGACGGCGGGAGCTAAAAAAATGTGTTTGCACCTCATCAGTATCTACTTATATCATGTATATCGAGAGGCATATTAATCATAAATTCTTACCATTTTCCCCAGCTCGTCGCAAGCTTCAGCTGTTCTTTCTCTATCATTGCTGTCCACAACAAATATTAATCCCTGAGAAGCAAAGAAAGGTATAGAAAATTGTAATGAAGACACAACATTTGACATTATAATACCCAAATTCAGTTTTAAAAGTTGTCATTAGTTTGAACACCCTGTCAATAATTGGTGTCATTAGGTGATTTTCAACATATAGGAGGACTCGAAATTGAAGGCTAAGGGCACCATAAATGTGAGAGCAAAATTATTTAACATGCATGACAAGTTTAGAGGCGGTTCAAACCAATTTATAGTTAAGAAAAGTGTCCATGGTCAGTCAAAGTCATCACGCCGACGGTAAGAGCAATATGAGGTCAGACTATTAGGATGGAAAACAAGATGCAAAGAAGTGTGTCTTTGATTCTTTGCGGAAGATGAAATACGTCTCAGCTGTCGGTACTTCTGCAGAAGGGAAATTCCAGAGATATGGAACAACAACATAGAAAGCACGAGAATCAGCCTTGGTATTAAGAGAGCGAGGTCGAACAAGCTCTTTAGTTCCTGAGGCACGGGTTCTTTGTTTTTCTGACAATAACAATAATTCTCGAAGATAGACAAGCTGATTAGTTTTTAGTGTTTTATATAACAAAGTGGAAATTTAAAAATCAATTCTATACTTGATTTTAAGCCAATGGAACGAATGGAGAACAGGTGGTATATAGTAGAACTTAGATGTCTTACATACGACTCGAGCTGATGAGTTTTGTACTCGTTGAAACTGTTTCATGTACTTGTCATCAACATTAAAAAGGAGAGCATTGGAGTAATCTAGTCAGCTAGTGATTAAGGATTTTGCAATCATTCTAGCAGTGTCCATAGAAAGGTGTCTTCGAATTCCCCTCAAATCACGAATATGATAAAAGCAGGATTTATAGATCTAATATGATGATCAAATTTTAATTCACTATCAAAGGTGACTCTGATGTTACGTGCTGAAGAAGCTGGTGATGTATCATGATCTAAGGTAGGAAAAAAAGAGTCAGAAAATGTTTTCGCTGTTGCTTAGTGCCAATCAACAATAATTCAGCTTTTGATGGATTTAGTTTTAGCTTAGCATTTGTCATCCAGGCCTTGATATCATTTACGCATAATTTCAATTTTTCCATTGAAGCAGTAGCATCCTGTTACAAAATTCCCAAGTACACCTGAGTGTCATCAGCGTGTTGTTGCTGGTTCACTAATGAATGTTTTTTTAATTATTGAGGATAGAGGTGTCGTGTAAAGCATGAATAGAATTGGTCCAAGTACTGACCCGTGAGGAACACTTAAAACTTTATGGTGTAGTTCTATCAGATATATTTTCACCTATGTTGACCGTCTGTCCTCTTATCACATAAATATGACTGGATCCAGTCAAACGCTATACCAGAGATGCCAAACCAGGATTTCAGCTGAATGATTTCTTTTGTAAGCAGACTGATTTGGATTAGATAGATCACTTAGCTCTAAATGAGTAAGCAAGCGGGATGCGACTGCCTTTTCAACTACTTTTGACATAAAACTAAGGTTAGTAACTGGCCTGTAATTTTTCAAATCATTTTTATCTAAAGAAGGCTTTTTCAAAAGCGGTATCACATGAGCAGTTTTGAAAGCTGACGGGACACACATTCAATGACTTATTGACAATATTGGTGATTGTAACAATCAATGAAACAGTACATGACTTGAGTATAAACTATGTGTATGAGCAAGTACCCTGTTGGCACTCCTCTCAATTTTGTTTACTTCCAGCACTGGTTAGCAAATCTTACTCACATGGAATATACAGTAGGCCTACTAGAATTTGAAGCATATTTAAGCCAGCTTCCAGAAACTAATGCATAATGCATTGATTAAAAAAGCACAGTTCAACATAACTGACGAGAAAAGTATCTGTATAATTTTGGACATAATTAAATAATTATATAATTAAATAATTATATAATGTCCGCCCAACGTCGAAGACGTTGGGCGGAAATTATATAAATACAACATTGTATAAATGTTATACAAATGTTTTGTGTTAATTGGGTGATCTGTTGGAAATTCATCAAGTTGTGATTATTAATGTATAGGTGTGTGTTAAAAATTACTTGAGTGTTTTGAAAATAATGTCTCCATAAAGGACGAATCTTATCCTGCCCTCCGACATCCCACACCGTGAAGCTGATGTTTTTATATTCGACTGTCTCAACATTAAAGCCTGCAACATAAAGAGGCATAACAAAGTTATTCCTAGAGAACATACAGTTACCTTGGATATATATGGGAGGGTGTATCTTCCACTTCACACAAAGTGGCAGATGCACCCTATCATATCCAAGGTTGAAGAATTACATGTATGATATCATATAGTCAATGGCAAAGCTTATAAATTTGTTTGGAAATGTACTAGCCCAGTCAAACAAACTAAATGCAGTACTCATGCAAAATACACTTGACGTGATGTGGCCAGGCTGTTTAACACGCTGCTTTGAGAACTCATTCTTTTCACTTGTCATTCACATATGCATACTCATACAAAAAAAAGCACAGTGAATTTATGCTACATGTAGATCAACTTTACTTCTCACAGAAATCAGTGTGCTCACATCGAATATCACCCTTTAGTTATATAAACTTACCAATAGTTGGAATGGTGGTTACTACTTCTCCTAGCTTGAGTTTGTATAGAATGGTGGTTTTTCCAGCAGCATCAAGACCAACTGTAACAAAAACGAAATGAGATCACAGTTTTGTTAGGTTTGATATTATTAAAGATGAGTAAAGCAGTGTGAAATAAGCATTAATACCAAGAATCTATATCATCTGCTAATCAAGGACTACAAACAATTTCAGACAGCTTTCAGAAGAACACAATCTGAAGTTAGAAATAATGTTCATAATCTCAGCTTCGAATAAATAAAGTGGTGAAATAGAAATAATTATCAGCTGCAATTACACTGATCATCAGCTCGCAAGCCATTAACTGGCGACATATAGACCTACCTCTATGGGCCCCTCAGATAATAAATTTTGGTCGCCCACACTGAATTCCAGGAGACCACTCAATCGTATGATTCTTTACCTTTCATACCGGTTAATATGTATATTCAGAAAATAATTATGATTTTCGGATAAATATTACTCCATACACTGAATAAGTGATATCTGTAAGCATAATAAGTACCGGGTACTGTAAACCTGGAGAAATATATTAGCGCCCGTTTTTTATTGTCGCTTTGATAAAAATTGTCAATGTTTAAAGCCGCCAATTTTTTCCGGTTTACACTTACAGTACTTAGAACCTGCTATGCGCAGCCACTCTTATGAGCAGCCAACGGTGAACCTCCGTCAATGTTTAAAGCCGCCAATTTTTTCCGGTTTACACTTACAGTACTTAGAACCTGCTATGCGCAGCCACTCTTATGAGCAGACAACAGTGAACCTCCTATGGGAGGCCAGAACTTTGGCCTTCCCCAAAATGTCATTTCTCATACAAATGAACCTTCTATGAGCAGCCACCTGCCTTGAAAAGCCACTTTTCCTGTGTGACAAGGATGGCTGCTCATAGCAGGTTAATAGCGCAAACCCGCGGCATGTATTGAACACTGCTCAGGAGTCTATTTTAGGCCGTTTTGAATTGGCAGACAAGATGGATACACCAGCATATTATTGTATAACATTTACCCAAAATTGTGAAGCAAACTGCTCCGCTACAGCACACAATTTTTTTAATTTTAATAACTGTACATATACAATATTCCTGAATATATTTAAATAAACTGGAAAACAACTAAGTTCTCCTCTTAGCCTTAACCCTGCATTACGGTTCACCCTGACAGCCATATTCATGAACATGGACTACACAGCCTGCAGGATATGGATAACACAGAGGTTGTCAACATGGAGGCTATCATAAACGTTATCCCGTATTCATCAAGGAAGGCTAGCGCTGGGTTACCAACCTTCAGGCTACCCTTTATCAACTGCAGGTTAAAAACATTAATCCGACATTCTTGTGCGGAGGGTACGGTGATTCCCTCTGTTTAAACTGTACACGTGGCATATAGGCTATCAGTGTGCGACACTAACGCTCGACTGCTCAACCCAGTCCAGTAATCCTGGCACCGGGCGAGTACACATTTTCAGGCACTCGACCTGCTCGTCGAGTATATATTCAAGGCCTTATCTGCTATGTAACGTTACTAGGCCTTTACTAGTATTGTCAGCATGTCTGACCAGTGCATGGATAGTCTGCATTAGCGGTATTAGGACAACGCGGCGCTGTCATTAAGCCACGCGACATTGGTTAGAGCTCCCTGCACGTGCCAGCCTCCATCCACTCTCACGCCGCCACTGTGAGCGCGCTGGCAGCAGTTGTAGCTGGTGTGGTAATACAGGCCGACACCCTGTGCAGCCACGGCCCGCTTTATTGGCTTAGACGACGCAGTTACCATCACATTTCATCTTTGAATGTTCTCATTTGGGTACGACAATATCTTAATATGGTATTTGTTTTTAGACACATCAGAATAATAGAAATGCGTCGGAGGCATACTGTATGAATGCTTTAAAAAGACGTAGGCCTAACTGATTAAATTTACGTCTAATTTCACACAGTGTGTAGGCCTCAGAATGTCTGCATAGAAGCAGACCGTCCCGATGACGTCATCTACTCTTGCCGACCTTAGCCCGCCATTGATTAAATGGTGGTATAACTATATCATCCCTACAGGGACATCGTGTATACATGTGCGCTCAGGGTTGAGCACGTGTCAAGTCGTATGTCCCTCGGCGCTACTATAGTCACGATAGTAGAAACAGATCCATACCTCACATATTTGGATGACCAGTGGACGCCAACTGCTAACAGTCTAAGACATGAGCTAGCGCGAAAAACAGATGCTTCAAATCTTACTTAGCATTAAGCCTATAAATTGGTGTCGCTTTATCGCTGGGAATTTAACAGGGGCGCTTGTAAATCAATGATCACTAGTGCAATGATTATGAACTGTTATTACTTTTGTTGTAAGCAAAACTGACATGGTGTCGTCATTCTGACACAACTCAACGACTAATTACCCAACACTCACAGGTGTTATTCAATGCTGGTCCACCTGTACGACGCTGGCCCAGTGTTAAAACAAGATGTACAACAACTAGGCTACATTAACAGTAGCATACCGCGTTTACACCCACGCTCACAACACTATCTGTAGGATGTCGGCCTGGTGACCACAAGGTCATGGGTTCTGATCCAGTATAGTGCTAACTGGTTTATCAAAGTCGTGATGGTGTGTACAACTGTCTATACTTGGGTGCACCTAAAAAAATCCATCAAAACCCAAAAGCTAATACAATTTTTATATTTTGTAGATAAACAAATAGAAAAGTTCCAACATGCAGCTGGGGATACGAGATTATAGACTGCTATCATGTACTGAGCCCCCATCCCCCCAAACTACCTTGTTTTTTTTTTAAAATGTAACTTAATATTGCTGTTCAAGCAATAAGGTTTGTTATGCCAGCCCAGGGCTCGAAATTGCCCCATCCGAGCCAACCAACAATCTGGGAAGGAGTTCAGTTTCTGAACCTTGGTCTGCAGCCAGCGTCGCAGTACTGAGGTGAAGCGACACAATGCTGTCACAGTACACACTTTTTGAATATGTATATCTCAATATGGATATATATAATTATGTATTGATGAATATTTCAATCTACTGGGAGTTGTCATGTTGTATTACATTACTGGGAGTTGTTATATTATATTTTTACTTTGTGTCCCATGCCTTTATTAGGCCAGGCTCCATATTGTTTGTATCTCTTTGTATCAAATAAATAATTATTTTATATAAAATTAGTCATGAATTCAATATATAACTATAAACATCACGAATGTGTACATTTAAATACTACTTTGTTGTAATATATTTTTTCTGGAAGGGTTCTTATGTGACAGCATTGTGTACAGACCCTCGGTCTGCAGCCAGCATGCGCAGTACTGAGGTGAAGCGACACTAAGACAGGGATGCAAATTCACATACGCCCGGTCGCCCGTGGCGACAAGAATTATGTAAGGGCGATTGTAAATCAGCATGTCACTAGCCCTGCTGGCGACTGATTCCCTGTGCGATCCGCAGATCATGTGTGGCTATTTATGGTAACTGCAGAGCGCCGCACAGCATGTACAGGTGTCGTCGTCGTGGCGCACTACAGAGAGTTGTTTTGGCTCACATGTGATTGTGTGTATCAGAGACCTTTATGTTTGAGGAGCACTGAAGCGAATATAATTCAAGATTTGATACACTAAAAAGTGAGCAACTGAATCATGTTTGATGCTGACACACGTGGACATAAAAATCACGTTCACCAAGTTGTTAAACAATCTACTTACCAGTAGGCCTACGGCCTGGTCAATCAGCGGTGCGTGGGCGCGTGTATTACATGTGGCCCTATCTGCGGTAGCCATGACAGCCCACAGCGTCACTTAGTGCGTTGTGGTTCCCAACATTCGTTTCACCCGATATTTCACAGTTCAAATACGCGCTGATCAAGAACATCATTTATCTAGTTCGCTGACATACATGCATGCTGACAACATTTCATTGCCCAACGAGCTGTGGGTGAATAGATGCAGTCTTGAATTGTTGCTATTCTAAAAGACTCATGCATTATTGGCCTGATAAATCAAGCATTAACCTTACATAAAAAACGTCTGCAAAAACGTCTTGCAATTTTGTGTGAATACAAGCTGTGGCTAAAACTCCAGTTTCAGTCACACATAGGGCTGCCGCTGGCGCATGTATGTCGGTGCAGAAACGATGTGAATAAATGGACATAAGGGTGTTGAGACTAAGAAGGTTTAACCATGCTAATAGGCCTAACACAAACTAAATTTCACCCCCAGAAAAGACCTAAAAAATACACCTTTTATCCCAGTTATTTTGTGCCTTGCTGTGTCATGATGCCATAAAGGCTATAGCTCCATAGACTTCCCTACTTCTTTGTTGATAGGACTACATGTCAAGTTCAGTTACCTCGAATAGCCCCTAAACGATATGAAAGAAGATATTTTTTTTTTTTTTCAGGTACGCTTATTTGACATCATTTTTATGTTTAAAATGACTGACTTTATTATATTTGCAGATCGGTTTATGTTTTTTTGAGATGGCCCCCTTTTTTCATCGAAGTGGGCAACATAGCCCCTCCTTTCTCCAAGTTGGAATGAACACTAGTGAGCCAATGTCGGTTTAAATTAATTGTCTGTACATGTAATAATTATGAATAGTCAATTAAATCTAAATGAATTATGGAAGGTGGGGTCGCCACCGGCTAATAAAATAAAGAAAACTATAATAGAGAAGAAATGCTGGTTCAATAACGTGACTTTATATGAAGATAAAGGTGGACAAGAGACATTTTCAGGTGGGGTGGCTGGACATATTTCACTGGTCCATTTACTCTGACTTCACTAGAGCTCAAACAGCTGCAGATGTACTAATTAAAGCTCAAATGTCCACCTGCAGCAAAAATGCTCAGGCCAAGCTTACGGAAGATGGGTCAAAAGGGGAGAAAATCATCAACCAGTGATTCAGCCATATCGCGCATAATCCGTCAATTTTTTTCATAAAAACGTTAAACTAGTAAGGGCGATTACAAAAATCATAAGGGCTAGTGGATTTTTAGTTCCACTAGCCCGGCTGGCGAGTGGATAAAAATGACAAATTTTTTCCCCTGTAAGAGCTGTCACAAGTGCAAACTTATTGAAAATGTATATCTCAAGATGGGTAGGCTACATATATATGTAATATGAATATTTAAATCTACTGGGAGTTGTCATTTTGTATTACATTACTGGGAGTTATTATAGTATATTTCTACTTTGTGTCCCATGCCTTTATTAGGCCAGGGTCAATATTGTTTGTATATCCTTGTATAAAATGAATAATTATAATGTAACTATTGTACAATAGCATGTTGTCCGTCTGGCTCTTTTGTCTCTACTGGAGACCTTGAATAAACTTCATTGTCATTGTTTCAATGAGCTTGTCCTACTGGACGAGTGCCCCTGCTTGACAATTATTAGGAAGGAGAAGTGATATTTTTGGGAAGGACTAGTTGACTTTTAGCTAGTTGTCCGACTGGACAAGTGGAAATTTATTCTAATTTCGAGTCCTGTATAGCCCAGTGTTTAGACTACCCCCTAGCCTGCTAACGCTAAGCAAGGACTTAAACAGAGATCCTTCCAGCCAACTTTTGGGTAGCCTATTTTCAGTCTGGACGTAGAAAAATATCCCCAGATCCCAGCAAATTGCATTGCGGGAGGACCCCAGACTCCGTCCTTGCCCAACAAGTAAATTTGGACTCCCTTTTATTATTTCCGGCTAAGTCCTTGAGGCTAAGTAAGGCTAATTTTCTTCGCTAACCTGCTCAGGCTAACACTATGTTAAGCCTAACCCTGCCTCATAAATATGGGTTCGCATTAGCCTCGAGGTTATCCCAGAGGCTTAGTTAGCCCAGTCTTAGCCTCGTTTCATGAATACGGCCATAAAATGATAAAACACCAGAATACACTCACCAAAATACACCGGAATACACTAGACTAGTAAACCTGTATAGTCTAGGCCATAATAGGGATTAGGGCGAGTCACCCTAATTACCGGAATACACTTTAACGAAATATACGGGAACAACTTTCTCGGTTACTGAATGACGGGCTCCTCTTAGTGTGTATTCTGATGGATCTGTTTTTCAGTGGTCAGGGATACCGATACGACAGTAGGCCTATAGTCTAAAGTAGAGTGGATCTATAAAGATAATAATAGTCTATTATATGCGTCTATTATATGCCCAGACCTGCCCTTATCAGTATCAGTATCATTATCAATATCAGGGATCGACACTAACTGATCTCAAGTATTAGCCCAAAGGGGTAGTAACTTCAAATAATTACTGGGCCTTAGCCTTGTCATTCTAGTCTTTAGTGTACACTATATTAAGGGGAGTGGACTTTTCTCGTTAACACCCACTGACCCAGGCCAGGGCCAGTACCTCAGGTGATTTACTGGCCCTTAGTGATTTCTACTGGCCTCCGGCCAACGGGCTGTATTCTCGTACAAAAATAGTAAAGATAAGATCTTATCTAGTTAAGATTGTCGTAGCTAAGTAAGATCTTAATTTGCTATTCTCGAACGAGTTACACTTAACCTTAGCTAAGATCTTAACTTTCTGTGTTTCACTAAAAATCGGCAGAATTCCCGTGTGACGGGAACGTGTACTATAATTTATGTGCCTTGTCACATTGCATGATGTCGCACGATAAATTAATCAGGGTTTCCCCCAAATCGTCCAAGCGTCACGGCACCATGACGCTTTAATTTTTTACCCTAATGCTTCAGTAAGTGCCGTGACGCTTCAGTAAGTGCAGTGGTGCTTCAGGAAATTCTGTGCAACATTGGCATCGTGTTGTGATGTCCAGCGATACAGACCAACGTTAGATCTTACAGCATTACATTGGCCTATTGTATTGCCGCATCGCTCGTCTGTGCGCATGCCCAGTGGTCATATGATGTCACGTGGTCAGGCACTGTTGGCCGGTCTATCAGAGTGTAGCTGGCTGCATTCGCCCAGCAAACAGTTGATAGTTACAGTATATCACGTGTAGAATGTTGATGTAATGTTGACTTAATGTTGGTCCATCGTCTGCAACGCTGGCTCAACATTAAAGCGCGTTAAAACAAGTAATGCCGACCTTGTTTGTGTTCATTAAAGGCTGGACTGATGTCACCAGATGCTTGTATTTAAACCAACTTGTTTTCTGGTATTAGCAAGTTCTGATGATAATCCGACGGCTGGCACTGATCTATTAAGGCCTAATTAATTTATTTCTCAACCACAAACAAACAGCATGCTATTGAACAGATCTTGTATTGACCAATTTTGAATCATTACGTTATGCCTAGTGTCTAATGGTCTAAAGATTTTTTCGAATTTATTTTTGTGAATAAAAAGTGTAGGCTAGTCTATTGTTTTTAATTATTCACAATGCGATTTAATCCAATAGTCTTGTCAGACAAGAATCATCTCAGCCCCCATCTCATGGTATTTCTCTGTTATCATAGTTTGATACAGGGGCATAGCTAGACAGAAGCCTAGACACAACATATTTCATTCGTCACTGCATAGGTCTCTAGTCCTATTTAAAAATAATTTGCTGTGTACATATGAGAAAATTGGTGGTCTATATCACAAAGGTTTTAAATGTCAAACTGGCACTCAGTTTCTATATATCAGTCTACCTGCCGAATCAGTGTTTAATTTTTTAACAGCACAAACAGTGGATACAAATTACTGCTATCAGCCACCAAAATGCATATAAAGAGGTTTTCTGATTAAAATTTCAAGAGGGAGCATGCCCCCCAGACTATATGCGCCGCAAATTGTGCGTCGGGCGCGAATTGTCCACAGCGCACAAATTGTGCGCCGCGCTGAAACCGAACCGCCAAGTACCATGATGCTTTCTCATTTTTCTGGGGGAGACCCTGATTAATTCAGTTTTTTTTTTATTTGATATAGTCTAGTCTAATTGCCGTAGTCTACAAAAAATGACTTTATGAGGAAAAAGAATTTAGCCCTGACGGGACTCGAACCTTCTACCTCTGACTTATCAACTGGTCAGCAACTCTACCATTAGGCCACGGCGTCATAATTACTATTAGGGTGCGACAAAACCCCATAATAACCCGGAATAACCCATAATAACCCGGAATAACCTTTAATAACCCCATAATAACCTATAATAACCTCATAATAACTTATAATAACCCTGTAATCGTTAAGAAATGACCCTGGCGAGCCCAAAAAACTGAAATCAAGGAATAACTCAAAATAACCTTTTAAACAAAATAATAACCTCTAATAACCTAATGATAACCCTTTAATTGGTAACAATTGTCCAAAACAACAAAAATAATTGAACCAAACAATGTTTTAAAAACAAATTCGCTAATATAAGATTTATAATATTTTGTTATGTTCCGCACATAATACTAGACCTACTCTCTATTCTATTTTAAAGGCGGTGGTAATTAACACAAAAAGCCACTTAAGGCCTATCAAGGGGATTAGCGTGGATGTACTGATTATGTTACATCATGGTAGTTACAAGTCGGAAACTGACAATAATAAAAACGAATAGATATTTATATAAAAAAAATATGTAATCATATTCTACTAATTGTGTTTCTGAGAAGTACGAGAAAATAATATGATCATGATGATAAGGCTAATGTTTGGAGAGTGGCAATTAATATGTTTACGCGAATATAATTTAGGATTATAACAGATACATAGATAGATAGATATTGACGACGGGAACTCTGTGTAGACTTATGCGTCATTAAAATCAACAGTACATTATACATGTTAATAATATACATTATATATAAATTCCCATTAATTATATCTTAATCTAATATTCTAATAATTGTATTTCTTGTGCAGTACGGGAAAATAATATAATCCTGATGATATGGCTACTATTTGGATAGTGACAATTAAAAGCGGCAAGATAATATTGATCCAATGTTGGGCCAACGTCCACGTAGCTGGCCCAGCATTGGTCAAACATTGGGAGGATGTCTCGGGTTTGTTAGGACATCAGGTGCGACTATGAGTTGTGATCTTCAATTGCTGTTCATGATCGAGAATGACACCCTGTGTCATGCTGACAATGACACTCGTGAACTTTCACGCTCAGTTGTGACCATCAATTGCTGTTCACAATCACCGATGACACAAGTTGAGTTGTGAAGAAAGTCACACCTCGTACCTGACTATTGCCAATATACTATTCCTATTATTTATCTAGACTATAGGCATACAACACTATGCTCATTCATTAAAAGAGTGATGTGTATTCGTCGTTTATTAGGTGTGAAGGTTGTTATTACTATTATTATTGTTCGATTTCATTTAATAACAAATACATTATTTGTATATTTAAGCTTCAGACGATATTATGCGCCACCTTGTGATAGCCAGCCCACTATTATTATCTGTCATAACGTCAGCGAGACTTTGTTAATAAAACGTCGATTCGTTCCATTATTTGGGTTGTTTAGAGCTATTTCATGCTAACTACGATGTTATTATGAGGTTATTATAGATTATTACGGGTTATGATAGGTTAATATGGGGTTATTATAGGTTATTCCGGGTTATTATGGGTTATTCCGGGTTATTATGGGGTTTTGTCGTACTGCAATTAGGCATATCAATTAGTGTGTAGTCTGTAGACTACCAGACAAAAAATGCCACATTGATCACAGACATTATGGATATGGATAGGGGGGGTTACGGATCCGATCAACACAGAAGCGTGATGTTGTCGCGATGCCCCTGTGACGCACATTTTCAAAATAATAATTCATTTATTGACTATGGGAAACATTCCATAAGTCAACTTGGCATAAAGTATGACGACACAAGCAGAAATGCCAGTGTAGGGTAGGCTGGTTAGCTCGTAGTAGAAGTTATGACAGGTCGGGTGCTGTCTGATTCGCATCTTTAATATTTCGAGAATAGCACTTACACTTAGAGAAGTTAGGCCCTAAAGTTAATCTTAATATCTTAATATTTGACATAATCTTGAATATTACGATTATCTCAAATATTAAGATTTTAACTCTGTTATAGTGTCGATCCCTGAATATCACTGACACTGTGACTGTACTAATGTAGGCTTAGCCTTAGGCTTAGGTCCAATTAGGGGCCTATGCACTGTACATTATTACAGTAGTTATTCGTTAAAAACACGATCGGTGGGGTCCATAAGTACGAATTGTGGTATAAGCCGATCGTGTTATACGAAATGGCCCGATTTTATCTAGTACTACTAGATACGATATGACTGGAGATACACGGGATGCGGTAATATAAATAACTGACAAAGGACAATATATCGGCTTGTTGCATAACGTTGTTTCCAACATAGATAGATAGATATTGACGACGGGAACTCTGTGTAGACTTATGCGTCATTAAAATCAACAGTACATTATACATGTTAATAATATACATTATATATAAATTCCCATTAATTATATCTTAATCTAATATTCTAATAATTGTATTTCTTGTGCAGTACGGGAAAATAATATAATCCTGATGATATGGCTACTATTTGGATAGTGACAATTAAAAGCGGCAAGATAATATTGATCCAATGTTGGGCCAACGTCCACGTAGCTGGCCCAGCATTGGTCAAACATTGGGAGGATGTCTCGGGTTTGTTAGGACATCAGGTGCGACTATGAGTTGTGATCTTCAATTGCTGTTCATGATCGAGAATGACACCCTGTGTCATGCTGACAATGACACTCGTGAACTCTCACGCTCAGTTGTGACCATCAATTGCTGTTCACAATCACCGATGACACAAGTTGAGTTGTGAAGAAAGTCACACCTCGTACCTGACTATTGCCAATATACTATTCCTATTATTTAACTAGACTATAGGCATACAACACTATGCTCATTCATTAAAAGAGTGATGTGTATTCGTCGTTTATTAGGTGTGAAGGTTGTTATTACTATTATTATTGTTCGATTTCATTTAATAACAAATATATTATTTGTATATTTAAGCTTCAGACGATATTATGCGCCACCTTGTGATAGCCAGCCCACTATTATTATCTGTCATAACGTCAGCGAGACTTTGTTAATAAAACGTCGATTCGTTCCATTATTTGGGTTGTTTAGAGCTATTTCATGCTAACTACGATGTTATTATGAGGTTATTATAGATTATTACGGGTTATGATAGGTTAATATGGGGTTATTATAGGTTATTCCGGGTTATTATGGGTTATTCCGGGTTATTATGGGGTTTTGTCGTACTGCAATTAGGCATATCAATTAGTGTGTAGTCTGTAGACTACCAGACAAAAAATGCCACATTGATCACAGACATTATGGATATGGATAGGGGGGGTTACGGATCCGATCAACACAGAAGCGTGATGTTGTCGCGATGCCCCTGTGACGCACATTTTCAAAATAATAATTCATTTATTGACTATGGGAAACATTCCATAAGTCAACTTGGCATAAAGTATGACGACACAAGCAGAAATGCCAGTGTAGGGTAGGCTGGTTAGCTCGTAGTAGAAGTTATGACAGGTCGGGTGCTGTCTGATTCGCATCTTTAATATTTCGAGAATAGCACTTACACTTAGAGAAGTTAGGCCCTAAAGTTAATCTTAATATCTTAATATTTGACATAATCTTGAATATTACGATTATCTCAAATATTAAGATTTTAACTCTGTTATAGTGTCGATCCCTGAATATCACTGACACTGTGACTGTACTAATGTAGGCTTAGCCTTAGGCTTAGGTCCAATTAGGGGCCTATGCACTGTACATTATTACAGTAGTTATTCGTTATAACACGATCGGTGGGGTCCATAAGTACGAATTGTGGTATAAGCCGATCGTGTTATACGAAATGGCCCGATTTTATCTAGTACTACTAGATACGATATGACTGGAGATACACGGGATGCGGTAATATAAATAACTGACGAAGGACAATATATCGGCTTGTTGCATAACGTTGTTTCCAGGCCTTATTTACTGTACAAATATCCGAGTTTTAGAAGTTATATTAATTATTATTTGTAAATAATTAAAATGTGAATTGGTTGAATGTGTCTAATATAAACAGTGGAAGTAAAATTAGTTGAATCAAGAATACAGAACTCGTGCGTGAACAGAGTGACGCTGTGTATACAAGTCCGTGTCATGTACAGTGTTTAATGACGTCATCGTTTTGAGAGTAGAGGTGTCAAAATTCGTGAAATATCACTCTCAACGTGAGATCATACGAGACTGTCAATCATCTTGACACGGCCCGGTGCGATGGGAGGCGGGTGTTGACCAATCAGCGTTTGAACACAACAAACACGATGTCTTTGCATTTTTTGTATCGTGCAATCAATTACTACAACACGACTATATTTTTTCCACATCGTGTAATGAAACAGCATATCACTGATGTTATATTATTCATAGGATAACTACCAAGCCTGTAGGCTTGAAATGGTTTGATATCCTCACGTTTACTTGCGGCGCGTCGATCATTGCGTAACTGTCGGTAAGCTGTCCATACTGACAGTGATTTATGACTGATCATATCGGCATAAAAATATATTTATGCAACACCATTAAATCTAATATATTAACTTAATTTATAAATTATTTAACAAAATGACTTGTTTATCGCGAACATAACACCTTGCAATACAAACGAGAACGCTGCTCGACATTGCACAATGTGAACTGCGAAGAAGTGGCATTTATCAAACGATCGGCGTGTCATCACCTCTGGCTACCTATTTTATTACGTGATTTAAAAATAACCATTTTTTCGGTTGAACCTGCTAAATTAGGTTAATTTTATTTAATAGCTAGACATCAAATCGTGCACGTCATATTCGTGTTATAATATTTTATAACACGATATAAAAAGCACCATATTCGTGTTATAATATTTTATAACACGATATAAAACACATGATATAAAACACATCATATTCGTGTTATAATATTTCATTACACGCGATTTTAAAAACTTGCAGAATCACCATATTCTTGTTATAATAGATTTAGAACAGATTAAAAAAATATGTAAAAACATTTTTATTCGTGTTATAATATTTTTATTACAAAATTTAAATAAACATCGTCTTTTGCTAAACACGCCATATTAAGTTAAGTAGGTTAAATAAATACATTCTCTGAGATCAAATCGTGCACGTCATATTCGTGTTATATTATCTATTACACGATTCGTGTTTGAATTGAAGTTAAGCTAAAATACGCAATGAGATACTCTTGTTCTAAAAGGGTGCCGTTATGTGCTGTGCAATACCACTTGCCGGCGACTCTGCGTGAGCGTCATGCGTGAAGGATTAGGCCTACCGCTACGGCATGATTAACATGTGACGTTGGCAGACAATTTCATGCTTAATTGTATGTTCAAATATTTATAACACGATATTTCCAGAAAAATGGTAAAAAAGATAGTGTAAAATTTTGGGATCCATGGTTGCATCGTGTTATGTCCGATTCGTGTAGTAACGATTCGTGCTATAACGGATAATTACTGTACTATACCCGCCGTCAGATTAACTTGTATCGCATGTTTTTCGCTGATTTCTCAGTCAATTCTCAACCGATTTTGATGAAATTTTGCAAGAAGTATTTTCTAGTCAGGCGGCGACTACCGGGAAATTTTCATAAAAAAAAAAAATGTAGTTCAAAAGTTAGACTATTTGACATGTAGTAAATTTGAAATTACGACGTCCTTCTATAAACCCATTAAACTGGTTAAATTAAAGTTTGTTTTTAGCCCTGAATTACATTACATGCCAGATGGTCTAACTTTTTAGCTATACAATATTTTCCGTTGAAAATTTCACAGTAGGCTAGTCGCCGAGTGACTCGCAAATAATCCATACAAAATTTCCTGAAAATCGGTTGAGAATTGACTGAGAAATCGGTGAAAAACATGCGATACAAGGTAATCTGACGGCGGGTATACAAACATAGTGATCAGTGCCAGTGTATCACTGATACTATCACTGTATCAGGCAGTAGTACCAGTACTAGTAGGCCTACCACTACTGGCACTAGGCCTACCTAGACCTACGTAGGCTACATGTAAATTGTAACGTCAGGTAGATCTAGCTTATTTAGTAGACCTAGGCTTATTTGTATTTACATTTCATTTTCTTTCACTCAAGTCGACAGACTCACCCATCAATATTCGCATTTGTTTTTTGCCGAAAAGTCGAGTAAACAGACCAGATACAGCCAATCCCATTTTTACAATGTTTTATGTGGATTATTTGTGTCACTTGGCCTAAAAATTCAGGTAAAACCCAAGCAGAATTTGTTTCCCCACACACAGCTAAAACACTAGATCGTTCGCAATTGTCGCAAACTGTCAAAATGTATATTATTGTTGATGCGAATTCCCTGCCACGTCAATTTCGCCAACCGGGTGAAGTGACGTCACGGCGACTTCTTCTCCCATGATGCCGTTCCAAGAAGAAAAGGTACGACAGGTGGCGACACCACTCATTTAATACGGTGGTAATCGCAAGATGCCAGATGGCCTACGACAAAAATATCACAAAATTTAAGCTTTTATTGGTGAATTGCATTGTTTCAGACTAGTTCCATGAAGGGAGTAACGTGAGGCCTATATATATAAAGGCCTATAATGAGTTTATATCACAGCTCAGTATACCGGGTAACATTTGTAGGCCTACAATGTTGGACCAACGTCGAAAACGTTGGGCCGTCGTTGTACAAATGTTATACAAATGTTTTTGATTTGCTAGGATTATTAAGCAGCTCACGCTGAACATATTAATAAATACAACCAAAAAAGTCCAACAGTTATTGCAAATTAATTTGACGGAAGAGCAAAGTTGCAGAACGAGTTATTCGATATGCAAACCATGTTCATTTGAGTGCGATATGGGAAAATACAGCACTCGTCCAATGAATAAGGTGTGAGCCCTTAGGCGAACATCTTATTCATTGGACATGTGCTGTATTTTCCCATATTGCACGAAAAATGAACAACGTTTGTATTTTCTTACACGATCAAGTCACATAGGCTATATATATGGGTAAAACCAAAAATTGGGGTAACTTTGTAGCATCAAAAATGGCAGTGAGGTGACCATCAAAGAGGAGGAAAACTACTTTATAGGTTTGGTGCACTGATCCCAATAGAGCATGAAAAAGCCACTGGCTGCGCTAGAAATTTTTTTTTTGCTTCAAAAAATCATTTTAAAAAAGTTGCAGCATTCCACTTACTACTCCGTTACCAAATTCAAACCATTTAAAAAATTCTGTTACTTTGTTTAGCTTGACATCACACTTTTAAACGTGATATCCTTATTGGAGCATAATACTAAACAATCGTACATCAGACCTGCTAAAAATTTAAAAAAAAATTGATGGGATGAACAAAAATCTTTATTTCAACTCCGTTACCAAGCCAAAAAATACTCAACTCCGTTACCAAATGTTTGGCTCGACATAAATATAAACTGTATATTTTCTTATCATAACATCGATCACAAATTGGTGCTCTATTAATATGGGGACAACGAGCCATGTTTTAAAAGACTATATCATCAATCATTATGACTGTAAAACCCATAAAATTTGACAATTCACCACTCCGTTCCCTTTTCTTGGTAACGGAGTAGAGTGGAACGGAGTAGTAAAATTAAAAGTATTCTAGGGATTAATGAAAAGATCAGGGCAATAATTCAAAAATATATCATACGGGTGCAAATAGTCCCCATAGCAACTGTTGTAGGCATACAATCATAAAACCCAACTCATTTTTATACCCACAAGGCTAGGAACGGAGTAGTAAAAACAAAAGTATATTTTCTAACTTTTTGGTAATACCTGTTTCGAATAACTTGTCACTCAACAATATTAATTCTTTCAAGGTGAAAAACTCGTATAAGGCCCTTTAGTGTGTCAAACTACACTTGCTATAATTTTAGTTCATGATTATTCACTTGATGGGGCATGCTACAATAATAGTAACGGAGTAGAGTGCAAATGTGGGGACATGTATATTCATCAAAATTATTTATATCGATATCAATTTTAAGTCGAATTTTGATCATTGATTAGTTAAAGTGAACAATGTCCAGCCATGAAATGTAATTGTTAGAATTATATTGTGATTTTGTATCCTACAGTGAAGTTTTAAATAGTGGAATTTTCCCTGGGGACATGCCATTTTCCACGTTTCCATGACATAGAGCTCTTATAAAACCATATATATATATATTTTTTTACAAATAATCCAAACATTATTAAGTAGTAATGCCTAAACGTGAAGTTGCACCATTTATTTTTAATATTATTATATTTAAATCAAAATGCGGACCTTTTAAGTCCTGGGGACACTAATTTTATGTAAAGTTACCCCAATTTTTGGTTTTACCCATATAACATAGGCCTAACTACCATAGCTTGCAGTTCAAACTACAGCTAGAGTGCGATATGGGCTGATACCAATATGTAGCCTATCATAGGCCCTAGTGAAAATCACTACATGGAGTGTGAGAATTCTTCTTATAGTGAGCAGCGAGCACTCCTCACTTGGAGTATGATACGCTGTGTGGGTGACGTGCGCTGCGCAAGGCGGAAAGTGAAATGTGCAGGTACAAAAACAAAGTGGTAAATCTAATATGTAGGCTAACCCAAAGAAAACGGGGGTTACAGATGAAATGCAATATAGTGCAGTGCAGTGGGTTAAAAACCTCTCTGTCTATGTAGGCTACAGCTTATTGAGGCAGCGGCGGAAGGTGGGGAGATTTGGGGCAGAAACTACCTCAAATGGGAGGTTAATTGTTCCATAAGGGGATGGTGTTCGGCAAAAATGAAAATTTATCTAGGCATTATTTGATGGGCTGAGAGGAATATACCTCCAAAGGTGGAACCTTTGTGTGTGTCTTGTTGACATGGTCAGCCACCTCTGCCAGGCGTCCCCTGCAGCCCTCCTCTTAACTATTTCAAGTTGAATTGTTAACATTTTTATGTTGTGAGTGGGCTCCAGACTGTGGCGGCATATTCCAGATGAGGCCTTGCTATGCTTGAGTTTTGGCGGATGCCTATTGTCGTCACTAGGCGCGTCCGTCCGTCTGTCCGCCACTTTTAGTACTATACTTGTTTTGCGTTTACAACTGGAATGCACATTAAACTTCCCATAGGCCTACAGGTTAATCATGACTAAAGCTTGAGTAATTTCACATTTGACCTTTCTGTGACCCCTATGACCTTGACTTTTTTTCCAATTGACAAATTTTCTTGTTTAATTTATACCAATATATCCATTTCACCAATTGCTCGGAGGAGTTCGAAATTGGGCAAGATTCGGACAGAAACTAGGTCATGGCGGCCAAAATGACTGATTATCGGCCATTATTTTTGTAATATGGGTAAAACCAAAAATTGGGGTAATATTACGTAAAATTACTGTCCCCAGGACTTAAAAGGTCCGCATTTTGATTTAAATATAATAATATTAAAAATCAATGGTGCAACTTCACGTTTAAGCATTACTACTTAATAATGTTTAGATTATTTGTAAAATATATATATATATATATGGTTTTATAAAAGCTCTAAGTCATGGAAACGTGGAAAATGGCATGTCCCCGGAGAAAATTTCACTATTTGAAACTTCACTGTAGGATACAAAATCACAATATAATTCTAACAATTACATTTCATGGCTAGACATTGTTCACTTAAACTAATCAATTATCAAAATTCGACTTAAAATTAATATCGATATATATAATTTTGATGAATATACAAAATGTCCCCACATTTGCACTCTACTCCGTTACCATCATTGTAGCATGCCCCATCAAGTGAATAATCATGAACTAAAATCATATCAAGTGTAGTTTGACACACTGAAGGGTCTTATACGAGTTTCTCGCCTTGAAATAATTAATATTGTTGAGTGACAAGTTATTCGAAACAGGTATTACCAAAAAGTTAGAAAATATACTTTTGTTTTTACTACTCCGTTCCTAGCCTTGTGGGTATAAAAACGAGTTTGGTTTTATACTTGCATGCTTAGAACAGTTGCTATGGGGACTATTTCCACCCGTATGATATATCTTTGAATTATTGCCCATATATTTTCATTAATCCCAAGAATACTTTTATTTTTACTACTCCGTTCCACTCTACTCCGTTACCAAGAAAAGGGAACAGAGTGGTGAATTTTCAAATTTTATGGGTTTTACAGTCATAATGATTGATGATATAGTCTTTTAAAACATGGCTCGTTGTCCCCATATAAATAGAGCACCCATTTATGATCGATGTTATGATAAACAAATATACAGTTTATATTTATGTCGAGCCAAACATTTGGTAACGGAGTTGAGTATTTTTTGGCTTGGTAACGGAGTTGAAAAAGGATTTTTGTTTATCCTATCAAATTTTCTTAAATTTTTAGCAGTTTTGAGCTACGGTTGTTTAGTATTATGCTTCAATAAGGATATCACGTTTAAAAGTGTGATGTCAAGCTGAACAAAGTAACATAATTTTTTAAATGGTTTGGATTTGGTAACGGAGTAGTAAGTGAAATGCTGTAACTTTTTAAAAATGACGTTTTTAAAGCAAAAAAAAAATTTCTAGCGCAGCCAGTGACTTTTTTATGCTCCATTGGGATCAGTGCACCAAACCTATAAAGTCGTTTTCCTCCTCTTTGATGGTCACCTCACTGCCATTTTTGATGCTACAAAATTACCCCAATTTTTGGTTTTACCCATATATGCGTAGTAATCGGAATACCGGACCAGATAGCTAGACTATTACTATTGAACAAAATGTGCAGTTTCAGGTAGAGATAGACAATTACTCGAATACCCCACCTCTGCAACACCAATGTTCTCCCACTGCTAGTCCAATGTTGCCCTGTGACATGCGAAGCCGGTCCAACATTCAACCATCATTGGTGAAGTGGTGTAATTGCTGATAAGTTGAGTGATATGTATGTAGAACGCGAGAAGACAACACGAGGATTGGCCAGCAATAAATTTATTGCTGAGAACTTGGAACTTGTACAAGCAAATAATAATAAAAAAAATAACTACAGATCGTCCAGACGATTCAACATATTCAATAGATGTATAAATCTACATAAAGATAAAATTTTTTTTTGAATTTAATCAATTGTATTCCAGATCAAGACTCTTAAGTAATAGGAAGTGATGGGCGGGATTTTAAAGCTACAAGTGAGACAGCAATACTTTGACAAACTGACAGGGGGCTACTCACCAGGGTTAGATATATAGGGTGGTATTGAGGGAGGAGCCACCACCGGGGTGGCTACAGAAGATCAATTTAAAATGGCCGACCTGCGGCAACTTTTGATCTACAAATTTTCTCGGTAAGGCGATTCACTCAACATTTTTTTATGTATCGCTCCTTAATTTATACCATCAATCCATTTCACCAATAGCTCGAATCAGTTCGAAATTGGGCAAGATTTGGACAGGAACTAGGTCATGGCGGCCAAAATGGCTGATTCTCGGCCATTATTTTTGTAATATATGCGTAGTATCTGGAAAACCGGACCAGATAGCTAGACCATTACTATTAAGCAAAATGTGCAGTTTCAGGTAGGGATAGACCATGGAAAATTTCAACTTGATCAAATTCAAAATGGACGACCTGCAGCAACTTTTGATCTACAAATTTTCTCGTTAATGCAATTTACTCAACATATTTTTATGTCTCGCTCCAAAATTTATACCATATATATAGCTAATAGCTTGGATGAGTTCGAAAGTGGGCAAGATTCGGACAAAAACTAGGTTATGTCGGCCAAACTGGCCGACTATCAGCCATTATTTTTTACCATGATTAATATCTGGAAAACCGGACCAGATAGCTAGACTATAACTATTGACCAAAATGTGCAGTTTCAGGTAGGGATGTACCATTAAAAAATTCAACTTGATCAAATTCAAAATGGCGGACCCGCAGCCACTTTTGACTTCAATATGCATAATAACTGGAAAACCAACATGAGACGCAGACACAACAAAGCAACCCACGTTACCAAGCCCTTTACTGGCAGCCAACAAATTTCAAAAGGCTATGTATTATCGATGTTTTCTTCAACATTTGCAACGTACAGAAGTGTATTTTTTTATAATTAACTTTAAATTATTTACAGTATACTTCGGTTAAAAGTAAACTAAGTTACACCGATAATTGTACATAAATGATATACAACTCGTGTAGGCCTACAGTAGTCTACTATATTCACATGCACCCAATTGCACTGTCAAACCGCACAGTGATTGATTTGCCTACCATATACCCTGATATATGGTGATGACAGTGATAGCAGGCAAGGTCGCAGGTCACAGCCCGTCACAAAAACGAAGTGTCAGCTGGGATAAGGAGAGCATGCTGCATGTAGTGCTCTCTCTGTGGAGCAATAGTGAATGATTTCTCTGATCAATGTTTTTTTTATCTAATTTAGGTTATAGGCCTACTATAACACCCACTTGAAAATGCCAACAGACAACAACTCATCGTCATCTCTGAGATTTTGTGTCTGTGAAAACATATGCCTGAGATTTCAGGTCCGCTCAGATTCACACACAACACACCACACATGCTGCGCATGTATATATGCATCACGTGGTGTCTGTGCGGCAGCGCGTGATTAATACAGCCTGCCAACAATAGCAGCTACAGGTGACATTGGTGTCAACTTAGTCAAAGACATTAGGCTTCTATCTACATGATCTATAGGTTCCTATCTCAGTTCAAGTAAGATATATCATCTGACAGTAATAGTGTACTCCAGACTACTCTACTTGAAAAACGGGTGGCCTACTTGAAATATCATAGGCCCATTTCATGGTTCTGCCATTGCTTGTTTATTTGCTGAACTGTCAGAAATAGACACACCTACATCACATGCTCAGCACATGACATACACAATCTATTGCTGATGATGCCACACAAACTTGTGGGTCACAGTATATAATTGTTGAATGACAACACTGCATTTTAAAGTCGTTTTGGTGGCGATATTTATCAAAATAAATATCAATAATAGAAAAATCAGGCCTTATAGTAAATTTTATAGTCTGGTTACTTCGAAGTGTGTACCTTTAAATAAATTGGATGAAAATTGGATGGAGTGGGGAGGAAAAACTGTGTCTCCCAAATAAGGTTTTTATTAAAATAACTTCGTTTTGAGTACGTGTGGTTACAACAAAGCATAGAGAATGATCAATTATTTGAGAAATATTTCAGTCAAGGGTAAAATAATTATATCATAATAAATGGAGGCATGAGATTGAAAAACCAGAGTAGACTTTCTATTTATTCAACATTTTTTAACTAATTATAATGGGAAGTATATTTAAATACCGGTATTATTAAAATGAGTAAGTTCGGGGAGCATTGACACGATTTCACTGTTCAAGTCATGTATTAAATATTAAAATGGACAGGCGAAATGGTATCTTATTAGGACAGGTTATGTGCCTTCTGTGAAAGTAATGGAATTGTAGTTATTGAGGACGAGTATCATTTTTTATTGCTTTGTCCGCGTTATAATCCTATTAGGCAAAAATAAAAACCCGGTGCTATATAATTTATATTATAGTTATTAGCTACTCTAATTTTATAGAGATTATGTTGATTTAATACAAGATCTCGCATATTATGTATACTATAGTTTCGAGCTCAAAAACACACCTGTTGTTGTATTAAATGTTTTTTAATGAAATTACCATAATATGAAATGTGCTACACACAAAGCGTTCTGTTAATTGAGCACTTTGAATCAAAGACTTGAACTGCAGAAACTTCTCTTAGGCACAATAAAGTCTTTATTAACTTAAGACATCATAGTTCAATACCATACATAGTATTCCATTCACTGCAAACTCATGTCTGAAAGAAAGATTGGCAGGTCTAATGACGGTTGCGTCCGTCACGGCAGAAAATGATAAACTCAATACACATTTCAAATAAGGAAAACCATAAACTCAATATAATCCATTGCCTGATGGCTTCATTTTAACTCAAAACATCGTAAATGGTAAAGGCCCGAGGGCCTACGCGTAAATTAGTCCATTTGAGATAGAACCACCCCACAGAGGAGTGCGTGCTGTCTCGCCCAGAGATTTTGATCAACTAACGCAAACCCACTTCGGTGGTCTAGGAATCGCCGCCGAGAGTGATGCCGCTTCCATTCAAAACATCGGAAAGTACCCACGTGACCGTGAATCCATTTATGAAAATAATACGTCACAGAGAATTTGATTTAAATTTAAGAAGACTATGACGTCACATAAGTTAATTGTAATATTAGTAAGCAGGTCAAACACGCCGTACTCCACGATACGATTATCATAGACATTCTAAAACCTGGATTGGATTTAGATAGATTAAACTCAGCATGATAACCCCGAAGGACAACCATCGCGTAATCACTAGAATGAAATCTCCAATAACCCGCATATATGACACGGCCTCCTTCCATGAAGACTACGTCCCGGAGTCGAACCGAGACGCCAGCCGCAAGGAAGAAGTCAAGGAAAGTACCAATAAGTAACAAGCGGGTACAAAAGTTAATCAGGGCAATTAGAATTAAATAATTGATAGAAGCGATACGATAAAATTAAGTGTAAGCACATTAAATATGAGATAATCACAAGTTATTCCGCCCAATGCACAAGCCGTTTAAGCCGTTGCAGTAGGCGGACCAACGTCAGAATTCATTCGAATGTATAAGTTATTAAATTAGTTAAATAATGTCCAGGTATAGGTGAAATAATTTATCGATTAACAGTAATTAGAATCTGACTTCATTGAAGATTCGAATATTATAAACATTGTTGATCTGGTAGTAATCTTGACATCGTGGAGGCATCAAGCTTGATTGTCTGTAATATTATAATTAGGTCCAGGTTATGTGAAATATATTTGCAGATCACCATAAGTGCAACGATAGAGTTACACCATACCATGCAAAATTACACAAGACAAGTATGTTCACAATCACAACAATCAAATGTGCACCAATCAAGGGAATGAACATGGATTAGGGAATAAATCAGGGTCAATTTGAATGAACTTCAATATCGATCATCCAACAACCAAGGAAAAAAGACCACACGACATAACGTGGCCAGCATTACCTGATTGCTGGTAAGAAAGTAATATAATGGTGTAACAGTCACAGTTCTATAGAGCTCCCGTGATCCAACGTTTGCCGAAGGACAACCACCGTGTAATTACTAGAATGAAATCCCCAATAAGCCGCATATACGACATACATACAATTTTATTTTCTAGATTTCAAAAGGGGCACTGAAAAATTAAACGGATGACCCCCTACTACTTTGCTCAGACTCCTGTGGCGAGGGTACCAAAGCATAGCCGTGGACGAGCCGACACTGTAAATGTGTTAAACCTTCAATTTCAAATTCTGTTTTAGCCATGTTGGGGCTAACCGAAGTTGTGGCGAGACTACTCTGACATGCTGTGTCAAGGTTACCCACCTCTGGCTAAATAACTTTTGATGAGGTTACCTTGTGGCGAGGTTAATCGCATGCGAGCAGTTCACTGCATGCGACAGTGAAAAACGTTACGCACCCTAACCATATTTCGCAAAATAACTAGCTCAGATCTTGATGAAGTATATATTTATGAGAAACTACAACATAGAACAAATTACCTTTGTGAAATACTTGTAATAAAAAAGGCAATAAAAACAATACTAAAACAAAACCCGAATAATATTCCGACGCCCAGAACTGATAACGAAACAGATATACCATGTAATCATACTGCAAGAGATTTTTATAATATGGGCACAGAAAAGGACCATATCCCTACTTCCGAAACCTACTGGAAATTTTTCTTCTCAAATATAAACAATAATTTAAATTTCGAAGATGCTTACAAACAGAAAATTCTTATAATTCCTGATAATAAATTAAAATAATTTAATTTTAAACTACTACATAATATACTACCATGTGGAACCAATTTAAAACGATGGAAATTGAAAGAAATTAGTAGTTGCAGTATATGTAAAGAAAACCAAGACATTATCCATATGTTGTACACATGTAGACAAATAAGGCATATATGGCAATCTCTAAATGATGTATTAAATGTAAATATCAGACCTATCCATATCATATGTGGACATCATTCTATACCAGATTTTATTATTACTCTGATCAGTTATATAATTTATAAAGAATATATAATAGGCGAAATGAATAATACAGACAGAGTACATACAAATATGTATCACTTCATTTCAAGGGAATTGTTATACAAGTTTATATACAGGCGTTATTTCCCAGTTACTTCAATAAACTAATCCTCCACTTTTGCTTTTTATATAATTACTGTTTCATAATCATATAAAAAATTCGTAAGGAGGTGTGATAAATGAAGTCTCTGTTTGACATTGGATATATTACTACTCACATTCATCGTGTTCATGGTGTGATATATCACATGACATGGATGCGAGTGGCAATATATTTAGTTGTGATGCCTTTTTTTTTTTGTGACCTCACCAAAGCAAGGAATGACCGGCAAACGCGATGCATCGCCCGATGTTGGTCCGGTATTGGCCCACCGTCTACGATGCTGGCCCGGCATTGGACCGGCATTGGGTTGATGTGTCGTGTTTGCTGGGTGTCTTTGTTCATAACATTGGTGAGGTCACAAAGGCTGATCTCGGGTCAGTGTCTAGTGCGTTAGAACCTTGATTGTGTGGCCCATATAACAGTCTAGGCGATACAATCAATGGCTAGACATGACCTTGAGAGCGAAGGGGTTTTCACACCTCAAAAATATTGTAATCCAAAATTATATAACCAAAAATAAATAAAAAAATAATATGTATAAATATTATTGAGTAACTCCTAGAAGGATTGTTTCAGAGATGGAATAACGTCTATGACGTCTTTCCGGCTTTCACTGATATATTGGTTTGAGTATGTTTATATTGAGAGTGCTTGGTATACTTCTGAGTCTAATCTTTCAGCATTGTTAGTACGTAAAAGTAATTTTTAAGTATTAATTAAATCATCTTATGTAATTTCTTTAATTAACTCAAGAGAATGTAAATTATATCAAGTTATTACAGCATCTAAACCCAATTACAGTTATTGCACTTATGTATTCCTCCTTTTTCGTGATTTTTACCAGTGTAATATACATCATCCCTTTTCGCAAGGAGGAGTGATAAGTAAGATATCTGTCTGCAGCTATAACTATATATTCCAACACACATGCATGCCGTGATCAGGTGATATACTTTTTTTTTTTTTTTTTTATATCCGTGCATGTGAGTGGTAATATGTTGTGTTGTTGTGTCTTTTAAATGTTGTGACCTCACCATAATATTATTGTGACCTCACCATAATATTGGTGAGGTCACGGCAGCTGGCCTTGAGGGTCAAGATCTAGAAAGCTTGATCTTGGCTCTCGAGACCAGAGAGGCATACACAACTGAACCCTATTATATTTGAATTATGTAATAACAATATTTTACAAGCATAATATTCAGCGTTACAATAATAAATAATATACTGGTGGCACGGCATACACAAGACTCGAGCCATTTGTTGGGTCGGTGTTTGGCCAGCGCTGCAAACGCTGGCCCAGCACTGACCCCGCCTCCTTTTTTGGCGTGTTGTGTATGCTGGGCAAAACGCACGACGGTTGACCATGTCCTGATTTGGTGGCTGGACATCTTTCCGGCAGTGGTCAGACATTATACCAACAGCAGGTGCAGGGTGTTGAATAGTTGTTACTTCAGCGTTGGTTCAGCGTCGTCGATTGTCAACCAACGCTGAACCAACAGCAAAATTATCTTCTTTCCCCAGCAGGCGCAGGGTGTTGAATCGCTTTGGCGTTGGTTCGGTGTCGTCGATAGTGGACCGGCGTTGAACCGGCGTTGCTTTCACCACCTTGTGTCTGGTGGGTCATGTATTGTCAACTGTGATACCATACCACATAGCCAGAAAACGGGAGACGCTGGCATGGTGTTAGTTCAGTGCCGGGCCAGCGTTTATGGCCCGACATTGATCTGGTATTGTGACAGTGTCTCGCGTTCACTGAGTACTAGTTGTTGTTTTTTCTCTGTGAACATGACTGTGTCAGTAACTCGCATTGGGCCGATGTCGATTCTTTTTTTTTTTTACAATGAGTCGGCAACGGCTTTAATGAATGTGCTTTTAAATGAACAATTTATTTACTGATAATACATAATTTGTATTTGTATTGTACATTTTAATCAATAAAAAAAAAAAAAAAAAATTTTGCGAACGTCTATTGTGGGAAAAGCTTGGACCTTGAGACAGCTACTGTCTAGCTGACTTATTCATTCATTCATAACATTGAACTTTTTTTAAGTGGAAAACTGGAATAAGTTACGTTAATATCTGCGACCAAGTTCGTTAATCTTCAGTTAACAAGAGTTTGTCTATGATTATTTTACTTTATTAGGCTAGATCTAGACTATCCACGTTGTTTATTTTTAAATCTTGACAATTAATCTTTTTCACTGATTATCGCTCATCTCATCGCTCAGTAACAAGTTAATTATCGCCCATATTTAATATGAAATGGACACTGCCCAGAGAGCCCACGGCCAAATCAATTAGGGCATCATTCATTTACTAGGAAGGGGGGTGCAGTTTTTGAATTCAACAAATTATGTAGGCCTTTTTCATTTCCCGTCTGCAATAGGCCTACTTTATTTATTTCACACTAGGCTCAGGCTCAACTGGTCAAGCAGAATATTTTTTTCGCTTTAAAAAAAAAAAATCCTGTCTACAAAGTTGATCTCGTCCCAATCTCAATATTTTCTTATAGATGAAGATTTCATGGCGGCCATTTTCAATTTTGCATGGTGGGCCTAATGTTGTCAAGAATGTTCTCTTGTGTTTGATTATATTCCTTGATACCGAAACATGTGCTTTTGGTCAAAAAATAAAGTAGGCCTAGCCTATATATCTATCTCAAATATTGTGGAAGATATGATAACTTTAAGCATGCTAGAGATGCATGATCAAAAGAGAGAAATCATCAACCACAACAAGGCTACCATAGATCCACCCTACAGTTGGCTGGGCGGGGGCCCTAGGGTAGTGGTTAGCACCGCTGCCTTTCACGCCAGAGTTCGGGGTTCGGTTCCCGGTCTCGGCGGTTTCAAAGAAACAAAAATGTTTCTTCCCCATCCACGTGTGAAAGTCAGTATTGTGGGGAGCCTCCGTGACCGAGAGGTAGCGTGCTCGGCCTCAGACCGCCAGGGTTCGAATTTCGAATCCTGTGTCTGGAGGACAGTGTCATCTCAATCATCTCACCATCCTCAGGAGGTTCTCCTGGCCCAGTTTAGCCTATATGTGCACAAAGGTGGCCTAAAGCCCGATTCATTTCCTACAGTTGGCTATCAATGAAAAGTGTAGATCTATCACTCTAGTCTAGGGGGGCTATAACGGTGAACAATTTTTGTATTTGCAAAATAATAATTATTAGATCGACCCTTAATAAAATGTGTGACATATCTATTGTTATTTAGCCTAGATTATAGTGTGGGCCTACTTTCTGTTGAGAGAATAGTTTAAATTAACCTACTTTATAATATAGTTCATGATAGGCTACATGAATATTCAAACTTATGGATTGGGATAGGGGGCCTAACTATAGGATTAGTCTTTATGGTTTTTTTATTGGTCAAATTTCAATAATCAATATTCTACCTGATGTAGACAATACAGGGGCGTGCACAGGGGAGGGTCAAAGGGGTCCTGACCCCCCTCCTTAATCTGCAGATTTTCAAAAACTTACAGGGATTTCCGCAGAACCCCCATATTTTTACAAATTTCACCTCTCGACCCACCCCTCCCTACTTAACATAATAGGCTTACATATACTGAGACAATCACATCCCTGGGATACTTTAACAGTTAAACATTTTAAATAGAAACTGTTAAGCCTATAGTCTACTTTTTAGTATACCCTAGCTAGGTCTATTAGAATGTCAAAATTTATCTATAAAAACTTGTCAAAAAGTATTTAGCATAGCCATAGGCTACATAATTATGTGCCTGCCAATATTTTGTAGAGGGGCATTATGGCTAGCCTAGCCTACTGAAGGCCTACTGAGATTATAGTGGTCCTCAATATTTTTTTAATCTATTTTCAACTTCTGATCTAAGTTTTTGGTCTAAAAATATATAATGCATAGGCCTACTGGGCCTAGGGCCTATAACTTATAAAACAACATACCCCAATATAACAATCATGAACAATGAACAAGACTTAAGTTAGGACCGACAAGTTAGAGACGACCATCCGCTCAGAGTCGTTGTTTACTGTGGACTGACAGCGCCTCGGCTTCCCAGCAAACACGAGATGCTCAGTCACCCAATGCAATGCTAATGACTGAGTGACTGGCAATGAATGTGGCATCCAACAACTTCACAACTTGACACAAGCCACGGCACTGTCGGCAGTGTCCGCAGTGCGAGCTTGGATTAATAATAGACCTAGACTAGATCTACGTCTATTGTCATGATAATCTAGAGTGTACAGTGTAGTCTAGAATATGATGTACATAGCACTGTGGCATTGCCATTGGTGATTGACCTGCTAGGACTATATCATGTTGCACAGTCGGCCTAGATGGCAGTGATGTGTAGCTTGTACTATAACTGTAGTCATTTGGGCTGTAAGACCTCGATATCATGAATGTTGACATGAGAATTTGACCTCATTACCATTTCAGTTGGCCCCAGATGCTGGGCATGCACAGTGACAAATGTAAACGGTATTTTTTTAGCCTCCATGGTCTAAAGCAGAAGTTGCATGTTAAGCCTGAGAAAATTCTCTGTAGGTATGTACTGACCTTTTACCTGGATCACGCACTGATCACGCATGGTAACCATAAGGCCAACGGAAAGCAGGGTGTCCCGTACCCAACATTTTTACTAACCCGTATCCTATACCAAATCGTACCCTATACCAACTCATACCATATACCTAACACATGTAATGCATCATTCATGGTTCAGCGCCGGCATCAGGGCAGGCCGCGTTAGCACATGCAGCAGGCGCCAGCAGCCTTCTGACACTGCCGTATACCGACTCCTACCATATACCCCCGACACAGAACACTCCCGACTCGTACCATATAGGCATACCTAACATATCTGCACATAGTAACCAGTTGGCATACCAGTAGGTTTGTCTTGGTAATGCCTGTTAATTTTTTTTAAGTAGTAGTGATTTGTATTATATCCTGTATTATATTTTACCATTAGTTTTGTACATATTTTAATTATTGTAATATTGCATGTGTATAAAGAAGGCCCATTGCAAATTAGTGCGATATATATATGTACTAAATTGTCTACCCTCAAATAAATTTACAGTGAAAATTTCAGTGAATAGAAAATAGTGTGCTTGTAAAATTTCATGACAATTGGTTGACAATTCTCACAGAAATTGGCGAAAGTATTCACCACAGTTAATGTGAATCCGAGTCTCGGCTATTATAATAGACCAACTGGTACATTTTTGTAGGCCTGTTGACCATGCTGCCTATGTATGCGTGCCTACCCAGCAAACACAAAACATTTGTATGACATTTTTACAGCCAACGTCTGCGTCATTGTATGAATGTTACACAAATGTTATGTGTTTGCTGGGTAATAAAACGAGTGCTTCACATGTCATACAAATTGGTCATAGGCCTACACATAAAATGAAATTAATGAAATGAAAGCAATTCTTATTTAGTCCCCTATGTTACTTCCAGTGATTGTGGACAATATGAGGTCCAATATATATGGACACGATACAGCTTCAAATGAAGGAGAAATTACCAACAGAATAATAGACAATGCATTTATTTATATTTGTTGAATAAAATGTACAAGCAAGGGTGGATATATAATATATACAAGGTGAAAATAAATTATTCAATGGGTGATGGTGTGGCATTATAGCCCACATTTTATTGGCAATTTATATAGTTCATGCTATGCTTCTATTTGGTGCCATTCAAGCGTGAACATCTCTTCAGTAGCTGTTTTGTGCTGATCTCGTTGTTCATAAACATCCCCCACAGGTTGTTGATCCTCGCCTGCCTTGTCCTCACGTCCTTCCACTTGTACCTATTCATCTTTTTTTCCAAGACCAACTTGATCTGCAGCGGCAGCATTTCCGCTTACTTGTGGAGGAGTGGCACTAGGAGGTAGAGTGACAGCTCTCTTCGTTCTGCTCTGTCATTCAGGTAATGGTGCCACCCCTCCACGTCCTTGTTGGTGTGTGTGTCCAGGTTGAACACAGACCAACTGGCAGGAGGCCACACCGTGCTCTCTATCCAGCTGTTCATAATGTAGTGGATCAATTCCAGCAGTTGCTCGTTCTCTGTCTGTCGGGACAACTCCGTAAGCACATCAGGGATATATGAAAGGGAGGGCCATTATTTTCTTAGCGAAGCTGTATGTAGTCCCATTTTCTGTGTAAGCTACCTGATTATTGAAGTAAAAAGTAAATGTTATATTATATTATATTTTAGATTTTATATCGAGATACTGAACATTATACTACTATAAATATTACCGACTACTACACGTAGGCTATATACATCAAATCACATATATAATGATATTTAAATTGCATGTATGTTATATATTGAAACTACATGTATAATATATATTATGATGAAGTAATAATATTACCTGTAACCCGTTCTCTTGCACCTTTCTCCAGACTGCCTGTGTTCAGTGAAACACACATCCCCTTGTCTGGCAGTTACACAGAGATGGCACCTGCCCATATCCCTCTCTTGAAATCGGTGATGATCTTAGTCACAGCAGGCGGAGCAAAGCTTTGAAGACCTGTAACATAGTGTAGGAAAACCCAGTCGTAACAATCTATAATACACTGTTTGCACGATTTTGCGCATAAGCAGGACTCCCAACTAAATAGTTTAGTTTTAATCACTGTGTGGCGGTTTGTATTAGAAGTGTGACAGGACTCCCAACTATTGCTTGTTGCTATTGGGAAAGGTGTATAAAGCATACATTTCGGAAGAACTACACACCAAATATATTTTAGGTATTCTTTTAAAATATGAATTCTACCTTCTTATAATCTTTCTTCTTATGACCTGACATAAGAGCACAGGCCAGCGGCGCCAGCTTCGTGGCATCTCCTGACCTGATGAAGGCATGGATTGAAAACAGCTGCACAAACGGCGCTCTCGCGACATGGAAAGTGCCGTCCACATACCACATCTTGGCGGTGGACAGATGTTCCAGTTGTTGATCAGTGGCAAAGAAAAGAGGAGATGACAGCGATTACTCACAGCTATGTCCTTCTTCAAAAACCCTTCAGGAATATGACTTCCTGTTAGCTGAAACACAGAAATATAACTTCATAGAGCAATATAGATAGTAACATGATAATCAGGCTAATACGATAAAAAGAGGGTTTGAATTTTTTATTTTATTTTATGTCGAAATATACTACCGGTACTGTACATTGTTACACGTGCTATTTACATCTAATTACATTTATAATGAATATAACTTGTGTTTACTAGAGGGCTTACTACTTATGTAGAGGGTGAGTAAATGTGCACCGTGAGAACTTAACAATCCTCGTAAGTCAAGTCTTTTCGTTCTGGAGGTATCATCCCTTGACGTTTCCTGCCGGCTGTCCATATTAGGTTCTGCTCTTTGGGTCTGGAGGGTGATGGGAGTCGGCGGTTATGTCCTCGCGGAAAATCTCATCCACAATGATGCTAGCTTTCTTAAACACGTTTTCAGCTGCTCTACTCTTCACCTGAAATCAGTGTAATAAGGATCGGAGAAATTTCATAATCGATGATGAATTATGGGCCTAATCGGTTGGTACATTACTAGTAGACTATTCAGAGCTAACCTTTGTTGCTACTCTGGTTCTTGTAGCAAGCCCTGGCTGGGCGTCGTGGGTGTCGTTATGTTTCCCCAGGTGGAAGTCGCCGTCACTCTCCAACACTGTTGCAGGACACCTTCGTGCTTTGCTCCTCACGCTACACCACCACTGTGTGATAAATCTGCGCTCGCGCTGAAACAAATAACAGCAATACAGTAACATTAAAAACTGACAATAAAAATTAAAAATAAAATTGTACGAATGCAATTTAGAATGTTATTTAGAGGTACAATCTACAATTGTTATTGGCACCAATCACAAATTTGACATTAAAACTCATAAATTTGAGCATTGCAAATGAATATACTAAACGGCCCTTCGTATTTTACTTTAGGTAAAGGTTGTACTCACAAGTTATCTGGTAGTTGGAGTAGAATATCTCTGATGGTCACTGGGGAGATGTTCTTCCTGAATGCACAGTTGACTGCTTTGCTGGCTAGGTGGGGTACGTCGTTCCACTCCATCTTTCCACCTGTCCGGTCCATGACACTGGCGCGCAGGACCGTGGGAGCTGAAATGAAAAGAGCAAGGCGAGTTAAATCATTATCAGATAAGGATAAAACTTGTAACTTATCTCCTGTGGCCTTCTTGGGCTGCTCAGTGGGTTCGTTCGCCTGACGCTGGTGTTGTCGGTGCTGAGTTGGCTGAGATCTATTGTTTCACCTCAATGGCTCTAGGTCATCTTCCGTCCGACGCCAGGTGGTTCCCTGTGCAGTTGGCACAGTAGCTAGTTCTAGCTGTACACTCAACTCTGCTGTGGACCCCGGCGCACTTTCCACATCTCACATCTCGTGCTCTGCAGGAGTACTGTGTGTGCCCCAATCTCTGGCACCTGTAGCACTGAATTATCTTCTTTTTCTTCTAGTACTCTTCTGTTTTGCAGGCCCGAGCTCCGATAAAGAGTCTATTCCTCTCACAGGCGCTGAGAGTAGTTTAAGACAATCGGGGCTTACTATAAATAGTAGTCCTCATATAGCCAACCATTACATGTTTGGGTTTAATTTCATAACTCTACCTTTACTCCTGATACCCTATATGAAATCAATTAGTTAGGTACTAGGCTGGTTGTCCAAGGGACCCAGATAAATGTAATGACACACAGTTAAGTGAATAAACACTCGCACAGGCTACAACACAAAATGACAAGAACATGATGGCGATCTGGGTCAGAGGGTTCAGGAAAAGCCTAAAGTTCAAAATTTTGTTTCCAAGCCGAATAAATTAAATATTGTCAGGTCTAAAGAATGTTGTAAGTTTTAAATGGTGGTGCGTTTTAAAGATTGATGTAGCCGTGATGAATGAACGTAAAATGGTGCAGTGAAAATAATAGGTGAAGTTGAAAAAACCTTGTGGTTTACATGGTGGGAGGACTCCAGGGTGGGGGAGGAAACAACGTGAGGTGGGAGGTTGTTCCAAACAGGGATCATGGTGGAGGGTAGGTATCAGAATTTGTATGGGTCATTGGATGGGCTCAATGGAATATACCTCCACGGATGGAACCCATGTGTTTGTCTGGTGGATGGTGTCAGCCACTTCTGCCTACACCATGTAATGCTACATTGTGCAGATGGACTGACTTCACATTTCCCCCACTCTTCTTTTCAGCCTATCATAGTATGCTTGTGATTGGCCGGTTTAGAAAAAGCTGTCCTGCTAAACGTTCTCTGAATGGCTGGCGCATATGTGTCAACTGGCGGCTGAGAACTAGGTCTGTCAATGGTGGGGTGTTCCTCATGCACAATTTGAAATGCCGATCTCACTAACACTGCTGGTATTGTGCCAGCGATTGCTCGCTGGGGCCTACCTTGCAGCACCTCTCTTTATCATTTTCACTTTTAGATGTCATCAGGCGGCTACAAGCCGTGGCAGCATACTCCAAGTGGGGCTGAACCAATGACTGATAAACTTACGTTTTGACAGCTTTGGAGGAGATTTTTAGATTTCTGTTGAGGAGGCCAAGGATGCTGTTAGCTTTCGCTCTCATATTGTAGATAGATGTGGGTATTGAATTTATGGTTGGAGGTGAGAGTAAGACCAAGGAGTTTTACGCAATCAGTAGGCCTACTTTGGAGGATAGTCATGTAGTTTGTATGATTTAATAATTTTTGTTTTTCTTATGCTGGCCCTCATGGCAAAACACTTGTCTGCATTAAACTGCATTTAAGCAAAGTCTTTTCTCAAGAGCCAACAGAATGAAGGTCAGACTGGAGGAGTTTTTTAAGCTTCTGGTGGGGCGGTAAATACAGTTGTCAGCTTATAAGCGGATTGTACTGTTTACGAACCCATCAGGGAGGTCTTTGATGTAGATCAGGAAAAGTATGGGTCTCAGGAAAGTCTCTTGTGAGAGGTTGCATCGTGCAGGACTACTCTTTGGGATCTAGAAGAGAGAAAGTCTGTGATCCACTAAGTGTATCCCCTCGAATGCCATACCAGTTAAGTTTGTATTTTAGACGTTTTTGCGGAACATTGTCAAAAGCTGTGCTTTGATCCATAATGAGCATGTCTGTTTTGGTTGTACTACTGGCTAGGTTCTGGAAGAGACAAAGAAGCTGTGATTTTCAAGAGTGATTACGACGAAAACCGTGCTGAAGAGGAAATAGTAATGTTCTGAATTTAAAAATGTTCATTAAGTTGCTTACAATATTATCTTCCATAATTTTGGATGGTATACATGTCAATGAGACTGGGCGATAGTTACCAGGCTTGTGCTTGAATATTGGAGCCACATTAGCTTCTTTGCAGTCGTCCGGTATCTGTCCAGTTGTGAGGGAATTTTGAGGTATTGAATCGGGGTTTTAAATTATCAAAAAGTTGTTTAACGCCAGGAATAAAAATGTCAATTTGAGTCATATACGGAAAGGAGCTGGGTCCTTTGTTTGGCATGAGTTCTTGAGTGAACACAGAAATGAATTGTTTGTTTAATATTTTGGCTTTGTCTGAGGCGTCGCTGAAAGTGTCTCCCTGGCTGGGCAATGGGGCAACACCCGGGGCAGTCCTTTTGCATGCTGTTAATGAGAGACAAGAATTTCTTTTGATTAGATTTTCTTTCTGTGTTGTTATCTTCTTCCGTCAATAATATTTTACTCCCAGTATATCTGTCAAATTTCTTTTTGTCAACTGTGCAGAATAATTTAAAGGTTTTTTTCGAAATCCTGGCAGATGCACAGCGAAACTCAAGTCTCCGGCTGTCTGGGCATGTCTGGGGTATATCCCCTAGACATGCCCAGAACCCCTTATCGGGCGAGCGAAGGAAAACTCTCTCAATAACCCACCATGCCCTATCACCCCCACCTTCACATCATCATCTGTACATCATTCATCTCATCAATTGACTAAAACGTTGTTTATCGTATTATAATGTCACTTAAAAGACCTTTTGTGCCGAAAAGTGATGTAAAGCAATGATTTACTACTACTAGCTGGCAGATGGTTTAGTTAATTGTTCGTATTTTGTGTGAATTTTGATTCTTTTGTGAATCATTTTCTTAGCTTTTGGCGCGACCCAGGGAAGGTGGTGCTTACCATTTAGCTTTTTCAGTGGAATGAGCTCGTCCATACTTGATGTCAATGTTGATTGAATTTAGTCCAAATGTCGTTTGCTGAATACCCTTGGTTGGCATATTGCATACTAATATCTATAGAGGGCATTTAGGTTGGATATAATGCCATCCCAGTTTTTTTTTCTACATGGAAAAATGCTGCGTTTTCTGATCACTAAGACAATTTTGTTTCGGTTTCTAGATTTAGTGTCTTGATTCTTCTATGTTCTATCCAGCCTCATTTTAAATGTGTTTGGTAGGGAATTCCAGAGGTTTACTGTTCTGCTTGGAATGGAAATGCTTCAATTCTTGTTTTTTTTGTTGCGACTTTGGACGTTGATTCAACGTTGCAACAACGTCGTGTGCCCAGTGGGATGCTGCAACATTTTTTTACAGTGGTCATTATAATCATATTCACATTAAATTCATCAACCAGGATTATTGAATTTCGCGGATTTCTCAGTCGATTCTCAACCAATTTTCATGAAATTTTACACACACTATTTTCCATTCATGTCGTGACTACCCTGAAAACTTCACAGAGGGCAACATTTTTATTTATTTACTACATGTCAAATGTTCTAACTTCTTAAATACTTATCAAAACTTCGCGAAACTTTCAGGGTAGTCACGACATGAATGGAAAATAGTGTGTATAAAATTTCATGAAAATTGGTCGAGGATTGAGAAATCAGCCAAATTCATTCACCTGGGTTAACGTGAATCCTATATAGTAACCTTTTATTGTGCTAGATTTCACAATTAAAATTACAGTTGTAAGTCCTGCAAACACGAAACGTCGATCTAATGTTGCGTTAATGTTGGGCCAGCGTCACAGGCAGAGATACAACATTCAGCCAACAAAGAGACAAGTCATTGTGTTTATTGGGGGCCCTCTGAATGTGTTTCCCTTTCCCAGCAAACACAAAACTTTTGTATAACATTTGTACAAATGGTTTGTGTTTGAAGGGTTGACAAACAAATATCAGTGTATTTAAAGGTACAAAACCTCAGTGGGGACTTTTCATCTCTTAAATTTTGTAGTCTGAATTCTGAAGTCTAAAATTCCAATTCAAAATGGCTGCCAAAAACCCATTAACAAAATAGTAATCAATCTGTCGTAATAAAAATAACCAAACAAAATTCAAAATGGCCTCCACAAAACTATGTGCTAACCCTGCATCAACGTCTCATGTCGGCTGTACAGTCAGTGACTAGGGAGTAGGGGTGTGCTGGTGACTGATAAGGCTGTGTATGCGTCATAATTATGACGGCGCGGCGATGTCTACCAGCCAGTACACATACGAATAGCAGCTGACATTTAATACGTGTGCTATAGACAATGTTATTTATATAATAAATCATGACGTATCTTCTCATTACATTCCCTGAACGATTTAATGATGGTATTGTAAAACATGCTTAATTATATCCGTGTCGTGCTCTCCGAGGCCGTGGATTGATGTATTTGCTTTACCCGAAAAATCCAACATGGCGGTGACTGAGAGCGATTCCCACCTCAAGGTCCGAAAAATGTCCATAACTTTAATGACTGTGTAACCTTTGAGCTGAGCATGCCGGCATGTAACTGAAATGCTACTGATTCTAAAAAACTAATTTCGCACTGATTATTCGACCGGAAGTCTTATTTATGAACGTCCAAAGAAATGTCCCACGATTTTGTACACGGTCAATCTGTGGCAAGCTTGATTAATGCTATGCAAAGTAGACAATTTTGTATACATTCCAACTAATGTGCGCATGAAATTGGTTCATAGGGCACATCTTTATACATCGCGCGGCAATCGCGTTGGTGTGTATCAAGCTTTAGTTGACTATTGGACATGAAGGGTTGGATGAATTCCTACGTGCCTAAAAAGACATATTGCGACAACAGTCGTGATCTTGCAGGGTTATACCTCTCTTATCCACACAGTCAGAATGTGATGGGATCTTCAATATTGACAAATGTACAAATGTAACGGTTTGCTCGTCAATGTTTCCAAAAGCTGTATGACGAAATAAAGTTAAGTTTGTTCGACACAAGTGAAATAATGACATTCTGCCACATATTTGAAGTAGAAAGTCACGTTAGACAGAAAGTCGTTGATCACAGGTCGTTAACTATAGAAAATTGTTTCGTGCAAAAAAAAAGTCGTTGGAGACAAAAGGTCGTTGATGACAAGGTCGTTCATAAAAAGGATCGACTGTAATGCAATAATGTAATTTAGACATGGACTATTTATGAGATTCCAACCCTCAGTTATTATCTTAGCTTATCTTTATTGAAACCAGAGTTATCGAATTTTAAACATTTGAAATATGGTTGTTAAATGGAGGAGAGTCCCTTTAAAATTAACATGTCAACCTTTTGTTTTAATGTTATTTATCAATTTGGTTCACATATAATTTTATTTTCAGAAATGGGCAAGCCGAAGAATAAGAAAAAACCCAACATGACTGGATCTGAAGCAGAGGTATATTTTGTGTGTACAGTACCAGCTTACTTTCATGTCAAGTATGTCAGTGTCCAAAATGTGATGGGATCTTCAATATTGACAAGAGGGTTTTAAAATCTACACAACTTTGACGATGTGTATGCTTTATATTGTGTTTGGTGTGTAAAGGGTGTGATAATGCACTTTCCCATGCTTAACCATGACCCCCTATTGAATGCCCACTATTGATTGCCTACCTTAAATTATAGAACCTGAACAGCCTGGAAGTGGTGATAGGAAGCTAATTTTGTCTACATTTTTCACTATGAGAAGTATCAAACTTACCAATGTTGAAACACATCCCCTGAAGTAATACTGTTTTTTTCTACTGTACTGTATGAAAGGAGAATTATCTATATTCATCCATATTTTTTTTACTCGGGACATTGTTTGTACTAAGCTAAAAGAAAACTTTTAATTCGGACCGGAACTGATGGTGCCAACCAATCCTTGAGCTGTCTGGCCTGTGTATCGCCATGTCCGCTAGGTCACGAGGTCAATGTGTGATAGGTGCCTGAGCAAATCAGTCATATTAATATTACATGTATTCTTCAAAATATATTTAATTTTTTTTCCTAGACATTGACAGAAGCTGAGAGATCATGCTACTGAATCATGCACAGATAACCCTGCATGCCCTGAATACAATGCACATACTGTATGCTACTCTACCGTAGATGCAAGAAGCCCACACTTCAGATGTCATTATTATGGATATAATATTTATTGTAGGGTTCATCAGAGTTTATATATATACTGCAAAATGTCTTTTGAACACACACCAGATTTGCAATTTTGTGTGTTATGATGTGAATATTTCAAACATATGGGGATCTGTGGACGATGTCAAGGAGGCATATATATCAAAAATAATACAATGGAGTACGGGAGAGGGGGTCTCAAACTACAATGTTTTCATCGAGTTAGCTTTCTCGCATTGCATTCTGAGAATTGCTGGACGTTTATTTTATTTTGAAGTGCCTGTGCAGTATATAACAGATTCACATATTTTTCAGTCATTTTATGGCTTAAGGATTTTATTGTCCCGATGATACTCGCGAAGATAGATTTCTTTATAATGATATATTCAATATATTGCACACACACACATCACCCAGGGGTGTCACATTAATGTGCCTTTTGTGGCTTATGATCTTTGACCAACTTTTAACCTACTTTTGACCTGAATCTGTCAGTCAAAATAGCTTAGACTTCTTTCATATTGCGCATACTTGTCCTTCAGGGGCTGTAGGTGAGCCTTTCAGTCTTATGACCTTTGACCAACCTTTTTGAGCCAAAAGAGCTTAGATAGTTTTAGGATCTCGTTTCCGGAAACATCTCCTTTTGATTTTTTTCTTGCTCCTCACAAACACCCCTCAGGAGGTGTAGATTTGCCTTTTGGCGGTTATGACTTCTCACATGGTTTCCACCCGCATCTCTGTACCAAAATTTCAAAAATTGTTGGAGAATCTGTTGACCTCCATCTCTGACTTAGGCCTCTTGTTATTTGTCCTTGTTACTAATTGCGTCCTGGTTTATCTTACAATTTTCAATAAATAAACAAGTTATTTGGCATTGCGGGCTATTCCCATCTCTCATAGCCTATTATTTTCTTTACCAGTACATATTTCACTTAACAGTAACAGTGTTACTTAAAGTCTCTGAAATTTTGCGCATATCCATATCGCTTGTCAATTGTATGCTATTTTGTACAGACTTACAGTGTTATTGAGATCTTAGTTGCTGTCGTCATGGTGTTCCACTTGATTGTATGTCCCTACACCAAAGTTGAAGAGAGCTTCAACATACAAGCAATGCACGACATCCTGTACCATGGCACAAATTTAAACCAAGTAAGTTTCAATCTTAGTTTGCTTCATGATTTTGTTTGTATGCAATATTTGTTATCTATTCACATTAAGATAAGTTGTACAGAGAGACTTCGGGTGATCCATTCCCCGAAGTTGTGCCAATTTCAACATCCATCGTGATTTTGATGTATTTTGGGAATAATAGGAGGTAGTCAATTTGACTGCCGACAGTCATTTATCTAAGCTACGAGATATTTCGATATTTACCTGATCTGTATACACATCGGGTAATTAGGCTGCCATCGCTGAAGGTGGGCTGCTTAATTTATTTCACATGGCCCACCGCAGTTTAGTATGAAATCAAATTCGAACACAATAATATGTAAAAATTAGCAAATAATAATTATTCAATAAAAAATAACTGACTGTTGATAACAAAGGGCTGCTTTAGTGTTCGTTTCTCATCAAATCTTGCTAGTTAATCACACCATCACATAAAATTTGGAACAATAAGCAACCTGCCTGGACGTGTAATGCTATACATCGTGGACTGTGTTTGTTTGATCAACTTTTTGATTAACATGCCAATGAGATGTATATAATAAGTTTATGTAAAAGGCACAGCTGGTTTATGCCAGTCATTCAGTTTGATCATGGTTTTGAAACCACATTTAGGAAGCAGACATGCGTTATTATTTTTCTTTTTTATGAATGAGATTAAAATGTACAAATAAATGAGAAAAAATCATGTAAATACATGTTTGAAAGTTATATTTAAGTCTCATCCACTATGTGGCGGTGGAGACTATTGTTTTTGCTGAGTCGGCCCGCCGCCGCCGCAACTTGTTTCTACTCTGACTCAAAAACCCCCGCTCGGATTATTTCTAAATATTTTCAGTATGCATATTGGCCTTGGGGACTTTGCTTGGTAATTTTTTGAATTTTAGCAGATAATTCAGGTTTGCTCATTATGGCTATCATCAAAATTTAGTAATATAGCTATACACCCCAACTCGAATTATTTCGGAATATTTGCAGTTTGCATATTATCCTTATGAAATCTTCCTGGTAAATGTTTTTTTTGCTTTTTTCAGTTTCTTCAACAAAATCCAAGATGGCTGACAAAATTATATGTCACTCTCTACATTTTAGCCATTCTCAAGTTTTGATAATATAGCTATGCAGGGCAAATTTCTCTTTTGGGTATGCTAACTGGCCCAGAGAAATTTGACTGGAGAATTGTTTTTCTTTTTACGTATTTTCAGCAAAATCCAAGATGGCTGACAAATCACATGTTACTCGCAAGAGCTTGAATCGCTTCACTCATTTGTTCCAATGAAGCAACTTACCCTGGGCATATGTTGATTAGATTTTGCTGTGATTCTGATACACATTTTTCGCGTGGTTAGATAAAAAATTGATGACAGTACTGTAAATCTATGTGGGCGGGTGGACACGCAAGCTTTGCTCCTCAGGCAAATCTAGTTATTTAAATGCATTTAGTTATTTGCTCACACATTACACATGCTAAAATACATAGATATTATATAAATTATATTATATAATACTCTTTGAACTTCAAGCACAACAATGCCTGTAGTGGGGTTGTGTGACTTCACCGAAAGTCTGCTGGATTAAAAATGACATTATATTTCTTCGGAACAGATGATGACGGAACATCAACGCGTCTCTTTCAACTTTATATCCATATTGTGTGTATAATGTATATATATATATATTGATTTTGCTTCATCTTTTATCCCTGACCAATTGATGTTATTTTGTTTTAGTATGATCATCTGGAGTTCCCTGGGGTAGTTCCTAGGACATTCCTGGGAGCTTTGTTTGTTAGCGCTCTAGCAACTCCAATGGTTATTGTGACCAATATTTTTCAACTGAGCAAAATCGTCAGCTTATATATAGGCAAGTATCAATAGTAAACCAAACAACTATTAAAATGAAAAGAAACCATTAAACTATGAGAAGTCAGGGGCTAGCAGCATTATTAAACATTTTTTGGATGGATGAGATGTTCTGTTTTTGCATTTTCTGTCCGTGGCTGTGTACACAGCTTTTCCGGTCATGTTACCCGTTATATTCGCAGTGGCTTGCTGACTGCATTACCGGTACATTTTATTCAGCTATCCCTGACATGTAGGCCTATCTTTTTCCATTACGCCATTTTATTACACCAGTAGTCAAAGGACTTCTATTTTAATCAGTAGTAGTATTTTAATCCCGGCATACAGTTTAAGACGGAACTACACTCAATCGCCTAGAAAAATAAGACGTTTACCCAGGTTTATAGTGAGCTGACGGCGGATGAGCAACTGTTACTTTAAATCTACCTTGGGTCAATGTCCAGTGTTTGGCGGGAGGTTAAAATAAAAAAATGTTTTATTGTTTTGACTTGGGTTGTGTCTGTATCACAATATGCAAACAGGATGCAAAAAGTGACCCAAGGTTTGATTGTTTTGATTGTACGAAAACTGGGACAAACTCATTTAAACTAAATAAATCTGGTTTGACCACAGAAAGAGATATTTAAGAGGTGAAACAATAGCAATGAGTTCATTTTTTACCCTCTTGAAGCTGTGACTTGGTACATAGCCACAAATTTATGTCAGTAAAAATTACTAACATTTGTACAATTTGAATCAAACCTTATCCCAATTCCAATCAAACAATTTTAACGATCTTTTCCCCGTCAATTGGACAAAAGAAGAAGGAAGGACATAAAAAAGGCCGAACAGAGATATAGATGTAACTAGCATTTTAGGGCTTAACCGTTGTGCTGCTGGAGCCGTATATATCCGGTTTCAGAGTAAATAAAATGACACTGAAATCCATAAAATAGTTCGTGATAGATGCTCAGTTAATCAAAATGTTAATTTTCACACATGTTTATTCCTCATATTAAAATAGTCATATTTTTCGTCATTTGAAGCTGGAAATTGCGTTAGCAATTCCAGCTTCAAATGACGAAAAATACAATTGAAACAATTCAGCAGAACAAGGGTTAATATATTTAATTATTAAGCAATATTTTCATGTTGTAAATTATTTTTTGCAGCGCGGTTCAGTCTGGGGTTATGTGTGCTCTACTCACTCTTCCAACTCAAGAAATCTATATGTGAGATATATGGCACAAACACGTCGCAATGGTTCCTGGTCATCACAGCTTCACAGTTTCACCTAATGTTTTACATGTCACGCCCATTACCAAATGTGTTTGCTTTGGTCCCCGGTAAGCTGTACAATTGGTATATTAAAAAAATTAAAGATAACAAAATTATATTAAGCATGTTAAAGCAGGTCAGTTATTTCGCTTCGCTGCTTCATAATATTTACTTCTCACCGACCCTACTCCTTAGAACATTGACCATGATACGCATGCAGGTCGGCCCACAGCCTGTGCTCAGTGAGTTGTGGCGATAAACCTACTTGAGTATGGGTTGTAAGAATACACCTTACTCAGCACCATGCTGCATTTCGTTGTGCAATGCTACGTTAATCTCCACCATCCTGCGATATTCTGGGGTAGGCCCTACTAATCTACATAATTGTGCTATGCTGATTTTTGTCATGTTGCACTGGGCCTTTTTCTGCTACATGTGTTGTTTCATTGAGTCACACCATTACATTCCGTTGCAATGTTTTTTTGCTGCATAGCTTTGTTGTACAAAATACAAATTTGCTTGAGAGGTTGAGGCTTACACCAATCATTAATTCGATTGTATAATTTGGCGTTGAAAATCACCCATCATACATTGATCCCACATTCGTTTATGGTGAGCCACCGTTCACGACATGGGGTACTGGGATGATTGCTAGTAGTAGTACTTTTTGCCCCCATCTGGGGAGGGTCATTAGGGATCTGTTCCGTCTGTTGGATGTTGTGTACGGCATTGTACGGAAGCACTAGTCTACAGCAATCATCCAAGGGCAGCTGCAGCCTCCTCGTATCTGGCTATAATCTTCGGGCGAATTGCCAGTGGCGTACCCTAGTTCCTCCGCTCAACAGCGGAGCCAATGCAGCACCCACATCAGTGCTGGCGCTGATGTAGGCTGTGGTAGTCTTAAATAACCGGCAATAGCGTGTTTGACATTAGGTCTCTCACGTGGGATGAATGGAGTTACCCAGAGGGAGTGATCCTTCCTATTGTTACTCTGGGGACTATCCGACCCGAGGATAGCGGAGCTGCGCGAAATGCCACAGAGTTTCATCCTTAAATTGTACTTCGAAACTCAAGTCTCCGGGATATACCCCCAGACATGCCCAGAACCCCTTATCGGGCGAGCGAAGGAAAACGCTCTCAATAACCCACCATGCCCTATCACCCCCACCCTCACATCATCATCTGTACATCATTCATCTCATCAATTGACTACAACGGTTTTATCATATTGACGTATCATATATGACGTAAAGCAATGATTTACTACTACTACTACGTTCACGACATTGCAGATGGTTGCCCAACATCAATCCAGCTTAGGTTAATATCTCATTGAGAGTTGCCTTACATAATAGACCAGGGAAATCGACTGCAGGTTTAATGACTGAACGTAATAAGGTATTGCATTAAAACAACATTAAACAAGTAATTACGTATTTATGTAGATTGTTTCGGATCCATATATAAATAATAAATACGCTTTTGTACATTGCTATAAATAATAAATGATTTCATACATTGATACGATGCGCAGCGCTCTGTTATTTTTAAATGAATCTGTGCAAAAATGATATATTCTATTTGAAAAATCATGTTTTATGATGGATTTTTTACCTATAGATTTCATCTTACGTTTTCTTGGTCAGAGGAACTTAATTCTATTGTGACTGAAGATTTTAAAAATTCTGAAAATAAAAATAATAAAGTGGAATAACTAGAAAGTCATTGGTAAGATTTTATTGACCGTTTACATGTCAACTTTGACATATTGGTCATTTTTATTTCTTTTTTTTTTGTACGTTTTTTTATGCGTCGCGAATCGGTTATGCGTTCGGTTTGCATTATTATCCCACGAATTTGAACAGTTTGGGTCGCTGCATATGTGTGCACAAAGGAAATATATCGCAGCGGGATGAGAACCCGGTACCACGGGCTCTGAGTCAATCATGCTGCCAATGAGCTATCCTGGCGCCACAATGGTACAAAATAATATAAATAGAAAATCCGTTTAATAAATAATTTCTTGGAAATCACCTTCGAAATTGATGCATCATGCACACTTGTTGTTGGCTGTTATTACTGCTATTATCCCATCAACACTAAACAACTCTAGTTATTTTTATGGTATTGACTGTTTTGGTATGCTAATAATATATATGTAATCTTTGTAAATTATGCCACATGTGTATTTATCTTTGTGTTTTTACAGCTTTGCTGTCGGTGAGATGGCTCTTAAAACAACAATATGAGCGTTTTATCTGGGCCTCAGCTCTAGGTACATTAGTGTTCAGGGGGGAGTTGTTTCTCCTGCTGGGTCAGATGATCCTTATAGAACTACTCACTAAACGACTTGGTCTCTTGGTTCTACTCAAACATGGTGTTATGGCGACAATCTCATGCCTCAGTAAGTAATGAGAATGACTCACACCATCGGTAACAAATTATATAATATATAAGAGGGCCAATAGCATTACCGCTTATGCTAGATATTCCCCGCAAACACAACACACTAATCCAATGCTGCCCTCATTTTAGGCCACTTTCGCAGACGATGTATCGACGTGGAGCTAGAATTGGGTTATTAATTATGTTGTGTTTGCTGGATTAGTCAGTGTGTAGATACAATGTATTGTAAAAAATAAAACAGCCACTGAAGCTAGTTAAAAAGTAAATATAAGTTCTAATAACTAATATAAGTTCCCTTTTCTAATTTATCAATGTTGATGTAATCGTAACTACTCTAACTAGTAATTTAAAGTCTTGATACTTTGTAGCAGCTACAATATTGTATTCAATCACACTGAAGATATATGTTTGTTTTAACCACAGCACTAACTGTCCTAGTAGACAGTTTATTTTGGGGACGCACTTTGTGGCCTGAAGGAGAGGTTTTGTGGTATAACACTATTCTCAACAAAAGTTCGAATTGGGGTGTATCCTTTCTTACTGGTCAATGTTTGATTGTATGTGAACTATGTCTCCTATACAATAACTATTCATTCTGTGATGACCTAATACCATCGCCGATTTTCTAACTGATTTGATTGGTCAACTCGATGTTTAATTACGATAATGTTATTGGCCTAATGTTTCATATTATGTCGACCAATATGATTTAAAAAGCAGTTATAGGGGCTGATACGTCAATTTTGAAAGTTTGTATGAAGTAATGTATACGGTCATGATTTCAAAGTCATTAATATTCTATATTTTTTATGAACATTTTTATGAATGCAGAGAAAACCCAAACAAACTATTTGTACATCTAATGGACGATTGGAACTTAGCGCAGCATAGGGCCACATTTTTATGTCGTCAGGGAAATTGAAAACAACGTAGTGTTGGACAGAGAAATGGTGCTGCAGGAGAATACCCTAATTTCACACTTTTTTTACGCCCAGTGGCTTTTATGTGCCAATAAACATACGGCCAGCGTCAGTGGGTAGTTGTGTTGTATAATGCAAACAGTTTGTTTACATGGTGATATACAAATTGAAAACAACCTACTTTAGTCTTTACCTGTGCTTTTTTTACTTTTAATTTTTTTTTAAATCATGACCAGTGCAGGTAGATTATATATAACTTAAAAAAAAAATTGACATGTCAGCCCAAATAGCTGCTTTAAAATGGTGGTGGTAACTAAACTTGGTAGACACATACATTAATTATGCAATAATTGTGTGTCAGTCTGAAATATGTATTGTTAAATAAAACTATATTTATATAATAAATATGTGGCATCTTATGTCGACCTTAACATTATACAGACACAACCTTTTTGGTGGTATTTCTACTCAGCTCTGCCTCGTGCTTTGGGGTGTAGTCTACTGCTGGTACCAGTAGGTTTAGTAGCGAACTTAAAGACTGCTCGTCTCACTATTCCAGCTCTAGTCTTCATTTTTTTGTTCTCCTTCTTGCCGCACAAGGAACTGAGATTCATTATTTATGCATTCCCACTTCTCAACATAGCTGCAGCAGAAGCATGCTCATATTTGTAAGTTATTTTTCAAATCAGTATCTTGTTTTTTACGCCAACACTTAAGTATGAACTGCCGCTTTTCTACTTATTGTCCACTGCCCTTTGCGAGAAGGGCGGGGAGCTTAGAATTACCCCGGTACCCTTGACCTGCTTATGTGTCATGAGTGTCTGTGCTACCGGACATAATTTGTAAGCATGACACTCTCGGCAACATGTACTTGATAAAAAAAAACATTCACAGGGGTCCAATTCTGCTATAGCTCAAGTTTGAAGATAAGGATTGTAAGGGGGTGACCATGGTCGTGTAAAAACGGACTGTTCTACCGTCATATTCAGTTTTTTACTATGTGTGCAACTCCAAGATTTATCTGATGAGTGCTGTTTTATTAATAATTGTGGTCACCACATCCATTTTCAATAAAATTTCTTGTAAGCATGATACATACCTCATTATTCTTCTGATTTAACAGTTTTAGAATATTTTCACAAGTCCAACCTCGCGATAACATAGACAAATTCAAAGATGAGCGATATTTCATAAAAAATGTGGTCACCATGTTTTTTTAAAGGTATAAGCAAGCTCTGTAAATTTGTTTTTATTTTTTAAAAGAAGTAAATCTGCCAATAGCACCTTGCTACTTGTTTAACAAAACTGGGTGATGTATTTTCCATCGCACTTGGCGTCAGTTATATTTGATTTTCGTTTGTTTTGTAATTTTTATGTTTGCTGTGCGACACTAAAACCTATTGGAATAAAAAAACCTATCGAAATCGTCTGTTTGTAAGCCTTTTCCAACGATAGTGGTATTTAACATGTTTAAATATTAGGTGGAAGCAGAGAAACCGCTGGTGGATATATCAGTTTGTAGCTTTGACTGGTTCTTCGCATCTACTCGTCAATCTCCTGTTAACTGGAGGTTTCCTCTATATATCCAGTGAGAACTACCCAGGTGGAGAAGCTCTTACCAGATTACAAGCAATAGAATCTACTACTTCAGGTCAGTAGTGCAGTTGAGCCATTTAATTTCATGTATATACAAATCGATTTAGCCTTTTTAAGTGTTTTTTTTGTAAAATTTGAATTGCTATGTTTTTATACAAAGCTTTATCCTAATACTGATGAGAACCAACATATTGCGGTAATTATTATTTTTTCGAAATTTTATTCTGATAGTTTATTTGATTATTCTAAAAAGTACTTGATAAAAGTAATAATTAACGCTATACTCCAAAGAAATAACCATGAATCTGCCGTTTATGTTTACAATTACACATAGTGTCAATTCAAGGTGACATCTATTTTCGTTTACAAAAATCAGTTTTGGTAAGCTACGAGTGAAAGAAGATTGCTATGTAACTTACTAATTTTAAAGATGCGTCAGAATTAAATGATTATTAAATTATTGTTCTGCCATATGCATCACCATGCTGAAATTCTACGTAGATGTGTACATGTCTGTTCACAATCAATCTAACAATAAGACTTTATAGCGGCACACAATTCCTTAGCTTGCTCATGTGTCATAATTCAGGTGTAAGCAAATCCGTCCACGAGGACCGATGAGGAACTAGATCAAAGAAGCTATAGGTCGCATAGATGAGATTTAAGTAATTTTCAAAATTGTCTGTGCATTTCATATTTGCACAGGCAGTACGTTGGGCTCACCATAGAGTAAGTCAGGGAGATATGCAGGATCTTTCAATTCTGAATCAAAGTTATGGTGTGCAACAGAGTTGAAACTGCCCAGATCAGGGATCGAACGACCATCCCTGACTTTGTGAGGCCTGAGTGCAACCAGTGTAGTCAAAGAATTAGCTTGATGGCGAGAGTGGTAATCACTACAGTCCGTCATGCACGCACCCGACCACGTACTCCCTCTTAAATCCCCGAACACCATAAACACTTAAAGCGCTGACAATTTTTCCATAAAACATGGAGAACAAAGGGTTTTATCAATTTGAAATAATCATAAATATTCCAGTTAGCTCTTTCTGATTCATTTGAATATATGTTATGGGTCTACGGCCATTATAAATATTTCTGCCCTTACCATGCTTACAGGCGGGTATTGACTTTAGACGTCCGAATCTGACGTCTAAAGTCGATCCCCGCGCTGTAAGGGTTAAACACACCCGTGGGTTAACTTTTACTGTCCGCCTTTTAACGCAACCCTGTCCCAAGTGTTCTGTACTGAAGTACTGTTTTAGTACAGGAGCATATATATAGACACGTCCTTTGTTACCACTTTATGATAGCGGTTCTGAACTCGTAATTTAGCTGAATCATTTTCTGGGATGTTGCGGAAGAGGGAATTAAGATAATCTGATTTTCCATTCACAATGACGAGTACCACTGCAATTTTCACAGCCTTTTCGAATGCGACGCAGGTCAACGATATCTTAAAAGCATGACTTTCATTTTGGGAAGATGTATTTTCTGAGACTACGTCTGCTGTAAAATGCCACACCAAGGTTTTTGGGATGATGCTGATGGATTTGTGTCTTCGCGAAGAGTTAAGCATGAGAAATGATTTAAGAAATTTTCGAACCAATTAGAAGAATCTGTTTTTTCAGGAAATAACCCTTCATACTACACACCCGAATATATCTCTCTCTGTCAACTCAATATATGGTTAAGCTTGGATTTTGTCATTCATGCCGACATGCTATTAAACACTGTTACATTTTTTCTGCAGAGATTGCTCAGCTTTTGAAACTGTCAAGGAAATGTACATTTGAGTATAAGCGGCATAAAGATGGTGATCTAGGTCAAAACTTCAGATTATTATGGACTTAGTGTTCACCTTTCGATATCTTCATACGTCATCTAAAGCAATTCATTTCATGAAGCAGTAAAATTCTTCGAACATCGAATAGCTATGCTAGATAAACTGTACTATAAATAGGATATCTATAATTGAAGGTTAAAATGCTTTAGGTGACTTAAATTTTACGTATCCTTGATAGGATACCGGGCTACGGCCGGTCCTTATAAAATAAATTACTGATTAAAGGGTTAAGAAAAAAGTTGTTGATCTAGATACATTGAACGATCTACGAGTCGCTTGTTCACATTCAAAAGCAATTATACATATACGATCTATAAATATGCCTTATAAAAATCGTCTATGTATCAGGCGCGAATCCAGAGGGGGGGGGGCGCACGCCCACCCCCTTTTGCGCCAAATTCTTTAGAAAGTCCCCTAAATTGGCCAAAAAAATCTTGGGGGCGAGCCCCTGAACCCCCTGCGCCCCCTCCTTTGTCAAATCCTGTATCCGCCCCTGGGTATCTTATTTTTCACCTGCATAGCATGACATCAAGACCGCAAAACATAGCCACAGTTACAAGGTGTCTGTGAATGATCAAATGCAAGTTCGCAATTGATAGTTAATTGCTCTTATTCCCTGAACAACCAGTTGTTTATCTGACTTATGATGGATTATTATTTAGCATTATCATTTTTCAGTCAACTTGGCATGCAACTGAAAAGTACTACATACATGGGACCATAATTGCTGTTGCTTTATATAAATGTGCTTGTTTTATTCATTTACAGATTTGAACATGCATATTGATGTCGCCAGTGCCCAAACTGGTATATCACGCTTTTTGCATCTTTACCCTTCTTGGAGGTGAGACATAAGTATATAGTTACTTAAATTGATTTCAGACGTTGTAGGCTGAGAGATTATTATTATCACCACGTGGCTCATCTGTCCAGCTGTCAGTCTGTCTGTCGATCATCATTAGTACCATAACTTGTTTTGCGTCACTGGAATCTACACAGTATTTGTTAAACAGACAAACCACGACTAACCTTAATTGAGTTCAAATTCAACCTTTCTATTACCTTCGTAACCTCGATTGTTTTTCTATATGTAATTTTCTCACCTAACTCGATATTTCTCATCAATGTAATAATTTATGTCAATTTTTCTGAAATTCATACTGCATGTATTTCCCTTATTGCCTGGATAAATTCGGGAGCAAAGCTGGACGAAACAGGAGCTCTTATCGTCTATTTTTATTATGTTGATGCTAATAAAAATATATATAAAATAATTAGAAAGCCACCAATTTTTTCAAGCATATTGATATTTCAATGTGCGTGTTCATACGGTAAACTATTTTGTGAAAATTGCGCCGCTCATATTAACTGTCTAACAGTGTTGTAATTTAAAATAGATGAACTTGGGGATACATTCGATTTTTAAAGTTATATTTTTCTGTACACATCTGTTTTCTTGTTTCTACCATACACTAACATTTTTGCGAGTAGGTCTATCGCTCTGATATGTTGACCACCCTTGTATTTCACTGATAGCTTCAGAAAATAGTAACACCTTAGCATTGATGTGCATTTGTTCTTTTTACCACTCGTGTTTGTGTTGTATGCTCAGGGTACAATGCAAATTATCTTATGTAATGGTCATATTACAAGGTAACCATTTGGAAAAACGGCAATATAAAATCCTTATTCTTATGATATATGTAGGCCTATTTATCACAAATACATGTATATACATATATATATATATATCATATTGTTCACATAATTGGCTGATACAAAGGAAATAGCTTAAGTGATGAGGGTTAAATAAAAATGTTATATAAAGGATTAAAAATTAGTAGGGGCCTACTAGGAATATGACCTATCATGCATATATATATATATATATATATAGCTGTCATTTCTATTAAATAATGTATCACATATTTTAGCACATAGGCCTATATTTTTGTTTTACACTATAAATATGGTGTGAAGTGATATTTATAATGAGAATAATTTCAATGTGTGAGTTTCGTCTAATAAATTGAGACTTTGCAGGCCAACCACGCAGTATTGTTAATCGTCAACGTAGGACATAACATTAAAAAGTATACAGTATTCTAGGAAAACTCGGTCATTTATATAATAATGTAGGCGAATATAAAAAGGGAAACTAGCCTACTATTATTTAGGAAATTCAATTGTTAGTGGGTAGAGCAATTTTTAAAATGTAATCTTCTGTTATCTCATTATACGCACCCACATAATTGTAATTCTAATTTTTTGAGTGCAATTAATTGCAATTTTAAATTATTTGAGTGTTGTAATTGTGTTTATTTGTAATTAAAAAAAGTAACTGAATCCAACCCTGTTTTTAACCGATGAATAGACGCTGAGGTCTATTTCCGCTGACAACTGTCATCGTTTTAAAATTATGTACGTGATAACCCCCCCCCCCCCCTCATCTATAGGAAATTTGAAAGAATGTTGTGTGATTAGGAGTCACTGAGGTTATGATATTAGAAGTACCAGAAAAGATTTAGGTCAACAGGCTCAAGATTTTTCAGATACAACTATTCATCTTAAATTACTATAAAACTCCAATCACAAATCAATGAATAATTTAACAGACAAAATCACAATTTAATATTTTGTTTGTTCCAGCTATAATAAAACTGAAGATTTGCCTCCTGGTGGACATGACATGTTGAGCTTCAGCCATTTACTTATTGGTGCTTCAAGAGAGGATGATGATGAACTCACACCATACAAACACAGTCACAGTATCATACATACTGTATATGGATACACTGGAATCCAATTCATATTGAATGAGACCTTTCCTGTAAAAGTGGTTACAGAACCAAAAATATTTATCTTGAAAAAAATTCAGAGCAAATAAAATAGCGAGATATTGACTTTCTAGCATTTATTTTATCCATCACCACAGGTACAGTCCCTCTAACTTGTATGGCAACGCTCAATTCACAAGTGTGCAGGTAATTTAAGAAGTGTGGCAAAGTGTGCAAGCTGTGTGTGTAACTTGTGTGACGATTATTACGATACAGGCAGTTGGTCTTGCTGTAGATGTCGTTAGTCGCCACTACCGCAGGGAACATCTGCACTAATCGGGCTGGAGTATGGATTTTGCGTCCCACTCTTGTCTGTTTCACGGTATTATCCGATTTAACTTTATCGCTGTCGGCATTATAATTTATTTACTGCTGCTAACATTCGTCTGGTTTTTGTTTCGTTTCGATCGCGGGTGTTACCCCGTAATTGTAGAGGTACGCGCGAGTACATTCGCAAACCACTACTGTTCACGTTAGCGCGAAAAACAATAGAGGTTCTAGAGTGCGGCGCTTTATAAGGTGTCGGTGGTCTAGGCAAACGTGCTCCAGTCTTATCAGACTGTAGAGCGATTCCCGGACTCGTGCCAATTTTGAGCGTCGAAGACTCTGTCTGAGTACTCGTATTCGTTTCGACTCCCGACCTGATGGACTGCGGAGTGAGCGTGCTACTGGATCGTACTCGGCTCCTTCGGGGAGCACGAGCGATCGCAGCAGGCTTTGGTGTCGTAGATTTCGATTTCGTTTGACGCTGTGTCATTTTACCTGATTCATGCTGACGCTCGAAGTGCGCAGGTTCAACCCGATCAATAGTGACCGTTTCCACTTGCCTTTCATTAGGATTTTAATTACTCTTTGAGATGACCTTGAACAAGAACGGCACCAGTTTGCAACGTCATGCCGTGCCAAACAAATCTGGTATTAATAAGGGGCTTAGTAGCTCTATGTGATGGGTGTCCCAGTCCGTGAAGGCTCGTAGAAACTTGTTTTCGAAATTTGGCTGTGATGTACGGTCTAGCGTGTCCCGTCGACACGTCAAATTATTGTCGAATAACGTAGAAGACGTCGAATGGCGAAATCGTGTGAATTCAGCGTCCAGGGCCTGATCTTTGCTCAATTCTCTATAATTTATCACTGAAGCACTGCCGATAGCTGACACAGACGGTCGCGACAGAGCGTCGACTACGAAATTTGTTTCACCTCTCACGTATCTGATATCTTCGATATAAGCCAAATGCCTAGTTTGGCGGAGTGACGGTCGTTCAATTGTTAAGATCATTACATAGGTTGAAGGTTTGTGGTCAGTATCGATGAAAAAGTTGCGACCTTCTAAGGTATGTCTGAAGTGTCTGATCGTGGATAAACTGCCAAAAGTTCACCGTTAAAAGCACTGTAACGTGTCTCTTCGGGGGATAAATTTTTACTGACAAATGACAACGGTTGCCAAATATTAGCAGGGTTGCGTTAGCAAGCACTTGCTTAGACTCAATAAAAGCTGAATTTGCACTTTCATTCCAATTAAGGTCGAAATTTGATTTAGGTGACAATCTCGTGTGTCCTTCATTAGCTTCTGTCAGTAAGGTGTTTAACGGCGTCAATTTGGTCGCGCAATGTGGTATGAACCAATCGTAGTAATTCACCATTCCTAGATATCTGCGCAATGCTCGTTGCTTCTCGGGTTTGACGAAATTTACAATCGCGTCGACAGCAGTAGGTAAAGGGGAAATGCCTTTTGGGCAAACATGGTGACCTATAGGAAACTAAGTTCCGTGGTTCCAAACTGACATTTCTTGGGACCGATTATTATCCCGTATAAGCCAAGGCGAGTAAGTAGAATTTGCAAATGTTTCTTTGAAAAGTTTGACCTGAATTATTTAAATCATACGGTGTTTGAGTAAAATTGAGAAGGCCAAAAGGCGTCGTGACTGCTGTCTTATGAATGTCGGACAGCTCGACCGGAATTTGGTAATACGCCCGAACTAAATCTACCTTCGAGAAAACTTAAGCCCCAGCAAGGCGCTGTGTAAAATTGTGTATGTGTGGTATAGGATACCTGTCCGGTACCGTTTGGGCATTCAGGCTTCGATAGTCACCACATGGTCGCCAGTCTCCATTTTTCTTAGGGACCATATGTAATGCAGACGACCACTTGCTGTTGCTTGGTTCTATAACGCCTAGTTTTATCACCTCGTCAAATTCGCGTTTAGCTGTAACTAACTTATCGGGAGCAAGCCTTCGCGGGCATTCAAAAACGGGGTGAACTTTCGGTACTATTCAATGAGTGATGTCGTGTTTCACGGTCTCTCCCTTTGTCGTAGGGTGAGTCAGTTCAGGGAACTGATCGAGCAACTCTGTGTATTCGTTTCGAATACTATCTATTCTATTAAGTGATAATGGCTTTATTGACGATAAGGTAGCTTGTATAGCTAAAACAGTTTTCATATCTCTCGAACATCTACCTTTCAAATCGACGAGTAGGCTGTATGTAGGCCTATTATGCGCCTAAAATAGGTTGTTTTATGTCCGCTACTATACATGTCCAAGCGTAATCTCGTTTGAGACCAACATCAACTATTCGCTTACAAGAACCGTAAGTAGTGATTGTAGTATTGTTAGCTGCGACTAGGGGTAAACTACTAGTGTCCGCTGTCCTGTTAGCGCAAGACTTATAGTCCGGGACGCAGGTCGATTTATCTGGCCGTCTTAGTCAGTTAAGTTTTTCAACTTTTTCTTCCACGAAATGTTGTCTAGTTTTCGAATCTCTCATTCTTACTTGCAAATCACTGTTCACAACGTCACAAATTGAAGGTTTCCATGGTAACGTCTTTTTAACAAATATGGCAAGAAAATGTGTTGTATCTCTAAGTAAAAATAATAAACTAGCATAATACTACTTTTAAAACCGATGGATACGTAAAACCAATGCAAAATGTAAGTAAGTATACCTACCCTCAAACATGATCACAAATAAAGTGGAAATGCAAAGTTTGAAGGTTAATATGGTTACCATGGAAACCACTTTTCATAAAACAAATTGATTGCAATATATTCATGCCATGATATTGGCACAAGTTGTTTTGTTAAACGTTTAACGGGGTTATAACTGCAATTTTATGGAATTTAAATATATAAATTATAGATCTTGATATCATTAATATCTATATGTACTGGCTAGTGCTCCAATGTCAATTGATATAGCTTTGTACAGGGCAAGAATTGGTTTATTTGGCAGGTATAGAATTAACAAACTTAAGGTGTCTCCACTTTTATTTTCACATGAGCTGGAAGTTTTAAGTTTTAATATCATAGTTATAATGTTACTAGTATTATTACGCTGTGGTGATATAGAATTAAACCCGGGTCCTAAAGTGTCGAACCTTTCACTTTAGAGCTCCAATGTACGTGGTTTAAACTCATTAATGATCGATTGTATTTTAGCAGATGTTGCAAGTAAATTTGATATTCTATGTATTTGTGAAACTGTTCTAAACCTGACTAGCACAGTCGATTTAAATATACCTGGTTACTCACCAATAATTAGAAAAGATAAAGCAGGCCATGTGGGAGGAATAGCTTTATATGTAGCAAATTCTTGTGCTGTCAAAATATTAATACATTTTGAGCTTCCCGAACTTGAATCTCTCTGGGCTGAAGTCAAAACCCACACTTCTGTTTTTGCTGTCTGTGTCGGCCACCTCATAATACTACTCAATTTCGGGAAGACTTACAGGAATCTATAGATAATGTAAAGCAGGCTGGCTATGAAAGAATAATTATAGCTGGGGACCTAAATGCCGATCCAAATACTCTTAAGACACAATGGAACAAATTGCAATATCTTTGTGGATCTAACTATTTAAAAACATGTATTACCGAGGTAACGCGCTTAACAGCCACGTCAGCTACCACACTCGATCAAATTGTAATTCCGAAAAACCTACTAATCTGTAATATATCTATTTCTCCCCTTTTGGGTAACAGGGATCATAACCAAATATCTGCCAAAATACCTTTAATAAGAGTACACAGACCATCCACGTACAACCGTCTTATTTGGCAATAAGACAAAACCGACTGAGAAGTTCTAAACCTCGCACTGAGTATTTTTAATTGGGATTTATGTTTTACAGATACTGACATTGATAATTGCACTGCTAAATGGACAGAAACTTTTATAAATCTTGCGCGTACGTTTATTCCAAACAAAATAATTTCTATTAGACCGTGGGATAACCCTTGGTATACCACATAACTCTGCAGTCTATGCAGAAGGCTCCACCGCCTTTACAAAAAGGCCAAGCGTACTGCCTCTTTCACTGCTTGGGAGCTATACCGTCAGGCCAGAAACTTATATGTGAAATAAATTAAACAGGCCAAACTAAACTATGAACAGCGTCAAATTGACAAAATAAACAACTTTGCACCGGGGTCTTCAAGATCATGGTGGCAAACTGTTAAAGTATTTTATAAAAGTAAAAGTAAACGTTCTTCCGTTCCACCAGTTCAACTGCCCAACGGTAATGTCACAAACGACCCTTTTCTCAAAGCTACGATGTTTAATACATTTTTTATAAGTAATTCTAATCCCCTTTGTTTCAGATCGACACCAATTATGGGCTTGATCCCTTTCAGAGTAAAATTATTTTTTAAGCTGATTATTGATGATAAGGTAAACTGTTGGATGAATTCGAAAAATCTTTAGAAATTTGTGCTAGAGGGCAAAGGTTAATTTAAAGATCAAATATGAGTTTGCAAGAAGTGAAGGTAGGAACAAGTGCGATACCTCTTTTTCATGTAATTAATACTAGCAAATGTATTTTTTATATTATTTACATGATTAAAGGTTCTCTTCAAGGTCAAAGGTCATTTTCAAGGTGAAGTAAGCAAAAATTTAATTGTTACAAAATAAAGTTAGTGCATGTGTAATACCTCTTTTTATGGGATTATGACTGGAAAATACATTTATTGTATTATTTTGGTGATTGATGGTCATCTTCAAAGTCAAAAGGTCAAAATCATTACAGTATCTTTTTTAACAAATACAAATAATACATCTTTTTGGTGAGATTTTGACTGGATAATTCGTTTATGGTATAATTTTGTTTATACATGTCAGGTCCAAGGTCAAAAGTCATTAAATCGAAAAGGAAAAATACTATTTTTTCACAGAGGCAAGTAGCAATAAGCAATTCTTTGGTGTGATTTTAATTGGAGAATCAATTTCTCTAATAACTTTGATGATTAAAGGCCATCTTCAAGTTTAAAACGTCAAACTTACGTGACTAAAAATATGATTGAAACTAAGAACAAGTGTAATGCATATTTTTCGTGTGAAAAGAGGTAGGCCTAAGCGGCCTAAAAAGGGAAAATCCATTATGTTTAGCTTATTACTGTTGTGAAACAACATTTTCAAAGTCAAAACGTCAATTCCAAGGTCAAATCAGCGGAAATATTATTCTAACAAGTCAAAACAACAACCAATGTTATACCTTGAAATGCATTTAAAAATAGAAAAAACCATTTATGTTTAGATTATTACTGTTGTGAAACAACATCATCTTCAAAGTCAAAACGTCAATTCCAAGGTCAATTCAGCGGAAATATTATTCTAACAAATCAAAACAACAACCGATGTAATACCTTGTTTTAATTTGATAAAGACTAGAAAATAGTAAAAGTTAATTTCAAAGTCCGTTCTCAAAAAACTTTCTCCACAAATAAAAAAAAATGTGTAATAATATTTCAACGTCTCTCTATCACCCTTTAACGTTTTAATACATCTTAATCGGCATTAATGCCTCTCAGTCACCCTTAACGCTTCCTCATCGACTTTTAAGCCATCGCCATCACCCTTAAACGCTCCTTCATTGTTTCCTCATTGCCATTGAGCACCTGTCCCTTGCCTTTTGATTCCTCTTCGTCACCTTTTAACGCCTTTTTGTCGCCCTTTAGCACCGCTTCGTCACTCTTTAAAGCCTCCCCATTGTCATTTACCACCTAGATATGTCACTTTTTAGTGCCTTTCGGCTGTCCTTTATCTTCTCTTCGTTGCATTTGAATGATTCTTCTTTGCCCTTTAACGCCTTTCACCACCAATTAATGCGTGCACATCACCTTCTAATGCCTTTACGTCGTCGTTTAATGCCTCTCCATTGACATTTAATGCTTTCATCTGGCGCCTTTTAACACGTTCTCGCCCCCCCATCGCTGTTTAACACCATGATTCCCATCACCATATAACGCCACTGCGTCACCTTTCAACATTTATTATGCTGAAATTGAAGGCTTTCCCGTCGCAATTTAATGCCTTTTCGTCATTCTTCATTGCCGTTTAACATCTCTCTGTCACCTTTTAGTGCCCCTTCATCGCATTTAATGCCTCCACATTGCCCTTTAAATAATGCCTTTAAGTCGCCTTTTAATGCCTCTCCATCGACATTTATGACTTTTCTGTCATCATTTAACGATACTCCGTCGGCCTTTAATGCTTGTTCTCTTTAAACGCTTTCTCGTCGCCTTTTAACGCCTCCCCATCGTCTTTAACTCCTTCTCATTACCATCTAACGCCATTGCTCTAAACGCCTCCCAATTGCCCTTTTATGGCTTTCCATTGTCGTTTAGCACTTCCTCGTCGCCCTGTAATGCCTCGCCGCCACCTCTCAACGCACCCTGTCACACTTCAACTCTACATCGTCACCATTTTAAGACTCCTCATTGCTCATAAACGCCTTCCCATCGTCATGCAATGCTTTCTCGTCACCCTTAAACATCTCCCTATCGCCCTTTAGTGCATTCCCACACCTTTTTAAAACCTTTCCATCGGCATTTAACGCTTCTGCGTCACCCTTTATGCTTTTTTGTCACCCTTTAACGCCTCTCCACTGCCCTTTAATAACTCTACGTCGCATTGTAATGCCTTTTCGTTGCCATTTAATGCCTTCCCATTTCCCTTTAACGCCTCTATGTCCCTTTTAAAGCCTCTCTATCGACATTAATTAGTGTTTTTGTCGTCCTTTAACGCTTTTGTCTCCCTTTAACGCTTTCTTGTTGCCCTTATACGCCTACTCATCACCGTTTAACACTTATCCACCACTCTTTAATGCCTTCCCATTAACATCTAACGCCTCTCCATTGCCCTTTAACGTTTAACGTTTTACAATCACCATTAAACGCTTTGACGTTGACCTTAAATGCCTCTCTGGCACCTTTTAACGCACCCAATCGCACTTTAACACCTCTTCATCGTCCCTAAATGACTCCCCATTGGCATTTAACTTATTTTCGTCGCCCTTAAACGCCTTCCCATCTCCTCCTATTCGCCCTTAAACGCCACCCTATTATCTTTTAACGCCTTCATCTCACTTTCTAACGCATTCTGATCTCCATTTAACCCCTAGGTGTCACCCTGTATGCTTCTTCGTTACCCTTTAACGCCTCCTTATTGCCCTTTAACGAATATGGGTAGCTTTTCAATGCCTTTTCGTTGCATTTAACGCCTATATCTCGTCTTTTAAAGCTTCTCCATCGACATCTAACACATTTTTGTCATCCTTTAGTGCTTCTTTGTCACCCTTTATTGCCTTCTTGTTGCCCTGAAATGCCTTCTCGTCGCCTTTTAACGCTTACCCATCACTCTATATCGCCTTCTCATTACCATCTTACGCCTCTCCATCTCCCTTTAACGCATCCCCATCACCCTTTACTACTTCCCCATCTTCACTTAACGCTTCCTCGTCGACTTTTAATGCATCTCCGCCACCTTTTAATGCACCCTGTCGCACTTCAACGTGCTCCATCATCTTTAAATGACTTCCAATTGCCCGTTAACGCCTCTCCGTCGGCCTTTAACGTCTGTTTGTCGCCCTTAAATGCCTCCCCATCGCCTTCTCCCATTTCCATTTAACGCCTTTGTGTCGCCCTTTATGCTTCTTTGTCTCCCTCTAGCACCTCCTCATTTCCCTTTCACGTCTATACAACGCCATTTTACGCTTCTCTATGAACCGTTAGCGACTGTGACAATTTAACACTTTCTCGTCTGCCTTAAACACCCCCATCTCCTTTTAGCGCCTCCACATCGCTCTCTTGCGCCGTCCCAACATCTTTAGCACTTCCTACACTTTAATGGCGTTTCCTCGCCTCTCCATCGGCCGTTAACGCCACATCCCCATTGCCTATTAGCGTCATTTGATGCTTTCTCGTCGCCCTTTAATGTTCCAAGCCACCTTTTAATGCACCTGTTGCACTTAAACGCCTCTTCATCGACCCTTTAACGCATCTACATCGCCTTTTATTGCCTCTTTGCACCCTTAAGTGCCTGCCCGTTGGCATTTAGTGCGTCTTGGTCTCCATTTAAATGCCTTTTTGGCAAGCTTTAACCCTTTTCTGTCGTCCTATAGCGCCTCTTCAACCCCTTCTCGTCACTCCCAAACGCCACTCCTATGGCCTTGAAATAAGCTGTGCGACTTATCATCGGCTCTATAGATGCTTTTTCAGTGCCATTTAACCCCTTTGCCCTTTTACTTGTAATTTGTTGTTGTTCCTTGATATTTTCACAGTCAAATGGATCTTTTCACCTTGAACATGTTTAATCATCAACACCCTGAGAGAATATGATTAGCCAGCCGATATCATGCCAAAACGAGTTTAGGCCTAAACAACCAAAATATTACCATCACAAAATCACATGAAAAAAGGTATTACACTTCTTCCTTGCTTTGTTTAGTAAAAGTCATATTTCCCCTTACTTGAACTTAAAATTGACCTTTTGATCTTGAATCATAACAATAATAACAGAAATAAATTTGCCAGTCAAAATTACACGAAAAAGAGGTCTTACACTTTTATTCCTACCTTTACTTGTTGTAAAATTATATTTGACCTTGAAATTGCCTTCGACCTTAATTTTGCCCCTGACAAGATGTTATCCAAAAGTTTCTGAATATATTTACTATTGTCAATAATAATCAGCAATAAAAAATAATTATACTCTGGAAAGGGGTCAAGCCCATAATAGGCGTATATATCAGCTGGACTAAAAGAGCTTAAAAATGAAAAAAAGTGAATATTTATATTATTTTTACCATTTTGACCTTGAGTGACCTTGGGGTGATTTTGACATGACCTTTGTATAATATCCCAATAACACATAGCCCCACCCCATTCCTGACTAAGACGATGTGATAAATCGAGGCTAAGAGATTAAACGGTTAACAAAACAACTTTTGCCAATATCATGGCATAAATATATTGCAAAAAAATTATTTTATGAAAAGTGGTTTCCATGGGAACCATATTAACCTTTAAATCTTACATTTCCAAAATGTAATCCCGCAGTGTACCTGATCATCAATAATCATCTTTAAAAAAATAATTATACTCTAAAAGGGGTCAAGCCCATAATAGGCGTCGATCTGTTGGACTAGAAGGGTTAAAAATGCAAAAAGTGTATATTTGCCTAACCTTTACCAGTTTGACCTTGAGATGACCTTGGGTGACCTTAACATGACCTCGGGGTGATATCCCAATAACGTATAGCCACAGCCTATTGTTTATTTTGGCGCCCCACCTCTCCGGAGGGGTGGGTGTAGTGCCTAGGTTTCAGCGTTAAATCGGTTAGTAGAGAGTATGTGCCAATACATACAGATATAATTATATCAAGATATAACGTTATTATTTCTATATCTGTGTTCCAGAAAATTGTAATTATAAACACAGTATACGTTTAACAAAGCAAATTCTGCCATTATCATGGCATGTATATATTGCCAACAATTTATTTTATGAAAAGTAGTTTCCATGGTAACCATATAAACCTTCAAACTATGCATTTTCACTCAATTTGTGATACTGTTTGGGGTCAGGTGTAGTTAGTTACATTTTGCCTTATTTGTCAAAAAGACGTTACCATGGAAATCTTTAATTTGTGGCGTTGTGCACAGTGATGTGCAAGTAAGAATGCGAGATTCGAAAAACTAGACAAAATGTCATGCAAGAAAAAGTTGAAAAACTCTACTGACTAAGACGGTCAGATAAATCGACCTGCCAGGTAAAACAATGACTGCAGCTCCCGTGTCAATCAAATAGTTACATTTATTCCGTTTGTCTGTGACGTACAATAGCCCAGAGTGAGATAACGTGGGAACGGTAGCTTCCACATAGTCATGCCGCGTCTCTGTTGTCTCGCCAGACGCAAGAGTCGCAACCTTGCTCTGGCCATTCAGTTTTAAAAAAACGCACAAGGTTCTCTGCATGTGCGTGCTTTTTCACCGCATATTTGGTGATTTTTCGTCAAAATTTATTGCTCAATCCGCTGTGTCCGTCCGCCATCTTGGAAAAGATGGAGCCTTCGCGATTTTCGCGAAAACGCAGAGACGTCTCTTTGTAGAACTTTTTGAACTCTAACGTCATAATTTATTGCGCAATCCGCGGTGTCCGCCATCTTGGAAAAGATCAAGCCACGTGGATATCAATCTAAATTTTAAAAAAAAATTCACGAAAACGCATAGACCTCTCTTCGTAGAACTTCTCTAACTAACCTACTGGCAATAAATGTACATTGACCTTTAATCCTCATGTACCTTTGAAAAAATTAGATATCATTTTTTAGTCCCCTGATTATTATAAGCTATACATTTTTTTAGGTCGATTTTCTATTTACTGGCGATTTGCAGTGCGAATCTTGTAAATTTGAAATGTGCGTGAACGTTTCTGACGTCTGTTGTCACGGTCGCTACCCTGCAAACAATGTACGTAATATAACGTTCGTTAAGGTCCCATTTTCGTCTTTCATGGGTGAAGGTAATGAGGACGTGCTAAGGACGTAGTCATATTAACCCTAACGTCGCCAGAACGTCCCCCTAATAACGTTACATTTATGCTTTACGTCCTAAGGACGTAAATGGGAGTTCACAGAGTTACGTCCTAAGTACGAATGCTGTACGTTGTGGGGACGTTATTACAACGTGAAATTGTTTGCAGGGTAATCCCCACACGTTTACCACAAAAGATTATCATTGACATCAAAACATAAACTAGTAGGCTTAATCCCTAAAAGAATGGTAATCCTAAGTACAATAACTCATGCACAATAATAATAAGATGCTTAAATGATTAGCAGTGGCTAACCGTATGTGATTTACCATACATATAGCATGCTATTCGTACGTTTGTGCAACTAAATGCCGGTATTCGTCTATAATACGTATGATTATCAGCAAATATGTACGGTTAGTCATGTACGGATAGACACTCCCTAAGTGATTAACCTGCAATAGGTGATAAATCCGAATGACCTATTATGACAATATAGCTACAGGTGTAGGCCCTAATATTGAATCCAAACATTTTACGTGATTGCTTTATTAGCCTATTGCTTTAGCCTTACGAAGTTATGTGCCATCATACAACTTGGACAGAAAAAGCTTCGAACACTGATGTCATGCCTCTGAGCTCGGTCCTGAAAAGAAAACTCTACTCAATTGTCTCAAGCTGGATTGACGAGAGAATCCTACACAAAAATATGATGTTGGTCTAATAAAATCGCTCACGATAAGATGATGGATTTCAAGACGGTTTGTATTTTGAATCTTGCAGATCGGCGATAATAAGAGTAAACTTTGAAATCCGTTAAAATATTACCCATCTTTTATTTTTATTAAGCAGTTATACAAATACTGATTTTAAAAATTCCTAGTGATCATTTTTACCACAAAAATCAAGATTTTCACTGATTATTCATACATTCCAGGCTGTCATACTCAATATATTGAATTGACCGTACGCAGTGGCTGCTGTTACGAAAAGCGTGTGAAACATAAATTCTGACGTCACATCAAATTGTCAACAGAGTTGAACCAGTCAACATGGCTTCTTCGCTGTCAGAAGATGAATTTCAGCGAATGCAGGTTCATGTTTTATTTAAATTTTTAGCTTCTAAAAATAATAGTCATTTCACAGTTAATTACGGTTAGACTATAGAGATTAGAGTAGGCCTACTGTATAGTATAGCATGCCCACAAACATCGGCGTCGCCGCATCGGCCATGTCGGCATCGTCTTCGACACTGGGCCAACATTAAAATTTAAATCAGTGTTCAGGCTATCCCGGGCCGGACCCAGTTATGTTTTGTAATTCACTAACGTTAGGCCTAATTGCGTAGGCCTAGTCTACCAGTCCGTGGGAGTACGGCAGTAGATCCATGCCACTCTCATTAGACATTATGATTAGGCCTACTCATGCAATTCCTCTGCCGATATGAATAGACTAATGAATAATGTTACAAATGTTGATGTTTAAAAAACAAAGTTAACCCTTAACAGCTTAACGTTAGCCTTTAGGCTTTAGGCTTATGTTAAAGCGCTGATATAGGACCTAGATTTATATAGGCCCTAGATCTAAACCAAGAGTGGCAAGACACCAAAGCAAAGCCTAAGGCCAGTAAGGGTTAGGCCTACTTTTCGCTGAAAGAGTCAAAAGACAATAACAGTGAATTTACCTGCTAATCATGCTACTATTTTATAAAAAATTGTAAACAACTAACGCGTTGGGGCCTACAGCGCCGAGCGGTGCTTCTAGCAATTAAAAGGTTAGGAAACATTGCAGAAATTTCTAGATGTTGTTTAACTTTAGGTCTACAGTACTATTCTATGGCCTATGGGGCTACTCTTTTTTAGCAGGCCATAATTTATTTTGGAAGTACCTGTAACACTGTGTAAGCAGGTACATAATTAGGACATTATATTTATGAACTAGGCAGAGCTAGGTATAGTATTAGTTTTATGTATTGGTACACATGTCAATATTTATTCATTACTTATTATGTGGTTCATTTATTTAATATTTATCCATGGATGTTGTTATATTTTTTATACTATATAGACACAACTCCTGGAGCTTCGGGAATCAAACTATCAGCTTGATGATTCTCGTAAACGCCAAGAAAATGGTGAGTATAAAAAAATAAAAGATTAGGATTTACACTTGTGCAAGTTTTTTTTAATACTAGGCGTAGGACATGATTTTTTTCCATAAAAAAGTTAGTTTTTTCTTCAAATAGTGCTCAACAAATATAAAAGATGAATTTCTGCTTAAGAAATTCACATAGACATTACAAGTCATTGACATAAATATAATAATTATTCATGAATATATATCTGAAGATGAATTTTGACATCTTTTAGATGTATATCGCAATATAATTTAATTCAATTAGACCTAGGCCTATATCATTTTTATATAAAGATATCTTTCAGCTGTATATTCATAGTTTTTAATTTTTCAGAAATATTGGTGCTCAGATCACAACTTGAAAACTTGGATAGAGAAAATCAGAAAGCTTTAAGGGTAAGACTGATAGTAATGCATGTAGGGGCCTGCATGCAAGTTCATTCTGGTCACCAAATTCCTCATTTTAACCAAAGTTCCCACTAGTTTTTTTATGATGACTTGACTCGACTCTGTTTCCCATTATACCTATTTTAAATTAAATTAAGACAATAGAAATAAAATAAGTAACAACACAGTGCAGCAATTTGTATTCAGAGATACAATGTCTTTAACCCTTTTTTTAATGAGGACTTGACTCGACTCTGTTTCCCATTATACCTATTTTAAATTAAATTAAGACAATAGAAATAAATTAAGTAACAACACAGTGCCGCAATTTGTATTCAGAGATACAATGTCTTTAACCCTTAAAGCGCTGAAATATCTTTGTATAATAAACCATCGAGACCAGAGGGTTTTTTCAATTTAAAAGCATTATAAATATCTTCTAAAAGTTGGCTCTTTCCGCTTCATTTGAATTATGCTGGTAACTGACCCATTTTTTCAAAATGTATTTGAAGGATTTCCTACGTGGATGGAGTATGATAAGGAAAACAATAATTAAGTTGTGCGTTAAATTCTGCAGTAAACTGATTAATTTGTATTTCAATTCAACTGATGAGAGCTCGTTCACCAGTATTGCTAGCTCCACAAAACATTTTCCAATGTTACTTGCTGATTTAGACTTCAGCTTAATTTTAGTTATACCGGTATACTGTAGATTTGGTAATATTTTTTAGGTTTTAATTTTCGCGAATTTTTCGAGGAGGACTTATTCGCGAATTTCAAGAATCTTGTGAAAAAATTAACTCTACTGGTCGAATAAAAATTAAAATATTCTAAGCTTCGTGCAAAGTCCCAAAATCAGAAATTCGCGGAAATTTAAGCATGCGAAAATTACCCGATCGACAGTATTGTGAAAACACATTTTTAAAGTGATAAGATTTCACTATTATAATTGATGGCATGAAGTCCTTCCAATTTTCCTAATTCCATTGCCTATTACTGCAGGGGGTCATTGTCATCATTAGTGACCTTTGTCATCATTAGTGACAACTACTTTTTGTTTTCTGAACACTGAAAGATGCGTACCCACCAAGTGCTAATGATCTCATAATTACACATAATGTGTGATCTTACTCAGCAGACACAAGATGCTGAGCCAATGTTGGTTTAATGTTGGTCCAGCATTACAGATGCTGGCCGAACTTTAATCCAACATTGGCTCAATGTCTCATATCTGCTGGGTATCTACTCGTAATTGAGCTCCTAGAAATACATGTTGTTTTAGCGCATTACTGATTGTATACATTTTGTTGCAGACACTCAACAAAAGCAAGAAAGCCAGGGTACGTTATTTATTATATTGTATTTTCTAATATTTCTTCTTGTGAATGATCTATAAAAGTGAAATTTAAAGGTTTTATGAATATGTTTTTTCTTTTCATTTGAGTAAATATATGTTATCTTAAGTCTGTTTGGTCATCATAAGTACTACTCATTTTAACTTTTATTAGACTGTCAGGTGTATCATTCACAATTCGGTCATGCGAGTGTGATTAAGCTCTAAATCGCCCCATTGAAAAATGTTAAGTAGGCCTACTCAAACAGCCTGGTGCATGATTGCCTCTGCCTGGTTATCATGCTTTGTTCTGCTTGGTTATCATGACTGGCTCTGTCTGGTCGTCATGATTGGCTCTGTCTGGTTATCATGATTGGCTCTGTCTGGTCATCATGATTGGCTGCTGCCTGGTTTATATCATGATTGGCTCTGCCTGGTTATCATGATTGGCTCTGCCTGTTTATCATGATTGGCTCTGTCTGGTCATCATGATTGGCTCTCCTGGTTATCATGATTGGCTCTCCTGGTGATCATGATTGGCTATCCTGGTTATTATGATTGGCTCTGCCTGGTTATCATGATTGGCTCTCTTGGTTATCATGATTGGCTCTGTCTGGTTATCATGATTGGCTCTGCCTAGTTTTTATCATGATTGGCTCTGCCTGGTTATCATGATTGGCTCTGGATGGTTTGTATCATGATTGGCTCTGCTTGGTTATCATGGTTGGCTCTGCCTGGTTTGTATCATGATTGGCTCTGCTTGGTTATCATGATTGGCTCTGCCTGGTTATCATGATTGGCTCTGTCTGTTTATCATGATTGGCTCTGTCTGGTTATCATGATAGGTTCTGCCTGGTCATCATGATTGGCTCTGTCTGGTTATCATGATTGGCTCTGCCTGGTCATCTTGATTGGCTCTGTCTGGTTATCATGATTTGCTCTGCCTGGTCATCATGATTGGCTCTGCCTGGTTATCATGATCGGCTCTGTCTTTTTATCATGATTGACTCTGTCTGGTTATCATGATTGGCTCTGCCTGGTTATCATGATTGGCTCTGTCTGTTCATCATGATTGGCTCTGTCTGGTTATCATGATTGGCTCTGCCTGGTTATCATAATTAGCTCCGCCTGGTTATCGTGATTGGCTCTGTCTTGTCATCATGATTGGCTCTGTCTGGTTATCATGATTGGCTCTGCCTGGTTATCATGATTGGCTCTGCCTGGTTTGTATCATGCTTGGCTCTGTCTGGTTATCATGATTGGCTCTGCCTGGTTGATATCATGATTGGCTCTGCTTGGTTATCATGATTGGCTCTGTCTAGTTATCATGATTGGCTCGGCCTGGTTATCATGATTGGCTCTGCCTGGTTATCATGATTGGCTCTGCCTGGTTATCATGATCGGCTTTGCTTTGTTATCATGATTGCCTCTGTCTGGTTATCAGGATTGGCTCAGTCTGGTTATCATGATTGGCTCTGCCTGGTTTATATCCTGATTGGCTTTGCCTGGTTATCATGATTGGCTCTGCCTGTTTATCACAATTAGCTCTGCCTGGTTATCATGATTAGCTATCCTGGTTATCAAGATTGTCTCTGTCCGGTTATCATGATTGGCTCTCCTGGTTATCATGATTGGCTCTACCTGGTCATCATGATCGGCTCTGCCTGGTTATCATGATTGGCTCGGTCTGGTTATCACAATTGGCTCTGCCTGGTTATCATGATTGGCTCTGTCTGGTTATCATGATTGGCTCTGCCTGGTTATCATGATTGGCTCTCCTGGTTATCATGATTGGCTCTCCTGGTTATCATGATTGGCTCTGCCTGGTCATCATGATTGGCTCTGCCTGGTTATCATGATTGGCTCTGCCTGGTTTATATCACAATTGGCTCTGCCTGCTTATCATGATTAGCTCCGCCTGGTTATCATGATTGTCTCTGTCTGCTTATCATGATTAGCTCCGCCTGGTTATCATGATTGGCTCTCCTGGTTATCATGATTGGCTCTATCTGGTCATCATGATTGGCTCTGTCTGGTTATCATGATTGGCTCTGCCTTGTTATCATGATTGGCTCTGCCTGGTTATCATGATTGGCTCTGCCTGGTTATCATGATTGGCTCTGTCTGGTCATCATGATTGGTTCTGTCTGTTTATCATGATTGGCTCTGCCTGGTTTATATCATGATTGGCTCTGCCTGGTCATCATGATTGGCTCTGCCTGGTTTATATCATGATTGGCTCTGCCTGGTCATCAAGATTGGCTCTGTCTGGTCATCATGATTGGTTCTGTCTGTTTATCATGAGTGGCTCTGCCTGGTTTATATCATGATTGGATCTGCCTGGTCATCATGATTGGCTCTGTCTGGTCATCATGATTGGTTCTGCCTGGTTATCATGATTGGCACTGCCTGGTCATCATGATTGGCTCTGTCTGGTCATCATGATTGGTTCTGCCTGTTTATCATGATTGGCTCTGTCTTGTCATCATGATTGGTTCTGCCTGGTTATCATGATTGGCTCTGTCTGGTCATCATGATTGGTTCTGCCTGATCATTATGATTGGTTCTGCCTGGTTTGTATCATGATTGGCTCTTTTTTGTTATCATGATTGGCTTTGCGTGGTTATCATGATTGGCTCTGTCAGGTGATTATGATTGGTTCTGCCTGGTTATCATGATTGGCTCTGCCTGGTTATCATGATTGACTCTGTCTGGTCATCATGATTGGCTCTGCCTGGTTATCATGATTGGCTCTGCCTGGTTATCATGATCGGCTTTGCTTTGTTATCATGATTGCCTCTGTCTGGTTATCAGGATTGGCTCAGTCTGGTTATCATGATTGGCTCTGCCTGGTTTATATCCTGATTGGCTTTGCCTGGTTATCATGATTGGCTCTGCCTGTTTATCACAATTAGCTCTGCCTGGTTTATCATGATTAGCTATCCTGGTTATCAAGATTGTCTCTGTCCGGTTATCATGATTGGCTCTCCTGGTTATCATGATTGGCTCTGTCTGGTTATCATGATTGGCTCTGCCTGGTTATCATGATTGGCTCTGTCTGGTTATCATGATTGGCTCTGCCTGGTTTGTATCATGATTGGCTCTACCTGGTCATCATGATCGGCTCTGCCTGGTTATCATGATTGGCTCGGTCTGGTTATCACAATTGGCTCTGCCTGGTTATCATGATTGGCTCTGTCTGGTTATCATGATTGGCTCTGCCTGGTTATCATGATTGGCTCTCCTGGTTATCATGATTGGCTCTCCTGGTTATCATGATTGGCTCTGCCTGGTCATCATGATTGGCTCTGCCTGGTTATCATGATTGGCTCTGCCTGGTTTATATCACAATTGGCTCTGCCTGCTTATCATGATTAGCTCCGCCTGGTTATCATGATTGTCTCTGTCTGCTTATCATGATTAGCTCCGCCTGGTTATCATGATTGGCTCTCCTGGTTATCATGATTGGCTCTATCTGGTCATCATGATTGGCTCTGTCTGGTTATCATGATTGGCTCTGCCTTGTTATCATGATTGGCTCTGCCTGGTTATCATGATTGGCTCTGCCTGGTTATCATGATTGGCTCTGTCTGGTCATCATGATTGGTTCTGTCTGTTTATCATGATTGGCTCTGCCTGGTTTATATCATGATTGGCTCTGCCTGGTCATCATGATTGGCTCTGCCTGGTTTATATCATGATTGGCTCTGCCTGGTCATCACGATTGGCTCTGTCTGGTCATCATGATTGGTTCTGTCTGTTTATCATGAGTGGCTCTGCCTGGTTTATATCATGATTGGATCTGCCTGGTCATCATGATTGGCTCTGTCTGGTCATCATGATTGGTTCTGCCTGGTTATCATGATTGGCACTGTCTGGTCATCATGATTGGCTCTGTCTGGTCATCATGATTGGTTCTGCCTGTTTATCATGATTGGCTCTGTCTTGTCATCATGATTGGTTCTGCCTGGTTATCATGATTGGCTCTGTCTGGTCATCATGATTGGTTCTGCCTGATCATTATGATTGGTTCTGCCTGGTTTGTATCATGATTGGCTCTTTTTTGTTATCATGATTGGCTTTGCGTGGTTATCATGATTGGCTCTGTCAGGTGATTATGATTGGTTCTGCCTGGTTATCATGATTGGCTCTGCCTGGTTATCATGATTGACTCTGTCTGGTCATCATGATTGGCTCTGCCTGGTTATCATGATCGGCTCTGCCTGGTTATCATGATCGGCTTTGCTTTGTTATCATGATTGCCTCTGTCTGGTTATCAGGATTGGCTCAGTCTGGTTATCATGATTGGCTCTGCCTGGTTTATATCCTGATTGGCTTTGCCTGGTTATCATGATTGGCTCTGCCTGTTTATCACAATTAGCTCTGCCTGGTTTATCATGATTAGCTATCCTGGTTATCAAGATTGTCTCTGTCCGGTTATCATGATTGGCTCTCCTGGTTATCATGATTGGCTCTGTCTGGTTATCATGATTGGCTCTGCCTGGTTATCATGATTGGCTCTGTCTGGTTATCATGATTGGCTCTGCCTGGTTTGTATCATGATTGGCTCTACCTGGTCATCATGATCGGCTCTGCCTGGTTATCATGATTGGCTCGGTCTGGTTATCACAATTGGCTCTGCCTGGTTATCATGATTGGCTCTGTCTGGTTATCATGATTGGCTCTGCCTGGTTATCATGATTGGCTCTCCTGGTTATCATGATTGGCTCTCCTGGTTATCATGATTGGCTCTGCCTGGTCATCATGATTGGCTCTGCCTGGTTATCATGATTGGCTCTGCCTGGTTTATATCACAATTGGCTCTGCCTGCTTATCATGATTAGCTCCGCCTGGTTATCATGATTGTCTCTGTCTGCTTATCATGATTAGCTCCGCCTGGTTATCATGATTGGCTCTCCTGGTTATCATGATTGGCTCTATCTGGTCATCATGATTGGCTCTGTCTGGTTATTATGATTGGCTCTGCCTTGTTATCATGATTGGCTCTGACTGGTTATCATGATTGGCTCTGCCTGGTTATCATGATTGGCTCTGTCTGGTCATCATGATTGGTTCTGTCTGTTTATCATGATTGGCTCTGCCTGGTTTATATCATGATTGGCTCTGCCTGGTCATCATGATTGGCTCTGCCTGGTTTATATCATGATTGGCTCTGCCTGGTCATCACGATTGGCTCTGTCTGGTCATCATGATTGGTTCTGTCTGTTTATCATGAGTGGCTCTGCCTGGTTTATATCATGATTGGATCTGCCTGGTCATCATGATTGGCTCTGTCTGGTCATCATGATTGGTTCTGCCTGGTTATCATGATTGGCACTGCCTGGTCATCATGATTGGCTCTGTCTGGTCATCATGATTGGTTCTGCCTGTTTATCATGATTGGCTCTGTCTGGTCATCATGATTGGTTCTGCCTGGTTATCATGATTGGCTCTGTCTGGTCATCATGATTGGTTCTGCCTGATCATTATGATTGGTTCTGCCTGGTTTGTATCATGATTGGCTCTTTTTTGTTATCATGTTTGGCTTTGCGTGGTTATCATGATTGGCTCTGTCAGGTGATTATGATTGGTTCTGCCTGGTTATCATGATTGGCTCTGCCTGGTTATCATGATTGACTCTGTCTGGTCATCATGATTTGCTCTGCCTGGTTTATATCATGATTGGCTCTGCCTGGTTATCATGATTGGCTCTGCCTGGTTATCACGATTGGCTCTGTCTGGTTATCATGATTGGTTCTGCCTGGTTATAATGATTGGCTCTGCCTGGTTATAATGATTGGCTCTGGATGGTTTGTATCATGATTGGCTCTGCTTGGTTATAAAGATTGGCTGTGCCTGGTTTGTATCATGATTGGCTCTGCTTGGTTATCATGATTGGCTCTGCCTGGTTATCATGATTGGCTCTGTCTGTTTATAATGATTGGCTCTGTCTGGTTATCATGATAGGTTCTGCCTGGTCATCATGATTGGCTCTGTCTGGTTATCATGATTGGCTCTGCCTGGTCATCATGATTGGCTCTGTCTGGTTATCATGATTTGCTCTGCCTGGTCATCATGATTGGCTCTGCCTGGTTATCATGATTGGTCCTGTCTTTTTATCATGATTGACTCTGTCTGGTTATCATGATTGACTCTTCCTGGTTATCATGATTGGCTCTGCTTGGTTATCATGATTGGCTCTGCCTGGTTATCATGATTGGCTCTGTCTGTTTATAATGATTGGCTCTGTCTGGTTATCATGATAGGTTCTGCCTGGTTATCATGATTGGCTCTGTCTTTTTATCATGATTGACTCTGTCTGGTTATCATGATTGGCTCTGCCTGGTTATCATGATTGGCGCTGTGTGTTCATCATGATTGGCTCTGTCTGGTTATCATGATTGGCTCTGCCTGGTTATCATAATTAGCTCCGCCTGGTTATCGTGATTGGCTCTGTCTTGTCAACATGATTGGCTCTGTCTGGTTATCATGATTGGCTCTGCCTGGTTATCATGATTGGCTCTGCCTGGTTTGTATCATGCTTGGCTCTGTCTGGTTATCATGATTGGCTCTGCCTGGTTGATATCATGATTGGCTCTGCTTGGTTATCATGATTGGCTCTGTCTAGTTATCATGATTGGCTCGGCCTGGTTATCATGATTGGCTCTGCCTGGTTATCATGATTGGCTCTGCCTGGTTATCATGATCGGCTTTGCTTTGTTATCATGATTGCCTCTGTCTGGTTATCATGATTGGCTCAGTCTGGTTATCATGATTGGCTCTGCCTGGTTTATATCCTGATTGGCTTTGCCTGGTTATCATGATTGGCTCTGCCTGTTTATCACAATTAGCTCTGCCTGGTTATCATGATTAGCTATCCTGGTTATCAAGATTGTCCCTGTCCGGTTATCATGATTGGCTCTCCTGGTTATCATGATTGGCTCTGTCTGGTTATCATGATTGGCTCTGCCTGGTTTGTATCATGATTGGCTCTACCTGGTCATCATGATCGGCTCTGCCTGGTTATCATGATTGGCTTGGTCTGGTTATCACAATTGGCTCTGCCTGGTTATCATGATTGGCTCTGTCTGGTTATCATGATTGGCTCTGCCTGGTTATCATGATTGGCTCTCCTGGTTATCATGATTGGCTCTCCTGGTTATCATGATTGGCTCTGCCTGGTCATCATGATTGGCTCTGTCTGGTTATCATGATTGGCTCTGCCTGGTTTATATCACAATTGGCGCTGCCTGTTTATCATGATTGGCTCTGTCTGGTTATCATGATTGTCTCTGTCTGCTTATCATGATTAGCTCTGCCTGGTTATCATGATTGGCTCTCCTGGTTATCATGATTGGCTCTATCTGGTCATCATGATTGGCTCTGTCTGGTTATCATGATTGGCTCTGCCTGGTTATCATGATTGGCACTGCCTGGTCATCATGATTGGCTCTGTCTGGTCATCATGATTGGTTCTGCCTGTTTATCATGATTGGCTCTGTCTGGTCATCATGATTGGTTCTGCCTGGTTATCATGATTGGCTCTGTCTGGTCATCATGATTGGTTCTGCCTGATCATTATGATTGGTTCTGCCTGGTTTGTATCATGATTGGCTCTTTTTTGTTATCATGATTGGCTTTGCGTGGTTATCATGATTGGCTGTGTCAGGTGATTATGATTGGTTCTGCCTGGTTATCATGATTGGCTCTGCCTGGTTATCATGATTGACTCTGTCTGGTCATCATGATTGGCTCTGCCTGGTTATCATGATTGGCTCTGCCTGGTTATCATGATCGGCTTTGCTTTGTTATCATGATTGCCTCTGTCTGGTTATCAGGATTTGCTCAGTCTGGTTATCATGATTGGCTCTGCCTGGTTTATATCCTGATTGGCTTTGCCTGGTTATCATGATTGGCTCTGCCTGTTTATCACAATTAGCTCTGCCTGGTTATCATGATTAGCTATCCTGGTTATCAAGATTGTCTCTGTCCGGTTATCATGATTGGCTCTCCTGGTTATCATGATTGGCTCTGTCTGGTTATCATGATTGGCTCTGCCTGGTTATCATGATTGGCTCTGTCTGGTTATCATGATTGGCTCTGCCTGGTTTGTATCATGATTGGCTCTACCTGGTCATCATGATCGGCTCTGCCTGGTTATCATGATTGGCTCGGTCTGGTTATCACAATTGGCTCTGCCTGGTTATCATGATTGGCTCTGTCTGGTTATCATGATTGGCTCTGCCTGGTTATCATGATTGGCTCTCCTGGTTATCATGATTGGCTCTCCTGGTTATCATGATTGGCTCTGCCTGGTCATCATGATTGGCTCTGTCTGGTTATCATGATTGGCTCTGCCTGGTTTATATCACAATTGGCGCTGCCTGTTTATCATGATTGGCTCTGTCTGGTTATCATGATTGTCTCTGTCTGCTTATCATGATTAGCTCTGCCTGGTTATCATGATTGGCTCTCCTGGTTATCATGATTGGCTCTATCTGGTCATCATGATTGGCTCTGTCTGGTTATCATGATTGGCTCTGCCTGGTTATCATGATTAGCACTGCCTGGTCATCATGATTGGCTCTGTCTGGTCATCATGATTGGTTCTGCCTGTTTATCATGATTGGCTCTGTCTGGTCATCATGATTGGTTCTGCCTGGTTATCATGATTGGCTCTGTCTGGTCATCATGATTGGTTCTGCCTGATCATTATGATTGGTTCTGCCTGGTTTGTATCATGATTGGCTCTTTTTTGTTATCATGATTGGCTTTGCGTGGTTATCATGATTGGCTGTGTCAGGTGATTATGATTGGTTCTGCCTGGTTATCATGATTGGCTCTGCCTGGTTATCATGATTGACTCTGTCTGGTCATCATGATTGGCTCTGCCTGGTTATCATGATTGGCTCTGCCTGGTTATCATGATCGGCTTTGCTTTGTTATCATGATTGCCTCTGTCTGGTTATCAGGATTTGCTCTGCCTGGTTATCATGATAGGCTCTGCCTGGTTATCATGATTAGCTCTGTCTGGTCATCATGATTGGTTCTGTCTGTTTATCATGATTGGCTCTGCCTGGTTTATATCATGATTGGCTCTGCCTGGTCATCATGATTGGCTCTGCCTGGTTTATATCATGATTGGCTCTGCCTGGTCATCACGATTGTCTCTGTCTGGTCATCATGATTGGTTCTGTCTGTTTATCATGAGTGGCTCTGCCTGGTTTATATCATGATTGGATCTGCCTGGTCATCATGATTGGCTCTGTCTGGTCATCATGATTGGTTCTGCCTGGTTATCATGATTGGCACTGCCTGGTCATCATGATTGGCTCTGTCTGGTCATCATGATTGGTTCTGCCTGTTTATCATGATTGGCTCTGTCTGGTCATCATGATTGGTTCTGCCTGGTTATCATGATTGGCTCTGTCTGGTCATCATGATTGGTTCTGCCTGATCATTATGATTGGTTCTGCCTGGTTTGTATCATGATTGGCTCTTTTTTGTTATCATGATTGGCTTTGCGTGGTTATCATGATTGGCTCTGTCAGGTGATTATGATTGGTTCTGCCTGGTTATCATGATTGGCTCTGCCTGGTTATCATGATTGACTCTGTCTGGTCATCATGATTTGCTCTGCCTGGTTTATATCATGATTGGCTCTGCCTGGTTATCATGATTGGCTCTGCCTGGTTATCACGATTGGCTCTGTCTGGTTATCATGATTGGTTCTGCCTGGTTAATAATGATTGGCTCTGCCTGGTTATAATGATTGGCTCTGGATGGTTTGTATCATGATTGGCTCTGCTTGGTTATAAAGATTGGCTCTGCCTGGTTTGTATCATGATTGGCTCTGCTTGGTTATCATGATTGGCTCTGCCTGGTTATCATGATTGGCTATGTCTGTTTATAATGATTGGCTCTGTCTGGTTATCATGATAGGTTCTGCCTGGTCATCATGATTGGCTCTGTCTGGTTATCATGATTGGCTCTGCCTGGTCATCATGATTGGCTCTGTCTGGTTATCATGATTTGCTCTGCCTGGTCATCATGATTGGCTCTGCCTGGTTATCATGATTGGCTCTGTCTTTTTATCATGATTGACTCTGTCTGGTTATCATGATTGGCTCTGCCTGGTTATCATGATTGGCTCTGCTTGGTTATCATGATTGGCTCTGCCTGGTTATCATGATTGGCTCTGTCTGTTTATAATGATTGGCTCTGTCTGGTTATCATGATAGGTTCTGCCTGGTCATCATGATTGGCTCTGTCTGGTTATCATGATTGGCTCTGCCTGGTCATCATGATTGGCTCTGTCTGGTTATCATGATTTGCTCTGCCTGGTCATCATGATTGGCTCTGCCTGGTTATCATGATTGGCTCTGTCTTTTTATCATGATTGACTCTGTCTGGTTATCATGATTGGCTCTGCCTGGTTATCATGATTGGCGCTGTGTGTTCATCATGATTGGCTCTGTCTGGTTATCATGATTGGCTCTGCCTGGTTATCATAATTAGCTCCGCCTGGTTATCGTGATTGGCTCTGTCTTGTCATCATGATTGGCTCTGTCTGGTTATCATGATTGGCTCTGCCTGGTTATCATGATTGGCTCTGCCTGGTTTGTATCATGCTTGGCTCTGTCTGGTTATCATGATTGGCTCTGCCTGGTTGATATCATGATTGGCTCTGCTTGGTTATCATGATTGGCTCTGTCTAGTTATCATGATTGGCTCGGCCTGGTTATCATGATTGGCTCTGCCTGGTTATCATGATTGGCTCTGCCTGGTTATAATGATCGGCTTTGCTTTGTTATCATGATTGCCTCTGTCTGGTTATCATGATTGGCTCAGTCTGGTTATCATGATTGGCTCTGCCTGGTTTATATCCTGATTGGCTTTGCCTGGTTATCATGATTGGCTCTGCCTGTTTATCACAATTAGCTCTGCCTGGTTATCATGACTAGCTATCCTGGTTATCAAGATTGTCTCTGTCCGGTTATCATGATTGGCTCTCCTGGTTATCATGATTGGCTCTGTCTGGTTATCATGATTGGCTCTGCCTGGTTTGTATCATGATTGGCTCTACCTGGTCATCATGATCGGCTCTGCCTGGTTATCATGATTGGCTCGGTCTGGTTATCACAATTGGCTCTGCCTGGTTATCATGATTGGCTCTGTCTGGTTATCATGATTGGCTCTGCCTGGTTATCATGATTGGCTCTCCTGGTTATCATGATTGGCTCTCCTGGTTATCATGATTGGCTCTGCCTGGTCATCATGATTGGCTCTGTCTGGTTATCATGATTGGCTCTGCCTGGTTTATATCACAATTGGCGCTGCCTGTTTATCATGATTGGCTCTGTCTGGTTATCATGATTGTCTCTGTCTGCTTATCATGATTAGCTCTGCCTGGTTATCATGATTGGCTCTCCTGGTTATCATGATTGGCTCTATCTGGTCATCATGATTGGCTCTGTCTGGTTATCATGATTGGCTCTGCCTTGTTATCATGATTGGCTCTGCCTGGTTATCATGATTGGCTCTGCCTGGTTATCATGATTGGCTCTGTCTGGTCATCATGATTGGTTCTGTCTGTTTATCATGATTGGCTCTGCCTGGTTTATATCATGATTGGCTCTGCCTGGTCATCATGATTGGCTCTGCCTGGTTTATATCATGATTGGCTCTACCTGGTCATCATGATTGGCTCTGTCTGGTCATCATGATTGGTTCTGTCTGTTTATCATGATTGGCTCTGCCTGGTTTATATCATGATTGGATCTGCCTGGTCATCATGATTGGCTCTGTCTGGTCATCATGATTAGTTCTGCCTGGTTATCATGATTGGCACTGCCTGGTCATCATGATTGGCTCTGTCTGGTCATCATGATTGGTTCTGCCTGGTTATCATGATTGGCTCTGTCTGGTCATCATGATTGGTTCTGCCTGCTTATCATGATTGGCTCTGTCTGGTCATCATGATTGGTTCTGCCTGATCATTATGATTGGTTCTGCCTGGTTTGTATCATGATTGGCCCTTTTTTGTTATCATGATCGGCTTTGCGTGGTTATCATGATTGGCTCTGTCAGGTGATTATGATTGGTTCTGCCTGGTTATCATGATTGGCTCTGCCTGGTTATCATGATTGATTCTGTCTGGTCATCATGATTTGCTCTGTCTGGTTTATATCATGATTGGCTCTGCCTGGTTATCATGATTGGCTCTGCCTGGTTATCACGATTGGCTCTGTCTGGTTATCATGATTGGTTCTGCCTGGTTATAATGATTGGCTCTGCCTGGTTATCATGATTGGCTCTCCTGGTTATCATGATTGGCTTTGTCTGGTTATCATGATTGGCTCTGCCTAGTTTGTATCATGATTGGCTCTGCCTAGTTTGTATCATGATTGGCTCTACCTGGTCATCATGATCGGCTCTGCCTGGTTATCATGATTGGCTCGGTCTGGTTATCATGATTGGCTCTGTCTGGTCATCATGATTGGTTCTGCCTGGTTATCATGATTGGCTCTGTCTGGTCATCATGATTGGTTCTGCCTGATCATTATGATTGGTTCTGCCTGGTTTGTATCATGATTGGCTCTTTTTTGTTATCATGATTGGCTTTGCGTGGTTATCATGATTGGCTCTGTCAGGTGATTATGATTGGTTCTGCCTGGTTATCATGATTGGCTCTGCCTGGTTATCATGATTGACTCTATCTGGTCATCATGATTTGCTCTGCCTGGTTTATATCATGATTGGCTCTGCCTGGTTATCATCATTGGCTCTGCCTGTTTATCACAATTAGCTCTGCCTGGTTATCATGATTAGCTATCCTGGTTATCAAGATTGTCTCTCTCCGGTTATCATGATTGGCTCTCCTGGTTATCATGATTGGCTCTGTCTGGTTATCATGATTGGCTCTGCCTGGTTTGTATCATGATTAGCTCTACCTGGTCATCATGATCGGCTCTGCCTGGTTATCATGATTGGCTCGGTCTGGTTATCACAATTGGCTCTGCTTGGTTATCATGATTGGCTCTGTCTGGTTATCATGATTGGCTCTGCCTGGTTATCATGATTGGCTCTCCTGGTTATCATGATTGGCTCTCCTGGTTATCATGATTGGCTCTGCCTGGTCATCATGATTGGCTCTGTCTGGTTATCATGATTGGCTCTGCCTGGTTTATATCACAATTGGCTCTGCCTGGTTATCATGATTGGCTCTGTCTGGTTATCATGATTGTCTCTGTCTGCTTATCATGATTAGCTCCGCCTGGTTATCATGATTGGCTCTCCTGGTTATCATGATTGGCTCTATCTGGTCATCATGATTGGCTCTGTCTGGTTATCATGATTGGCTCTGCCTTGTTATCATGATTGGCTCTGCCTGGTTATCATGATTGGCTCTGCCTGGTTATCATGATTGGCTCTGTCTGGTCATCATGATTGGTTCTGTCTGTTTATCATGATTGGCTCTGCCTGGTTTATATCATGATTGGCTCTGCCTGGTCATCATGATTGGCTCTCTCTGGTCATCATGATTGGTTCTGTCTGTTTTTCATGATTGGCTCTGCCTGGTTTATATCATGATTGGATCCGCCTGGTCATCATGATTGGCTCTGTCTGGTCATCATGATTGGTTCTGCCTGGTTATCATGATTGGCACTGCCTGGTCATCATGATTGGCTCTGTCTGGTCATCATGATTGGTTCTGCCTGGTTATCATGATTGGCTCTGTCTGGTCATCATGATTGGTTCTGCCTGGTTATCATGATTGGCTCTGTCTGGTCATCATGATTGGTTCTGCCTGATCATTATGATTGGTTCTGCCTGGTTTGTATCATGATTGGCTCTTTTTTGTTATCATGATTGGCTTTGCGTGGTTATCATGATTGGCTCTGTCAGGTGATTATGATTGGTTCTGCCTGGTTATCATGATTGGCTCTGCCTGGTTATCATGATTAACTCTGTCTGGTCATCATGATTTGCTCTGCCTGGTTTATATCATGATTGGCTCTGCCTGGTTTTCATGATTGGCTCTGCCTGGTTATCACGATTGGCTCTGTCTGGTTATCATGATTGGTTCTGCCTGGTTATAATGATTGGCTCTGCCTGGTTATCATGATTGGCTCTCCTGGTTATCTTGATTGGCTCTGCCTGGCTATCATGATTGGCTCTCCTGGTTATCATGATTGGCTCTGCTTTGTTATCATGATTGGCTCTGCGTCGTTATCATGATTGGCTCTGCCTGGTTTATATCATGCTTGGCTCTGCCTGGTTATCAAGATTGGCTCTGCCTGGTTATCAAATAAGGCAGTTCCAAGCACTCATGTATGACATTTGATGCCCAGCGTTAAATGTTAGATATGTTATCCAGAATGTTGCTCAGAGAATTGTGTGGCCTGCTAAATATTAAAATTGCATTATCATACTTTAAGTTTGTCTAAGTACTACTCTCTCAAACAGTGTTGGAGAAATTACTGCTTTGTCATTGTTAGCCCAGTTAATTGTGACTTGGTTATTTAATTGTTATGTGGGGATGTTGATAATGTACCTGGTCAATTAGAGCAATAATGTATGTGCATTAGAATATTCTATTTATAGGAGTATGAGTTGATACTGCAAGAGGTAGACGGTCTGCAGGGGAAGCTCATGAGCCAAGAAGAGGAGTTTAGGTTGCAAAATCAGACTTTAATGCAGGAATTGGGACAGGTTTGTAAAAATGACATACCAGTAATTGTTACCCTCATCAAGATCGAGAAGATTAGTTAACTAAAATATCATCCTCTTGAATCTGTTATTTAAGAATCTCTGATGAATATTGGAATGCTTATAGTGTTTAGCATTTTTCCGTCTCCGCCACGGCCGCCTCCGTGATTTGCAACGCCACCTGGTGAATGCGGCAGCAATTTGCGTTGCAACAGATTCTGACATTGAAAGATGTCTTACCAATAGCATTCATTCACTCATGTGATGTTCTTAATGATGAAAATGCCTCTAAAACAAGAATATTTTGCAAAATAAGAACGTTTCACATCTATTTTTGCCCTTTTTAAAAATTATTTTACACTTTTTGGTATACCCGGGCAGTGTTCAGCACAGACAAAAAATAGGTGGGGACATTTGTCTCACTATACCTTGGGAAAAAAGGAGACATTTGACCTCTAAGTGCGTAATTGACGCCCAGTGTTCAGCACAGACAAGAAATAGGTGGGGACATTTGTCTCACTACCATGGAAAAATAGGAGACATTTGACCTCCAAGTGCGTAATTGACGCGATATCGCGGCCTGTGCTGAACACTGCCCGGGTACAGCCCTGAAAATATAAGTATAGCCCGCAGAGGGTTAAATCACCCAACAATTGCTCCTTAGACAAAAGATACCCGCACCGGTGTATACCCCGCGTGTTTCACGCCGCAGATCTGTGATCCACTCACAACACTACAGCTGTGACGAACATTTCGTGTCCTAGAGCTAGGCATATAGCAATGTAAAATCTGATATGTTTTAAATGCATAGTACTTATACCGACATTGTATATTTTAATTAGTATACATTATTAAAAAGTTGAGGTCTATTAACGGCCGATTGTAGCTGGCGAGATAAAGATCTAAGCGTTAGACTATATTACAGAGCTCACCATGTACGCGTGCCTCTCTGTGTCACACTGTGAGTGTGCATTGTAGGAAACCTCCCACCCTTGTATAAAATGCCATCCCCGGTAAACCCGAGATGTTGAACCGCCCACCGTCTTTGACGTTGGCCCAGCATTACCACAATATTAGATTCATATCCTGTGTCTGCTGTGTCGCATATACACATAACCACACCAAACTATATAACACCATCGTAAATGGCTCGTAGACACCAGCCGCAATGCGGCATGGTGACGTCAGACCTGTCTCTTCTCGTCTGTCTGGAGAGATTCTGGGGCCTGAACGTTTGAAATTCAGTCCATCATAGGATATGTAATTGTTTGATATTTTTAGCTCCCGCCGTCACCGTAGGTGAGCGAAGGGAGCTATGGATTCTACCTCCGTTTTTTTTTTGCCTCTTCTTTTGCCTATAACTTTGTGAGAAAATAAGCTAGGATAACAATTTTTGGTATGTGGGTTACTTCCAGGTGGCTAATGGACGGGTTAAAATATTTTTAATCTGAATTCAATACGCAAGGTTGCAGAGGAGAAAATGATGATGTGACGGCGTTGGGCCGTTGGGCCGTTGGGCCGTTGGGCCGTTGGGCCGTCCGTAAACAATTCGTTTCCGGAGCATATCTCTGAAAGTACTTGTCCGATTGTCTTCAAATTTTACACACAACACCCCTAGGGGGTCTAGTTGTGCCTTTTGGGGTATTTGAACTTTGACCTACTTCTGGTTCAGAACTATGACCTATTTAGACGTTTTGACGCGCACTTCGTTTCCGGAGCAGATCTCGAAAAGTACTGGGCCGATGACAGTCATACTGCACATACATGTTCTCTAAGGTCCCTAGTTGTGCCTTTTCAGGTTTTTGGACTTTGACCTTGAAGTTGACCCAGCACTTTGACCTAATTTATAACATCGGTAAATCCGACTGAAAGATTTTGCGGAATATCATGAAAACCGCTCAAGATAGCTACACCATTACTATAAAACAAATTGTGAGGTTTCAGGAGAGGATGCATCTTGAAAAATTTCAAGTCAATAAAATTAAAAATGGCCGCCTATCGGCCATTATTCACCTTGACAGGCCTGATATTGCGGAATATCATGAAAACCGCTCAAGATAGCTACACCACTAATATCAAATAAATTGTAAGGTTTCAGGAGAGGATGCATCCTGAAAAATTTGAAGTTGATAAAATTCAAAATGGCCGCCTATCAGCCATTATTCACCTCGACAGGCCTGATATTGTGGAATATCATGAAAACCGCTCAAGATATCTAAACCATTACTATAAAACAAATTGTAAGGCTTCAGGAGAGGATGTATTTTGAAAAAATTCATTTTGTCAAAGTTCAAAATGGCCGCCAATCGGCCATTATTCACTTTCACATGGCCGTTATTTGGTAAACCGTGCTAGATGGCTAGACCATTACTATAAAACAAAATGTGTGATTTCAGGAGAGGATGCATCTTGAAAAAATTTGACTCAATAAAATTCAAAATGGCCGCTTATCGGCCATAATCCACTTTCACATGGCCGTTATTTGGTAAACCGTGCTAGATGGCTAGACCATTACTATAAAACAAAATGTGTGATTTCAGGAGAGGATGCATCTTGAAAAAAATTGACTCGATAAAATTCAAAATGGCCGCTTATCGGCCATTATTCACTTTCACATGGCCGTTATTTGGTAAGCCGTGCTAGATGGCTAGACCATTACTATAAAACAAAATGTGTGATTTCAGGAGAGGATGCATCTTGAAAAAATTCGACTCTATAAAATTCAAAATGGCCGCTTATCGGCCATTATTCACTTTCACATGGCCGTTATTTGGTAAACCGTGCTAGATGGCTAGACCATTACTATAAAACAAAATGTGTGATTTCAGGAGAGGATGCATCTTGAAAAAATTAGACTCGATAAAATTCAAAATGGCCGCTTATCGGCCATTATTCACTTTCACATGGCCGTTATTTGGTCAACCGTGCTAGATGGCTAGACCATTACTGTAAAACGAAATGTGAGATTTCAGATGAGGATGCATCTTGAAAAAAATTGACTTGATCAAATTTAAAATGGCCGCCTTTTCGCCCATTATTCATTTTCACATGGCTGATATTTGGTAAACCGTGCTAGATGGCTAGACCATTACCTGATTACTATAAAACAAAGTGTGAGTTTTCGGGGGAGGATGTACCCTGAAAATTTTTAATTTACGAATTCAAAATGGCCGACAATCAGCATTATTTACCTCGATAGGCCTGATATCAGGTAAACCGTGCTAGATAGCTAGACCATTACTATAAAACAAAATGTGACGTTTAGAGAGAGGATGCCTTTAAAAAACTTTCGACTCAATCGAATTCAAAATGGCCGCCTATCGGCCACTATTTACTTTCACATTGCTGATATTTGGTAAACCGTGTTAGATAGCTGGGCCATTACTATAAAACAAAATGTGAGATTACAAGAGAGGTTGCATCTTGAAAAAAATTGACTCGATCAAATTCAAAATGGCCGCCTATCGGCCATTATTTACTTTCACATAGCCGGTTTTTAGTAACCGTACTAGATGGCTAGACCATTACTATAAAACAAAATGTGAGATTTCAGGAGAGGATGCATCTTGAAAAATTTTGACTTGATCAAATTCAAAATGGCCCCCTATCGGCCATTATTTACTTTCACATGCCCAATATTTTGCAAACTGTGTTAGATGTTAGTCTATTACTATAAAACAAAATATGAGGTTTCGGGGGAGGGATGCACCCTAAGTTGACCGTAAATCAGCTATTAGTTACCTCGATTGGCCTGATATCGGGTAAACCATGCCAGATAGGTAGACCATTACTGGGATACTGATTAGGATCATTAATTTTAATGGAGGTTTGCAATCTCTGACAAAAACTGTCTAGTTCTTATCTTACTCTTAGACTGAGCTTCTTAGACCTAGTTGTCTTGCGTCTTGATTTTTGACCTAGCCTAGTACTACATTAAAAACCCTACACAAAATTGCTTAAATCAAATTCTAATTCGTCGCGGGAGCTCCTGGACTTATGTAGTCTTGTTAATATGGGTATATTCATAATTTGGCGACGCGTTTCTATCATTTCAATGCAGGGCTTCCAATGTTTCTATTACTATAAAGATCATTTTAAATTTCCTTTTGCTGACATAAGAACTGTCTAAGATGAGGGTAATTATTTGCAGGTTTTAAAACCGCGGCCATTGGCAGTAAAATGTCACACCTTCATTGAAGCAATGCTCTTATTTCCGAGTGGCGGCTATAACTGAGAGTGGCCTGTTAACCGCGGCCCGTTGGAGTTAAATATCACACCTTCATTAATGCAATGCTCTGCTTATCGAGTGGCGGCTATAGTTGAGAGTGCAGGGGTATGACTGTGTGTAATGGCCTGTTAACCGCTGCCCGTGGGAGTAAAATGTCAGAACTTCATTAATGCAATGCTCTGATTACCGAGTGGCGGCTATAACTGATAGTGTAGGGGTATGACTGTGTGTAGTGGCCTGTTAGCCGCAGCCCGTGGGAGTAAAATGTCACACCTTCATTAATGCAATGCTTCGATTACTGAGTGGCGGCTATAACTGTGAGAGTGCAGGGGTATGACTGTGTGTAGTGGCTTGTTAACCGCGGCCAGTGAGAGTAAAATGTCACACCTTCATTAATGCAATGCTCGGATTACCGAGTGGCGGCTAACTGAGAGTGGGGTAAGTTGTGTGTGGTGGCCATCCACCGCCAGTAGCTGCTATTTCCACGTGTCGGAGTGACGGCTCCTGTCTGTGAAGTACAGAAAAAACAACACGATATAGGCGGAAGAAATTTACCCATGATTATAAAAAAATATTCTCTTGCAATTTTGGACTTCAACAATGTATAGCCCGCATTATATATACCCTGCACCAGGCCTTCCAAGGAGTAAAAAGTAGCGTGTTATACACCAAAAAATACAGTACCAGTTAGGCTAGATATATAGAGACGAAATTCTTGATTTCTTATGTCACATATGCATGTCCAAAATAAGAAATACGCGAATTTTGTCTCTTATATCTCACTAAAACTGGTAAATGCGGAGCACAATAACTAAAAAAAAATGTAGTTCTAGTCTAGGAACATGTTTACATCATATGATCATATTAAGAAGCCAAAATAATTACCTATTTTTTGCAGATTTTAGCCTGATTTATTTGCTTTAAGGGGTGAAATAGAGGACACTCACGTTTAGTGTTTATTCCTTAAAGAGAGATGTACCAATTGTTAACCCAGCAGATATGAGATGTTGGCCCAATGGTGTTTTACTGTTGAGCCATAGGCGTAGATGGTGGGCCAACAGTTAACCAATGTTGGGCCAAAATCTTATGTTAGCTGGGTGAGTCTCTCATTGCCCTGTTTGCACTACAATTGTTTGTATCATTCCCATGGTCCTCCCCCTGGGGATACTTTTAGGGTTTGCAACTGAACTCAATCTAATATTTTTTTCTTATAGATGGTGGTTACCATTGAGAATCTCGAGAAAGAAAATGAAGGTTTAAAGTCACTTAATTGTAGTAGCAAAACAGAAAAACCAGGAGCAGATGACCTACAGGATGAGGTGCGACGACTGCAAGCACAAAACTCAGCTTTACAAAAAAATCTCCAAGGTAGGTGTGTTCAGTTAATTGTATCATTTAAATAAAGCTTTCCAGAAACAATCTTTTACATATCACCGTGACATCTATCAGAATAAAGTTTAAATCACAAGACATACTAGTTGTGACACAATAAAATATTTAGAGCTTCACAATACTCGATGGGTTAAAACAATAGTGTGCTAAGTGACATTTCTGGCCTTTAGAATAATAACCAGCTAAGTCATCTATAATATGTATAAAGTTTGAATTTATTCCAAATTCAGATTAAAACAACAGATCAAGTCGACTTAGCACATTGCTATTCTCGTGAAAAGGAGCACATATCAGCATAATATCTGTTCACCACAGGACCAATTCGACTTGACACATTGTTATTCTGGTGTTATATGCTTATGGGCTCTGTTTCTGGGACAAAAACGGCGCGCATTCTTATTTTGAGACTTACGGAGACAACACAGGAGAAATGCCTGGACTTAGTTTATTGTTGATCTAGGAACAATCTCTGTATATTCTGTGTTCCTGGTGTAACAAAGCGCTAAGTCAACTTGGTGTCTTGTTGATCCCAATTTTGCTTCTGTAAATCACTTTTGCAGGTAAAAATATACTCTGATAACTTCACTTGATCTACTGTCAAATTCCAATCAATGTGTGTGTCATCATTATAAGTCCAAGTCTACATGCTGATAAGTGGATTTAGCAGACTGTAGTTCTTAGCAAAAAGATAAACACAATTTCGCTGTCAAGTCGACTTGACCCACTATTGTTTTAGAACATCGTACTGAGTTAGAGAATACTTTGACATCATGGTCTTAGCCAGCAACCTGTGCACCCGTCATTTGGATGTGAATAATGTCAAAATGACGGGCATTTATTGTTCAAATATCATAATATCACACAGAGCAGATGGAAAATTTTGGGATGACGGGCATTTGTCTAATCCTATCTAAGTATGTGGATGACATATGGGCCTAGTTTAGTTGTGTATTACAAAACATTGTAACATTATGAAGTACTTTATTTTGTTCTGCAGCTTGTCAAGAAATATATGACACAGATATTTCAAACTTGCGTAAGAACCTGGTTGATATGGAGACACAGTGTATTAAATTATCAGGACAGCGTGGAGATCCAGTTGGTCAAGGGAGCAAGTACGTGTCTATGGCACAAAATTGCATAAAATGACAATAATACTTTTAAATCAGTTTGTCAATTTTTTACATGTTTAAACTTCTGATTTATTATTCTAATATTTTATTTGCGAACATGAGACAATAACCCTTAAAACACTGAATTAATTTTGTATAAATCATGGGGACCAAAGGGTTTATTTCAATTTGCATTCATCATAAATATCTTAGTTCGCTCTTTCTGATTCATTGGAATACCTATGTTATGGGTCTACAACCATTATTAATATGTTTACTCTTACAGTGCGGGGATTGACTTTAGACGTCAGAATCTGACGTCTACAGAAGTCAGATTCTGACGTCTAAAGTCGATCGCCACAGTGTGAAGGTTAACCCCAAATCAAAGCCTACCACCCCCTCAGGGATTAAAAATGTGCTGTATACCATCGTCTTTGGAAAAAAACCTCATTGCCGTCCATGGGGGGGATTTTTCTGTAACAGCCCGAAGACATAACTCATGTCTCAGAAACCTTGCATGACAAATAGAGTTTTAGTATAAATAGTGTAACATAACCTGTGCTACACAATGATAACCCCTGACAAAATTTGCACATAAAATTTGAAATGGCCAACTAGTGGTTACAGAGAGTTGCTTTTGTATTTGTTTCTGTTTTTTACATTTTAAGACTTTTGTCATACTTGAAATCATAATTTTGTCAATCTAAACATTTTTTTTCAGTGAGATCGAGGAAGAAGAATCAACTAATAAAGAAATTAACTATGGTCAGTCTTCTGACCAGCCAGACGGAAAAGAAGTACAAAGTGAGATATAAAGCCTTTTTCCCTGATCCCCACAAAACCTTTACATAGTAACAAAATTACTTATTGGATTTGGTATATTTACTTGTCACTAATTTCCCATGTAATTATAATCTTAGAAAAACACTAATTTAATTATAATCTTAGAAAAACACACTAATTGCTTTAAAAATATGCTAGTTTGTGGAATATGCTTTACTGTAGATCTGGTTATATTCGCGAGGTTTCAATTTTCGTGAATTTCGAGAGGAAGACGAATTCAAGAATCTCGTGAAAATTTTTTGCGAAGATGGCCACCCAAATATTTGTGAACACGATATCTTTTGAACCGATGGTTGTAACCATGTTGAACAATCTTTTCTATTGACTTTTTTTGATAAAATATGATCGAGAGAGGGGGCTATTTTTTAATATTATTATTATTATTTTACAATCCAGTATAAATGCTCTACAGTCACCGATGTTTATTATATCTTCGAGACACTTTCTTGACCATTTGTTGACTTATTATCCTGGATGATTGCGAAGAAAATGCCTAATTTACATATCCAAGATAGCCACCACAGCAGCAAGGCTTTTTATTCCCCGCCCGTAAGGGAAGGGGGATTTTAGTCGCGCTAGGATTACGTCCGGCATCACATTTTCTTGTGGGCGCAAAAACTTAAAAACTACTTGTCAATCACATACCTAGCAACATGGGGATGTGCAAGTGATTTTTTAAACATGCTACAGTGTACCAAAATTCAAACTGGCCGCCAGATGTCAACTGTGGGCACAAAAACTCTAAAACCTAAAGTCAGAAATTATTCAAATCTTACGATCACATACCCACGATATGGAGATGTGCAGGTGATTTTTTCAAGGTTTCACTGAAATTCCAAATGCCCACTACGGATCAACTTCATATTTTTTTGTAGGCGCAAAAATTCAAAAACTTCAGATTTAAAGTCAGATTTAAATTTTGCAATCACATTCCCCACAGTTCATAATGGGCAGGTGTTTTTTTAAGGTTTTACTGAAATTAAAAATGGGCACCATGGATAAACTTCATATTTTTTTGTGGGCGCAAAAACTATAAAATTGAAGTAATAGATAATTCACATTTTACAATCACCACCATCTGGAAATGTGCATGTGATTTTACTGAAATTTAAAAAGGCAACCACAAGTCGACTTTTTGAATATTTGTGACTGCAAAAACTATAACCTAATTTGTGGCGGGGAAGATGATATAGGACTTCAGGCCTCTTGTTTGTATAGAAAATGCTGGACATAGGGCACTACTTTGATAAGGATAGGTGTGGTTCTGATAGTCTGAATTGCTTGAAATTGAAACTGATTGAGGTATGCAATTGATAGCACACCTTGAACCATATCGTGCCAATCGCAGCATTTGCTACAATGATACACCCACTTTTCAGACCATTCTTTGAAAGATGGTCCTGGTTAAGTTAAATTTTAGAATAATTTTCATATCCAAGATAATAATAATAATATAAAGCATTTGATATAGCGCCATACATCAGCTTTTTCGGCCGTTCGCAGGCGCTCTAAACAGTCAACAATAAGGCATCAGCAATAGGCTCGATTAAAAAGATAAGTCTTGACAGATTGTTTGAAAGTAGAAGTGGAGGGACAGTTTTTTATAGATATTGGCAGTTCATTCCATAGCCAAGGAGCAGCACAGGAGAATGCTCTGTCTCCGTGTTTCGTGTGTGTTGTTGGCACAGTCAACAGAGACGTATCAAGATCTTAGTGTTCTTGGTGGAATATAAGGAGTCAGCATTTCAGAAATGTAGGCTGGCGCTTCGTTATGAAGAGCACGGTATGTTGTCACAAGGATCTTGTACTTTATTCTGGATCTGACTGGTAGCCAGTGTAGATCACGGAGATGAGGAGTGATATGGTCACTGCGTAAACACTTTACAACTAATCTTGCGGCAGCATTCTGCGCTTTCTGCAATTTATCCAATAGGCCTTCGGAAATGCCATAGAGGGAAATGTTACTATAGTCAAGGTGAGGCATCACCAGAGAACAAGCAAGCCTCAGTGTCGCCTCTTTTGTGAGACTGGATCTGACTGATCTAATGTTTCTGAGCTGGAACCATGCTGCTTGACACATCTTAGTGACCTGTGTAGTCATATCCATATGATGATCAAACATCACGCCGATGTTACGGGCACATTTAGATGTTGATATTCCACTATCTCCCACTTGCACACTAGACAGTGGTACCTTATTGTGATGAACAAAATATGGTGGTGCTATGATAACTAATTCTGTTTTATCATCATTTAACTTTAACATGAACATCACCATCCATGCTTTTATCTCAGCTATGCACGTCTCGATTCGACGTTGAGCTTCCAAGAGATCTACTGCATCACCAACCTTAAAGGATACATACAGTTGAGTGTCATCAGCATAGAGATGATATTGGACACCATGACGACGACATATCTCACCCAAGGGGATGGTATAGATCGTGAATAAAATTGGACCCAGCACAGACTCTTGTGGAACACCGAATCTTAATGATGACGAAGCTGAGCTGCTTCCACGAAGGTGAACCTTTTGAGATCTATCTTCCAAGTAAGATTTGAACCAAGACTGAGCTGTACCTGAAATACCACACTGCTTCAATCTCTCCAACAAGAAATTATGGTCAACGGTGTCAAAAGCTGCAGAGAGATCAAGTAACACCAAGACTGTCGCCTTACTGTCATCCATAGCTCTCAAAATGTCATTTTGAACACGTGTTAATGCTGTTTCAGTGCTATGGCGTTTCCGATATGCTGACTGATGCTTCTCATACAGCTGGTGTTGTGAAAGATGATCATGTAGTTGTTTTGCTACCATTCTCTCAAGTAATTTTGAAACAAATGTTAGATTAGACACAGGACGATAATTTTTCAATGATTCCGTATCGAGTGAGGCCTTCTTTAGCAATGGAGTTATTATTGCTGATTTTTGTGAAGAAGGAAATTTTCCAGTGGTTAGAGATAAATTGACTATTCGTGTGATAACAGGTGATAAAATATCAACATTTGTTATTAACAATTGCGTTGGAAGTGGGTCTAGCACACATGATGTAGTGGGGCAGCCACAGTGCTTTACATTTCAATGTATGAACTCTCTACTGTCACCATTATTTATCAGATCTTCGCAAACTTTTTCTCAACATTCTGATGATCTTTGTCAAGTTTGAAAATTGGCTGATATTCTCACAACTCAATATAAATGCTTGCCAACAATTTTTATCAGATCTTCGAAATTTTCTCTGATTGGCATACTAATTTTTCTCACAAAGTCAATTTTTGCATTTTAAAACCACACTTAAAATCAAGCAGCTATAATGATTTTTCACAGGGATCATAGAGGAGACTGCTCCAGATATCACCCTGAATTTGACTGCATCTGTTACCAGTACAGATTTTCAACCTAACACAGTTGACCAGTATCTACGCCAGATCAATGGTAATACAAATTTGAATATTATATGGTTGGCATATTACACTGTTTTCTCATGGCTCTGCAAGATTTGTCTACACGCCTTGACTGCTGGCCATGTTTGTCTTTTTGATCACCATTATTTTCCAAATTGGGTCTTTGAATTTGTCAGCAATTGTTGAAAATATTTTTTATCTCCCATCCATGAGCCCAGTCACAGCTAACCCAGCAGACACAAGACGTTGAATCAATGTTGATTTAACGATGGTCCACCGTCTACTGGGAAGACTCAATGGGTATCCCTGCTACCATTACATATGGCAGACAGCTATTAACCCTTATCCTGCTAGTTAAGTTATAGTTGATTTATTTAAATTTTCACGCACTTGAAGTTGTGGATCGCGGTACAAGTGGCTGAAAATTACTGATATTTGTTTAATTTGAGACCACACATTTGCAAATATTGATATTTAGACATACATTTCATTCCCAATAACAGTGATTTGGTTGACTAATCAAACAGAATAAAAATGACAGAAGTTGTGATCAGCAGGATAAGGGTTAATATACTAAGATACTAAGATACTAAGATATTGGGTGTACAAGGTAAGATTTTTAACCCTTACAGCGCGGGGATCGACTTTAGTCGACAGAATCTTATGACTAAAGTTGATCTCCGCGCTGTAAGAGTAAAAATATATGTAATGGTCGTAGACCCACAAAAAGGTATTCAAATGAATCGGAAAGAGCTAACTAACACATTTATGATGATTTTTAATTGAAAAAACCCCTTTGATCTCTGTGGTTTTTACAAAATAATTCAGCGTTGTAAGGGTTAACATACAGCTATGCTACTACACTTGGCTAAATTAATCTATGAATTTTTAATCAGTCTCCTCAGAAATAGTGTACGAGAAGAAGAGCACATCCGATTCAGTGTAAAGCAATAGCCTACTATCTGGCTTCACATTATACCAGACTGCTTAACCCTTACATTGCTGAATAAATTTGTAAGAAACATCTCGGCCAAAGCGATTTTTTCAATTTGAAATCATCATAAATGTCTTAGTTAGCTCTTTCTGATTCATTTGAATACCTATGTTATGGGGCTTCGGTCATTAGAAATATTTTTACTCTTACACTGAGGGGATCAACTTTAATTGTCAGAATCTGACGTCTACAGACGTCAGATTCTGTTAGCTTAAGTCGACCCCGCGCTGTAAGGGTTAACTATCGAAGGTGTGTTTCCAATGAGCACATGATCACATTCTGAGCCTACCACGTATCAAATCACAGGCTTTGGGTTGTGGATTGCGGTTGTGAGACACAACTTCAAATGGGTGAAAGTTTAATTAAGATAACTTGGTTTGAAAAGGGTTAACCCTTCCAGTGCTCAAAATACTTACCACTACTGAATATTTCTATTAACCCTTACAGTGCGGAGATCAACTTTAGATGGCTAAGGTCGATCCCCGCGCTGTAAGAATTAAACTATTTATAATGGCCGTAGATCCATAACACAGGTTTTCAAATGAAGCAGAAAGAGCCAACTAAGGCATTTATGATGATTTAAAATTGAAAATAACTCTTTGGCTTCCATGGTTTAAATAATAATATTTCAGCATTGCGAGGGTTAATCCCATAAAAGAAATTCAATAGTTGCAAAGTGCTTATTCTCTTTAAAAACATGTAAGAGGTTTATTAGCTTTTTACGCTTCGTTTGAATATCTATTCTAATGGACCTACCCCCATTATAACTATTAACCCTTATCCTGCTAATTTATTTAGGTTAATTTATATAAATAGTTGAAAATTAGTCACATTTGTTGAATTTGAGATCAAATATTTTCAAATCTTGATGTTCAAAACACCCATTTCGTTCCTAATAGTAGTTATTTACCGTATTTTCCGGGGTTTAAGACGCGACTTTTTTATTTTTAAAACCACTTTTAAAGGCTGGTGCGACTTATACTCCGGTGCGACCTTTCTATGGTTTTCAACTTGGCCGAGGACAGCTGAATAAAATCTAGAATGACCTCTACCCTCTGTCACGTAATGACGCGATCGCCGTTCATAAACCGCGTTTGAGGCCATTGTATGTCAGTTTTATTACCATTTGGGAATTTTATTTAGTTTACTATTGATCAGCATGCATAATGCCTGAAAACTATGTATTTAATTTACAATTAATTGGGTAAGATAGAATGTTTTAGTGAAAGATCGTGACTGTTCGTTTGTTATGATTGCGTTTGTTTGTTTGTTTGTTTGTTTGGGTTAGCTAGCCCGCATGCAGGCTGCCCGGGCCTTCCGATAATTATCGATCGATCACAATCCCGCCTTTAGTCCAGTTGCTTTTTACTCGGTGTGTCAGCCAATTTTCTCTGCATCCGGTCAGTATCGTCAGCATTCGCTAGGGGGCGAGACAATCGCAAGCAATTTACCGCATAAACACATCTATAGTGGAAGTCACATTAACCTGTAGCGCAAGTTTTTCGTCGATTTCTCAGTCAATTCTCAACCGATTTTCATGAAATTTTACAAGGACTATTATCGGGTCCCCTGCCAAATAGCATGAAATTTTCATGACAAAATACTTTATAGCTCAAAAGTTAGACCATTCGACATATAGTAGCATAAATTTCTAAAACGACGTCCCTCTATAAACCCATTAAACTGTTTGAGTTAAAATCAGTTTATAAGCCATGAATTGCATTACATGCCAGATGGTCTAACTTTTGAACTATACAATATTTATCAGTGAAAATTTCACAGTGTTTGGCGGGGGACTCAATAATAGCCCTTGTTAAATTTCATGTAAATCGGTTGTGAATTGACTGAGAAATCGCCGAAAAACAAACGCTACAAGTTGTTGTTATTATTAATTTGTATTCACTGGCCTAAGTCAATGCCCTTTATCGACATCGCCACCTGGTGAATGTGGGTTAGTTACGGAAGTGGGAGCTCTCTAATGAGGTAAAAAAGAAAACAATGGCGTCTGTCTTTCATACATGGCATTGAAATAATTTCGAATAAATCACTAAAAATCATGTTCACGTACATTGAACAATATATTAAACACTTTTATTATAGACTTTTAATATCGGTCTACCAGGCTATTAAATAGCATTGACTCTCTCCTCTTCTCTTGCTATAAACGCCAATGTACTGACACCTGACACTTGAATATCATCAGACATGTCTCTGAGCCTGGTGCGTCATATCTGCCAGTGCGACCTGTCTATGGTTCGAGCCTAATCTTGAGCCTAGTGCGACTTATACTCCAGTGCGACTTATAGGCCGGCAAATACGGTAATCGGCTAACAAAACCGATTATAAACAAGCTGCATTTATGTTTATTTTAAGCGCTTACTCCCTGTAAAGAGGTCATATCTGCCATTTTATTAATCACCAGATATTTAATTTTGGAAGGTAACCCTTTACTGCTGGGATCTGCATATTAAATTATGTCTTAAATCTTTCAGAGCTGATATCTGTCAGGACCTAAATTTCACAAATCACCTTCATTTTCACCTTCATTTTCAAGTTGTGTATCGGGGTAGCGAGACACAGCTTCAAGTGGGTGAAAATTTAAATTGATTAGCTCAGTGCTCTAGGGGTTAAAGGAAATTCAAAAGCTAGATATGCTTCTCTAATCACCAGGGACGATATATATACTGTCAATTATTTAAAAAAAATTAGTTGTTCTTTTATAATACATGCATTTTTGTGAAATTTCATTTAATAGATTTGAAATTAAATTTGGACACTGAAGCTGAGGAAAAGAAAATGTTACGTGAGCAGCTGCTGCAATTAGATGTAAGTGTTAACAAATTTGAAATACTGGTGCATGTATTCCTTACAATATTCATGATTATGAACTGAACTCATGGAATATATTTTTTTACATAAAGTGGGTTTAATGTATATGATGTCAGCACATTGCTAAGTATGTTAAGACAATGAATGTCCACTGATTACATTATAAAGTTATTAATTATAATCTTGTTGTTTTAGAATATGTACAAAGATCAGACAAAATCCTTACAAGATGAAGTAAGCAAGGTGAATTTTTCAGATTAGTATTTCATATTTCTTGACCATAATTTCACATACTACATAATTACTTTTATATTTACCATAGTATCTGTTTGATTTTATTTCCATGGTGGATTTATTTGAATGGCTAGTGCACAATGCAAAAAATCAGTTCTTTATAACTTTTTGGACGCTCCATACAGTAGATATTATATATATACTTTGGGAAGAAAATTGTAGAGTAACAGTGCCAGAGATATCAACATCTACGATTTGAGCGTACCAGATAAGGCTTTTACATCCAGTTATGCTGCTAAGCTTTGCTAAATGTTATTCAATGATATTTTTAACAGTACCATAAGAAATAGTGTATGAGAAGAGCTTTTCCAAATATATTTCCAAATATATGAAAAGAAATAGAATCAATTGAGTGAAAATTGTAATGTCAACTGACTATATTTTATATTCGTCAAGACAGAAATCTAAAAAAGGCTCTTATAATTACTTTGCTTTGTATTCCGGAGTAGTCATCCTCTTGTTTTAACATAATTTGGGTGTGCTGAATTCGAATCTGCTAGAACATGTATCATAAATGATCTAATTGTGACCTTCACCTTCAAAGTAACAGGAATAGAAATGGCTGCCAATACGTGAATGAAAACGTGTGTTTATGGTCACTGTTCACACACCTAGATAAACAATCTGCCGCAATGAATGCTGAAATAGGGCACATTGGTTATATTTTTCTGAGGTTGAGCATATTTCTCTGTCGGATTGAAGAGTCCTGATAGGTTTCAGTGCTAAAGATATAACTTTACATTGTACCCACAATTGACACATGCAATACAATAATACTTTGGTATAAGGAATAGCTTTCATGTTTTTTTTATACATTTGATATTGTATGTCTTAATGTGAATTTTTTAAATTTAAATTTTGTTTTTAGCATTCTGAAAAATTTAAGAAGAAGCAAGAAAGGTATGTAAATGTTATTGTTAACACACCAATTTATTCAAATAATTTATTTCTTTGCGATAGTGAAATTAAATTAATCTGGAAATATGTGACTCTTTCTTACAGTCTGGTTCGTTTGCAAGAAGAGAAAGAGAAGATGTTCACAGAACTGAGGTAAGTGTATTCAACTGGCATTGGCATGTTATTTTGCAAGTACAGTAATCCCATATCATCCTCTTATATCTGCCTTCCTCTCGATTATTTTTTCTCTGAATATGTGGCATGATTGTCTGAAAAAAATGATAAAACTTTGAAAATGGGTGGCCAGGTTTGTGTGTACATTTGAACATTGGAAATTGGGTATTTAGTTTATAAGTAACCCCAATCAGATGATTAAGGTAATTTGTTATAACAATATTTTCATCATTTTTTTCAACTACCAGTAATACTTTAGTTCTGATGGACCCCCCACATCCAGCCCTGACATGTAATACCATAAGTTGTATCTCCCAGATGTGTACATTTCTGGGCTTGTCAAATTTCAGGAATGGATATCAGCCTGTGTGGCCAGCCAAATGAGCTCAATGCAGGGTATTTGAGGTTGCCCTCCCTTTCATTGATGGGGGTCCTCTCCAGAATTTTTTTTGATGCTGTGAGATGCATTTTAGATTAAAAATTAAAAGACCAGTTTCCCCCCTGTTATTTATCTTTTTTAGTAAGGTTATTTAAAATGCAAAATTTGTGGGCAAAAGTTGGGATGTGTTTTGAGGATTTACTAAACCTAATTGTTAGAACAAAGAAAACAGGACAACACACATTCAACATCCAACTTCTTTAGAACTGAACAATTTTAATACTGATGTTCAGAAATTACCCCCTCCCCTATGCTTGCTATATGTTCAATCCACACAGCCATGTGCAATAATACATACAATAACAAATACAATAACAATAGCTTCGTGAAAAGTATCTGGCCTCGCAAGTTATGAGCTATCAATATTTATCACAAGATCCAAGGAGCTTGCTTCCAGTGCTAGCTATCACAAACTTCCAAAGCACAATTAAAAAACAGTAATTTGATTTGTCGTACTAATGTTTAAGTTTTAGTAATTATTTATCAGAACCACTTATTATCCATTCATTGATTTACATATTTTTGTTTCGTTATTCTGCAAATTGAATTACCCGGTATTATATAGGAGGCCGTAGCCTGTGGATAACTGAGTGGGGATATTAGTATTCTGTGGAATAAGGTGGACTTCTATAGGTTTTAATGTGTTTTGACCTTTCAACTAACCAGGTAGCCTGTGGTCCAGGCCCGGGATTTCATGACCTAGCATGCATTTAATAATAAACTAATTTCACTTTCGTCCAAATGAAGAAATTGCATCAGATATACCAGTTTTAAGTGCGAAACAATTTGGGGTATACTTTAACCCTTACAGCACGGGGACCGTCTTTATATGTCAGAATTTGATGTCAACAGACTGGAAGAATTAACTTAGAATTAACTGGATGTAGAGTCATAACATAGGTATTCAAAGGAATCAGAAAGAGCTGACTGAGACATTGATGATGATTTCTAATTGAAAAAACCTTTGGTCTCCATGGCTTATACAAAAATTTTTCAGTGTTTTAAGAGTTAATGGTTTTTTGATGAGAAAATTTGATGAACGCAAACATAATTATGATGTGTGGTACATATACTGCAAAAAGCTATATCCTTGAGCAAACAAAACAGTTCACCAAATTACATCGTCATGTGTTTGAATAACTTTCGAAAAAATATTTTATACAGCCGACTATCAGTCTCATGCAAGCTGCAGATTTCTAATAATTCCTATGTACACAGCCTTGGTGCATCCACACTACTCTACAATATTAATTAGCTCCCGCCGTCACCGTAGGTGAGCGAAGGGAGCTATGGATTCTACCTCCGTTTTTTTTTGGCCTCTTCTTTTGCCTATAACTTTGTGAGAAAATAAGCTAGGATAACAATTTTTGGTATGTGGGTTACTTCCAGGTGGCTAATGGACGGGTTAAAATATTTTTAATCTGAATTCAATACGCAAGGTTGCAGAGGAGAAAATGATGATGTGACGGCGTTGGGCCGTTGGGCCGTTGGGCCGTCCGTAAACAATTCGTTTCCGGAGCATATCTCTGAAAGTACTTGTCCGATTGTCTTCAAATTTTACACACAACACCCCTAGGGGGTCTAGTTGTGCCTTTTGGGGTATTTGAACTTTGACCTACTTCTGGTTCAGAACTATGACCTATTTAGACGTTTTGACGCGCACTTCGTTTCCGGAGCAGATCTCGAAAAGTACTGGGCCTATGACAGTCATATTGCACATACATGTTCTCTAAGGTCCCTAGTTGTGCCTTTTCAGGTTTTTGGACCTTGACCTTGAAGTTGACCCAGCACTTTGACCTAATTTATAACATCGGTAAATCCGACTGAAAGATTTTGCGGAATATGATGAAAACCGCTCAAGATAGCTACACCATTACTATAAAACAAATTGTGAGGTTTCAGGAGAGGATGCATCTTGAAAAATTTCAAGTCGATAAAATTAAAAATGGCCGCCTATCGGCCATTATTCACCTCGACAGGCCTGATATTGCGGAATATCATGAAAACCGCTCAAGATCGCTACACCATTAATATCAAATAAATTGTAAGGTTTCAGGAGAGGATGCATCCTGAAAAATTTGAAGTTGATAAAATTCAAAATGGCCGCCTATCAGCCATTATTCACCTTGACAGGCCTGATATTGTGGAATATCATGAAAACCGCTCAAGATATCTACACCATTACTATAAAACAAATTGTAAGGCTTCAGGAGAGGATGTATTTTGAAAAAATTCATTTTGTCAAAGTTCAAAATGGCCGCCAATCGGCCATTATTCACTTTCACATGGCTGCTATTTGGTAAACCGTGCTAGATGGCTAGACCATTACTATAAAACAAAATGTGTGATTTCAGGAGAGGATGCATCTTGAAAAAATTCGACTCGATAAAATTCAAAATGGCCGCTTATCGGCCATTATTCACTTTCACATGGCCGTTATTTGGTAAACCGTGCTAGATGGCTAGACCATTACTATAAAACAAAATGTGTGATTTCAGGAGAGGATGCATCTTGAAAAAATTTGACTCGATAAAATTCAAAATGGCCGCTTATCGGCCATTATTCACTTTCACATGGCCGTTATTTGGTAAACCATGCTAGATGGCTAGACCATTACTATAAAACAAAATGTGTGATTTCAGGAGAGGATGCATCTTGAAAAAATTCGACTCGATAAAATTCAAAATGGCCGCTTATCGGCCATTATTCACTTTCTCATGGCCGTTATTTGGTCAACCGTGCTAGATGGCTAGACCATTACTGTAAAACGAAATGTGAGATTTCAGATGAGGATGCATCTTGAAAAAAATTGACTTGATCAAATTTAAAATGGCCGCCTTTTCGGCCATTATTCATTTTCACATGGCTGATATTTGGTAAACCGTGCTAGATGGCTAGACCATTACCTGATTACTATAAAACAAAGTGTGAGTTTTCGGGGGAGGATGCACCCTGAAAATTTTTAACTTACGAATTCAAAATGGCCGACAATCAGCATTATTTACCTCGATAGGCCTGATATCAGGTAAACCGTGCTAGATAGCTAGACCATTACTATAAAACAAAATGTGACGTTTAGAGAGAGGATGCCTTTAAAAAGCTTTCGACTCAATCGAATTCAAAATGGCCGCCTATCGCCACTATTTACTTTCACATTGCTGATATTTGGTAAACCGTGTTAGATAGCTGGACCATTACTATAAAACAAAATGTGAGATTACAAGAGCGGATGCATTCTGAAAAAAATTGACTCGATCAAATTCAAAATGGCCGCCTATCGGCCATTATTTACTTCCACATAGCCGGTTTTTAGTAACCGTACTAGATGGCTAGACCATTACTATAAAACAAAATGTGAGATTTCAGGAGAGGATGCATCATCAAATTTTGACTTGATCAAATTCAAAATGGCCTCCTATCGGCCATTATTCACTTTCACATGGGCGATATTTGGTAAACCCTGCTAGATGGCTAGACGAATGAAATGTGAGATTTCAGCTGAGGATGCATCTTGGAAAATTTTGACTTGATCAAATTCAAAATGGCCCTCTATCGGCCATTATTTACTTTCACATGCCCAATATTTTGCAAACTGTGTTAGATGTTAGTCCATTACTATAAAACAAAATTTGAGGTTTCGGGGGAGGATGCACCCTAAGTTTTTAATTTTATTGGTTTTATAGTGGGAAGTTAGAAGATGCAGAATCAGTGAAGGCTAATGCTATACAACAACTTCAAACACAGTGTGATAAGCTTCAACAGCAAGTCTCACATGCCAATCAGGTAATTTACAATAAAGGTTTGTTATGAGCCAGTCTTGTTAGCTCCCGCCGTCACCGTAGGGGAGACGGAGGGAGCTATGGATTCTACCTCCGTTCTGTTTTTTACCTCTTCTTTTGCCTATAACTTTGCAAGAAAATAAGCTAGGATAACAATTTTTGGTATGTGGGTTACTTCCAGGTGGATAATAGACAAGTTGAAATATATGTTTTTAATCGAAATTCAATATGCAAGGTCGCAGAGAAGAAAATGATGATGTTACGGCATTGGGCCGTTGGGCCGTCCGTGAACATTTCGTTTCCGGAGCATATTTCTGAAAGTACTTGTCCGATTGTCTTCAAATTTTACACACAACACCCCTAGGGGGTCTAGTTGTGCCTTTTGGTATTTGAACTTTGACCTACTTCTGGTTCAGAACTATGACCTATTTAGACGTTTTGACGCGCACTTCGTTTCCGGAGCAGATCTCGAAAAGTACTGGGCCGATAACAGTCATATTGCACATACATGTTCTCTAAGGTCCCTAGTTGTGCCTTTTCAGGTTTTTGGACCTTGACCTTGAAGTTGACCCAGCACTTTGACCTAATTTATAACATCGGTAAATCCGACTGAAAGATTTTGCGGAATTTCATGAAAACCGCTCAAGATAGCTACACCATTACTATAAAACAAATTGTGAGGTTTCAGGAGAGGATGCATCTTGAAAAATTTCAAGTCGATAAAATTAAAAAAATGGCAGCCTATCGGCCATTATTCACCTCGACAGGCCTGATATTGCGGAATATCATAAAAACCGCTCAAGATAGCTACACCATTAATATCAAATAAATTGTAAGGTTTCAGGAGAGGATGCATCTTGAAAAATTTCAAGTTGATAAAATTCAAAATGGCCACCTATCGGCCATTATTCACCTCGACAGGCCTGATATTGTGGAATATCATGAAAACCGCTCAAGATATCTACACCATTACTATAAAAGAAATTGTAAGGTTTCAGGAGAGGATGCATTTTGAAAAAATTCAACTCGTCCAAGTTCAAAATCGCCGCCAATCGGCCATTATTCACTTTCACATGACCGTTATTTGGTAAACCGTGCTAGATGGCTAGACCATTACTATAAAACAAAATGGGTGATTTCAGGAGAGGATGCATCTTGAAAAAAATTGACTTGATCAAATTCAAAATGGTCGCCTTTTCGGCCATTATTCATTTTTACATGGCTGATATCTGGTAAACCGTGCTAGATGGCTAGACCATTACCTGATTACTATAAAACAAAGTGTGAGTTTTCGGGGGAGGATGCACCCTGAAAATTTTTAACTTACGAATGCAAAATGGCTGACAATCAGCATTATTCACCTCGATAGGCCTGATATCAGGTAAACCATGCTAGATAGCTAGACCATTACTATAAAACAAAAAGTGACGTTTCGAGAGAGGATGCCTTTTAAAAACTTTCGACTCAATCGAATCCAAAATGGCCGCCTATCGGCCACTATTTACTTTCACATTGCTGATATTTGGTTAACCGTGTTAGATAGCTGGACCATTACTATAAAACAAAATGTGACGTTTCGAGAGAGGATGCCTTTGAAAAACTTTAGACTCAATCGAATTCAAAATGGCCGCCTATCGGCCACTATTTACTTTCACATTGCTGATATTTGGTAAACCGTGTTAGATGGCTGGACCATTACTATAAAATGCCTCCTATCGGCCATTATTCACTTTCACATGGGCGATATTTGGTAAACCGTGCTAGATGGCTAGACCATTACTAGAATGAAATGTGAGATTTCAGCTGAGGATGCATCTTGAAAAATTCTGACTTGATCAAATTCAAAATGGCCCTCTGTGTTAGATGTTAGTCCATTACTATAAAACAAAATTTGATAGGTAGACCATTACTGGGATATTGATTAGGATCAATAATTTCAATGGAGGTTTGCAATCTCTGACAGACTGTCTAGTTCTTATCTTACTCTTAGACTGGGCTTAGACCTAGTTGTCTTGCGTCTTGATTTTTGACCTAGCCTAGGACTACATTAATAACCCTACACAAAATTGCTTAAATCAAATTCTAATTTGGAGCAGGAACTCCTGGACTTATGTAATCTTGTTATTATTGTCTTCTAATTGTAATTGTAATCATAACAATTCTAGATAATGAATAACCTAAAATGGGTTATGGTAATTTATGATTGCAAGTCAGAGGACACACATCTTAGCCTACACTCTTTATATATATTTTACCTTGAAATAATCTTTCTTCAAGTAATCATCACACATTTAAACCTGGGTTTGTGTTTGATAGTTTAGTCAATTATCATGTAATGCCATTAATAATATTTCACAACTCTCATATTTTTATAATTGGCACGATCCTTAAGGAGATCCTTAAATTGTCCAGATATGCGTGTACTTCGCTATGTGCCACATAGATAAGCCTGTGAGGCATAGAATAATGGAGACTCGTATATAAGAATTTCTGCAGCTTTTATCTAGCTATTGCTTTACAGTGACTAAAAATAATAATTGTTGTGAAAAAAATATTTGAAATTGGTCAGGAATGCTTTTGATAATATGTGTGCATGTATTTTTATTGCCAATATATAGCAACTATCTAAATCAACTTAGCACTAGTTTTGTTCACTGTTCCCTTTTTAGATACTGGAAACAGAAAGATCTCAGAATAACAGACGAATACAAGAACTTCAAGATTTAGCAACAAATCTGCAGGGTCAGGTCTGTGATGTTTTCATAAATCCTGTGAAGATGTCAAATGATATTACAGTTTTTATGAATACTGTACTCGTATATTGCCAGGGTGCAAAATTAGCTTGTCACATTTGGCCCAGATCAACTTAAATATAGTCATGGCCAAAACACATAACTAATTATAATCATAAAAAACAAAATTAACAATTGTAATCGGTCTAAAATAAGCGTAAAACATGCCTGTTGTAAACAGAAGTAAATTATGGACACTGTCTATGATCTTAAGCTTTAATTTGGGTCTGCTATGTCACCCTTTGCACAGCAATAAGTTATGGTTGCGCAGCCAATTAAACAGCCACCCTTCCACTGCAAATATTTTCATCAATAATAACAACTGTACTTTACATCGCCATTACACACCACTGTTGAATTTGTTTTGTGACATTTTGATTTCAAATATAATCAGCCTTATAATTTCTACAGCGGGAAAGTTTTCAAAAGATCTTTGCTTAATTTGGTACACATTCCAGCAAAGTCAGGAAATGACCTGATTTACTTCTGGGAACAAACAATTTCAAAATGGACTATGAATATTTGAACAAAATGTAACATCTATCATAAGGATAACCCATGACCAGTTTCAAAATGAGATTGATGGACTATGAATATTGGAACAAAATTTAACATCTATCATTAAGATAACCCGTGACCCATGCTATTGTGTTCATTTCTGAAAACTCTTTCCAGTTCGTTTAGCTCTCACTCAAAATTTTACTGATGAATTTTGTGTTTATTATTCATATAAATATAAATGACCTATGTGGATGGGAGGTTATTCTGATATATTTTATTGCCACTGATCCCAAAGAGTGTGTTTTCTAATATGGTCATCCAAAGAGATTCTGAACTATTTGTTACATTGCATTCAAATTGATGTAACAGTTCTCTAGAGATTTCACTTATTCATTTTTGAGAAAGATCTATTGAATAAAATAGCTTCAGCATTTTTTATTTTTTTATGCAGTTAAAATATTTGAGCAGTCTCTCAAGGTTATTTAAGTGTTCTGAGGGTATGTTCTGATGGTTGAGAATTTAAATTTTCACCTAAAATAGTTAAAATGGCCAGCAGAAGGACTAATTGCGGGGATTGCGTTTAATGTTTTTGAAATAGTTACATCTAACTGATTTTACAGGTTAAAGAAGCCAACGCTGAGAGTAGCTCACAGCTGCAAGACCAAACGCGACATTTCCAGGGACAGGTACAGGAGCTGAATCTACAGATAGCCTCATTACAGGAAGAAAATAAAGATTTACAATCACAACTACAGGTGAATAAAGTACTATTAACCCTTATCAGGCTAAAATAATTTATTTTAATTTTCACTCACTTGAAGTTGTGGGTCACGGTATGTGTCTCGCTACCGCGACCCACAACTTCAAGTGGGTGAAAATAACTTGTATTTGTCTAGGTTGAGATCTATCCTTAGCAAATCTTTAGACACACATTTCATTCTCAATAACAGACAAAGAAAACAAATTGAAAACGATCAGCAGGATAAGGGTTAACACTTTATTATAATTAATTATTTTAACCCTTTGAAATACTCAAATTTGATCTATGATTTCAAGGGTTCAATTGATATATAATTTGAATGCTAGCCCATGGCCAGTGATGAGGGGGAGGCATACAATGTAATCAGTGACTGAGCCTCATGGCCAGCTAATTTATTGTCAGTTGAATTTTAGAAGTGATCAACAAAACAAACCCTATATATCCTGGGGTTATTTAAGAATCTGTTAACCAAATTAAAAACTATTTTGGGCCTCAAATTTTGGATGTTCTCGTGCGAAGCATCCACCCCTTTGTTCGCTCATAATTATTAGGGCCAAAATATTTTTTGTGTGTGAAGGCAAGTGTATGATAAAATATTTATTTCACTGAAAATATATCGCCATCAGGCATCTATAATCTTCTGGTTTCATTCCCATTCCATAATGCTGGAATAATGAGCCAATCAATTGTTATTTAAAGCCCTTACTACTTCATAAATCTGTACTTTTCTGGTGCTATTTTTATCTTAAAACATTTGACCATATAAATTGTAACATTGAAAGTTGTCATTAGGACTAGAGTGCATCAGAATCTTTTGCTGCAGTGATAGGTTGAGTGTTATGTTGACCTGTGCTTATCATGTTGAAATTGCTATAAATAACTCCTAGCTCATTGCCGATCCATGTTTGTAGATGATCCGGCAACTTACATCAGGGTTGGGGTCAATTACAAACATCAATTACAATTACAATTATAATAGACTTCCTAAATATAGTCAATTACAATTATAATTACAATTATTTGTTTAAAAAAATGTCAATTACAATTACAATTGTACATATTTTCATCAATTACAATTATAATTACAATTATTCCAATTATTCCAATATAATACTAAAATAGCTAAGTATAATACTATGTATAGGCCTAATACTAAAATTTGAACTCTCAGGAAACACAATTTGCTGATTGCGGGCCAACATTATTAGGGTCCGGCAGGCACTTGTCATTGTATCACTCAGCAAACTCTAGACAATGAACCAATGTTGTTTTAATGTTGGGCCAGCAATGCAGACAGTGGTACAATATTAAAACACCATTGTCTCAGTGTCTCTTATTTGTTGTGAATTGCCCAGCAAACACCAATGTTGTCTCAATCTTGGGTCAGCGCAATATGATTTTTCTGAGGCCTACACATGTAAAATTTGTCAACAGGAAATGAAAGCTAGCTGTTGTAGGCCTATATTGTCGATGCACTTCTATTTTTCTGATGCATCCTAATAATTTAATATTATTTTCAGTGCCCAATAAAAACACCACACCCATGTAAAAGGCGAACTTGAATTAAATCATTTTTAAAAATAGGAGTTAGTTGCAGACTAATCTAGTCAATTACAATTATAATTACAATTATTTGTTTAAAAAAATGTCAATTACAATTACAATTGTACATATTTTCATCAATTACAATTATAATTACAATTATTCCAATTATTCCAATATAATACTAAAATAGCTAAGTATAATACTATGTATAGGCCTAATACTAAAATTTGAACTCTCAGGAAACACAATTTGCTGATTGCGGGCCAACATTATTAGGGTCCGGCAGGCACTTGTCATTGTATCACTCAGCAAACTCTAGACAATGAACCAATGTTGTTTTAATGTTGGGCCAGCAATGCAGACAGTGGTACAATATTAAAACACCATTGTCTCAGTGTCTCTTATTTGTTGTGAATTGCCCAGCAAACACCAATGTTGTCTCAATCTTGGGTCAGCGCAATATGATTTTTCTGAGGCCTACACATGTAAAATTTGTCAACAGGAAATGAAAGCTAGCTGTTGTAGGCCTATATTGTCGATGCACTTCTATTTTTCTGATGCATCCTAATAATTTAATATTATTTTCAGTGCCCAATAAAAACACCACACCCATGTAAAAGGCGAACTTGAATTAAATCATTTTTAAAAATAGGAGTTAGTTGCAGACTAATCGCGTCGTTCATCGACCCTTGGTTGTAAAAGGTGTCACCCCTGCCACGCCTTGCAATGTGGCGGGAACGTGAGAGTGGGGGGGGGGGGGGGGGGGGGCTTGCAGTCACAACAGACACTCTACACCCTGCCCTACACTAATATTTATCTTTTTCTCGTCTTTAAATTATACCTTTCTAAGTAAATGTACTCTTTATTTGTGTTTATATTGGTCATAAGCGCCCTTTATAAACATACAAAATCAAGAGAATATCGAGTAAATGCAGAATGAGGCAACAACTCTGAAATGTTCATTAGTTAGGAAAAGGGATTAACCTACATGTAAATCTTATTCTTTAGGGCCTAAATCGTTACGCAATAACCAGACGGTCAAGATAGGAAGATCTACGCTATGAACAAAGGCCCTAGAAATAGAGGGGACACATAAATACTAGTAATTAGCAAAAACCAAATATTGGCCCAAAGTTGTTTTAATGATGGGCCATATACGCAGACGTTGGCCCAACTTTAAGCTGATTGTGGCAATGCCTTGTGCTTAGCAGGTAGGATCTTTCATCCTACCATGTATTATATATATAAAAAAGGTAGAATTGAAAGGTGTAATAAAAATAAACCAGGCCCGGGAGCATGTCAGCGGTGATTGTGGTGTGGGAGGATCCAACGCCCACCCCACCAACGGTGATTAACACATGCATATAATGACATACTGATCATGACACTTGACTTGGTGATAAACCTGTTTTATCTCTTTAAATCAGTATCTGTTAAGTATTGTTAATGACTGATCATGGCGCCATGTTATGTGATAGTTTGACATTCTCAAATATTTCATAATTATGAATAATTGTACTATATCCAGTAAATTATTAAAAAGTGATTAAAGTTGATCAGGTATTAAACATAGTTATATTACGTAGTATTTTTTTTTCAATTACAATTATAGTTACAATTATACATATTTATAAAAAACAATTATAATTATAATTACAATTATAATTGACATATTTCCTTCAATTACAATTACGCCTTCAATTACACAAAAAATGGCTCAATTATAATTAATTACAATTATAATTAACCCCAACCCTGACTTACATTTCCTGAAATCCCTCTTCAATTGGATTTTCTTTTTGTTAAAGTTAATATTAGAAACCTGGCCTGCGGCAGTAGTATTTATAAAATCTTAGAATATAGTAAACAATAAAAAATGTTTTTTTGACATTCCAGGAAATTCAAATGGTGAATCAGCAAAATATAGATCACTTTCATGGCATTCAAAAAGATCTAGATGTCAATGTCCAGCAATTTCAGGAAGCAAATAGGGTAAGTTAATTATATAGACTAGGTTTTTATTTTTACCCTGCTGTATTTTCACTTCTTTTCACGTGACTGATATTTTTACGCCAGTGGGTGAATATTTATTCTTGCACAAATAATCATAGGCACACCCTTTCAACACCTACCTCATCTAGAGTTAAATGCAATCACATGGATTAGCTTCATAGCAAAAGCTGTGTTTTTTGTATGCTGGTAGACAGTGTACGCTGAGATGAAGACTCTCATGAAAAAAGTGAGGGCAACCCTATTCAAATGATAAATCCACCTATAAAGGCTGGCGTTTATCCCCAATGTTAAGGCATTATTCCAATGAGATGTCCAATCTATGTTCATGCAAAAACAACTTGGAAGCAAACACCAAAATATTTTGGAAATGGTTTGAATTATAATTTTCATATATTTAATTTAACAACTAAAAATCAAATAAATGCTAAATATGCGACAAGATCAAATACTACCAACTTATTTTGTTCGTATATATATAAAGAATATGTATTCTTCTCACAATATATTCTTATTCCCAATTAATGACTTTGAAAAACATCAATCTAAATGACCCCTACACAAGGGTTTTTGTTTTTTAAATAAGGAATTACATTAAATAAGAATCATGTGTAATCGTCAAACCTAATTAATTTAATTTGCATTACTTAATTTGAATTTTTTTCAATTAAATATAGAATTTGATATCATTTTTACTTCTTTGGCTATATTATAAATAGGTGGCAGAGAAAAGAAAAAGCTTACTGGATGAACTCGCAATAAAATATCAGACAGAAAATGATCAGCATCGTGAGCTGGTGAAATCACTGGAAGCACAGATTAAGCAGCTTGATGAGCAAAATCATGAACTACAAGAGCAATTAACCGTAAGAAATATATACTTACCAGCGCTATGAACGAAGTAATATAGTGATATATTATATATATTATTATATTATATATATATATTATATGAAAGAAATGAGTGCAAAGAAGTAGTTATTATTGCCAAGGATGACTACAACTGTTTCAATCATTTTTATTAGCCAATTGAATCACTTCGGAGCAAAATAATGGTCAAACATCAAGATTCGCTAATTTTTGGTCACAAAATAAACAAATATGAGTCATTTTCACCCACTTGAAGTTGTGGGTCGCGATAGCGAGACACAACTTCAGGTGGGTGAAAATTTAATTCAGATAACTTGACTGGGCATGGGTCAACTGTTTGTCGTCTCTAGATACATTACCCTGTTTACCTTAAAAGGCTAAATTAGCAAATTACATTTATCACACTCTTGCAGACATCAATGGAGCTTAGAATACTTCAATATAATTATATTGAACATTTTTCTTCGAGATCTCTTGAGAGATCTTTTCCTACATCAAGCTGAGCTAGTTTTGTCATACAGAGACAGATTTCTTGCAGTTGAACAGGAAGGTCTAAGCATTAAACTGGGCTATTGCAATTGTATCTGCTTGGGGAAGCTCACCAGGAAAAAGATCATATGTGGTAAATGTGTTCACATGTTATGTCCTTGAAATTTCATTATTTTGTCTCACTACTATCCTACACTCATTTGCTTGGGTCATGACATGACATTAATGGCTAATTTATATGTCTAATTATTTGTGATGCCTTCTCATTGATTATTCAAGTGGAAGCACAGGACGTTGTATGTCTCCATGCCTTGAATCATATCTAAATTTATATGATCACAGCTACAGCAGGTATCAAAATGATCCAAAATCAATTACTTCTGGGATTCAAATAAAAATTGTAAATTTCAAATGATACATGGGGAGATTGAGAAGTGTTGAAATGTAAACTGATTAAAAAAAAATATATCACTTTCATACTGAACATCAAATAGAATTTATATACTTTTAACTGAATTAATTAATATTAACCCTTAGCACACTGATGTCGACTACAGTTGACTATAGTATTGTTTTCTCATTTTTTAATTGTCTTGTACATGTATAACCAGGTTTTAAAAATTAAATATGTTTCAAATCTGTGATAATCATATACATTTCAACCCAGATTTTGCAAATTGAACTAATTTTTAGTCACTTGGAGTTGTGGATCGAGGTAGCGAGACACAACTTCAAGTGACTAAAAATTTTAAATTTCTTGGCTCAGTGCTCTACGGGTTAATTAAATCTCTCATTATTCCTCTATATTTAGAGCAAAACAGCTGATCTTGAAGATACAAGAGAGACACTAGAGGCAGCCAAAGCAATGGTGAGCAGTTTGGAGAACACCAAAGGCTGGTTGGAAAGGCGGCTTAATGAATCAGAGGTAAAGTAACTCTAGATAACCTCTTTTAACTACATGCTTTACTATTGTGATTAATAGAACCCCTGAACCAATCGTTTGCCATTTTGCAATCTTAGTATTTTTTTGCATTAAATTTATATAAATTAATTGACATTGGCAATCAGGTTTTTTGTGAATTAAAGCTGCCATCCAGCTGTAATTAAAGTTGCCATCATAAGTTAAAAAAATCTGTTTTGTACTACAAATGTATTTTATTCAGATCGATACATACTAGTTGTCTGATTTTCATATCATTTTGTAATTTTTATTAATTTATATCAAGACATCAACCATGGTAACAGTGTTTGATACTTAAGTCAAAAAATTGTATTTTAACACTCATATATTGAAAAATAATTTTGCTGTAAATATAATACTGAATAATCACTTTGCATCTTTATCATTTTTCAGGAAGCCAATGAAAACACAAAAGCTGATTGTGAATCGCGTATTAACACACAGATAGAGGAGCATCAGGAGAGCACTACTAGGTTGAGGAATGAGCAGACGGAGCTAGTAGAGGTAGTCACTTGTCGTCCCCTTGGAGTTAAAAGGTGCTAAACTGCCACTTTACAAAGTGGCAGTTTAGCACCTTCTAACTGCAAAGGGATTTTGTATGCTTTATTTCTCACTGTCAGACTGGTAATTATTCATGTGCGCGCATAAATTCTATCTATCATATGATTTATCCTACTAAATTTCAAATTTAATTACTCTAAAAACGGAGCATATTGCATGCATTTAGACCTTGGGATGTGAAAGACCGGAATCTTGTCCTGCATGTGGAGCTGTGATCTGCCAAAATGATATTTCTACTATATTAATTTACAGGTCATCATCTGTACATCATTCATCTCATCAATTGACATCACCATTTTCAATGTTTCACAATGTCACTGAAATGACCATTAGTGCCGAAAAATGTGCATTAAGCATTATTTCACTAGTTCAACTACAGTAGAACCTGCTATGAGCAGCTACTCCCACTTCCAAAAATTGCATTTTGTATACAAATAAACCTCCTATGGGCAGCCCCCTGTGTTAAAAGGCCATAGCAGGTTCTACTCTAGTACATGTACTACAAAGTACCGGGGTAGGCTATAATATTAAATAGGGTTTCATGAAAAATATAATTCCCATGAATCTTTTGCCCTCCTTTAATTCTGGACATCAAACATTTATAACACAAATTGTTTATACAACCTGAAGCAGGCCCTCCAATGAGTAATAAGTATTAGGTTATGCACTGAGAAATATGATAAGCATCATAATATTTCTTGTAATATCGATGTGGTTAATTTCTAGCAATAAAATCTGATGTAAAAATAGCCACTTTTCAATAATTTTATTTGTAGGAAACAACTTTGGTCACATACTTGTTTTTCATTTAAATGGGATATTGCAAGATTTTTTTTTAAACTAAAGATATGAAAAAGCAAAACTAAAAATGTTGAATAATTTGTTTCTTATCTGAAAATACAGTTGTGATTCTGTGTACAGTTTTATTGTGTTTTATAGTAAGATGTTTAGCTGTGACAGATATGTAGATAAAGCGAGTACATAATTATTTATGTTTTCTTTATTTATATAGCAATTTGAAACTAAAGTTTCAACATTACAATCTGAAAACGATGAGCTGGGAACGACCATTATAAAACTTAGACAGGTGAGCTCTTGTTTAGGTGCACAATAATAATGGTGATTCATCTAATTTTTGTCATATTGTGTTATTTTAAAAAATGTATATTTTATCACATAATGATTATGGTTTAAAAGCTATTTCTCTTCAGGATATCAAAGACATGGTTGATGATAAGAAATTACATGAGAAGAAGGGAATGACTGTAGTAAGTAACACTGTTTTTCTTTCAAAATTACAGCTTTTAACCCGTTTGTGACGAGCCCCGGAGATCTCCGTAATTTAAGGAGACCATTCAGATACGAGGCCCGGAGATCTCCGGGTCTGATTGCATGAGATAACTATGACGTCATAAAATAATCTCGTTTCAGAAAGAGCGCAGTAGCATAATGATCTCGTGTTCAACGGGTTAAATGCAAAATCATCTTATGAATGCCCACAAGATGAAACTTGATAATAATCCTATAATATACCATTGTAGGATTCTACTTTTCTATTTCCTGTTTTGGTAGTTTATTAACAAAGATCTAAATCCAGCTGCCAATATTTCTGTTTTGACAGGTGAAGGATTTAAAGCGTCAGTTACACGGTGAACGGAAACGTGCTGAAAAACTGCAAGAGAGGATTCAGGAGCTACTGGCAGACAGCAAGGATAAACATTGTGAGAAAATTCTATAAATATTTAGTTAGTTTTCATGAGTTGCTATGGTCAAGTAGAAGAATTGGTTGTTCAAATAATAAATAAATTAGCAAGGTGTTTTTATGTTTGATGGATTTGCCATCATTGCAAGTAATGATATGAAAAAGAGTAGACAAAAATGTAATGGCTACTTGTGGTTCCAGTGTGTGCACACCTGTTCCCTATATCTTTGTTTCTATTTCTGTTTGGCGTTTTTGTATAATAAGTCTGAACACACGGAGCACGTTGTGGTCTCAGTCAACTAATGTTTCCGGAAATATGGTTTAGTTCATGCCTGTTTTATTATATTTTTATCAAATCCAGTTATTAAAAAGAGGAAACAATAATGAGCTTGCCCAACACATGTGCAGTGAAGTAATAATCTTACATTTTAATTTGCTCATCCACATCTATATTTCAGCCAAAAATATTTCTAGTATAAAATTACTTTATTGTGGCCCTATGTTATTTTGGTAAGGTAGGAGAATATTTGATATAATTCCTTTTTTGCAGCGTTTTAAATTCCTTTGCCATTTGTATTTATTATCTGACAATTTATTATCTGACAACGTATTTTTGTAATTGTAATAGGATGTAATTATTTATAGCTGTAGAAGAACTATTCCGACAGATTGATACTGCTGACAGAATAAAAGGAGATAGCAGGTAAGCGAACCGTGGCATGTCAGATTTTTTTCTAATCAACGTGGAACTGTAAATGTGACAAATAGCCCAATAATTAACCCTTAAAACACTACATTATATAATTTAAATTATATCGCGACCCACAACTTCAAGTGGGTAAAAATTACTCAAATCTACACAATTTGAATTAAAACATATGTCAACCTTTTAGTGCTATTTGGGTCATGTAATAGAAATAAATATGTTTACAATAGTATACAATACGTACAACCTTTCAAATTCAATCCCAATTTGTCCATCAAAGTTTCTTGTTTGAAGGACAAATAAAAAGGCTAGAGATGTGATTAGAACTTTAACTAACCCTCACAACGCTGAATTAATTTTCCAGAAATCATGGAGACCAAAGAGTTTTAATCAATTCGAAATCATCATAAATGGCTTAGTCAGCTCTTTCCGCTTCATTTGAATACCTATGTTATGAGTCTACAGCTATTATAAATATTTTTACTCCTACAGTGCTGGGATGGACTTTAGTTGTCAGAATCTGATGTCTACAGACGTCAGGTTCTGACAACTAAAGTCTATCTCCGCACTGTAAGGGTTAAGGGTTCACGTCTAAGGTCAGAGAAAATTCACTGTTCAGAAATCACTGTTGTTGTTTGCATCATGTCCATCGGTCCTTCTGCCATCCGTGTTCACGAGGCTTTGCTTATGTGGTACTTACTGTCTGCGCCTGCATGGCCCGACACACAAATAAAAATGGACCTATAGGTATTTATTGTACCCACACACAAGCATTGTCTGGTGAAGATTGATGCACTGACTTACATTAAGATGGGTGGACGGATACACATCTAAGGGAACAAGTAGCTTTTACTATACTTTGAGATTATTATGTAATGTGAGAGAGAATTTTTATTTCAAGGTGAAGCTGCCGTATTACAGCATCAGCCATTAAAATTACTGGAGCTATTGTTGTAAAGATAATCTGAGAAATTGGTCAATTACTGACCAGTGTATAATGTATATAAAAAAGATATCATCAATGAAAAAATACTGCATTAGCACCAATTAAAATATAACATCCTCAAAATTTCTGAGTTAATATGCAAGCATTACTACTAATACCTGAGATATTGACAAGTGTAATGTGCTTACTAAGCCATTGTCCAGACGAAGCCATTGGTCTAGGCCGTGAATGGTGCTCAGATTCAATGCTACGATTATTGAAAAATAAATCGATTAATTTGATTCTCTTAGCCTTCTATATAGAAAGGTTGATGTATAAACCAGCAAAAAAATATTGTGACAAAAATATATACTTTTTATGACATTCATTTGCTTCACTAAAATGTTGTGTACAATATGTTAGATAATATATTATGTACAAACATCATGAACATACATGTAGGTCATATTATCCTTGACAGGACTATGGGAATTTGAGATCATTGTAGCTATACTTATTTTGTTGTCATTTCATTCGCTGATTTCTTTAAAATTTATATGCTTGACAGTGATTTTTATCCTGTTAATTATATTGTTCATCAATGAGAAACGAATTGCCACCCTTTCTGATAAAAAAATTATTGAAAATCATTTGTAGTTTGTGGGAAAATAATTTCAAACATTATTGATATTTTTTTATTACAGCTCTGTGTCATCGTGGAACACCAGCCTTTTGAGTAAAGACAACACAGCAGTAAGTCACATATTAATCCCTTACATTCTCAGAGTAATTATATACTTCAATAACATACATTCAACTATTAAATACTTTATAGTGTCAAATCACACGTGCTTCACTTTTCTCAGGTGTGAATGCATACAAATGTGGCAATTTATTCAATTTTCATCTAAATATTATTTGTAATATCTGTAGATATTTATCTCATGTACTACGTCCTCTTCTTGTATAGTCGCCTGAAGAAGAGGTTTCTCCTGGACTTTTAGAGAGAGAAAATTCTGATCTCCTAAAAAGAATTACTGCATTACAAGAAGAAAAATGGACAATTGATGAAAAGGTGCTGTTATTTTCAGCTTCTGCAGGTTAACTAAATCAACATGGTAGTAAAAAGAGTGCAAATAACTAAATGATTAAAAGCTCACCTATGATTTAGCTTCAGTATGCCTTATCACGATCACCTCATCACCATTCTCATCATGTGCACAAACATATTTTATAGATATAATGGATTCAATGATCTTTTCTTGATAAAAACTATTTTCCTCGTCTATCAGCTAAATCACCTGGAAGAGAGCAATGCCTCCATGGCTGAAGATCTTCTAATGAAAACTGCCATTATAGAACACTATGTAATGGACAGTAAAACAGGTAAGTGTCCTACATTTAGCATCAAGTTTCCTTTGTATAATTACTGATCATTGAGGATGAGTTTATTAGTCCAGATTAGGCTGGTCTGACGGTGTGACAATTTTCTAATTTACTTATACATATGTATGAAGTGATACTTATTAGATATACACATGTATTTTTAGGGCACTCGCAGGCAACATCTCCGTCCCAGGAACGGTTAAGTTTACGGAAGGTGATGGATTATGTAATGGACAACAATGATGAGACATTACGTGATATCAACCGCAAACTTCACCACATGCTTGAAGAAACTCTCACCAAAAACATGCATTTACAGAAGGTTTGTATGAAGATAATTTATATTATACCAAATGATTTAAAATATTTGAGACTCAATCAGCAGATTTTACCCATGTAAATAACTGATAAGTTTCTAATCACGAAGTCAGTGGCTGGTATTTCATTGTTTAGAGCAAAACGAAAAGTCAATTATGTTGCATTAATAGATCTCTTGAGGGCGGTGGCTCTGGTACAGTAGTTAAAGTTGCCTGCGTGGAAAAGGCAGAAATTGCGGGTTCGTCCCCCCTTTTTGGCATTCAAGTTTCAAAGAAACAAATTGTTTCTTCCCTGCTCACTCGTAATGTTGCAGTATTGTGGGTAATCTCGAAACCAAGAAGTAGAGTGCTCGGCCTCAGACCGCCAAGGCTTGAATCCTGTGTCTGGAGGGCAGTGTCATCTCACCATCCTCAGGAGGTGTTAAATGAGAAGAAGTTAAATGATTTGGGTTTTCACCCACTTCAAGTTGTGTCTTGCTACCATGACCCACAAGCATCACTTACGTTTGTTTAATTTAATTAAGACCAAAACTTGCAAATCTTGATATTTAAACACATATTTCATACGGAATAACCTGCTGATAGAACAGATTAAAAAAGCACTATAAATATAATCGTGCTCAACGCTTTATTGTTTAAGAAACTGTTTCCGCTGTATTATGGGACAAAGCTTTATCTGCTTGTGTTAGAAACAAGCAATTACTTTTTAGGTTAGACATTATTTTTCATGTAAGCAGTTGCTTGAATTTGCCGAGGAGGACATGCTGAACGAGCACAAATCACTGACCCAATGCTCACTCAATGTGTCAGCATCTCCAAGACCGTCCCAGCTTTGAGACAGCTTTACTGTCAGGTGGGTGGCCCAGTTCATGTTTGCAAAGCCAGCTTACATATACTGCGTAACCTAATTTTCTACTGAAATGGGTTTTGTGTCCACATATATGGCTTTTATTGATTTCATCCCACTTCCATAATGTGCAGGTTTTTCTATATTACACATAGGCCTAATGACATTACAGTCCCTCAGAATATCGAATGTTATTTTGTTCAGAAGGGTTGACAATTTAAATGGTCCTTGATTTGATTAACCTTACTGTTGCTGACCAGGAATGTGAATACATACCAGTTTTCAGTGCTTTAGCTTAATATATAAATATATTGTGTATTTCAATCTGGGTAATTTACACTTTTAAACTGTGCTTCTTGGTCAGTTATCGTCTCTTTGGATATGAAAGGTTTTGTCTGACACTTCACAAAGTGGCCGATACACAATTTTTATATCCAAAGAAACGTTATGAAACACTTCCCTACCACAGGACGGAAATGCCCTGCCGCACGTCAACACAAAACATTTTATAAAAAAAATTTGAACTGTTTGAAACACACTGAGCTGACAAGTTACAACTCGCAAGTGACGTGGTATGATAATGTAAGTGATAACAGTCTGCCCCAAGACAATGGTCAAAGACTGGAGCAACAACTTTGTGATTTATTCTGTGATTTTTGTAGTCAGAGCTGGGTGCTAAGCTTAGTGAGGTAGGCACTGAATAGGTTCTTCCAAGTCTCGTATCGCCATTCTGTCTGCCAGCTGACTACGCTAATGTGTTGTGTGTATGTGATACAATTTGGGAATGGGCAATAGTTCTTCATATTTCGGGATCTTGTGAACATGTGAAAATTTGGGAGTGAACTGTATTTTCTGTGCCAGGATGCGTAACATTATACATATACCTGTTAGTCACTAATTTGTATACGGCCACATTGGGTAGTGATTTCAGGCAGACACTACAGCAGATAATACCAAGAGGGTGATGCTACAGATAATGATTTAGCAATAACAACACTTACCAGGGGTCGAAATAAGTTCTATCCCGCTATCCTGTGTGTAGTAGTAATTTGTCTTATTTGGTTAAAGCTGTGCATGAGAACTCCATACACTACTGCTCTTGAATTATTTCATTATTATTAAACAAAATTTATTACGCATAGTTAGATTCATTTTACAATTTATTTAAAACATGTATTTTTATAAATGACAAATCTTGGTCGATCAGACCAGGCTCATAATTTGAAGCCAATGGGTATGTCACATACTCGTCAAAAGCACATCTCATTCGTATACTCAACCCAAAGTCGAACGCAAATTAGTCAGCTATTGCTGTAGATCGTTTGGAGATATTTTTTTGGCTGAATTAACACATGCATTGTTGACAATACTACAAAGTGTAACTAAATTACTCGAGGGTTTCTTCATCCACTACAAGTCGAGAATTACGACAGCAATTCGCGGCTTGTAGAGGATGAAGATGACAATGGTAAATTCAGGCCTGAAAGGGTTAAAATATTTTGATCAATCTCTACAGGCGGGCAAATTACTAGATGACTGGGTAGAGGATAATGTTGCCCCAGTCTTTAAAAAAAGGGATCGGCACTCTAAGGCAAACTACAGGCCGCTATCCCTCACATGTGTTTGTGCAAAATTACTCGAACACATCATTTGTAAACAAATTATGTCACATTTTTCGAAAACCCAACATTTTAACACCTGTACAGCAAGGCTTTTGATCAAAACTCTCATGCGAAAGCTAGCTTTTGATTACAACTGATGAATTTATTCAAATTTTTGAATGCAAGACACGAACATATGTTGTTGTCTTAGATTTTAGTAAGGCCTTTGACGTTGTCCCCCACCAACGCCTCTTACACAAACTTGACCACTACGGAATTCGGGGAACAACTGTTAATTAGATTCAAAATTTTCTGAACAATAGAACTCAAAAAGTAGTAGCCGATGGCAGCTCCTCAGAATTAGCCCGTGTGAAGTCCGGTGTGCCCCAGGGTACTGTTCTCGTACCCCTACTTTTTTTAACTATATTAATGACCTCCCTTCCACGGTCTCCTCACAGGCTCGTCTCTTTGCAGATGACTGCCTCCTGTATCGCCTGATAAAATGTCGAGCAGATCAGGAGAAGCTGCAGAGAGACCTATCTGCGTTACAGGACTGGGCAGTTTGATGGGGGATGTGTTTCAACCCCTCGAAATGCTCGGTCCTGAGGGTGTCCAGGCCGAAATAAAAAAAAACTGGAATTCCAGTACACCCTGAAAGGCGAAACACTAGAAAATGTTTCATCAACAGTGAGACTCAGGAATGGGAGGCCCACATTCACAAAATTATGAGTAAAGCAAATTCCACTCTGGGCTTCCTTCGGAGGAACCTGAAGGCATGTCCCCTTAAATTAAGGGAGACTGCCTATTTCTCCCTGGTCAGATCATCCTTAGAATATTCTTCAGAAGTTTGGGACCCCTTTAGACAAAAAGACATCGATAAATTAGAAAAAATAAAAGAGCAGCAGCAAGATGTATCACCCAAAATTATAGACAAACAGCCAGCGTGACATCTCTCATTCAGAACCTGGGCTGGACTTACTTGAAAACAAGACGAACAAATTCAAGACTTTTATGTATGGTCTAAATTTTAAATGAGCTAGTCGAAATCCCTATCAATGACCGTTTAATCCCAGCAGATAAAAGAACACGTGGTGGGCACAATCAGGCCTATAAACACATCAGAGCCAACACCACACTGGGACAAAATTCTTTTTTTTGCATCGAACTATCCCTGATTGGAATTATCTTTCGGCAGCTGCAATAGAATCGAAAACTGTGGCAGCGTTCAAGAGTAAGCTGGTCGACTAGATCTGCCAGCCTCTTTTACAGCCTGAAACTCCACAATGGAGGGCTGCTGGTGTAACTGGTCAAAGGCAAAGAAGGTTAACACTAAAACTCAATCCAGCCGGAGCCCGAGATATCCCGGCAAGCCGCTTCGACGGTACAAGACGGAGCCCGAGACATAAGTCACCATGACCTGTTCTGTGAATTCTCATTATTATTCAAGCGGTACCGGGTGAACGTCTTGTGAATGGCTGTACATGAACTATTTCAATGAGCTCGTATTGGAACCAAGGCTAGAAGCTTATGTGTAGTGTTGTTCCGGTATTTTGGCAGTACTTGCCCGAAATTAGTGTTGACTTGGGTCGACATTTTGGCTATACGTTTTACATAACCATCTACATAAACATGCACATGAGCTGAAACCACTGAGACAAAATTCCTCCCACTTGACTCCATAAACCCCGTCATGATGTCAAAAATTAGCTCCGCCCAACACTTTAGAATCCGGGAAATCGATCCCAATGAGCTAAATCGCGCCGATGGAGCACTGTCGCTATTAAAACTTTATATAAAATAAAATGGATAATTACTTTGTGCAGAGTAGTTCTGGAGACTTCACTTTGCCTTTAATTCAGATACAGTTAGAACAGCATCGCTTGGAACATGGGGTACGACTTGGAAGTTTTTTCAGAAATATGCACAACTCCAAATAAATATGCACCAACACAAGTTTTAATTTGAAAGTGCCAAATTTACTCATGCGCAACATGCAACATACTCCATAGAAACTTGTAGCAGGACTGTGTGATACAGAATTGACACCTCGTCTCCGATTGTTACATAGACAGTGCGATAGACAGTGAAGTAGACAGTTGCGGATTCCCTAAGTTCACTGTCCCAAAAAAACAACAATTTAAAGCGTCAGATTAAAAATAAAATCGGTGGAGCTTGTCCTCGGACCCCTCTTAGAGCATAGCTCTTTAGGTTGAGTGGGCCTGCTTAAGTGTATACCATCTAGCTAGTTAAAAATTTGGCGCGCCGCTCACCCTCAGCCAAATCATGAACATTGACCCAATGGTCGTATGTATACTGGTCCACCATCTGCGACGCTGGCCCAGCATCCCACCAACATTGCGCCACTGTATTATATTAATTGCTGGATATCTATGTGTTATTGTGCACCAATTGCGGCAGTACCGCGTGACAGAACAACCTTATCATATTAAAGTTTTACAGAAGTGAGCCTTAGATATACTTTTCAAGTGTCATGTTATTTCTGTACAAGGGGTCGCAGACCTGTAATTTCCAAATCATTTCCATACAAATGTATCAGATGGAAGTGTTTCTCAATTCGTCAAGAACCCAGACTAACGTAAAGGATTGGTAATATGCCAAAGTGAAACTGTGATGGATGTTGCCCCATTTTTCAAAATACCGTTCAATGATTTTCCCTTTCTCAGTGATTATTTTGATAATATTGTGGGGTTTTTCATTACATGTAATAACCCTTTCAGTGCGGGGACCGTCTTTATACGTCAGAATCTGACGTCTCCGCCAGATTCTGACGTATGAAGACGGTCCCCGCACTGAAAGAATTAAACTATATATAATTGCCGTAGACCCGTAGCATATAGGTATTCAAATGAAGCGAAAAGAGCTAACTAAGACATTTATCTATTCATCTTCTGTTGTTTATTGTACAAGCAACCGGGAGACGTCTCGCTTACGTTTGCAATTGTAGACACTATTGACAGATTTAACCCTTTCAAGTTTTTTTAATAAAATTTAAATAAAAATAATAACGCAATACAAATATTACGATATCTTTTAAACGGTTATTCCAATGCACATGAAATTTTCTACGCACATGGAGAACACTCGGGTGATCAACACAAGCGTCTTATCATACCCATGGAAGACGTACCCTTACTCCCTAGAAACGGTTTCCATGGAAACAGTACCCAATTTTATGTATTGTGTATTTTCAAGACGCACGAGATCAAATTAATATACAATCATTATATATTTATATATTAATAAAATTGGAAGATGTCCGTGGAACATGTTACAAAACGAATCCTCGATATAATATCAGTAGCTGTTGTGTTCTATGGGATACGTCAACAACCATTAACCCTTTCCATGCGAAATATTTCTTTATTTCGAAATAAAACGTAAAAAAGGAGTAATTTCCGTAGCTACCGCTAGGCTTGCAAGACATTTTGAGGATATCAAAATGGGCATCTTCATTAGTATGGGATGGGGTTAGACTCTCCAGGTACTCAGGGCCCGTTCAAGGTTATTTCACTTCACATGATACTGGGGAACTGCCACACATATGTTTCTTTACAATGCAGCTATCCAGAAGTGGACATATGCCTTGGCTTGTATAATTTTTTTAAGTTGAATTTATGAAAATTTGACCTTGCAATGACCTTGAGGTGACCTTTAACCCTTTCAAGCAATTCTCGACTTGTAGTGGATGGAGATGATTTGACGTGGTTTAAAGATTAAAGAAAATTGCCATGAATTTCCAGTTTCATGGAAATTTTCATTCTAAAACCCTTTGTTGTAGAAAATTAAGTCTGTTTTCAGGGATGTAAAATGATGCTTTAATGCATCGTGAGGGCTTAAAGGGTTAACTGACCCAAATGTTGCATGTTCACAAAGGGCCGCCCCTGCCGAATCCCACATGTGTACATATGGCTATTACACCTTTTAGATCCACAGTTGAAGCCATTATACCAAAACACGTGCATTTCCATTAAAAGACAACCATTATCCCTGGGTCCTGGCATGAACTTGAGAGTCAAAGAGTTGGCACATTTAAAGTTGAGATATGAATGGGATAGAGGGTGAATATATATTTTTCAATTATTACTGAACTAAATAAACATTACACAATTCATTCTGGCCGAAATTATACAATTTTTAATGTATTGTAGCAATCTAAAGGCCATGTGAATGCAAGATACGGGCATGTGAAAAATGACGTCATATTTCACCGGCCCTCAGGGGCCGTATGGGCGTGAAAGGGTTAAATCACTGTAAATCACAAAATTACGTGTAACACTAGACCAGCTACAGTTTACAATTTGAGATCTGCGTCGGTACATTTGTTAAATTCCGCCTACTATACATCTTTGCTATAGAAAACTTTTCGAATGTCATTCAAGTGTCGCCCACACTCAATGTACATGTAGTAAAGATTTTTTATTTCCACGCGAGCTGAAAAAGTTAAAATCATATTTAGAGAGGTATACTATGAGACGATGAGTACATGTGCATACCGTGCCCTTGTGTGTAAATGCACATTATTCCTGTGAGATCAATGTATAGTAACCCAGTAAGCGCGAGACGTTGACCCAATGTTGGGTTAATGTTGGCCCAGCGTCTTTGACGCTGGCACAAAATTAACCCAGCACTGGGTCAAAGTCTCGTGTTTGCTGGGAATTGATTCAGCCTCGAGGACAAATTTCTGGAAAACAAACAAATCTAATTGTCCTGATGTTCATTGATCTTTTCGTGCAGTCCGTCAACATTAGTTACATTGTCAACTGTTCCCATCCTATAGGTCTATTCATGAGCCCTATGTATTGAATGCATGACATTTTTGTTCTAACTTCAATCATGTTTTACCCTTTTTAATCGTATCGCTACACCCATTATTCATACTTATACATATTGTCTATAATTATTTATATAAAACTGCGACTAATTTTCCTTAAGGACCTAGTTCAAGCATTTTATAATTAATATTGAAACGAAATATGTCATGATTGTAATGCACGTTACCTATTGCACTATTTCTTTTATCCCTGTGCCTGTTTCATGTATCACCAGTAGATAACTTGTCGCTCATATATGCTCGATTCAGAGGCCTCTCTTCGTGTTGCCTACATCATCACGTCGTCCCAGTGTCGTGCTTTTACATTGGAGAAGTTTTGGTGGCCACAAGCAGGGAAAATAAATTAGAATAATTATGGGAAATTAACCCTTATCCTGCTAAATTAAATAATTTAAATTTGCACTCATTTCATCCCCAATAACTGTGATTTAATCGTTTTATTCAGCGGATTAAAAACGACTATAGGCGTAGTCATGATCAGCAGGCAAACGGTTAAAATTGCAACACCCATTGGTCACCCTCTGGGTCAAGGCCTATACTTGTTATAGAAAGTTGATCCATCAGAAGCAAGCTAATCTGCATTACCATGGATACATAATTCTCCTTTCTCGTGGTATTATAGTTTAAATTTACCAATGTTACATGTATACTATCATCATACTGTCTAAAGCGCCGTAAGGTTCCTTGGAACTGCCATAGTTGGTGGCGCAGTAAACACTAAGGTGTTGTGCGCGCTTACTGAGCTCTCACTACGCTGTCTATGAGACTATGACGCTCGCACGTTGTTCCTGCGTTTGCAATAGGTTTACACTTCGCGTTGTGACCCCACGTCTACGGCCCCCATGTAATGCTATATTTTTATTTTATTACCGGTAATTGCTAACCAATAATGCAGAAAAACAACTCTTTTACCCCTCAGCCATTAAGGCTGTGGGGTATAGTGATCACCAGAGGCGAGCGGTCGGGCGGGCGGGCGAGCGGGCAGACGGTCAGAAATTCAGCTCTTACTAAAAAGTTAACTGATGAATTTTGTTTATTTTTTACAGACATGACCTATGTGCCTGGGCAATTCATCACATATATTTTTTAGCTCCCGCCGTCACCGTAGGTGAGCGAAGGGAGCTATGGATTCTACCTCCGTTTTTTTTTGGCCTCTTCTTTTGCCTATAACTTTGTGAGAAAATAAGCTAGGATTACAATTTTTGGTATGTGGGTTACTTCCAGGTGGCTAATGGACGGGTTAAAATATTTTTAATCTGAATTCAATACGCAAGGTTGCAGAGGAGAAAATGATGATGTGACGGCGTTGGGCCGTTGGGCCGTTGGGCCGTTGGGCCGTTGGGCCGTCCGTAAACAATTCGTTTCCGGAGCATATCTCTGAAAGTACTTGTCCGATTGTCTTCAAATTTTACACACAACACCCCTAGGGGGTCTAGTTGTGCCTTTTGGGGTATTTGAACTTTGACCTACTTCTGGTTCAGAACTATGACCTATTTAGACGTTTTGACGCGCACTTCGTTTCCGGAGCAGATCTCGAAAAGTACTGGGCCGATGACAGTCATATTGCACATACATGTTCTCTAAGGTCCCTAGTTGTGCCTTTTCAGGTTTTTGGACCTTGACCTTGAAGTTGACCCAGCACTTTGACCTAATTTATAACATCGGTAAATCCGACTGAAAGATTTTGCGGAATATCATGAAAACCGCTCAAGATAGCTACACCATTACTATAAAACAAATTGTGAGGTTTCAGGAGAGGATGCATCTTGAAAAATTTCAAGTCGATAAATTTAAAAATGGCCGCCTATCGGCCATTATTCACCTTGACAGGCCTGATATTGCGGAATATCATGAAAACCGCTCAAGATAGCTACACCATTAATATCAAATAAATTGTAAGGTTTCAGGAGAGGATGCATCCTGAAAAATTTGAAGTTGATAAAATTCAAAATGGCCGCCTATCAGCCATTATTCACCTCGACAGGCCTGATATTGTGGAATATCATGAAAACCGCTCAAGATATCTAAACCATTACTATAAAACAAATTGTAAGGCTTCAGGAGAGGATGTATTTTGAAAAAATTCATTTTGTCAAAGTTCAAAATGGCCGCCAATCGGCCATTATTCACTTTCACATGGCCGTTATTTGGTAAACCGTGCTAGATGGCTAGACCATTACTATAAAACAAAATGTGTGATTTCAGGAGAGGATGCATCTTGAAAAAATTTGACTCGATAAAATTCAAAATGGCCGCTTATCGGCCATTATTCACTTTCACATGGCCGTTATTTGGTAAACCGTGCTAGATGGCTAGACCATTACTATAAAACAAAATGTGTGATTTCAGGAGAGGATGCATCTTGAAAAAATTCGACTCTATAAAATTCAAAATGGCCGCTTATCGGCCATTATTCACTTTCACATGGCCGTTATTTGGTAAACCGTGCTAGATGGCTAGACCATTACTATAAAACAAATTGTGAGGTTTCAGGAGAGGATGCATCTTGAAAAATTTCAAGTCGATAAAATTAAAAATGGCCGCCTATCAGCCATTATTCACCTTGACAGGCCTGATATTGCGGAATATCATGAAAACCGCTCAAGATAGCTACACCATTAATATCAAATAAATTGTAAGGTTTCAGGAGAGGATGCATCCTGAAAAATTTGAAGTTGATAAAATTCAAAATGGCCGCCTATCAGCCATTATTCACCTCGACAGGCCTGATATTGTGGAATATCATGAAAACCGCTCAAGATATCTAAACCATTACTATAAAACAAATTGTAAGGCTTCAGGAGAGGATGTATTTTGAAAAAAATCATTTTGTCAAAGTTCAAAATGGCCGCCAATCGGCCATTATTCACTTTCACATGGCCGTTATTTGGTAAACCGTGCTAGATGGCTAGACCATTACTATAAAACAAAATGTGTAATTTCAGGAGAGGATGCATCTTGAAAAAATTCGACTCTATAAAATTCAAAATGGCCGCTTATCGGCCATTATTCACTTTCACATGGCCGTTATTTGGTAAACCGTGCTAGATGGCTAGACCATTACTATAAAACAAAATGTGTGATTTCAGGAGAGGATGCACCTTGAAAAAATTAGACTCGATAAAATTCAAAATGGCCGCTTATCGGCCATTATTCACTTTCACATGGCCGTTATTTGGTCAACCGTGCTAGATGGCTAGACCATTACTGTAAAACGAAATGTGAGATTTCAGATGAGGATGCATCTTGAAAAAAATTGACTTGATTAAATTTAAAATGGCCGCCTTTTCGGCCATTATTCATTTTCACATGGCTGATATTTGGTAAACCGTGCTAGATGGCTAGACCATTACCTGATTACTATAAAACAAAGTGTGAGTTTTCGGGGGAGGATGCACCCTGAAAATTTTTAATTTACGAATTCAAAATGGCCGACAATCAGCATTATTTACCTCGATAGGCCTGATATCAGGTAAACCGTACTAGATAGCTAGACCATTACTATAAAACAAAATGTGACGTTTAGAGAGAGGATGCCTTTAAAAAACTTTCGACTCAATCGAATTCAAAATGGCCGCCTATCGGCCACTATTTACTTTCACATTGCTGATATTTGGTAAACCGTGTTAGATAGCTGGGCCATTACTATAAAACAAAATGTGAGATTACAAGAGAGGTTGCATCTTGAAAAAAATTGACTCGATCAAATTCAAAATGGCCGCCTATCGGCCATTATTTACTTTCACATAGCCGGTTTTTAGTAACCGTACTAGATGGCTAGACCATTACTATAAAACAAAATGTGAGATTTCAGGAGAGGATGCATCTTGAAAAATTTTGACTTGATCAAATTCAAAATGGCCTCCTATCGGCCATTATTCACTTTCACATGGGCGATATTTGGTAAACCGTGCTAGATGGCTAGACCATTACTATAGAATGAAATGTGACATTTCAGCTGAGGATGCATCTTGAAAAATTCCGACTCGATCAAATTCAAAATGGCCCCCTATCGGCCATTATTTACTTTCACATGCCCAATATTTTGCAAACTGTGTTAGATGTTAGTCTATTACTATAAAACAAAATATGAGGTTTCGGGGGAGGGATGCACCCTAAGTTTTTAACTAGTTTATATCGAATTCAAAATGACCGTAAATCAGCTATTAGTTACCTCGATTGGCCTGATATCGGGTAAACCATGCCAGATAGGTAGACCATTACTGGGATACTGATTAGGATCATTAGTTTTAATGGAGGTTTGCAATCTCTGACAAAAACTGCCTAGTTCTTATCTTACTCTTAGACTGAGCTTCTTAGACCTAGTTGTCTTGCGTCTTGATTTTTGACCTAGCCTAGTACTACATTAAAAACCCTACACAAAATTGCTTAAATCAAATTCTAATTCGTCGCGGGAGCTCCTGGACTTATGTAGTCTTGTTTTCTTTGGCACCAAGCCGTAAAGCTTGTAAGCACCATAACTTATGAACCGTTGGTTGGATTGCATTCAAATTTGGTATGGTTGTTCTCTATGTAGTTGTGATGATCTGATTAACTTTTGGGATGAATCCATTAAATACCAAATGGCTGCCGCAGCCATTTAAAAAAATTGACATGGTGGTAGTGGGGGTCATTTTTTCTCATTATTTCTTGATATTGATGGACAGAGCCTACGGCTGAGGGGTCCTGCCATTAATTGATGGCGATTTTTTTATTTGAGAAGAAAAACTCCCTTGAAAGGATTGCCATTGGATATCTGTCCAGCAAATGGCACCCTTAAGCGTCAAGCAAAAATAAATTATTTTTTTAAAGATATAGGGCCTAACTTCTTTCATATAATATCATTTATACACAGACACTACATACTAGTATCAAATATTTTTCCGGATTATTCTTCAACAAATATTATTCTTCAACAATTATCTCCATTGGAAGAGCTAGGACTGAAGTGACATGTGTATATATCCAAGCAGACACGACACTATGGGTCGGAAATGAAGACGTTGGGCCAACTTAAACAATTTTAAACAACATTGGTTCTGAGCGTCTTGTTTGCTGGGAGACAGTGGGAGCTGCAGCGAGAGATTACAGTGATCGTCGGATGAGCGTAGACCTACACATTGTATCATGTGTGCAGCCATGCTGAAGAACAGATCAACAGGGATCAATACTGACTGTGCAGGCCCTAAAAGGTGTCACCAGGGCTCTGAAATAAGTTCCTGGAATCACAAAGATTTTGCAAATTCTTCTATGGGTTCCTAGAAAACGTCCACGACAGGCTCATATATTTCTTTCGCGCTGCCACAGGGCATTGCAATGTTGGTTTACCGTTGGTCCAATGTCTACGACGTTGGACCTCGCTCAGCCAGAGCTACTACGGACTCGTGGGAGCTCACAGAAGGGCGATGCATGGGATCTAATTCAGAGCACACAACCTTGGTTTACCGTTGGGTCAACGTCGTAGACGTTGTGCCAACCGTAAACCAACGTTGTGCCTACGTCTCATGTAGCTGAGTACAGCGTACAGTGTTTGCCCAGCCAACACTAGGCATTGACCCAATGTTGTTTTAATGTTGTGCCGACGTCGAAGACTGCGGGCCAACATTAGATGCCTCGTGTTTGCTGGGTGGCAAGTCCTCTTTGTGAGACATGTGAGTGTGTACGCGCTTATTAATGGCAGCGTTTAATTAGACTGTTTGTAATTAATTTTCGATGTCCTGCAAAAATTGGTAGATCGGTTGTCTATTTAATCTCTAAATAGCTGCGTTTCCTTCAAACTTTTTCCCGCTAAATTATCTAATTTAAATTTGATCTGATGTCTCGCAACTTCAAGTGGATGAAAATTACTAATATTTGATAATTCGAGATTAAACATTTTGCTAGTCGTGGCGTTTGAACACTCATTTCATTCCCAATAAAAGTGATTTGATCGGCTAGTAAAACTAAATAACCCTCAACCACTTGAAAATCACTCATATTTGTTCAATTTGAGACCAAATATATTAAGATCTTGATATTTAAACAATCATTTTATTCCAATAACATTCATTTATTCGGCTAATAAAATAGATTATTATTGTCGTGATTAGCAGGGAAAGGGTTAAAAACGATTATGCTCGTGCCTAGCGCTTTACGGCTTGATATGTCGTGCCCGTTTTGATCTGCCAGGGGAGCGATTCCACGGACACGTACACGGATGGCGTAAATCCGCGTAATGACATGAGCGCGGTGCGGTTTTCTAGTATCTCGCTACGTGCAACGAGTCCCGGGAGTGGTGCTCTCACCGCCCGGTTACCCCCGATGCCGATTTAATATTGGGCCGACGTCGTGGACGGCGGGCCAACATTAAATCAGCATTGGGGGTATGCGGGTTACCATTGCATCTCCCCTACCATTGCGCCATATGCATATGTAATACCCCTGTCACACTTGCCGGATGGGCCGACGGACAAGGAACGAACTGTATCCGTTGGTATTCGTCAATGTTAGTAAGCACACGTCCTTAGATACCCTAGATTTTTGCCGTGCTTTATGGGTGCAGCCTAGAAAATACAAATGTTTAATTCGGGAAGAATATGATTGTTCAAAATATTAGTAACGTGCCCTATTATCTATATAATTTTAATTAGTCACTAAAAATCCAGGGAATTTTTTTTTTTTCCCATAATTAAAAAATAAATATCTATATATTTTAGCGAGATTTTAAATTGGTAAATATTTTGTTCCAGGCAAACTGAGGTAACTGAATAATCATGTTACTTATAGCGAGTTTGTTATGACATCCGTCCTTGATACACACTGGTCATATGGATCGTCATATGTATCTTCTGAACATTCTTGATTATTTTTGTTACATTTAACAAATTATTAGCATCGATTTAGGTAGCAAATGAAGATTAAATTAAATGAGTTTGTTTATGTTTGTTACGTGTCTATTGGATGTTCGTTGTGTCAGATATACATACAGTATGTTTCCGTTTTGTCTGTTCTGTTTCTGTTAGTTACTCAGTTGGTGACATCCGGTTGATTGAATTTTACTTCCCGTAGGAGATTCGTAATTCGTATCTGTTACTTGTTCATTCAGACCGGCCGATGTTTCTTGTGAATACGTTCACGTGAGCCCCTCCGCTGTCCCAAATCTTCTAACGGACACCACCGGATAAAAGTGAAAGTTTCCCTTGTCCGGTGATGTTCATTGCCAGTCCGGTCAAGTGTGACACCGCCTTAATACGTCATATAGCCGTACCCAGCAAACACAAACCATTTGTATAATAACGTTTGTACATTGTCGGACCAACGTCGAAGACTTTGTCCCGACAAAATGCAGTGATCTATAGATATGTCAAAAATGTGCAGATAATATTTACACAAAAATGTATTTAGATTTATTACTAAGTTCTTGATTTGCTATATAACTGTGTCAAAAGCACCCATGACAAGGAGGTACATGGTTTAAGTGAATTTATTCAGACAATTCATAATGACCTATGCATAGATTGCATAGTATGTTGAAGTTCATATACAAATTTAATGTCTATTATGGCACATGTTTGTATTTATTGCCTAATACGACGGGATTCAGTACGTCAAAATATTGTAATGTAAACAGTTTTTGTACGCCTAACACGGATGCCAACAACAGTATTAGAAAAATTCGTCATGCAGTCAAAGTTCATGCGTGAATCACCACACAGCACACAGTCTATTCGGTATATGAATAAAGCAGTGTTGAGTTACGCAGAAAGACGGCAGTGGTACGTTCGCCTGCGATCATCTTCCGTGCTAGCATAGAGTTGAGAAAGATGGTGCCAGGAACTTGTCCCTTATTCTCTTACAAGTTACGATATATCGTACACTTTAAACAATATAGATTGTTTAGAGTGTAGGCTTCGGATTGGTCGAGATGGCCATCTCGACCAATCCAAAGCCTGCGATATATCGTAACTTGTACGATAATACGGGCCAGCTGCTCCGTACATATAGCTGCATTCCCTCGAGTATGGCCTCAAACAATTTCAAGCATTAAAAATTCAAACGACCCCAGTGAAGCTTTAATGGAACCATCAGCAAGGGTTCGCCGGGGTCACGTTTATTGAGCTTTAAACGCCCCGGACACTAAAACGTCCCGGTCTTGTGATGTCAACGGATTTTGCGGATCGTTTAACAGCCACGCTGACCAGCGCTGGTCCGGACTGGTTGTATGGGAGCACATAGGAGGGTCCAGGGAAATGTACTGCCGAGAGATGCAAACGTCTCGTTTAGTGGGATGCGAAAAACACCATCTGCCAGCATTATTTGCTGAGCTACGACAACGCTGGGCCAACACCTGATAAGTTTGCCCGTCATTGTTGCATTGCTGGCCCAGACGGAATTTCCAGCAAACACGAGGCATTGACCCAATGTTGTTCTAATGATGGCCCGCCGTCTTCGACGTCGGCCCAGCATTAAAACAACATTGGGTCAATACCTCGTGTTAGCTTGTAATGATCAGCTTGAGTATCTCTAGCGCCTTGACTTGAGCCTATGTGACAACGTAGCTCCGTTCAGCAAAGCCAAAAGAGAGTATCTGTTCACTTGTAAAGTAAGCAGATATGCCTTTGGCTGCTGTCCGGAGGGCAGTGAAAACGGCCACCCCTGTCTGCCTACATGCCACTAGTATGCCACCCTGGCTGCCACACATGCCGCTCTGCTAATCCCATTACTAACAGGCATGTAAGCAGTGCCGGATGACCCTGTCTGTTGGGGTGTACCAGGCTGGGGTGGGTCCCCCATGCCGGGGGAGCCCATACCTACACACAGCTCCTGCAGGTTTCCAGTCCGCCATTGTTAGACAGCCACTGCAGGCATGACATTTGGGAGAACGATCAATAATTCATCAGTTTGTCAGAGACTACCCCAGCGTCTACAATTAGCTTTGTCCACACCCCTGTATCCCTTCTGCCACTACTCTAATTTCACTATTACTAGATTATGTGTCTCTCCCGATGCCGGCTCGGTCTTTACTGGCCTGATGAACGTGTCACTGTTTTCAAAGCTCACCAATCAAGTCAAAACAGTTTCCCTAGTCGTTTTCTTAGCTCAGCTTGAAGATATAGCCACATTGACAGATCGTTAAGTGATTTTTACGCTCGTTAAACGATCATCTGTTGGTGGAGATGTTAATAAGAATTCTAGAGATTCCTTGGGTTAATGGCACTCAGAGGTCAAGGTTATGTCCCTGGAATCCGCGTTGTCCTGATTTGTAGTGAAATGTGTTTCACATGTATTCCAGTATAGTAGACTGATTTAACTGTTTTAGGCTGGCTTTGCTGGAGGCAAGGGATACTTACTGTATACTATAGGTACCGCCGCCAGTGATATGTTTTCTTAGTTGTGAAAAATCTGCCTGAACGCCCGCCCGCCCGCCCGCCCGCCCGCCTGCCCGTCTGCCTGCCTGCCTGCCTGCCTGATAAGAAAGGCCGTGCATATAGCCTCAGCATAATCGGATATTCCTTAATACTGATCCCGCCATCATTCATGTGTCACACACTTATCTGAGGTGTAACATCCACGGACGCATATCAGCTAACAGGATACAATGGTTCAATAATGGCCTAAATCTGCCCCTTTATTATGTTATATCATTCTTTTACATCTAGAAACATGGCGTCGAGTGAGATAAAACACTCTAACTCACCATGCTCTATCACCCCACCCTCACGTCATCATCTGTACATAGTATCCATTATTCATCTTACAAATGCACTGTTTTTAGTCTATTACAATGTCGCTTAAATGACCATTAGTACCGAAAAGTGGCGTTAAACTATATTCTACTACTACTAAAACAGAGGGCGTATCTCTCGCCGGGGTACTGGGTTTGTTTCAGTGCATGGTAGTACTTTTCTTCCTCACTTGTGATAACATGTGAGGGACATGTATGTAGAAATTTCAAGAATTATAGTGTTGATATAGTTATATTACTTCCTGCTCACTAGATCTTTTGCACTAACGATTTATCTGTACTAGTAAACTGTATCAATATAAAGATAGGCTTTATAAATTTCGATGATCCTGCAATACTTATTACTAATCTTTAATCAGAACGTGTAGAAATTTCACTGCTTCTCCTAATTTCTTGTATTTTTACTTAACCTTGAAGTTAATGACTATTCGCCATTCGCTCATTCTGATTAGCCCTGGTAGGTAATCAGAAGTTCCCTGGTTTTGCTGAATTTCCTGCTAACTGGCTATTTAGGGTCGTTTTATTGAATTATGTAAAGTGGACGTGATCTGTCTGAATGTATTTCTTACTGCCCCATTAAAACAGTGATTAAATCATTTACAGTGACCGTCATCTAATTGATTGGATCGAGGCGAGGAAGACGTTTAAATTAGTAGAAACACTGACTGATCTACCCCAGCTAATTGTGCTTCATCAACTCTTAACCCTTTAACCCTTAAAGCGCTGAATTTTTTTGTAAAACACATCGCGACCAATCGATTTTTTTCAATTTGAAATCATCAAAACTGTCTTAGTTAGTTCTTTCCGATTCATTTGAATACCTATGTTATGGGTCTACGGTCAAAAGAAATATTTTCACTCTTACAGTGCGGGGATCGACTTTAGACGTCTGAATCTGAGGCCTGTAGACGTCAGATTCTGACGACTAAAGTCGATCCCCGCGCTGTAAGGATTAAGCCCTCACAATGCATTAAAGCATCATTTTACATCCCTGAGACACAATTTATTTTCCTACTAGCTACAGTTTTAGAAGGAAAATTACCATGAAACTGTTTTACCAATACATGACAATTTTCTTTACTTTTTCACCCACTTTAAGTCATCTTCATCCACTACAAGTCGGCTTGTAGTGAATGAAGATGACAATGGTAAATTCAGGCTTGAAAGGGTAGCGCTGAATTTATCTTATATAAATCATGGAGACCAAAGGGTTTTTTTCATTTCGAAATCATTATAAATGTCTTAGTTAGCTCTTTCTGATTCATTTGAATACATGTACTTATGCTATGGGTCTACGGACACTATAAATAATATCAGTCTTACAATGCCGGGATCGACGTCAGAATCTGACGTCTACAGACGTCAGATTCTGGTGTCTAAAGTCGATCCCCGCGCTGTAAAGGTCGAATAAATTGGAAAGGTCTCAGCTATGGACGTATTAATTGCAATCCATCTACACTCCATCTACGAATCAAAAAAGCATAGTAGATTTTGAGAACCTGTAATAATAATAATTTATTGTAACGCTCTGGATTTATGAGCTGAAATTATTATATTTTCCACACCACTAGGACCAAGAAACACTAAAATTTTAGGGTACGGCACCACTATAAGTAGTGTGTCACTGTCTTGTTTGGCCGGGGGAAACTCGGGCATGTGAGGATGTTAGAGTGGGCCAAGGGGTCCATTCTGCGTGTCTTGGCTATAGTAGTAACTACTGAGGATTTAGGTGGATCGCTCAACCTTGGTCAAATCAATGCTCCTTGCCTGCCCTTTAGAGATGGACTAACTGGACCGATGGTCACAGACCGGTCGCCTGTCATCCTCAGCGGCCCAGTAGCCACAGTGCCGTCTACCTTTATAGTGCTGGACAATGATCCACTGCAAAGAAATGCCACTACATTCTTAGATAATGTTCCACCACGCTGTGTTATAGCCAGATTCCTATGCTAATGTTTTGAAACACAAGTTAACAAAAAGGTTGTTTAGACACTTATATCCCATAAATCGCAAATTTTGGGAAGGAAAAATAATGTTTCCATAATAGTCTTGGAACAGAGTACTGCACGTTTTTTAAAGCAAATTTAATTTAAATTGTTGTTGGGGTGTACCAGGCTGGGGTGGGTCCCCCATGCCGGGGGAGCCCATACCTACACACAGCTCCTGCAGGTTTCCAGTCCGCCATTGTTAGACAGCCACTGCAGGCATGGCATTTGGGAGAACGATCAATAATTCATCAGTTTGTCAGAGACTACCCCAGCGTCTACAATTAGCTTTGTCCACACCCCTGTATCCCTTCTGCCACTACTCTAATTTCACTATTACTAGATTATGTGTCTCTCCCGATGCCGGCTCGGTCTTTACTGGCCTGATGAACGTGTCACTGTTTTCAAAGCTCACCAATCAAGTCAAAACAGTTTCCCTAGTCGTTTTCTTAGCTCAGCTTGAAGATATAGCCACATTGACAGATCGTTAAGTGATTTTCACGCTCGTTAAACGATCATCTGTCGGTGGAGATGGTAATAAGAATTCTAGAGATTCCTTGGGTTAATGGCACTCAGAGGTCAAGGTTATGTCCCTGGAATCCGCGTTGTCCTGATTTGTAGTAAAATGTGTTTCACATGTATCCAGTATAGTAGACTGATGTAACTGTTTTAGTCAGCCTTTGCTAGAGGCGGGATACTTACTCTGTCGTGCACAGCCAAAAGGCAGTATCTGCTTACTCTACGAGTAAGCAGATACTGCCTTTTGGCTGTGCAGATCAGTACTGTATTCTAACGCCGCCAGTGATGTTTTCTCAGTTGTGACAAATCTATGAACTGCCTGCCTGCCTGCCTGCCTGCCTGCCTGCCCGCCTGCCTGCCTGCCTGCCTGCCTGCCTGCCTGCCTGCCTGCCTGCCTGCCTGCCTGCCTGCCTGCCTGCCTGCCTGCCTGCCTGCCTGCCTGCCTGCCTGCCTGCCTGCCTGCCTGCCTGCCTGCCTGCCTGCCTGCCTGCCTGCCTGCCTGCCTGCCTGCCTGCCTGCCTGCCTGCCTGCCTGCCTGCCTGATAGGAAAGGCCGTGCATATAGCCTCAGCATAATCGGATATTACTTAATACTGATCCCGCCATCATTCATGTGTCACACACTTATCTGAGGTGTAACTTTCACGGACGCATATCAGCTAAGATGATACAAAAGCTAAATAATGGCCTAAATCTGCCCCTTTATTATGTTATATCATTCTTTTACATCTAGAAACATGGCGTCGAGTGAGGTAAAACACTAACTCACCATGCTCTATCACCCCACCCTCACGTCACCATCTGTACATAGTATACATTATTCATCTTACAAATGCACTGTTTTTAGCCTATTACAATGTCTTTTAAATGACCGTTAGTGCCAAAAAGTGGCGTTAAACTATATTCTAGTACTACTAAAACAGAGGGCGTATCTCTCGCCGGGGTACTGGTTTTGTTTCAGTGCATGCTAGTACTTTCCGTCCCCACTTGGGATAACTCATTATGGAGTTCGGATGGAAACTGTGGGGAGGGACATGTATGTAGAAATTTCAAGAATTATAGTGTTGATATAGTTATATTACTTCTTACTCACTAGATCTTTTACACTAACGATTTATCTGTAGTAGTAAACTGTATCAATATAAAGATAGGCTTTATAAATTTCGATAATCCTGCAATACTTATTACTAATCTTTAATCAGAACGTGTAGAAATTTCACTGCTTCTCCTAATTTCTTGTATTTTTACTTAACCTTGAAGTTAATTACTATTCGCCATTTGCTCATTCTGAATAGCCCTGCTAGGTAATCAGAAGTCCACTGGTTTTGTTGAATGTCGTGCTAACTGGCTATTTAGGGTCGTTTTATTGAATTATGTAAAGTCGACGTGATCTGTCTGAATGTATTTCTTACTGCCCCATTAAAAGGGGGATTAAATCATTTACAGTGACCGTCGTCTAATTGATTGGATCGAGGCGAGGAAGATGTTTAAATTAGTGGGAACACTGACTGATCTACCCCAGCTAATTGTGCTTCATTAACCCTCAACCCTTTAACCCTTAAAGCGCTGAATTTATTTGTAAAACACATCGCGACCAAAGGATTTTTTTAAATTTGAAATCATCATAACTGTCTTAGTTAGTTCTTTCCGATTCATTTGAATACCTATGTTATGGGTCTACGGTCAATAGAAATAGTTTTACTCTTACAGTGCGGGGATCGACTTTAGACGTCTGAATCTGACGTCTGTAGACGTCAGATTCTGACGACTAAAGTCGATCCCCGCGCTGTAAGGGTTAAGCCCTCACAATGCATTAAAGCATCATTTTACATCCCTGAGACACAATTGATTTCCCTACTAACCAAGGGTTTTAGAAGGAAAATTACCATGAAACTGGTTTACCAATTCATGACAATTTTCTTTACTTTTTCACCCACTTTAAGTCATCTTTATCCACTACAAATCGAGAATTGCGCCAGCGATTCGCGGCTTGTAGTGGATGAAGATTACAATGGTAAATTCAGGCTTGAAAGGGTAGTGCTGCATTTTTCTTATATAAACCATGGAGACCAAAGGTTTTTTTTTCAATTCGAAATCATCATAAATGTATTAGTTAGCTCTTTCTGATTCATTTGAATACTTATGTTATGGGTCTACGATCACTATGAATATTATCAGTCTTACAATGCCGGGATCGACCTCAGAAGTCAGAATCTGACGTCTGTAGACGTCAATATTCTGTAAAGGTCGAATAAATTGGAAAGGTCTCAGCTATGGACATATTAATTGCACTCAATGTACACTTGGCGAATCGAAAAAACATAGTACATTTGAGCACCTGTCATAATAATAATTTTTTGTAACGCTCTGGATTTATGAGCTAAAATTATTATATTTTCCACACCACTAGGACCAAGAAACACTACAAGTTTAAGGTGTGGCACCACTGTTAGTAGTGTGTCACTTTCTTCTTCCGCCGGGGGAGACTCGTGCATGTGAGGATGTTAGAGTGGGCCAAGGGGTCCATTCTGCGTGTCTCGGCTATAGTAGTAACTACTGAGGATTTAGGTGGATCGCTCAACCTTGGTCAAATCAATGCTCCTTGCCTGCCCTTTAGAGATGGACTAACTGGACCGATGGTCACAGACCGGTCGCCTGTCATCCTCAGCGGCCCAGTAGCCACAGTGCCGTCTACCTTTATAGTGCTGGACAATGATCCACTGCAAAGAAATGCCACTACATTCTTAGATAATGTTCCACCACGCTGTGTTATAGCCAGAGTCCTGTGCTAATGTTTTGAAACACAAATTAACAAAAAGGTTGTTTAGACACTTATATCCCATAAATCGCAAATTTTGAGAAGGGAAAATAATGTTTCAATAATAGTCTTGGAACAGAGTACTGCACGTTTTTTAAAGCAAATTTAATTTATTTTAAATTTCAGAATGAAATACGTCATTGTATCTGAAATGATCACAAATTTTGTGATGTGAAAATATTTGTATTTGAAATTGTCTAGTCATTCCGTATTTGCAATCAGTAGCTCAATCTTTGTAACCCACTATATCAACCCTTTAACAGCCAAAATATTCAACTGTAATTTACACTCACTTGAAGTTGTGTCTCGCTGACGCGATCCACAACTTCAAGTGAGTGAAAATTATTCAGATTTGACAAAATGGAGGTCAAATCTTCCTGATTTATGCAACATTTTATGTTTAACATGTTTAAAAGGTGGTACTTAATGTGGCAATACAAAATTGAAAAAACGAATATATTCGGGACCGGTGGTCAAAGGGTTAAATCACGCTTTAGAAGAAGACATGTATGTCGCTGATCTTGGATTCTCGGTTGAAAAACTTTGCCTTTAAACTGATCTGTTCATTCAATCTACATGAATCTAGAGGGTATTTATTTTCTCAGACATCATGAATGACATGCCTGGTTTATAGACGATGTGTTGCAGTTCTCAAAATCTACTATGCTTTTTTGATTCGTCAAGTGTAGATTGATTGCAATTAATACGTCCATAGCTGAGACCTTTCCAACTTATTCGACCCTTACAGCGTGGGGATCGACTTTAGACGCAAGAATCTGACGTATGTAGACGTCAGATTCTGACGTCTGAGGTCTCTGGTCATTGCCTTGACGATTGGGAGGCTATACTGGTATAGGATTAATACCTTGTGAGATTTTTTTGCCTTCGCACGCCTGCGGCCGGGGGCATTATGTTGTCGGGTTGTCCGTCCGTCCGGAATTACACTTTCTATTGAATATAAGGGTAAGGCTGGAAGGGGGGGGGGGGAGTGATCAAGGTCAATTTAAAAATTTAACAATTTATTCAACAAATATTTAATTTAAGGGTCTTTTATTCAAAGCAGTAGTCTCTGTAGATTACATTTCTTTTTAGGCGGGGAGGGTCAGGCCGGTGTGTGGGGGGAGGAGGGTCAATGCCAATTTGATTATTTTTTTGCCGGGGGGCCGGTGAGGGGGGCAAAATAAATTTGAACAAAAAAAGTAGGGGGCTCAGGGCAATTTGTTTCTCTAAAACCTCTTCGGATTCCATTGTTTTTAATTGAGCAAACAAGCAAAGTATATATTTATTTATTTTTTTTGACTGTCTTTTAAAAAAAATATAGGGCATCTTCGGTTTCAATTATTTTTGAGGGGAGTGGAGGTACGAAGGAAGGTACGAAGGCCAAAGGAATATTTATACTTTGACTGTCTTTAAAAAAAGGGGGGGGTGTTAACAACGTACTCAACGGAGGCATAGTCATCGACGCAGGCGTCGATACATCTTTCTAGGTTCTTCGATGTATTTGAACTATCACTGCGTTACATTTCATAAATGGTGGGAACTTTATATTCCGTTCAGAAATGTTCAATCTGAAACAGCATGTTGATTTCCCACTCACAAATTCAAAAAACACCTTAGATTGGCTCATTACCAGTAGAAAATGCTCCTTCAATAATGATCATGATCATTACTGATTCATAGCTACTATCAATCACAGATCATGTAAAATGTGACATTAACCCTTTCAGCGCGGGGATTGACTTTTCACGTCAACCCGACACACACGACACATCTACCCAATGTTTGACCAATGTTGGCCCTCTGTCTACGACGTTTGCCCAACATTGGTCAAACATTGCTTAGATATGGCGTGTTTGTTGGGAAGAGCTTCCGACCTCAAAACTCAATTCCACACTGAGAGAAGTGGAAAGGAATACGCCGTTGATGACGTTTTCAAATTGCTTAACCCTTTGGTCTCTATGGCATATACATGCAGATCTAATTATTTCAGCGCTGTAAGAGTTAACCCTTTTGTCGTTGACTATTGCCGTTTTTAATCCGTGTTATTCAGCCGTTTAAGTCGCAGTTATTGGGAACGAAATGGGTGTTTAAACATAAAGATTTGCAAATGTTTGGTCTTAAATTAAACAAATATATGTAATTTTCACCCACTTGAAGTTGTAGCGAGGCACAACTTCAAGTGGGTGAACAATAAAATTATTTGATTTAGCGGTTTAAGGGTTAGTCAATTTAAAGCTGATTACACCAATCGCAACGAATAAAGTTTAATTGTCAATCATCATATAAAGCAGGCCACTCACTCCACATAAACGGCTCTTTCCGGCAAACACGAGGCGTTGGCCCAACGTTGGGCTGATGTTGGGCCAGCGTCGTAGACGATGGGCCGACGTCAGCCCAACATTGGGACAACGCCTCGTGTTTACCGGGTTTTTATCGGCGCAAGCTTGTGACGACTAAACCACTCTTACACTTTAGGACTTGTCTGCGGCCTTTGACACGATCGATCACAACCTACTGCTCAGAAAATTTTGCTTTGGCATTGATGGTGTGGTGCCACCCAGCAACACGAGACTTTAACCCAATGATGGTTCAATGCTGGGCCAACGTCGCTGACGGTGGGCCAACCTTGAACTAGCATTGGGTAAACGTATCGTGTTTGTTGAGTACGTATTTTTTACCGGGTCGTTATTAGATTGTGAAAATCACCGGTGTAATGTCTAGCAATGCAGGTGTGGTTGGATCAAAATAAGCTCAAATTAAATTATGAAAAGACATTTGAAATGTAACTCGACGTGTATAACATCGATAGTATAGCTTCTTACTCAAATATTTGCAAAGATCCACTCTATACGGAATCTGTGTGTGGCGGTATTCTACTCAGGCCTTCCGTTAAAAAAAAGCATTTCTAACATCTGTAAATCAGCTTTCTATCATAGGCCTATTCGTGATATGAGACGCATTCGCATACATCTGAAAAAACTACTTACTGCTACATCTATTTCTATGTAATCTAGTGAGCAGTCACCTTGACTACTGTAACCCATTGCTGTTCGGCTGCTCTGAGAAACATTGGCCTAAAACTCGGAGTTCAGAATTGTCTGGCCAATGTGTTCAAACACAATGTGAAGCTGGTTTTCCTGTCATTTTGGTGAACCCAATTCAGTTAGCATACTCGGAAAAACCTAAAACACACCTTCTCACAAACTGATTAGAAATCGCACAGTAATAAAGAAATTGTATTTCACGCTAGTCATTCAGATCGATACACAGTATCATATTGAAATAATCCACAAAAATAAAATTGTCAGTATTTTACTGTACTGGCAAGCCTATCTCTATCTAACCATTTGTTCTCATATGCTATTAGTAAGTAGCTGTGCAGCATATTCCCACCGCAAGGCTCTGCGTCTCCTGAGGTCGGGAGAAGCCGAGCCTTGCAGTTGGAAGATGCTGTACAGCTACTCATACGGTTACGCTGTGGACTCTCGGCGGGAGGTATCACGTTCAAATCCTGGCCATGATAGTAATTTATCGTCTTGGTTGTACATATACGGTGCTCCAAATTGTTTAAATACCTGGAGTGTGTGGTGTTGCTTATTGTACTGTGTACTATAAAGATCCGATGAAGGCATTTGATAAGAATATGAATATAAATTCTTCTCGGAAAAACAATGAATATTCATACATATTATACAAGTGACTATTTCGATATCAAAATGTTTAACAACAATATTATAGGGTTTTTTCATATTTCGGTATTTTGCATCTTTTTTTATGAGATACTATTTTTATTCCAAGCAAGGTGTGATCTTCGACATTAGCCTATATTTGACATCACATTTACGTAACGGTGGCGCTGTTTTCTTTATTATTTTAGCAGCGACTAAGAGTGCAAAATATTTCAACGGTGTAATTTTCACTGTCTACTAAATGTTGTTTAGTTGATGGAGATTTAAGCTGCTGTGACAGTTATCGATGCACGAGCAGGCGCCGCCGCACGGCTTATTGGCAAGACGTTCTTTATTAGCGAGGCCAATGTGGCGGCCTTGATCTGACATCTTTTAGTAGAATTAGTCTGCGCCTCATTGCTTTGGTCCAGTTCTAGTATAGGTGAGCTGTATGCAGTGCAATGTCCGCGCGTGATAAATCTGGCCAATTATTGTCCTCTGGGCATGTAGGCGCTGGCAGCACCTTTGGGAAAGCCATCGAGGGCCAGCAGCGTAAATGCCATTTATTTCGCAATATCTGTTTTTCAGCAGCACGTTCCTGAGCAAAGAGTGAGTAGCCGAGATGAAATTGTTCTTGTAATAACACCAAATGTGATGGGCAGGACATTTTCAATCGAAATCTTTTTTTGAACCTGGATGTACACATTCCTTGACTGGGCAGCCATGCAAGACATCACAGACATGCCAATTTGATCTCGTCGGCCCGTCATTTCACCAGTGTTGTCCGTTGTTTGGTATTTGTTTTTCACCGGCCGGGAAGGCTTTAGTATTCTCACCATTGGCATGGCCTTCCTGTCTGCCTAACCTCGGCCCAGTTCATACAGGCTGACTGTGCTTATGAATGTCAATAGGCAGGTTTATGTGCTAGAGTTGCTGCACGGCTATGCAGGGCAGGCCCCTGCTGTCATGCTGGCATGGTTTATAGCACACAGAAGAAGCGGGTGTCTAGCTGGTCGCCAGAGTGGAGATGAACGACAGGAGGGAGAGAGAGAGAGCATCTACAGACAATTTGGGGCGATGACCCACTTGGCTCGACGTTGAGTAACTTAAGAAGTTGATTCCAATGTGGCTAGTGGTGATTCTAAGCGCAGGTCTGCGATTCTAATGTCCTCACACCTACCATGTACATAGCTGTTTTAGGAACACTAACGTTATTGTCAATAAATATAGGAACCAAGAAATAAAAATAAATCATTTGCTGACGAAAATAGCAATGAATTGGATATTTTATTCAGCTGCATGGTTGTTTGTGCCATTGTGATCCCCATAATTATAAATAACTGTGGTTACTTACTGCTGATTTTGTATCCATTTTCATCTCTCATATGTAACTGTATTATGGCTGAAAAAGCCAAAAGGCAGTATCTGCAAAGGCAGTATCTGCTTGTAAGCAGATACTGCTTTCTGCCTTTGCACGGCAGAATAGTATTATCTGTATGAGTCAGCAATTCACACAACAACGTAAAATGGACACAGCTCTACACCGACAGATTTACAAGCAAACAAATATCTAAATTCAAAAATCAAAACTTGTCCCACGCAATAGAAGCTGTACTCTAAGATATTGTTTGTGGTTCATCCCGTGGCTTAGAAGAAGACATAAGCGACAATGGCGCGGAGAACAAGGAGCGCGTTTAACCGGAACTATGTTATGCGCCAAACAAATTGTTAAGTAGTCCTCGAAGTGAGTGCCTCAATAATTAATATTTACAATATACCTAGCCTAGATCATTTTGTTCATTTATGTTTTTACCAGATAGCTCTTTTAGAGACCGTCTGAATGTGCCTGGGGGTAAATCCCCTAGACATGCCCAGAACCTCTTATCGGGGGACTGAAGGAAAACACTCAATAACCCACCATGCCCTATCTCCCCAACCATATGGCATTATCTGTACATACATCATTCATCTCATCAATGGACCGCACTGTTTTTAGCGTATTACAATGTCACTTAAATGACCATTAGCACTGATTAGTGCCGAAAAGTGACTTTAAGCATTTTTCTGGTAAGGCCTACTACAACTATTTTTAGAGAAAAATATCAAATGATATATTTTCGGTTGAGTGACATGGAATTCAATTATAGCATCTTGTACATTCAATAGCCATAAACAATGTCATGCGAGAAGGTAAGGTCTAATACCGAATTATTTAGTACCCCCCCCCCCCCCCTTATGATATTAGACCATCACATTGGCGGCTTCTTCTCATATAATATCTATGGAGAGGGCTCTAGTGTCACTGTGTCCGTTCATTATCTCCTCTTCTATCTTTGTTTCTATTTTATCCATGTTAGCCATGATGAATACTCTTCATCCCATAGTATTTTTCAGCTTCCTTCAGACGCAGCAGGTATTGAAAACTAGTAATTCATTTTTTTCCGGCAAGCTTCAAGGTTCAGTAATCTTGCAAAGTGCCTTCCACAGGACAAAGTACGTTGCTTTCCTCTCTCTTTTTACATACAGCAGGGAGAGGTTAACTCAATAATAAAACAATTGTAGAGGTCATAAAATGGCTGGTCGTGTAGGGGGTATAGGATCAAGTCGTCGATCTCTCAGCAATGCAACCTTTGATTCTTGATCCATAAAGCACTTACGCGGAGAAACGCCGGCTCAGTGTTAGGCCGACGTCGTTGACGTCGGCCAAACACTTAGCCGCCGTTTCTCCTGTGGTTTGTTTAAGAAGGTAAACCTAGCTGAGAACGCGTGTCACGTTTATAGCCAGGAAGTATAAATACATCACTATAATAATGCCGATACTGAGAAATATACACCCCAAGTAAATTTGAAATCACCATACTAATATGAATGTTGTGCAGCGAACGTACAGCCACGCCACATATTTGCCCAACTTTAATTGATGTTGTTCTGGTTCCTCAATTATGAATGAAATTTTAATAGCCTCATCTTTTTTGAAAATTTAATATGATTTACATTGATCTCAAATAACTCAATTTCACAAATCGATGCAGGCCTTCAATTGTAGTTTTGGATAATATATATTTACACGCATAATCTAAAATGCTTAACCCTTAGAGCACTGAGCTGAGAAATTTAAATTTTCAGCCACTTGAAGTTGTGTCTCGCAACCGCGATCCGCAGCCTAAAGAAAATTTGTGTTATTTCAGAAATTTAGGCCCCCAACATGTATCAGGTTTTAGGTCTCAGACAATATTTTGGCGGATGCGTATTGTCGTCACCAGGCGCGTTCGTCCGTCCGTCCGTCCGTCTGTCTGCCACTTTTAGCATTATAACTTGTTTCGCGTAATAGGAATGCATATTAATCTTCACATACAGGTTAATCATGACTAAAGCTTGACTAATTTCACATTTGACCTTTCTGTAACCCCTACGACGTTGATTTTTTTGCGATCGACAAATTTTCTCGTTAACGCGATTCACTCAATATTTTGTCTATGTATCGCTTCAAAATTTATATCATATATCCATTTTACTAATAGCTCGGATGATTTCGAAATTGGGCAAGATTCGGACAGAAATTAGGTCATAGCGACCAAAATGGCAGATTATCGGCAATTATTTTTTTTAATATGCATGGTATCTGGAAAACCGGACCAGATAGCTAGTTCAAGATTGAAAGCATATTTTATTTTTAACAACTCCCTATACTGTAACAAGTGCTAACAAAAGCACAGAATGTCTACTGCAGTCGACATGGACAGTGTTTTAACCCTTTCAAGCCTGAATTTACCATTGTCCTCTTCATCCACTACAAGCCGCGAATTGCTATCGCAATTCACGACTTGTAGTGGATGAAGATGATTTGATGTGGTTTAAAAATTGAAAAAAAATGCCATGTATTGGTAAACCAGTTTCATGGAAATTTTCGCTCTAAAACCCTTAGTTTTAGAAAAATTAAGTCTGTTTTCAGGGATGTAAAAATATGCTTTAATGCATCGTGAGGGCTTAAAGGGTTAAGGGTTATATCACGAATATTTTTCCTGTTTGTCCAGTATATTCAAGGTATTAGTATTGAAACTGCCTGTCAAGTCCTTGTCTTTACATGAGTCTGCTGATCAGTAGAAACACAGCCTCCTCACAGAGCTCACAAAGTGCCTGTCTGCCTTCTATGCCCTGCAAGCGGTCGCTGCCCCGTGCTGTTTTCAAGCCGAGTCAGTTCTTGCAATAAAATCCTGCTGGAACAAGATTCTCTTTCCCACGGAAATTAGAACCAGTGGATGCGTCCATAAGTCATGTCAGACTGGCTAGAAAAGAGAACGATGCCGTGGGACTGTAGCCAAGGGAAGCCAAACAAAAACGTTGGGGCTTAATTCTGGACTAACTTTGTTCACGTCGGTGCATCGTCGTGGCGACACTGAACCAATAATGTGTCGCAGCTCGTAGTGTTTTTCTCTTTAATCGTGGTCTTATGTGCACGCGTTCATCGGCTATAATAAATACTCCCCAGCAAACACGAAACATCGACCCAATGCTGACCCAATGTTCGGTCAGCGTCGTCGACGCTGGCCTACCATTGGTCCAACACGAGACATCGACCTAATGCTGGGGCAATGTTGGACCACTGTCTCAGACGGTGGCCCAACATTACTCCAGTATTAGGCCGATGTCTCGTGTTTGCTGGTTCTAGTGTTCCACCCATATCCAGATGTGTTTAACCTCAGATGTGTTAACCTCAAATGTTGATGATACTCCACCAATGTTTTAAGACAATGAAATAGGCATTTTCCATCAGATTGGTTCATTACACGGTGAATAAATGTGACATGCGACAAAGTAACAACGGATTTTTAAATCGGATTGAGATAGCTGAAATTGTTTGATTTAATAGTGAAAAACCCCCCAGAAAATACAGCCAAGTCCTTGCTACAAATATTGAACTGTTTAAAAACATATTCAAATATGTTACATTGGCATTATAGGAAAAACTAGATGTCTGTGCACATACATTATAAGACATTTCACAGCAGTATACAGGAGTATAACAAATAGACTAATATCAACATGTATCACTGTATACACTGTAATAATTAGCGATTTTTTAAAGAGGAACTTGTATTTGTTCAGTAAAATTTAAAATCATCGAATTCTAATTTGTATGTAAGAGGTCGGTAAAAACATATGGCTGTACAGTGCCATTAGATATTATGTTTCATGCCCATTATTAACAGAACACATTTGACTATTAATTTTTTTGAAAATATGTTCTTTATGGTTCCAAGAATCAACAATATAGTAGTAAATTATACTAACTTTGGAACAAGTGTTTGAAACTACTGACGTCTCGACTCGCTATACGACAAGTCTTGATCACATACTAATGTCCTGGCGTTGGTCCAACATTGAACAAATGTTATAAAAATGTTTTGTTTTTGATGGGATGTGATACTGCATCAAAAATTTAAATAGCATCATCATTATCACACCCGTTACATCCTCATAATCAGCCTCTCTATAAATAATTGCCACATTCTTCTTCAACCCCATTGCTAGAAAGCGCTTTCAACGCCAAGTTCAATAGTGTGCACACAGATTGCATGCATTAACTATGAAGGGGAACCCTCATTTGTGTGTTTATATCGGATCAAAATGTGAATCCATCGTGGGGCCGCACCTACTGTTTTTTTTCGGCGCAGCGCGGCACAGCGCGGCGCGGCGTTTGGTGGGGCCGTAGCTTTATAGCTGTAATATCATAATTTACTTTAATTCGTCGTCAGAGCTGACAAATAAAAGGTAAAATGACCTGTAGTATGAATGAGGAACTTTCTTATATTTATCTTTCAGTTGTTCTGCAGAAGCAAGTGAAAGTGTATGTGACAAGTGTGAATGTAAGTGACAAACGCAATACACCTTTACGTAATTATTATCATCTTTTCTGTTTGCAGGATATGGAAACACTGTCACATGAGCTTGCACGCAGCCAGGAGGCGGGTCAATCTCAAAAGAAGTAAAATACAACGTGTCGGCTAAACAGGTACTGAGCAGACAGGCAACACGAAGGACGGTACATCATGTTTCAGAAGAATCTACTAAATCGTGTGACATGGAGAAACACACATGATTCATCGTGAAATACAAGAGTCCATCCGCCAGTGGTACTGTGTCTAAGCACTGGTTGTTAATTCATGGTTGGCAGAGCGGTCAAGAGTAATTTGTATGTTTTACATTGCGCTGATCCCTGTCGTTCGTAACAGCACGAAAAAGGTGACAGTTCGTCACCTTAGTCATGAAAGTCATGAAAGGGTGTCGCTGCCATTTTTTGTAAAGTGGCAGTTCCACCCTTTCAGCTCTAAGCGTCGAAGTCGCTGGTCCAACATTAAACCAACATTGCCCCAACGTATCGTGTTTGCTTGGTGAACTTGCACTATGTTTTTCGGTCTGGTTTCCTGAAATGTTTAGAAATTTAAGTGGCCATGTTTTCTAGATATGTACCCATCAGAGAGCTGGGACCTATTTCGCAATGATGCCATTTGCGAAAAGTATTGCAAGAAAACATTTTTCCTGATCAGTTATTACACATGTTTAATCTGTAACAGACAGTATGGTTGAGCAGTACTTCCTATATTAGAGAAGTGGGTGTTACTTACATTGAAATATGGGTTCTTCGCATTACAGTTATTTCTCGCAGGTTATTCCCCTTGTTATGCAATGTCCAGAAAACAGTGCACGCTCGACCTATATTGGATTGTAACTGGTCCCCTTTAAGCGTCGTTGGCATCACATTAAACCAGCATAATTCGTCCCCTTGGATATGAAAGGGTGTATCTGCCACTTTGTAAAGTGGCAGATACACCCTTTCATATTCTGTGATACTCAATGACCTCGACCTCCTTTGTTTTCACCGAGCTGGCTAATACAATGAAGTATGGGGGAGGGTTCTTATATAACCTTGTTTTCCCCGAGTGACGTCACTGCGTTTCACAGAATACAAGGGAACGAATTATGCTCAACATCTCGTCCACATTGTCAGCATGGTAAAGCTGTTTGAGCTAAGAATCCCGTAATCTTGATCATCTCTGTATAATATTTGTCTAATACGTGGCAGTACGCACTATTGTGCTTTCGCAACTGGTGTTTTCGAGATTTCGCCCAGTACAGCGTCCCGCAGGGCTTCGAAGTCGTGTCTGCAAGCACCAGGCGTTCGCCCAATGTTGAGGTGATGATGGGCCACGTCAGCCCATCATTACCTCAACATCGGGTCAACGCCTAGTGCTTGTGATGCGGACTGGCCATAAGGCGGTCAGTCATCAGACTGTCATGTCAGTGTCACAATGACATGCTGTTATTCCCTGGTGCTCTGCTCCGCAAAGGCAAAAGGCAGTATCTGCTTACTTGTAAAGTATAGAGGTAAAGGTAAAGGTGCAGGTTTATAGTCTGAAAACCTGAAAATCATCCGACTTTACATGTTACCCCCTGGTCACTGGACCTGCTCATTCGTGTGCCATTTCAACTCCAAGGAGAGCATACAGTCCTGCAGCCGTTTCGGCGCATTGAACGTATCGTAGACATTGACATGTCTGTCCTACCAGGTACTCATTTTCACCTGAGTCAAGTGAAGCATTTGAGAGTGAAGTGCGTTGCCCAAGGACACAACATCTTAACAATGTCCCAAGATTGAGAGGGGAGAAACATGATATTTCTCTGAAAATTCTGCACCAAGCGGGATTCGAAACCGCACGGCAGGCAACGACATTGGCAAAGCTCCGCGCTCTAACCACGGCAGTGTTAGCCTCGCTGTGGTTTTGATTGCGGTTTTGATGCAGGGCTCACCAATTCCACCTTGTTGCTGTCGTGTTGCCCTGCTGTTCAACCGTTCAGCTCCATCCAAGAGACGTCTTCCCTCGCAAGGTCTCGCCCGCCGAGCGGAGCGCTCCGCCGCGCTCGGCGGACGAGACCTTGCGAGAGAAGATATATGCGTGGATGGTCAGACCATGGATATAGTTCTATCTCCATGGTCAGACACGTAAAAACTAGTCATTGCAAATATTGCGTTTTAGTCACCACCAAGGTGTCTCATACTGCATAGTGGTAGCTTAGAAAATATATTACCCAACTCTTATGGTAGCAGTAACAATCCGGATTCGTGCATCATCATGGCGTGTCAGCAAACACGAGACGTCGCCACAATGTTGGTTTAATGTTATTACACATGTTTGGTATGTAACAGACAGTATGGTAGAACAGTACTTCCTATATTAGAGAAGTGTGTGTTACTTACAAGGAAATATGGGTTCTTCGCATGCATCTTGAGGAACCTGGAACAATTCCACCTCATTTGAGTAGCTAAAATACCTGGGTTGTTACTTTGTATATAATATATATTCAGTAGATACATTCGACATTCGTAATTTAACGTGATCATAATTATACACTATCTTAATATTAACGAACAACTTTTATTGAGATTTCTCAACTATTAGTACACCTATCTTACGTTTCCACCAATTTATTGAACGAGATTAAATTACTAGTTACTAAGTATATAGCGAAGCATGATGTGTATTTGTAAATGTGTCACCAACAGATGTATTTTGGAGAGCGAATTTATTACAGATAATCAATCGCTGAATTGTTTTGTGCTCGCTGCAATATGACACATACATGTAATGACCCAGCACACACTACACGCCCTCCCTATGTTGGTTTGATGTTGGTCCAGCGTCGCAGACGCTGGGCCAACATCAACCGACATAGGGTATATATTTTTCATTCATTGGAAGCTGTTTGTTAGTCTGACGTTAAAAACGAGATCTGTTATTATAATCTGTAATTTGAATCGGTATTTTTTGCTGTTAAAAATGTTCTAATGAGTTTAAAGCGTCGCCCGCACAGAAAAGATTAAACAGTATCCAAACGTCAACGATTTTGAATATATTTTGATCTGTTATGTAATAAATTTGCCGCCTTTTTAACGGGAATTTGACGGTTAATAACCCTCAAAGTGCTAAGTCATAGAATTTAAATCCTTACCCACTTGAAATTGTGTCTCTCTATCTCGACTCATGTCTTACTGACATATGTATAATTTAAATCCTATATGTTATCATCTCAAATGTAATGCTAATTTCTCCTTAAATAGTTATTTTTTGAGGGACAAATAAAAAGCTGAAAATGCTCTGGATGTGATTAGCACTTCAAGGGTTAACCTTTAAAGCGCTGGATTAATTTGTAAAAAAAAAACATCGCAACCGAAGAGGTTTTTTCAACTTCAAATCATCATAAATGTTATGGGTTTCCGGCCATTAGAAATATGTTCACTCTTACAGCGCGGACATCGACTTTAGTCGTCAGAGTCTAATGTCCGCAGACGTCAGATTCTGACGACTAAAGTCGATCCCCGCGCTGTAAGGGTTAAGGTTAAGCCTTGTGGTCACTCTTGTAACATGTGTAATGTCAATATTGATATACATGTTCATAATCTGGTTGTAATGGTAGTAGCCAGGTAGTAAAACTGTAAAGACGGGACATTAAACCAATTTTGGTTTGATGCTGGGCCACAGTCTACGACGCCGGCCCAGCATTAAACTAACATTATTCAATGTTTGCTGCTATTTGCTTAACCCTTTACCTTTTAGGATACATATTTTCATTCACTTTGATCAGCAAACGACCACCGCAATTACTATCTCGCAATGAATGAAAATTCACCAGAAATGCATAATACAAATATCATGCATTTCTGGTAATTTCCAAATGTGATGTATGTTATGAAAGGTTACAAGTTCTTCATTTGATAGATTGTATTATTTTCCATGAAATTATTATATTGGTAGTCTCCTATGACGCGTCACTGTTAGGTAAAGGGTTATGACCCTGGCCGCTGTGACCCCCCCCCCCCCTCAGCCGTGTCAGAAACATCTGTCCGTGTGATTATAGGCCGTGTTTATGATGTGATCACACGCTTGTGAGACATCTAAGTAAACCCGGTACATTGAAACAATGTTGTTTTAACGTTGGCCCATCGTCTGCGACGATGGGCCAACGCTAAAAAAACACTGGTTCAATGTGCCGTGTTTACTGGGATGCATGCTGGATTTGACCACTGAAAATTGCAAATTTTACAGTTACTGCAAGTTACTGAAGAAATCGATGTTTTCATTTTTTGAAACGTGCCAATTAATTTCTCATGGTATCGACATTTTAGAGGATTGAAGACAACAAGGACGTTCCCATGCTATGCAAACCATTAGAACATCAAGTACGTCACTACACACTCACTCTCCATAACACACATGTTGTATATATACTATTCTCATGACCAAATTCAATGTCAGATTGAGACATACATACTAGTGTATCATCACCATATCGATCACAGAGTAGACAGTTATCACTGTTTTGATCATTCCATCTGGACTTCATCTCAATATAAACCTCCACAAATTATTGTCTATACATATATTGACTTGACATGGGGTAAATTGTATCCAATGCAACTGTCTATCTCTCATTCGTATTTTCCATAATACAATACTAAATGATGTGGGTCATCTCGATGAACTAACTGTCTGAAAGTATCAACATGAATCGGCCTCCTCCGCCCACACGCATTGTTAAATTTCCAAAGAGATATATCCTTCTCAACGCAAATATTTTTGATTAGTGAATCGAGACGACTCAACTGCTTTAACATTTAACGGATCGAGCTCTTTAGAACATTTTTAAACAAAGTTGGTGTTAATTGTTCTTCCCCGCTCACTCGTAATGATTCAATATTGTGGTGAGCCTCCGTGACCGAGAGGTTGTGTGCTCAGTATCAGATCGCCAGTGCTCGAATTTCAAATCATATGTCTGGAGGGCAGTGTCATCTCACCATTCTCAGGAGGTTCTCCTGGTCCAGTTCAGCCTATGTGCACAAAGGTGGCCTAAAACCCCATTCATTTCATTTCTGCAGGGTAACCTTTCGGCACAGTCAAGACATTGTGGCATGATTTAATAATATTCATTAAGCGACACGTTGGCTTACCAAAAACTAAACATCCTGATCCAGGCATATTTGAGACAATATTGAGCTAATGCCTGGATAATGCCTCTTGTTGTTGTGAATGCAGAAAGCATTTCAGATAATAATGATTGTCAACTATAGATAGGATGTAGAAGTTTGGGATACCAACGACAAGAATACAGAATGCGCCTGATTGTATAATAGATTGATATTGACATTTTTGTCTGGCTGTTTTATCCTGGTTGTTAGCCCTCCACACAAGGCGATCTTATGTCATGTGAAGAAACATCTTTGTTTTATACGACCGTTATTCAGACTAATGAGGTCAGCTATTTGTAATTTACCAAAAATCGTATTTATTGTAACCTGAGCGACAGCTTGAATGAATTGCTGATTAGAATGTAACTTCCAGCAATCACCTTTTTTTTTGAAGATGTGATTTTTCGAAATTCGTTGGTCGGCCTTTTGAAATGGGTGGGGGGGGGGGGTATATGCAAGGTGATTGGAAATATGTTTCTGATAAGTAGGCTGCATTTAATTTTATCTCATCAACCCTTTTAGCGCGGGGACCGTCTTTAGACGTGATAATCTGACATCTAAAGACGTCTGATTCTGTCAGTGAGATGGGATTCATAGCACCCCCTCACCATATGAACACGCAATAATATTATAGCACCGCGAAAACAAACAGCGGTAACTGCTTACTTTTCAAGTGAGCAGCTACTGCTCTTTGCGCGTTAGACTAGCAAAAACTAGATTAATATGATATGGAAAATCACCTCTGCTGAGAAATACTGTGCGTTATACTTCCCTAGTTACTTGACATTACATTTTCCGTCCAAACACTGATCTTATGGGAATCCCAAGATCATCAAAAGTATTAGAAGCCAGCGTAAAGGTGAAATCCCAGTAAACACGATACATCAACCCGATGTTGTTTTAATGCTGGTCCAGCGTCGTAGACGATGGCCCAACATTAAAACAATATCGGGTTGATGTATTGTGTTAGGTGGGATGTAGTCCAGCCAGCAATTGTAAGCACCAAGTAGGGATATCCTTCTCAATAATTTCCAACTCGCGTTGATTGAATTATTATGTCAATTCAATTAGGCCTAATGTTCTTGGAGAGCACTTCGGTCTAGCAACAAACTACTGCCTATCAGTATCAGTAAGGAAATGTGTTGGGATAAGCCAGTGTCAAATCAACTAGTTCGTTTAATGTATCATATATCCCTAATTTGCGTTGGTTTAGAGATTGATAACCCCTTATAATTCTGAGGCAATACGAGTTAAATATGGTTTTAGTGAGCTGAACTGATACAGTGATTTGAAGTGATTGTATCGCCCCCTTGGAGTTAGAAGGTGCTAACTGCCACTTTACAAAGTGGCAGTTTAGCACCTTCTAACTCCAAGGGGAGGGTATGAGAGTTTACAGTTAATCAATACAATGTACTATAACTTTAAATAGTATTTCTATTAGTCAGGTTGCCAGTTCCGGAACCTTGCATTTCAGAAACCCCAAACTTTGTTGGCTGTTTTGATATGCTGAGATAGTCTACTTTAAGAATCCGCGTGGCGCAATTTGTGGTAGGTTGAGCATTTTGCATAATTTAACAAAATCCAAAATGGCCGCCGGCTACTATTATAAACTCATATTTGTGTTACTATTTGTGATAAAGCGACATATAATACCTCATTTTCGTGTATGAAATACCTGGTAAATCAATTTTTGATATTAATAATACAATTGAAGGTCAAGGTCACATCAAAAGGTCACGGTCATGTGCATTTTTACTACAGAACAAGATACTTTAGTGCATTGATAGTGTGTACAATGAATGTATGAGCATATTGTATCGTAGCGAGGTAAAGGTTACAAAAGCATCTAAAATTAAAATTTGACACAATTGAAAAAACCCAAATAGGCTAGTGTTTCGCCAAGGAAGCTTGACAAGTGACGAGATATCAATCAATTTGACCGGGCTCTTCATCATCGTCATCATCTTCTATATCTGATTTGTTCACACATTATGGATTGCTACACACATCCTGTACACTTGCAATACGTATGTGGTGCATGGTAGGTTCTGTATAGGATAAAGACCTCGGAGCCGAGGCCTATTCCACAGCTAAGAATGTAGAGCTCCGAGGGTTTTAGCTGACTTAAAACACACCCGACCATAATGAGGATCCCTCACAATCAACAGCTCGATCACACCTGACTGATTATAGCACCATAGGCGTACCATGATAATTGGTCTGTACTTGATCAACAAAAACTCTCCATTCCCGGCCTAGAATGTAGTGGTCGGAGAAAGCAAATAATTTAGTGGTGTGTTTTAATTGACTGACGGCCACGCGCTCCTCTGTCACATGCCTGCTCTGACCTGCACCCACATGACAGTTCTCTCATAACTTAAGCTGGTGCTGCTGAGCCTGTATGAATAGCCGGAGAAACTACACCACCCCGCACCTCCCACACAAACTTCATCAGGATGAGCTCTTTTATCAGCAGCTTTCCACAGCATTACCTGAAGATGGGCATGCTTTATATGTAAAGTAAAATTGAGAGAAGTGGCAAAGCCTTAATTGGAGGCATTTTTGACTTGTACCTCTGGAAGATTTTAGTCTGAGGTTCTCACATGTGGAAATATGTCCCTTTCTCGATAAAGATGATAGAGGAATTTCATCCCAGCCAGAACCACCTCAGCCTGAGAGTTTGTTTCTTCTCTCAGCAACGAGTGAAGGTGTGGATAGTCATTGTTCCACAAAAGGCGTAGAGCATTTAGTTTACCTTTGCGAAAGAAATAACCATTTGTATCACAACCTGATACACTATGCAGTCCAAGCAAATAGGAACATTTGGGACCAAGCATGGTGGTAGATGCCTTCACATCGATGACCCGGCCGTCAAAACGCTTTGAATGTATGTAGATTTTTCCTGTCGGTTTTTTTCTGAATAAAGTAAATCAACAGAATCAAAACATCAGTGTCATTAGTTGTAACGAAGACATTTTTTGCCCCATTTGAAATTTTTTCTAATGCAGAGCCGAGCATTGTAATGCCAGCTTCTTCATGGTCATAATCTCTGTACCGTTTTCCAGTTATTTCAATCTCTTCTCTCATGGTACATTTTGAGAGGAGTTCAAGAAAGACTTTCTTGTTGGTGGTGCTCCTCATGATTTGTTCTCGTGGCGGGAGTGTTGTCGGGAGCTTCAGCTCATATGCAGGGGGAGTATTAGCACCCTTGCGCTCATGACTCTTGGGAGAACCAACAAGGTAACGATCCAATAATTTTGTGGGATGACATTGCAAGTGATGGGTGATAGTTAGTCGTGCCATTGCGCAAACACGGACCCATACTTTCTGCAATAACGGAGACTGCACCATTCTGTGGCCATGCAATGTGGTACAGCAGTGCATTCCCGTCAGCTATCTCTAAATCTGGAACAGGTTGATCTGTGATGTAAATTGCAAGCTTTGCCGTCAGTAATAATATATTAGTGAACGATGGTGACTGGCTTGATAAAGCCATCTACCCACAACCTTCCGTTGATGACTCACTTGCTCCCTCTAAGGTAGAGGTCATGGCATCTTTAAATTTATTTTTCAGTGTCATCTAGATGCAGAGCATCAATCATAGCTCTGAGAACCAGACCAGAAGACACCATGCGGAATCCCCAAACAGCACGTGGCCAGTTCTTTCCATTTAGCATGTTTGGTATGCCCTTATACATTGGACTGCTCGGAGATATTCTTCAAGACCTGACTCCTTAATGATAGTACAAATCGAGCCCAGGAATGAGGACAGGGTGTGCATGGCTCCAGGTCGCATTTCAAGGTTTGACCACCTTTTTGGATCCGACCACATGATCTGCATGGCAAGTTTGTATAGTTACATATCAGCTGCAAGGAAAATTTGCTTCATTTCCAAGTTCTTCAAGAATTCCTCTGTGTTGGTCATGCTTGTCAGGACATTATCAACGTGGGTTGGTGGGCTATCAATCAGAGGGTCATAATGATATTGTGTCGCAGGAAGAAGGGTGGCAGATTCAGAAGATTCGCGAGCAATTTGAGACATGCATCCTCCCCATTCAACTCCTTATTCTCAAGACTTTTCACTATGCTAGTGTTTATCAACCACTTAATAGCCTACTTTTGTGCTCGTTCTACACTTTGTTGCACAGCATTAATCTCTGAGTTTGACCAGAGGTCCTGGTCAGACAATGTCTGACCAGGTTTGATACTATTGGGTATAGGTTTTTTGGGATGTGTATGGTGGAGTAAAGGAATTGCACAGTTTGAAGAAATATCTACCTTTGCAGCTTCTTGTTTGGGCAGACGAGGTACACTCATGTCACGAGCATTTTTTTTTGTCAGGAAGCTACTCTCTAATATATTGGATTTTGCCGGTGTTGTCGAGTTAGTAATATGGTCTTCATCATACTCTATGTCAGTAGCTGGAATATTGACACGTGCACACAAACCTGAGGTGGTAACAGCACTGCAGGAACTGACACTGCTAGAATTCTCCATGAATTCGAGTGCCATCAGATGGGTTTCACGACGCCAATTTGGCGTGAACACCACCAAATCAAAGTTATCAAACCGTGCTAAAATCTGACCATTCACAACTGGAGGGGGATCCTGGGACAAGAGCTGTTTCTATTGGAGGAAGAGTGCTGAGGATTGCTTAAACTTATGTAAACACAACTATGAAGCTCTTGTAGCATCTCCTTGGACCCAATAAGGTGATATAGTTTGATAGCATAGCCCAATGTTACTTGGTTCTAGCATCCTGTGACTAAATGTTGGATTGAATTGGATAAGCAGACAGCTTTCTTAGTGACCTTGCCTTTTCATACCAGTTGACCTTGACCTTTCTATGTGACCTTGACCTTCAATTGCATTATTAATGCCAAAAACTGATTTACCAGGTATTTCATACACGAAAATGAGGTATTATATGTTGCTCTGTCATAAATAGTAACACAAATATGAATTGATAATAGTAGCTGGCGGCCATTTTGGATTTTGTTAAATTATGCAAAATGCTCAACCTACCACAAATTGCGCCACGTGGATTCTTAAAGTAGGCTATCTCAGCATATCAAAACAGCAAAAAAACTTTGGGGTTTCCAAAATGCAAGGTGGAGTAACAATTGGCCATATGGCAACCCGACTATATCTCTCGGACATAGGCCTGGTATGTATTCTGCGATTACATATTCTATATAAGTTAGTTTTCACTGTTATCCGGTTGCTGGTGTGTGTCGTGGTAACGCTACAAAACATAAAATGAATGAAAATAATATTATTATTGGTTAATTTATGTCATTATGAGTGAAGGTAATATTTACCTTAGGAATAGACACATTGTCAGTATGTTGGATCACATTGTCAATATGTTGGATAACAATTAACCAACTGCTATGGTGTTGGTTTTGAAAATGAACCAATTTGGAAACAAGTTTGCCCCATGTCTATGGATATGAACTAGTATATTTTTATTTTTGTAGCATATTATTAGGCATCTCCATATCGGGGCATTTGTTTGGTTTCAACCACCACCGTTGCCCTTTGTTATTGACCATACTCTCTTGTTGCTTGGACAATCTTGTTTATATTTACATGTGTCACTATACCCCTCGATAATTCAATGGGTGATGTTTTTTCAATTAAGCTATTGGTCAATCATTTTCCAAGACGGCCACCAAATATCTTGTGAATACTGTAACTGGGAATTCTCAATTTTACTCAATTTATATAAGACAATGGTTCTTTATCTTGAAAAGCTAGGAAGATAGGGCCACAGTTTTAAATAACCAGCTATAGAAAATCACACAATGGGCACACATTGTCATATTTATGACTTTGGGTGACCTTGAGGGCTCGAACGGTGGACACTTCCTTTTAAATGGTTTTTATCTCTCGATCGTCACTTCCGTCGGGGTCATCTCCGTCGGGGGGTCATTTTTGGGGTTCACAACTGAGCCCAATCATATCTAGTGTATCTCGTACTAAAACACATTCCACGAAGTGGGCACATATTTGCTTTGTTAATAATAGATGTGACTAATTGTTTATTATTATTATTAATATTATTTTCTAGTCAAGTATGATATCCCAGTTTGTCATGGACAATATCAGTAAGTAATTGTGTATACGATGTATGTCATGTTTTTTTCATTAACTGATTGTAGTATGTAACATATTGTATATAATTATATGTAGTGTTTTTTATCACTTTTGACTTACAAGTGTATTCTTTTCAATTTTGTTAAAACGTGTACTGTTGAACACTATTATAAAACTCTTTCATTGAAAGTTAATACACACTTAGAAATATTAATTCGACTCGCCGCCATTGCTGTGACTGAGAATTAACAGTTCCTTTCAGTCATCATCACGCGTTTCTAGATTATCACAGGAATTCTACACAATTCACGCTCAGTTGACAAATTACATTTTTAGCCGATGATTAGTAACTAATCCATCCTTCAGAGGTTTTGTTTCCATCCAAATCAGTGACAAATGAAACTATACTCGCTTTTGTACATAAAATGATCAATTTCACCAGATACCATTTTGCATTATAATCATGGAAAAATGGAATTTATCAAGTTGGTCTAAGCTTTTTAACCCTTTTACCACTGAAGCCCGTTTTTATGTGCTGAATGCTATGGCATTCAGCACATAAAAACGGGCTTCAGTGGTGAAAGGGTTAAGATAAGTAACAATAACTATTTCTATAGCTTCACTTCTCCCATGTGAGTTATGGTAATTAAATTTTCACCCACTTGAAGGTGTGTCTCGCTTCACAACCCTCAACTTTCAAGTGGGTGAAAATTACTCATTTGTTTATTTTAAAAGCAAAAAAATGCAGATGTTGATGTTGAAATATAGCAGTGATTTAATCTGCCAATCAAATAGGTTAAAAATATTTATACTCGTGCTTAGCGACTAAAGGGGTGAAGTGTCTATGAGTGTCAGGTGCGTCCCTTTAGTCCCTATGGAGAATTTAAAATTGTATTCCCTTCTAATCATGCAATTTAAATAAGCAGCATGTTACAGGAAATGTGTAAAGTAGTCGTCGTTGTACATATATACATGATACAGGGCAATGATATTGTTCTTTTTCACATGGTATTTACGCAATATTGTAACACTGTTATAATGATACCCCGTATTAATCTGATAGTTCACGTATACTGCAGGATTTTTCTATCCAACAAATCATCATGATTTATACGTGTAGATATGCATGCAGATAATGAATACAGTATCGCCGATAAATTTCCTTTTTTAAATTTAAATTTCAAAATTGTGTATTTTTCCCATTATCTGATATTTCGAGGGCGATTGTTCAATAATAGTATGTTTTCATATACATTTGGATTTTATGAACAATAATTGTTAGTTTAACCCTGTATTCGCTAAGTTATCACATTTAAGATTACACATAACTATGTTTAATTTGAGACCAAACATTTGCAAGTCTTGATGTTTGAATACTAATTTCATTCCCAAAAACTGTGATTTAACCTGCTAATAAAACATATTACAGACGATTATAGGCATGCTTAGCACGCAAAGGGTTAAATTCATCAGACATGGTGGAGTATATCGTGCCCTTGGATATTAAAGGGTGCATCTGCCACTTTGTGGCAGATGCACCCTCTCATATGCAAGGGCACGAATATGTCTATGCTGTCGTGAGATTATGCACACTATGCTGTATTATTGAGACACAGTCTGTAACTTCGTGTGTTGATTCGCTGTTAGAACCACGGCTTTCAGTAGTTTGTGACCATGTTGTCTTTGATATCGCACTCAGCAAATCAAGTTGTTATCATCACTAAACAAAGGGAGTAGATTGTGACCATGTTGTCTTAGATATCTCACCCATCAAATCAAGTTGTTATCATCACTAAACAAAGGGATATATAGAACCCTTCATCCTTGTGCTATCCCAGCAGACACTACACGTTGAAATCAATGTTGGTTTAACGTTGGTCCAGCATTGTAGACGGTGGACCAACCTTAAGCAACATTGATTCAACGTCTTGTGTCTGCTGGGATAGATTATCAGTATATCGCAAACAATCAATAATTAATATATTAAGCGTTATATTACATTTAACCCAAATAAACAAACAAACAAAAGAGTATAGATATTATATCATCCCCTTGGATATGAAAAGGTGTATCGGCTACTTTGTAAAGTGGCAGATACACCTTTCGTATCCAAGGGGGCGATGTATCTATAGCTCAAACCGAGAATTAAATATTAATCTGCTTCCAAGTTATGAACCTCTGGCGATCAGCTGGTCAAGCTGAATATAATTGTATATATAATAAGTCACTTGTAGGCAGAAGAAGGTGAGCACGTGACGTATCATTTATGCTATAATATAAAAGTGTTGTTGATCTGTTAATGCTGTTTATGAGAATGGGATGTGCAATACATAATTTTATAATCTGGTCCAATTAAAACAAAGATATATCATCAGTATGGCTATTTGTGTGCGACTCCCAGTCAAAAAGACGCGCATTTGCCATGTTTTATGTGTTCATTTAAATATTTATTCGATTACATTTGTTATAAATTTCAAATTTAAAGAGGTTTTTTCTCACCCGTCATTCCTTTTCTATAAATTCAGATAAGATTTTTTTCTTCGTTTTCAAATTGTAATCCATTTCACCAGAAGGTTTGTTTAAAAGTATACATTCTGTATAGTATGGCATATAATATTGATTTGTTATTTTACTTTCAATAAACTACCAACAAACGTGCTCCGTTGTTTTCTACTCGTGTTAATATATTCACCAGGTGACGCTATTAATCACATTTAGCTGTCATACCAAGCAGTCTAGGCTATCCGATGCTGGTTTGATGTTAGACCAACCTTGCACACTGTATCCGGAGACTACATCGATTTCAAGTCGCGGCTTCCCCCCAAGTGTTGGGGGTAGGCCTAAAACGCTTGTTTGTTTGAAGTGTTTAAGAATATATTTAGCATTTGATCATGGACTTTATTTGCATTTCAAGGGCCTGTAGCCACAGGATGCAAATTCTACCATGCATTATCCAACATTTCAAATGCCTGATTTGAATCCAATAAGCACGAAAAACCATCCAACCTATAATATGTTATTGTTCACTAGACCTTCCCAAAAAAGTAAAGTAAAGCGGTAGGGGCTGGTGTAGTTGTTATTGCTACCGCCTGTCATGCAGGGTTTGGGCTTTATTCTCTGATTTTCTATTGCCCATTTTTTTGATGGGTTGTTTTATGTTTTTTCCCTCTAGATAGAGCTGATTAAATCAGACTTTTGCCGCTACCGCCTGGCATGCCGGATTTTGGCGTTCATTCTCAGGTTTTTTTCTCACGTCAGAATCTGACGTATTAGAGCTCCCACACACTGCAAGGACTGTCCCCGATTGCTTAAGATGCGGCGATAATCTTAAACAATCGGTGCGGTGTGGCCACGACTATGATTTCGTCGATTTCTGTCGCGTCGGAAGCTGTCGTCAAGACTAAACATGTTCAGTCTTAGTCTTATTTCGTCTTCGTGGTCGTACTATTTTCCTTGTACACAGGCGTTGCGGTGTGGCATGTCCTGGGACGCGATCCTAATGTCTCAATATTGCTTCCGGAACACCCACTAGGGGCCTAGATAGTCACCACTAGCATCGCTGTATAGCTTACGAAACCTGTCACGACGGTCGCGTTTTGGGCAATCGCGGGAGTCTTTGCGGTGTGTGGGAGCCTTAAAGCATAAAACACCAACGCGATTAACGCCTCACGATCATTTTTAGGCCTCAGCCAAAGTTTTGTCGTCACCAGGCGCGTCCGTCCGCTCATTCGCTCGTCTGTCCGCCACTTTTAGCACTATAACTTGTTTCGCGTAACTGGAATGCACATTAAACTTCACATACAGGTTAATCATGACTAAAGCTTGACTAATTTTACATTTGACCTTTCTGTGACCCCTATGACCTTGACTTTTTTCCGATCGACACATTTTCTCGATAACGCGATTCACTCAGCATTTTTTTATGTATCACTCCAAAATTTATACCATATATTCATTTCACTAATAGCTCGGATGAGTTCGAAATTGGGCAAGATTCGGACAGAAATTAGCTAGACCATTACTATAAAACAAAACAGTTTCAGGTAGGGATATGTTCTGACAAATTTCAACTTGATCAAATTAAAAATGGCCGATTATCGGCCATAATAAACTTTAATATGCCTGATATCTGACAAACCGTGCCATAATAGCTAGACCAATACTACAAAACAAAATGTGCGACTATCGGCCATAATTAACTTTATTATGCCCGATACCGGACAAACCGTGCCAGATAGTTAGATGCTCTAACATTCAAATTGGCATAATTTGGAAAATCATGATGATAAAAGTTATTTGTACACTTCTTTAACTTTTCTGATTCAAAAAATAATATCATTTCAACTTTTTTAAGTACCGGACATATGGTCCACGAAGGAGATATGATACACGTTTTAATTGCGGGTCAATGTTTTTTACGTCGGCACTGGATCCAGTTCTAATTATGACTACTGTGTAGCCTAGTCAACACAATTCACTAACCCACTGTTGGTTCAATCACTAGACGTTCGGTCCACCAAGGAGATATGATGCAGGTTTTAATTGCGGGTCAATGTTTTTTCCGTCGGCACTGGTCCAAATTTACATAAATTGAAGATGGCAGACAAAAAACAAAATGGCCCGATCGTTATGAAAGTTGTTGAAATGTGCACAGGAGGAGCAAAGTGAGTCATTGTCTAAACCGTGTGCCATCACCATTTACGGCGAAGGGGCTGTACCCCTTTCGAAACCCCACGATAATACTTTTAAAGCAGCCGCGCGCGAAAAAAGGGTCACTTTTTAGAGTGCAAAGAGTTTTTTTTGCTAGAGAAAAACACATAAAATTAATATAGCCAACAAAATTCAACACTGATAATGTATTAAATCTATTCGCAGCATTCCCACATCAGCCCTTGGAAAGCAAATTCCATATATACCAGTCCAATAAATACTATAAAGCGAAATATATGGTTTCAGTGAGGGATATATATATACCCTCTTAATTGCAACTTGCTCAAATTAAAAAAAATGCTGACTTGCGACCATCAGTAACTTCAATATCTGTAATATACACAGTAATCTGTGCTAGATAGGTGGATCATTGAACACGTTCAATAATGGCAGAAATGATTTTCACTTTTAAACGATGATTAGAGGCTGAGGCCTTTTTCCGTCCCCGACGGGCCTTGTTAAAACTGGCAATACGATCATTTTTAAAACTGTTACATTTTCGTCGCGCCGGTTCTCGCATCGCACCTCACATGTCGCGTTCGCCTTCGCATCGCTGTGTTTTGCGGTTAAAGTCGATCTCCGCACTGAAATAATTAAAATATTGCTAATGGCCGCAAATGAAGCAGAAAGAGCTAACTAAGACTTTTATGACGTTGATGATGGTCTCAAACTGAAAAAACCCTTGGATTCCATAGTTTCTACAAAAATATTTCAGCGCTGTAAAGGTTGAGGAGACGAAAAGTATTTTTTCTTTGTCGACTCTTGAAAGATTCACTATTTCGGAAAACATTCGGATAAGAATGATTCGAACGAATCCTCTGTCTGGAGATCAGTGCATCTCACCATCCTCAGGACCCAGCAAAAACAAAACATTTGTACAACGCCGGCCCAACGTCTTAGGTTCTCTTGGCCCAGTTTAGTCTGTATGTGCATACCAGTGGCATACAGATTATGATTATGATCATTCACCCGTTGTTTTGTAACGGTGTTTGGCTATTGTTCATAGCCGATTGCTCAGGGGTCGCTTATTCCAGCAAGAAGATAGAGCAGCCTCTGTGGCGACGGCTTAAGTGGAAACAGGTGAACGTTTTGTTAGATAGGCTGATGTCCCCTGGATTTGGGTAGGTCTTCTGCCAAGGCTAGCAACCTATACATAAAAACATTCCCCTACCACTTCCAATACTATAAGCTATCAACATCTTTTCCCGGCAGCTCGTTGTGGCAATGATTTATTTTGCTGTCTTAACATGACCATAAACATGACACACTTTTTTATTTACAGCGACTGGATATAAATTTAGCCCTGAGTCGTTGAGGGGATTACATCCGTATTTTGCGCTCGCTGCCCGTGTTGGTGCATTCGCTAATCGTTGGTCCTTGAATATCTACATAACGCCTAACCCTTTCGTCGCGGGGACCGTCTTTATACGTCAGAATCTGACGTCTACAGACGTCAGATTCTGACGTATAAAGTCGGTCCCCGCACTGAAAGAAATAAAATATTTATAATGGCCGTACACCCATAACATAGGTATTCAAATGAAGTCATTTATGAGGATTTCAAATTAAAAATAACCCTTTGGTCTTCATGGTTTTGTACAAAATATTTCAGCGCTTTAACGGTTAAATAATGATTACCACCATAATAATTATTAGCATCCTCTTTCCAGCAAACACGAGGCATTCACCCAATGCTGTTCCAATGTTGGCCCACCGTCCTCGACGCTGGCCCAACATTGAAACAGAATTGGGTGAATGCGCCGTGTTTTCTGGGTTTTCACATTGCCCCCTCTCTTGTTTTGGCCACTGAGCCTCTTCATCTATGTCGATTGTTTTCAAATGCTACAGATGTATTTTATATTCATGGATAATTTTTATGGTGTAAAAAATTGATCTCAACTTATCCGGCAGCCTTTTGCAAGATGGCCGTCAAAATTGTCCAATTAGAGCCTACAGTATGCATTATTCAATAGAGTTGTTTTGTTTTAGGCTGAAATTAAAGATGCTGGTCTGTTATCTCGCAGTGTAGTTCGTATCCCCCACCCAAGAGTTATGGCGTCGCCCGGGATGTCCGTGTGTCCGCATTTTCAGGGGGTAAAGATGTGCCTTTTGGGGGTTACGACAATTAACCTACTTTTCGAACTACATCTTTTGACCAAAATAGCCTCATTTGTTTTAATATTGCTGACATCTCGCAAACTGTGCCAGATAACTGGACCATAGCTATGAAACGAAATGTGCGATTTCAGGGAGGTGTAGGCCTATGCCCTGAACAATTTCGACTCCATTACATTTTAAATGACCGATTTGTGGCTATTATTGACTTTAATATGCGTAATATCGGGAAAACCATGACTAATAGGTGGACTATTACTATAAAACCCGACCTGCAGATATTATTGACTTTAACAGGGAGGGATATACCTGCAAAAACTTCAATTCAAAATGGCCGCCTTGCGGCCATCATTGATTTTAATATAATGTAATATAGATGAATTTTGTATGTTTTTTATTTTGTTATTTAATGTGAGCAATATGATTCATCTTTCCAAGTCTTAAAATTCAGAGGTGTTGTTTATCTTTTCAAGTAATGAGCCCAGCTGCAGATTCGCTCCTTTTTTATACCAATCACAGTCTAGTCATCAAATATTCTCATCATTCGTAAGGAAATGACAAGGCATTGGCAACGTTGGTAATATAAAACATTCGCATCATTCATACGTGCATTTTAGATATTGTAATCACCATGTCTGGTCGTACGTCTGTGCGTCCGTGTTTCGTTTCCGGACGATATCTCAGAAACCGTTAACCGGATTGTTCTCATATTGCATACACACATCCCTGTATCAAATATTCGCATCATTCGTAGAAAAATGGCGAGGCAATGACAACGTTGGTAAGACCTTCGTATCATTCATAAGTACGTTTCTAACGTTTGCAAGCCCATTTGTAAGCAGTCGCAAGCATTCATAACATTTGCAAAGCAGTCGCAGCATTTAGATGATATTATTCTTAAGCCCATTTGCTACATTCGCAACGATTGTTAGCAATTCGTAAGGCATTGGCAAGCGTTGGCAAGCATTCTCAGTGCATTTGCAATATATTCGTGAAGAGAGGTCGAGGGATGACCGAGGTAAAAATATTCGCTATCTATTCACAATTTTTGGGCGAATTCACTGCGGATTTCAAAGATTCATATTCGCTATATTCGCCCATGTGCGAGAGCAGCATTAGCGTCAGCGCTCATGTTGACGTTTGCAAGCATTCATTACATTCGCAAGGTATTCGCAGCATTTCATTGCTATTATTCTGTTTTTCTTAAGCTCATTTGCAACATTCGCAACGCTTGTTGACCATTCGTATAGGGTATTGGCAAGTATTCGCATAGTCCGTAATAACAAACTCTGTATGCGAATAGTGTGTAATCATTGTCATTCGGAAAAGTGTGCCCCGAAAATCCGGTGGGCGGACGATCGATTGCACAATGAATTAATGCGTCATTGTTTGTTAAATTATTTTTATTTTATAATGACATATTTACAAGACTATGTAGGCCTATGTACCCACACTTCCTGGATTTTGGTTTTGATCGAATCCACCCCTGTCGGCTGTATATTTGGTTCTTTAAATTGTGTGCTACCACCCCGATGACATATACACTTTTACCATCGTATATAATGTGCTTGGCGTTTGCATTATCTGGTTAATTATAGGTTTCTCAGACAAGCCTAGTTGTTGTGCTGTTCGTGTTTCGATCCCTTGGTGGTCTGGCCACCCGGTGGTACTTAAGCTGGATCACGTTTAGCGTGACACGTTAGGCTGACGTTGGACCCATAGTGGGTCAACATCTGCAACAGCGGCCCAAGTTTGAGCGAACGTTGTGTTGTCAATGCTTTCTCGGCGCCACCATCTTGATAGCTTTGTCCCTCTTGCCTCGCCAGGAGGTCTCAAAGTCATTTATTGGGGCAGGCTGGTTAGTCATTGAAATTTGGGAACTGTTCAAATGTCTTCTCTTATTGGGGTCGAATTCGAATGATTTACACTGCAACACCGCAATTATCCGCGGGTCAAAACTGTCGGTACACATCCCGACTTTCAATTATTTTTCATTCCCATGGTGCGCCAATCGGGAAGCCCTAACTCATCGAGTATTGTATTAAAGCGACACAATCATGCCGAAAATCATTTACAAGCCAACATTTTATTTTCGCTTCTTGATATGTCCACAATTATCAGTTATGCCCGTATTTCTTATATTCGACATGCATATCGGAAATTAAATGTCGTCCTTATTTTAGTTTAACTGGTAAACGCGCACAAAATTTAAATAGTTTATGGACATGTTGTCATATTATAGACATATCAAGGACAATGAATATTTTTGCCTGATTGTGTCGCTTTAATTCAATTATTATTAAACTGCATTATCTGACGCCGTTTCTGACTTTATACCAAGTATTTTGATTCGCGCACGTCCGTCAAGCCGTGCACGACGATTTTATGATAAAATAATATAAATATTATGGATGGATGAAATTGGGCTTTGGGATACTTTTGTGCACATACAGGCTAAACATGGAGAGAAGAACCTCTCGAAGATGGTGAGATAAATCACATGACACCTCCGTTCAGAAACAGCATTCTAAGATCAAGCACACTACATCTCGGCCACTGACTATCCTCACAAAATCATTTACTCGAGTGGACGGAGAATTTTTTTTTTCATAGAATATTTTGAAATACTGCTCCCGCCTTTCTAGCAAAAAAACAAGACTTTGAGCAAAATTAATGGTGGTTAATACGACGGTGGCTCAACATTAAACCAGCATTCGCTCAACGTCTTGTGCTCTATGGCTCTTTTTGGCTTTCTGTGATATTGGCCCACAATCGAGCCAACCTGTTATTTTCAACATAGCAGAGACCTAGCTTGCTATTATCACTTGTTCTACACAGTGTGTTCTTCCTGTGAGAATAAAAAACTATCTTGACTAGTACACCTAACCGCCACGTCACTTTTTCTTTTTCACAGACTCTGTGATTATTCGTCATATACCCAGCCCAGGGTAAATAAAGGGTATTACATATCACACGACCTGACGAGCTGCGCTGATACTCCTATACATTACTAACCTCGGATACGGGTTAGACGACTGACGACTGACTGACTGACTGACCGACTGACTGACCGACCGACCGACCGACCGACCGACCGACCGACCGACCGACCGACCGACCGACCGACCGACCGACCGACCGACCGACCGACCGACCGACCGACCGACCGACCGACCGACCGACCGACCGACCGACCGACTCACTCACTCACTCACTCACTCACTCACTCACTCACTCACTCACTCACTCACTCACTCACTCACTCACTCACTCACTCACCGTCGACACCGATGGCTCATTCGGTCATGTTGTGTGCTTAAAGCTCGAGGGGTACTGGTTTCTAATCCCAGCCGGGTCGGATGTTTGTCGTTGTGGTTGTGCATATTTACGCAACGCTCTAAACTGATCAAAGACCTGGAGTGTGTAGTGCTGTCTATCGGACTGTGCACTATATATAACCTTCGATCAAAGCAGGCTATAGTCCAGACTTTGGGCCTCCTTTTGTCGTGATATTGCCATGATGTGCGGAAAGCGACGTACGCGATCAGATAATGAACGTTTCGGGAACTCATGACCATTTTGTGAACTGGCGATCGTTTTTCCATGTAATATGCATTATTGATAAAATGAAATAGGTCTCGAAGCATTGGTGTGTAGGTTCCACCTAACCCTTTCACGTTTCGGGGGAAGCTACCATCTCCACCCCTGAGCAATTAAATACTTCAAGTTTAATCACTTGAAACGTAGAGCCAGAGAAAGAATAATATGATACGCAGCTGATATTTATTGTTATTAAAGGGGGCAACCTCCAATGGTTTCTTTCTATACATAGTATTGCTAATACTCAGCGTTTCAAAAGATCTAAACCTGTTAACGTTTTTTTAGGGGACCATCTTTCAATTACCAGGAGGGGGGCTGAAGTATGTTTTAAATAAATATTTTCGGACTACATTTTCGTGAAATAAATTATTGTTGAACCCTCGATCGGCATCATTAAATGACCCTTAGCTCTTCCTTTACCGACTTCCCCCTGATAAAACTACCCCCAGAAACCGACTTTTTTAAGGAGGACCCCAGCGTCCATGTGACTGACCATTCTGGTTGGCGATTTTCAACCATGTATGTAATGAATATCTCCATTGCAATTATTGCATGTACACATGTAGAATTCGTATAAATGCGAAATTGGTAAAGGAAGGTATTTTTCGCATAAATGCAAAATTGGTAAAGGAAGAGTTAAATTTGTGAAGCCTCGCTTCCTCGGCTCCTTAATCTCCCGATCAATAGGCCCCTACTAAGCTAGTTCGGGATCCAACTTTGTAGACAGAAAACAATTCTAAGAAAGTGAAATAAATATTTTGCTTGAGGCAGAGTGTGAATAAAAGCAAGTTCTGCAGATAGGGAGTAAAATAAATAATTTGTCCAATTCAAAAACTCCACCCCCACCTGGTAATTGAATGGTGGCCCCATTAGAATGATATCAATCGGGTGTTATTTTTTTATGTCACATTATACAATTATGTACTAGGTGGGTGCCAATCAAAATTCGATGTCGTATGAACGTTTAATCTATGTCATTCACGTTTATTCGACATTAGCACAACGTCGTATTCATGTCATCAGCTTCAGTTTGGCTATGAAGTCACCTTTCTCTCCTAACCTGCTCCATCATGCTTTTAGTGCCACCCTTCTGTGTCATGGTTCCTCTACAAGGTCGAGCATCAGGCGACATGCGTCATCTGTCAATGCCAGACAATTACACAGTGTTACAGTGCTTGTTGCGTCAACATTTCTGCATACTGACACATAAATGAATAATTGTCTTGACATTATTTTGTCGAGAATAATTCACCATAATCATTGATTTGGTCTGTATAATTTAACAGGCTGGAATCCAGGGGTGCTTGGAGACACATGCCCCCTCCCCTAATATTTCCACCCTGATTTCTTCTAGTACAATTTATTTTAGTAATTGTGTGAACAGTGCATATATGTCGCTACGTGTCAGCTTCATCTTACTAGATTTAACATTTATCCTGCCGAGCTGTTTGTTTCTATATATTTTTCGTCATTTAAAGTTAGAATTGCTTACGCAATTTCCAGCTTTAAATGACAAAAAATATTCTTATTTACGGAAAACAGACACTTTTTAAAATGAGAAAAGTGAATAACAGAGCATCTCCCCTAAACTATTTTATCAATTTCAGTAGTATTTTATTCAGATTGAAACTTGCTTGAAACACAAAATATATGGTCCCAGTAACAAAAGGGTTAACAGCTCGATTTTGTTTCTTAAAGCCAGAGTGAGTGAATATGGAATAATTGCTTTACGTCGCTTTCTGCACATTGTGTCAATAATGCGACGGAAGGGAATATATGCAGAACGGACACTGTAGCCTAGGCGATGCATTCGAGCAGTTTAGAACATATGCATAACTACAATGGCAATCAACCGCGCCGCCAAGGTTCGGGTCACAGCCAAACATAAATGTATCAAATAATCAATAAAAAAACATAGCGCCTAAATCCGCTGCAGATCAAGCTCAGAGGCGCACACATCCTAGCATGACCATGTGTCATAATACAGGCCAAAGCATGTTCGTCAACAGAGAGTCAAACCCCAGCGGAGCTAGGGTGGGAAAGCCAGATCAAATAATGTGAGATTCAAGTAATATTCTGAGAGTGCGTCTTTAATTCTTACGGATTGATGCCCATTTTTCAAATCTGCAGAAAACCAAATTTGAACCTGACCAGATATTTCATACCAATGAGAAAGTCTTTTCATATATTTGTTAATGTAGCTTGGTCAATGTTATCGGAGTATCGAAAGCAGCCGGCAAGTCAAGCAGTGTCAGAGCTGTAATACCTCGCCCTTGTCCATACTGACATTATTCTGTAGAATAATGTTTCCTGTAAGCTTATTGTATTGGAGTGGATATATGGGTATTTTTATATGAGATTGAAGACGGTTGCCTAAGACCTTTTCTATTTTTGTAGTTTTTTTCTAGTTCTAGGAAATGTACTAGTTTTCAATAAAATTTCGATTATGTTAAGCTCAAAATAAGCCTTAAATGTTATCTTCTGTCGCACCTGTTTGAAGCCTACACAGATAAAAAAACACCGAAGGGATTATTTTTACTATGTGCAAACATCGATTGAAAAAGTTTTAAATGGTGGCCGCAGAGGATGAATATATCTGATTTGAATTGGTCAGGAACTAGAATGCCTACACACCTCCTCCTGTCCGCTGACCTAAACGGGGTTCCAGAAAAAACGAATAGTCCTGACCAGGAGGTGAGATATCAGCTATCGTTGATCCGTTCCAGTGGCGGATCCAAGGGGGGGGGGTTGTTGGGGGGTTTACCACCCCCCCTCAGAAAAAAAAAAGATTTGTTGATATACTAAGTGAGAAACAGTGCCCAATATGCCTTAGATTGCATGAGAAAACCTTTAGAAATAAAAAATTTCCCGGGGGACGGGCCCCTCGACCCCTTTACAGAATTTTTTTATTTTAAATCATATAGGCTCTACTGAACAATCATGTGAAAACACACGCCCCATATCCTAATGTGCTTGTAGGGGCTTACACCCCACATATTTACTTCTCGTTCATATTTTAAAGAATTTAAATTTGAACAAAATTATAATAAGATATTTTAACCTTTACTCATCAGTCATTAGAGAACACTAGCAGCAGCGTGGATGTGTGTAACAGTCTAAATGAACGATATTTTGTATTTAAATACAAAATACATTAACATTAGTTTTATATCTGAGTTTTAATAACGTTATTCCATTTGTGATGTGTCTTATATCCTATTATGATATCAGCATTAAACCGACGGTCATCTTCAGAATGGGCATACGTAGGTCACGTGTATAGGCCTTCAGTATATTATGTATCTGTAAAATGTATTGTACATGTCAGTATAATAAACGAATACATATACAGTAGGCTCACAGGTTGTTTGCATTAAGCTGAGTAGATATAACCTGATTACAAGACTATGGATACTACTCCAACGAGACACTCACCCAACGCTGTTTTAATGCTAGGCCAACGTCTGAGACGCCGTCCCAACATTGAAACAACATTGGAGAAATGTAAAAATGTTTGAGGGAGAGTCCTCCTGCCAAGCAAACAGAAAACATTTGTATAACATTAATACAACGACGGCCAAACGTCTTTGACGCTGGTCCAGCATTGTATAAAGTCATACAAATGTTTTCTGGGTGTCAATACAAGCGTGAGGTCAGCCCGTTTCGAAATCCCCGCAGTAATACAGTCAGTTTGTTTGCAAATCAAGGCCCAGCTGAGAGCCAGGGCTAGGGGCTTTGAGCTATGGAGGAATTATTAACTCATAAATGTCTCTCAAGTATATATGAACTTGCTGTGAGTTGAAAACTTGCTCTTAAAGCGAATTTGGGTATGAGACGCATATTTAGTATTATTGTGGAATAGGGCATAGGTCTCCCCACAGGCACTATTGCATTCTAGCGGACCCATGTTCTGCAACTTTTGACAGTTGAGTATACCTTTAATGCCAGCATGTGAAGAATAATCCTATGTCGTTGGCGACGTGGAATCACTACATAACACCTATCCCTCTGTGCGCAATCGTAGGCCTACTCATTTTCTGAAGTTTAATCTACTTTTCCTCTATTTGTGCTACACCTAAAATTTAATCTTTGATCAGCCGCTGATAGAGCAGCTCTGCTCAGCTCTGGAGTGCGTTTCTGCCCAAAATTATAGGCTATATTCAAGAGTATGTTTTCGAAACTCCTCTATATTCAAGGGTAACCCTCGGCCAAAACTCTATACAAGAGTAATGATTATGCCTATAACGTCCATCCATTTCCGACAAGTAGACAGGTTTTTTTTAAATCAGAAACTGTTTATTTTTTTCATAAAAAATACATTGCTGGCCTTAATTCACATAAAAAAATACATTAATTTTGTAATAATAATATGAAAAAACTGGTGGCGTCAGAAGCAGATTGCTTATCAAGGTCATCACCTACTTTATTTTTTACCAAATAGATATACTTCTTAGTCTCGTAACTTTGCTATTAAAATACTTCTGGATATGCCTCAATTTGCAATATGGACAGGTCCACACAATAAGTGCCATTTTAGACTCATACACCATATTGGATGTGAAAAAGAAAGTCCAAACATAACATACATAAAAATCCAATAGCATGATCAAAACAAGCGGAATGCACATCATATCACTTTAAGTTTAAAACATAGTAAACCGAAGCACATCAGTTTAATAACAATGCAAATAACTGGACTTGATATGTCTTCAGAATAAATGTAATGAAGATATATTAGTTATATCATCAGGTAAAGCATTCCACAACCTTATTCCTGCATTTTTTGTAACAGCATGGTATCGAAAGCTTTTTTTAAATCTATAAACACACCAATAAATTGTACTTAGTTTATCATTTATCGACTCGGTGAGTTGTTCATGCAGATTAATCAGGGCATAAGAAGTTGTTGAGTTATTTCTGAAAATATATTGACTATTTAATAGAGTATTATTCATCTCTAGAAACTTATTCAACTGATTATTAAAAAGTTTTTTCCAATATTTCTAATATTATTGGATTATTGGAATGATTAAAAAAGAAATGCATTCCTTTAACAACGCAAACCAAAAAAGATAATTCTGTCACAAGTTGATACCGTAAACTAGTTGTGATTCAAATGAGGTCATGCAGTTTTAGGCCTCAGAGAGCCTTTTGTCATGATGCGTCACGTCTGTCCGGCCTCCCGTACTTCCGTCGAGCCGCCCGCCTGACCGCCGTTTTTTTAATATTTTACTTAAATGTACATCAAACGTATTATACAACACGTTATAACACTTGAGCTGACAATCACACATTGCTGTCTCTTCATTTGACGTTGTGCTGCTTTTATTAAAATGGTGGTCCTTTTCACACGATTTTACATAATCAGAGGCTGAGGCCTATTTCGTCACCGACGAACCTCGTTTTATTTTATATTTGATTTTGTCAATCCTGGTGCTTAACCCATCGACTATAAACGTCAGGATCTGACGTCTGTGGACGTCAGGTTCTGACGTCTAAAGACGACCCCCGCAGTGAAAGAGTAAAAGGCCGCTAAGACCCATGACATAGGTAGGCCTAGCCTATGCAAATGAAGCAGAAAGACCTAGGACATTTAAAAAAATGTTTTCAAATTGAAAAAACCTATATGGTCTCTTGGTTTATATAAAAATACTTCAGCGCTTCAAGGGTTAATACTTGGCTCATAAAGGTTTACCCCTTTAAACGCCGGTGCCGAATATATTCGGGTTTTCATTTTTTATTAGCACATTAAGTACCACTTTTTAAACATGTTAAATATGAAATGAGACATCAATCAGCATGATTTGATCTCCATCTTGTCAAATCTGAATAATTTTTACTCACTTGAAGTTGTGAATCGCGTCAGCGAGACACAACTTCAAGTGGGTGAAAATTCAAATTGAATAATTTGGCGGTGAAAGGGTTAAAGTTAAAGCAAGGGATATTGTGCTGCTGAGCCACCTTGGAAACAGAAGACAGCGCCCCAATATTGTTTCAACAACATTAGCCAGCATTAAACCAGTGTTTTTTGTAAGCAATAAACACGGTGAAGGACTGAATGTGACAACCACAGACAGCATTGTACTAAGACTTGACAATATCGCCCAGTGTCTGCTCGGTGTCGTATCGATTTTTATGCGAAGAACATGGAACTGAAATAAGCCGACCATAATCCAGTGAAGAATTAGCACTTACTACCACACCAGTGAGCTAATACCAAACGGGGAAAACATAATGCCTAAAAGGGATTTGATGTAAGCCTAATTAATGACTCTCTTATGTTTTGGCTGTATGGTTGTACTTATTATCTGCAGCGGATGGGAGCCACATTAAGATGGAGTCGTGTTTAATGATAAAGAGCTATGCCTTTCGTATGTTATGACAAACCCATACAATTTTCATTGAAATAATAAGCAAAATGCCATTTTTGATGAAAATGTTATAGGCTTATATATACAGTACAAACTAATAAGTAATTTCAAACAATTTTTTTTTTTATATATTTTAAATCTAATTTCACAAAATAAATACATTTTTAATCTTCAAAGGACAGTGCAGAAATCAAAGGGGAATACCACTTATTAGTGTGGAAGGTGTAACGTAGTAATTTAGAGGTCGGAAAACCTCCTGAGAATATTCTTTATATTAACGACGTATCATGTCATCCTCCGGAGTCGATCATGTTATTGCGAGGCTGGAGTAAAAACCGCCACTTATTTTCTACGAGAACAAACATTTTCACGTAAGCAACCAAAATACATTATAACAGTGATTTTAAGCCATCATTATAGTTGTGTTTGCGCTATGCCCAAATATATTGAGTTTGCAACAATTCTTGCTAGTTAGCACAATGATCCGAAGGTATTGATTTATGCTATGACTTTTTTAAGAGATCGGGATAGTTTAACTGGATTAAATCCGGGTTTTAGTGTCTCCGAAGAGAGGTAACTCCAAAGAGAGATATCTCGATTGAATAAGGGATTTTTATTTTAGCATTTTAGTTTTTCCTTCATTTTCAGAGGCTGATCATCCCTCGAGTTTTCAATATTTTTAAAATCTGTTTTTTTGTCCCATAATCACACACACAAGCACATTAACCACCTGTGTGTATGATATGTTTACCTATTATAGATACTGTATTAATAACATTTAAAGGCGAGTTTTTTTTAATTTTCATGTCATTAGAATGGCGCGTAAAAGCATTACATGTCGGCTGATATCCATTCATTACATTAATAGACTCGGGCTGAAATGTGGGCAGAGTGGCCAGGCTGCGTCACCCTATTAACACTTCAAATGCTAGATTTGATAATTAAATTGAATTTTCCTAATGCTGTTTCAATGTAGGGCCAGTCTTGCAGACGGATTCCCACCATTGAACCAACCTTGAGTGGTTACAATGGTTAGATTTGACAATTAAAATACCAGTTGTAATTCTATCAAACACGAAACATCGACCCAATGTTGTTTTAATGCTGGGCCAGCGTCGCAGACAGTGATACACCATTCAGTCAACACAGAGCAAATGTGTTTAGCGGGCCCTCTGAATGTGTTTCCATTTCACAAACAAATATAATAATATCTAAATAAAAGTACAAAAGCACAGTGGGGACTTCTGAATTATGAAATTTGAAGTCTGAAGTCCGAATTCTGAAAGCTAAAATTCCAATTCAAAATAGCTGTCAAGAAACTCATGAACGAAATTCCAATCAATCGGTCATAATAAAAATAACCCAACAAAATTCTCAATGGCCGCCAAAAACTCATAAAACCTAGTCCAAATATTATTGTTACTTGAAAAGTCACAATTCCCCTCTGGCATCAATTATTGATCAAGAAAACGGGAATTTTTTTTTTCGCAAATACCATGCTTTTTAATCTGGTAGCTATTTATATTTATTATGTCTCCCCTCTAAAGAGGTGGAAACATATTGGTTTACCTGTGACCGCTCAGCCTGTCTGTGTGTCTGTGAGTGTCCCACTCATTCGGTCCAGCGATTTATATAGTGCAGGCGGTCAAACACGCGACGTTGACACAATGCTGGTCTAATGTTGGTCCACCGTCTACGATGCTAACCCAACATTAGCCCAGTATTGAGTCAACGGGGGGGGGGTCGTGTATGGTGTCACACTGAATGTGGGCCACCGTCACAGACGGCGGGCCAAGATTAACCCAGCTTTGGTTCAAAGCATCGTGCTGGTATAGTCTATGCTACACAAGCCCACCATTTACCCTGCAAAATTTCCAGCACGGGGACGCTGGCCCAACATTTAACAGATATTGGATCAGTGTCAGCTTGTACTATGTGAACACATCACAGCCAACGGAAAGCCCTGTCCAGTGTTGAATGGTTGATGGCCAGAGTCGGCGACGGTGGACCAGTGTTAAACCGGCATTGGGTTGACGTGTCGTGTTTGCTGGGCATTGTGTTGTAGACCAGTTGGCCGCTGATACGGACCACTTAGCTATCCAGCAAACACGGGGTATTCACACAATGCTGTTTCAATGTTGACCCACCGTCTTCGACGCTGGCCCAACATTGAAACAGCATTGGGTGAATGACCCGCGTTTGCTGGGATATTAGCTATCAACCTTTAAGCTGCAGAAGGGGAGACATCTCCAGTTTTCGTTTACAAAAACGGTGAATCTTCTAGTTTTTATATTAGAATAATTGTGAATGTGTATCAACAATTTCTGAATTACCGGGCCCTAGTACAGCCATTCGAAGGCTCGACTGGCATCTATCTCAATCCGTATTGATAATCTGTAATTGCTTAAAATTTAAGTTCTGATTTACCAATCTGCCTTTTAGCCGAATTTTAACCGATGCGTGTATTTTAAGAAACTTATATTTGTGGAATATTTTATAATCAAATGGCGGTAATTATGTGTCCCACACTACTACTTGAAGCTGGATCGCAGTGCATCGCCGCGAGGAGGACAAATCGATCTGTTTATCGGCAGCCTTTGGAGATTTTTTCAGGGTCACTGATGATCGGACTAATCACATTTAATTGCACGAGGGCAATTTACAGTCGGCTTCACAGACACTTACGGAAGGGTCCTACCAGAAATCCCTCTTAGTTTTTCGCCTGATTGGATTCTTCCGATGAGGGAATCAGCTTCTCCTGAGAGAAGCAGGGAAGGCGTGCAACATTTCTATTTTTGCAGACGTGTGGCTAATTATTGTCATGGTGCGGAAGAGCTTCCAGGAAGACAATTTTATTCCTTTGTTATTTTATTCTGATGATAAAATCCAAATCTCTGCTCATTACATCTCCGCCCTTCTGCATCGTCGTGAGTTCTTGCACACTATATTTTTTTCTAAATTTGCTTTGCGACTTGTTAAAGATAAATAATTGTTCATTTTGTGAATTTTCAAACATTTATAGAATTTTCACAATGCGTTTTATACCAGTTTATTATGTGTGTATGTTTATATTTTATAGCCTCGAATTCTGAAGAGCATACAAAACTGGGCGGGGGAGGCGATAAAACTTAAGATGCCATGCATATCATAAAATTTCAGATACTAAACAATTCAAAATGCCCAGTTTAGTAACAGCCAATAAAGTATTACATTAAATTGTTGCTGTTGCTGTGCACCAACGGCGTTTCTCAACAGACACACAACATCTGTATAACATTTATACAATCTTAGACCAACGTCGAAGACGTTGGTCCGACGTTGTATAAATGCAAATATTGGTAAATGTTAACAATTACAATATTTTAATAAATAATATTAAAAATAATAATGGTTTAATAAATTAGCCATAAATTTATGAAAAAATAATAAAAGCATTAATTAATAAAATCAATTAATAATATAACTAAAAGTAGTGATAAATAATTATACATAATAAAAAAATATCAAGTATAGTAAAAGGTCTTTGGTAGTAATAACTGCAATATGTTTATAAATAATAATAATTTTAAAAAATGCTAATAAATTACAATTATAAAATAAATAATGAGTATAATCAATAATAGTAATACATAATTATATTTTTCGTAACAACAATTACATCTGAAAGTCCTGCACTTGGTAAATAATACTAATTGCAATAGTTTTAAAACTATAAATAAAAAAACGCATTAATAATAAATTGAATATAAATTGATAATGAAATAATATAAGAAAAAATCAATAAAATAAATGAATAATAATTATAAATATTTATAAACATTAAATATATATATCTAAAATTAATAAATATATATTATAAATATAAACAATAATTATATATATATTACAAATTTCATTTTTATCGTAAATAATAACATTGCAACTACAATTCTTTACGATTAATAACAAAAATATTAAATTATTAATAAATTATCTTTAAATCTACGGTGAAATAAGACAAGCAGAACACAATAAAATCCACCCATATTTCTTGTGCACCATATGAGTGACCTATCTAGAGTGGGTGCCTACTATTACATCTCCATGCCGTTAAAACATTCTAGACGGTTTTTTGAGGTTTGGCTGGTCTATTATTATAGTATACATCCAAAGGTCTCTGCGTCAAAATGTGGGCTGCCGCATAACTGCTATCACTTATCTATTATTACATATTAATATTTTTTGAGGTTTGGCTGGTCTATTATTATAGTATACATCCAAAGGTCTCTGCGTCAAAATGTGGGCTGCCACATAACTGCTATCACTTATCTATTATTACTGGTAGGCTTCACTGTGTTGCAAGATTTTTCTTCAACTGTGTCAGCAATGCATTTATTCAACCAAATGTATCGATTTTTAAATTTTATTTTTTTCGCTAATTACCACCCCAACCACTTTTGTAATATGTGCAGCCGGAAAGGGGTGAGTGACCCAACACTCCATATGGGGTCTACACAATATGCCCAAAGGTCTATGACATAGTCATGGTTACATCGTTCGTGCTAGGAATCACATGTACAACTGAAAAACTATAATACACAATACATCTATGCTTCTGGATAGTTATGGCTTCTATAACGCATTATTTATCGTTAGAAGACAGTAAGACAGAGACAGCGAAATATTTATTGGGTAATGCATCAGATCTGTTTGTCGTGGTGCAGATACAGAAACATAATAAAAACAGTACTCCTACCCCTGCCATAGGACCCCGTTTGCAATAATAGAGGCGGAGAGTTTGACATTTCTGGCTGTACAATGAACCAGGGCATACCTAAAATCACTAGGAGAAAAAATCCAAGATGGCCGCCAGGCGCACGTGAAAAATCTATGATTGCTCATAACGTTTCAAGAAATTCACCTAGATTATTTATTTTGGTGTCTACACCCACGTTTTAGGTATGATGAATTCAAAACTTCAAAGCCAAACAATGTGCAGAAATCCAAGATGGTCGCCACACTGACATGACAAATCTATGTTTGCAAATATTTTTCTTCAAATGCACCTAGAACATTCATTTTGGTGTCTACACCTAAGTTTTTAGGTATGAAAAAAGATTGCCGCCACGCTAACATAAAGAACTATGTCTGCTCATAATTTTGCAAAAAGTTCACCTAGAAGATTGATTTCTATGTAGTTAGGAGGAATTCGATTAAGGTAAATCAAAGACTTCAATTCAATGGAATTTGCAGAAAATCATCACCATCAGATTTGATGTAAGTCCACCAGATTTATTAGCCTTTGAATAAGTCCACTCCGAGGGTCTCATTAGGCCTATTGTTCCATAAATTTCGCATTGGATCAAAAACAAATTAATTTGAGTGTAAAGTTAACACGACTAACAAATTTTTCAGTCCAAAATGTAGTTAAAAAATCACATTTATATCAGAAGATTAATAATAAACGAAGGTGTTTTAAGTATTTTTAGCAAATTAGATGACGATGGGTGAATACTGAATAAACAAATACTGTAGTAATGACTATTTTATATTGTTGTGTGTTACTAGGAAATGTATAATTTTACTTATGATCGGTGTTCGGAAATATTTGGGGATTTCATGCAGCCTGCATGCCTGCCAATACCCAAGTTGGGTTTTCCCGTCATCGTCAAATATTTCATTTGGTCGGCCATGGGAATAATATCATTTGTCAGGATGGCGATATGCCTGATAGATGGCCATACCAGCTTCAAATGGCCCAACGCGGGTCCCATGCTGGGCCAACGTCTCAGACGTTGGCCCAGCATGGGACCCGCGTTGGAGACGAGGTGTAATATTTTCCGGGGCAGTCGATACCGGCGCTGAGCTTTTTCCTGGGCAGGGTAAAGGTCCACCTGCGAGAGAGGTGTACTGCGACCTGATGGATGCTGGTCGTCCAACAAGCTTACAACACCGGTGTAACATTCAGCTGATGAACATAGCATTGGCCCGTCATTAAGTCAGTGTTATCCAGTAAATCGTGTTTGTTTTATGCATAGGCCTACTAGGCTATCATGGCTGACCAAAATTGTTTTGCAACAAGAAGGTAATTCTGTTATAGTACATCCTTGCTTTCAGGAATTGACAGACAATATTAGCTCAATATTAGCAAAGAGTAGTTCACCTTGCACTTAAATTCCCAATTCATGGCGTATTCATGTCTGTCATTTTAGAAATAAATTAGAATCATTTAAAAAAACTTAAATTGTCCGAAAATAAATTTATTGCGTGATGGCCAGTAGGCATAAAGAAAAAGACCTTGTTAAAATTTGACATTTAAAATCAACAAATCAGTTCCTGATGCGTAATTCTATTCGCCTCAGTTAGACTCGACATTTATGCGTCACGTGCTGGTGCGATTTTTTTTAAATATGAAAACAACGAGTAATCGTATTTCAAAGTTTTTGATATAAAGTTCATAATATCTGCTAGTAGTCAAGTATCCATCTGAAAAATAAACGGCGTGCTGTTTGAGTTGCAGCCTTAACCTTAACCTTAATCATCCAGATTTGACAAAATGGAGGTCAGCGATTTTGAAATCTTGTTGATTGATGAAAGGTCACGTTTCTTTGCAGGTATTTAATGTGCTAATAAAAATTAAAAAAACCCGAATATAATCGGGACCGGCTGTTAAAGGGATAAGCCAGTTGAAAAGCTGGATTATAGTCAGTTTTGATCAAACACATACATCCCATACCATGAAATGTCTGAAAACGTGCCTGCAACAGAACAAACATGGCGGTAAATCCCGTTGGACAGGCCAGACAGTGACATGGTACATGTAGGCCTACGTACCCAGCAAACACAAAACATTTGTATAACATTTTTACAATGCTGGTCCAACGTCGAAGACGTTGGGCCGACGTTGTACAAATGTTATACGATTTTTTGTGTTTGCTGTGACACTGCGGACTTCACGCTCTGGGGATACACACCGCCAGTTTATTTGCACGGTGGAATCACTGTGGATTAACGGAGGAAAAAATCAAAGCCAAGCAAATACATTAATGGCTTATATCAGAGCATTGATATGCAGTGATACATGTAGCTTTGTGTAGCGTTAGGATATTCTGCTATATGGGGTATACATTGACCCGACGTTGCTGCAATGTCAGTTCAACGCCAGGAACGTTCGACCAACTGTCTTGGGGGGGGGGGGGCATTAGAGCATGTACGTGCACAAAAGTGATTCAAATGATGCATATTCATTTCCTTTTGGTATTGGAGACAACAATGGTCCACAATAAAAATAATAATATAAATATAGAACAAGGTATCCCCATGCCATCACGACATTTCTCCAGAATGTGCAAAATTTTGCAATGATCGTATAAATCTGCATAGTCGCTAATATGATAGCACAACTTAATTAATTAAATTTTAGAAATGTAATTACAAATTGTACTAAACCACCTTCGTGGTTTCAAGTTAAACGCAAACCAAATGGCCAAATATGATTTGATATGTTGCATAATTCTAACTTCGTAAATAGTAGGCTTCTATATGGTGCAAATAGTATAAGGTGTGACAAGCCCTTTCGAGAGGCCTACTTGCTGCAGGGTAAAAATTGGTTTGCTATTATTTATCTCTTTTGCAAGAAAGGAAAGAAACATTTTTCGATTGTTATAAAGACTGTTCAGGCTTCTACTTTTTAACGTTCTCCCCCTCTCATCTATTTGAACGACCGTCATCCTACTTGCATTACTCGCCATTTATGAAGTAGGCCCCAGGTTTATCATGTTAATATTTGCATTCCCTTTACAATCAGACCGTGGAATGATAAAAACGTCAGCTGCAGAGTACTTTTGACTCTAGGTGGATATAATCCGAAAATCCCTGTCAGTTGATGTCGAACACCAACCTGTAATCGAGTTTATCTTTTCTTCACAAATGTCAACGTCCTGTATCACCCATTAATAGGCTTCTGAACAATCATTATTGTGAAGGTAAATAGTCATGCTATAGGCCTAATATAAGTCAACTTGTCACAATAACGTATCCTGTCATGAATTTTTAGTGTATTTTGCTAATATAAGCTCAACATATCTCATAATGTAAAGTAACATATCTAAGGGTGAATTTACAAAATGACTAGGCTTATTTTTTCACCTAAGCCGAGTAATTCCCTCATATGAACCATAATATCAAAAAAGCCCAGCAGACACAAGACATTGAATCAATGTTGATTTAACATTGTTCCATCGTCTACGACCTTGGACCAACGGTAAAACAACATTGATTCAACGTCATGTGGCTGCTGAGAGTATTCACCACCAGGCTGAGCATGCTCTTAATTAAATGTCGAGTTCGTTTAATTCAAGCCGTCTACAGTGAAAAAAAAGAGACCTTAGCTCTAACCAATTAACATAAAATACGCAAATTAGCAGGCATTATCGAAAATTGATGAAATTTAACTCTAGGGCCGTATGCAAGAAGCTATAGTTTAGCTTAAAACAATTGTTTAACCCGGTGTTATGTATGGTTTAAACCATTGTTTTAAGCTAAACTAGTTCCATGCATACGGCCCTTAGTGTATAAAATATCTTTTATCAACTTCAGTATATAATCATTCATTAGAATAACGAATATGTGAACCAGAAGTCATAGGCCCCTATTCATATTTGAACTCATTACCAGTGTAACTCATCTCATAAAGCAAGCATTATGGATTGTAAGCGTAGGCCCTATGTGTGTATGCTCTTCATTCAACCATCGTATGCCTACAGATCTTTCTGATCACTGGATGACCGTGATGAAGCGGTATAGGCCCTGTCACACTACAACGTTCTGGATAAAGTTCGTCTAACGTTCATGGAGGGGTACTGGGATGATTGTTAGTAGTAGGTCCCTAGTACTTTTAGCCCCCATCCGGGGAGGGTCATTAGGGATCTGTTCCGTCTGTTGAATGCTGTAAAGCATTATACGGAAGCACTAGTCTACAGCAATCATCCAAGGCAAGCTGCAGCCTCCTCGTATCTGGCCATAATCTCCGGGCGGATTGCCAGTGGCGTACCCTGGTTCCTCCGCTTAACAGCGGAGCCAATTCAGCACCCGCATCAGTGCAGGCGCTGGTGTAGGTTGTGGTAGTCTTAAATAACCGGCAATAGAGTGCTTGAAATTAGGTCTCTCACGGGGGATGAATGGAGTTACCCCTTCCTATTGTTACTCTTGGGACTATCCGACCCGAGGATAGCGGAGCTGTGCGAAATGCCACGGTGTTTCAGCATTAAATTGCATAGCGAAACCCAAGTCTCCGGTCGTATGGGCATGTCTGGGGGTAGATCCCCCAGACATGCTCAGAACCCCTTATCGGGCAGCGAAGGAAAACGCTCTCAATAATCCACCATGCCCTATCACCCCCACCCTCACATCACCATCTGTACATCATTCATCTCATCAATTGACTACAACTTTTTTCTTGTATTACAATGTCACTTTGAAAAGACCATTTGTGCCGAAAAGTGACGTAAAACAATGATTTACTACTTCTAACGTTCATGGAAAGGTGACAGAACGCAGAATAACTTTGAGGTCTGAGGAGGGGCGCTAGATGACCGTTGTAGGTCGTTGATCGGGATGAGAACGCGGGTCGAGAACGCTCTGTCAGCGTTCATTGGCGTTCACTCACCACTCTCCTAAGAGGACTGTACCTACATGGACGGAAGACAGGCGGATGAAAGTCGTCACGAATGGTGGAAGAATCTGAAGAGAACGTTGTAGGACTCAGTGAGAACGTTGACTGGGCGTAGGCCTATACATGGACGCAATCAGGTCATCGGATGGGAAGATTTTCGCAACTTTTTGAACGTTCTTCAACGTTCTGCTCAGAAATAATTTTTCACGAACGCAGCTAGGGTGCTGGACAAGAACGTTGTAGTGTGACATTGCCTAAAGGACGCACCATTTGATATCTGGGGGGGGGGGGGCCTAGAGTTTTTGTTGCTTGCAAACTTTTTTTTTTACCTCCGGTGGAAAACAAGCTTTTTTTTGGCGATGAACGTCCGACATTTTTTTTTTTTATGTTATGTCGAAGAAATTTTTTGTCGTATGCTTTCCCTATTATGTACGTTACCATTTGGTGTTTTTTCTGGTCAACATATTTTTCATCAATTTCGACAACAAACATTTTTTTCTGCTCACATTTTCAACAAACTTTTTTTTTCTGACTTTTGTGGCGACAAACTATTTTTTTCAATTTTAATGTAGCCCCCCCCCCTCCCCAGATATCAAATGGTGCGTCCCTAAAAAAATAGATAATAGATAATATAGATAAAATAGATAATATAGGCCTATGAAATGTGTATCACAGGCTGTTCGATTGTAATGTAGGCCTACGAGAAAAAACATGCCTTAGACTGACAGTCTGTGCGCTTCTAATTTTGTGTCATCATTGACAATTATTTCATCGCTTCATTTTCTAAAGATGGCCGCGTCTATCCTAGATATGTGCACAAAAGGGTATGTAGGCCTATGGAAATTTATTCTTGTCACGAAGTTTTACTTTTAAGGTTCAAACTTTTCACTGGCGTCAGATAATGGTGAACCTAGATGACCCAAACCTGTCTTGTAAAACTATTGAAACAAACCGACTTTCAAAGTGACCACGTATAGATCAATATTCCGCATTTGTTGTTGCTATCGATAAAAATAAGTCCTTACAAAAGTCCACAGCTGTTACAGCTGTAACTTTTGTAAGGACTTATTTTTATAAGTTGTTACAGATAGATTTCAGTGTTGTCCCTGGATATGAGCCAAAAAACAACCCTGGTATTAATGATCGCCCAGTAATAGAATTTATTAACCCTTGAAGCGCTGAATTAATTTGTAAACAACATCGCAACTAAAGGTTTTTTTTAATTTGAAATCATCATAAATGCCTTAGTCAGCTCTTTCTGATTCATTTGAATACCTATGTTATGGGTCTACGGCCATTACAGTGCGGGGATCGACTTTAGTCGTCAGAATCTGACGTCTACTGTAAGGGTAAGGGTTTAGCATTTAAAAGTATTAGTCATGTGTTGGTAGGTCATATTATATGTCGTGAACACTGTGCATGAACAGGCCACATGCACACGACACCTTAACAACGGTTTAATGCGTGCCAAGCCTCTTCTAAGCTAGACCTCATCAAACAAATACATGTATATACACCTTTCTCAATAACAACACGCCACACAGTGAGCAACGCCGAACTGTTTTAATCAGACAACTGTTACACACTGTTCAATGACAACACGCCACACAGTGAGCAACGCCAAACTGTTTTAATCAGACAAAGTGTTCACGCGCAAACTCGTGCAAGCAGTCTATTGGATTAATGTTTGGGTGTCGTCCTATTCAGTATTGGGGTAAAAACTTTCCAGTCGATGGAAATGTGATACTTTTAGTAACTTTGTTAGGTGCATACAGTTTAATATATACAAAATGATTTGTATTATTATTGATAATACAATATTTATTATGCAACATAACTAGCAGGTTTTGGTATGGATTAGTGGGGTTGTACTACCTGATAATTATATCAAGGCGATTTTCGCGGGACCTCCCTAAAATAGTATTATAGGTGGCCTACAATTGAATATAAAATTCCATCATCGCAAACGTACACTGTATCACATGAGCGGTGTCCTTATACAATCTAGTGCTCCGTGGATGGGGTCATATACTAAGTAATTGAACTTCATGTCTTCTTTTACACTTTTTAAGAGCCGTCAATGCTCTAAATTGACATTAAGCGCCGAGAAGCGCTCATCCTGTGCCAAGAAACGTTAACTTTTCACCAATAGGCGTGTATTTGAATATGCCGTGTGACTACGAGAGTTTAATGATCAGATGCATGTACTGTACAAACATTGATTTATGATATAGGGATTTGTACAGATAAATAGTAATACCACAGTTCTATATTTCAGCTGACCGTGGCTGGCTATCCTGATTAGGCTAACAATGGCCAGTGGGCGTAGAATTAGACCAATATACGAATTGAACTGAACAACCTCATATGTGTACAAAACAATCAGAAAATGAATAGCCAGCGACATCAAAGTGCCAAATTAATATTTTTATCATATATCGTTTTTTTAGCAAACGTATTAACGCCTGGTGATGAAAGCTGGAGGCTTCTCACAAGATTTCTTCTTAATTTGTGTTACAATAATAACACAGATAGGGATTAACATGTGTATTAGTGAGCACTGTATCCCACCTTTTTTATAAATTATGCTTACGCATAAATGTGAAAAGAAAGTTCCCGATGGACTTCAACAATAAATGGATGGAGTTACCCTCAGCTATTGTCACTATGGATACAATCAGAGCCGAAAAGTGACATAGAATTTGAAAACGTTGTATCCACATAAAACAGAATTATACCACAGGGTTCAATATTAGGTCCCCTATTGTTTATAATATACAATAATTATATTCCAGAAGCGAGTACACTTTTTTATTTCTAATCTACGTTAAAAAACGTCAAAAAACGCCAGCTACTAAAGATTAAAGATATACACACACTTCAAAAGCTTACATTTTATCATCATCATGACCAACGACCACGACCTACATACTCACCCATATCTCACACTTCACAAAAATAAATTACGCTTGCCCATAACAAACTACAAATTCACAAGGAAATGTATTCGATACAGTGCAATAAAAACAACAATAAATACTTAAAACCATATTATCGAAAAAGTAAACACTCATAGCCTGTAGACACGGTTTTATGACCTTTTGATCAGTATGAGTTCTATCGCCTTGTGATATTTCGCCTTGTGATATTTCGAAAATAATTCAATACAAATATATCATATAATTTTATTGCTGTATTAATGCGGACTGTCAACTTATAATATTGCTTTGGAATTATTCATTTTGTTTTTCATATATGTTGTATCATATAGAAGAATAAATTCGCGTCGATTTATATTGCTCTGAAGAATTTTATTATGATTATCATATTATATCTGAACATAATAATAATGTCATAACCTATATAATGTTATGTTGGAAAATGTACATTTATTTAACGCCAACAAATAATATAAGCTATTTCATTAGTTTAGGGTACTTATCAATAATTTATTCTTATTTAGTTTTTATTGTGTTTTGATAACATATTATATTCACCCTCATCTCATTATATGTGTACATCATTCATCCACCATACAGTTTACACTGTTTTAATGGATTATAAAGTCACGTACTTGACGTTAAGCAACATTCCTACTCACATTACCAGCCGATATGTGTATTTTCTATATAATTTATTGTATGTCGTTGTTCAAAATTGTTGTAGGGTGGCTCCTTTGATAGCGACATGTGTTTATATCTTAACCCTTAGAGCACTGAGCAAAGAACTCGCTACCGCGATCCACAACTGCAAGTTACTGAAAATTTGTGAAATTTAAATCACAACATATATCACTGTTTCAAGATTAAGATCATATTTTATTTTTGACAACTGATTATAAAGGTGCTAATAAAACACAGAATGTCTACTGTAGTCGACATGAGTGTTCTAATGGTTAAAAAGATTCCCCCTCACCATATTCTATTATATATTGGTGAAATAAAGTTATCTGTGTGTCTGTCTATATCTATATAATAGGACTATATTAAATTAGGCTATTTAGGTAGTTAGGTGTTCATATGTTATTTTGTATTTATGAATAATTTTATATTGCTACTTGTATACTAGTATATCATAATGTCGAGGAATAGATGGGTGCTACATAAATTATTTCTATACCTATATTTCATGTTATAGCATGAATGAGTTATTCTTGTGTGAGCTCACTCATAAAGATGGCGATTTTTCCGGCTGACTGAATTGACAATGATGGATGATTTTTAATGATATTTCGAGTGATTTTTGTGGATTTACAGGACAGATTCATTGCTTGGTGCTGATCCACAATATGATAAACAAATAACATTTGAAATTTCATGCTGGATGATGCTGTTTTGGAGTATGTGTATTAAAACCCCCCAGAAAATGAAGCCAAAATTCCGATCAATCATACTTGGGAATCAGTCAGCTGAACTAGCAGATAGAGCGAATTCTAGAAAATAATGTATTCAAATTATTATTTATGTTTGTCTATTTTTTAGGTGTACAACTTGTAAGGTTGATATTTTGACAACCCATAGCCACGTTATGATAGACCCCACTATAGCTTCAGATGTAATATTGGATCAAAAATATTACGTGATTATAGTCTATAGCTTTAATCAATTTATATATTAACTTTAAAAGTACAAATACAATTCTGATGCAAGAGTTAAATACAATTATATTGAGGCCTACATTAAAACATGATCTTCCATTTCTTCGAGCGTGGACATCCATTCTTATATGTTAAAAAACAACAAACACCATCCGTCTGTAAGTGACAAGGTATAAACATTTTATTGGTACATGGACTGCATCAAGAACACAGTGAAAATAAGTTAAAGAGATGGTATAATATATTATATCTACACACATCAATCAGTATTGATGCTGGCTGGAGATACGGGTATCGACTTTGGACGTCGGAATCTGACGTCTGTAGACGTCAGATTCTGACGTCTAACGTCGATCCCCTGGGGCCGCGAGACCGAGAGGAAGGTTGGACTGGCAGTCTCTCTCGTTCTGTGTTCCCCAACGCTTCGATCCGGATCGCAGGCCCGATTAAGAGGCCTGAGATTCAGCTGATCAGGTTGAGGAAACTCGCCTCTGGTGAGTAGGTGGGTGTCTGTCACTGTGAAGCGGCCGTCAATGTCACCGCTGCGGACCTACATGACGCCATTTTCATACTACACTCGACATATATATTGATGTCCCGTACTTCTTTTGACAATGATACATATCGTGATACACCACAATACCTCTAAATGACTATACTACTCTGTTTAGTTGGATGTGGTTAATGCTAGATTTGTTACATTAAGTCTTTATTAGTCGTGTACAAAAACGTACACATTATTAAAGGTTGTGGGCACGGGTGTTGTTTCTGTTCACTTAATGCTCGCCATTGCCAGAACAATTGTCGAGCCTCAAGTGAACAAAACATACTGAATACAACTGCAGCGTAAACAAAAACTCAACCAATTAATCGAACAGTTCAAGTAAACAATACAACACTGGAAATGTAGATCCAAGCCAAAGTCGGAATTGTGTGGAAAGGTATATCACATGAACACACACGCTTCCCTGCCAAACACACGCGTTTGACTAATTATGACATGCTAAACAGGTTAATACATTTTAAACTAACAAAAATACAATGCTAGAAACTTGACTGCGGGAGACAATGTTTGCCGTTGCAGTAGAAATACTATACAGAAATGACGATTCATCGTCTACCTAAAATTCCCACTACCCAAGCATGATGAAGACAGAGTTAAAGAGATGTGTGGCAAACATACCTAGCTGGTTTAATAGCGCAATGCTAACTACCTCCATTCTCGTTTCACGTGAGTGTGATTTTTTATGATGATTTATTATTTCCGAATTATATCAAGTATGAAGATTAGGATTTCAACAAATAAAACAAATATTGTTAAGGCGGTAATAAACTATTCGAGTTCAATAACTTATACACTGACCTATACTTATATGAAGATATTTAAAACATGAATATCAATTAATATATTTAGGCCTATTGATAGTTGATTAACTCTCGGTTATTTATACAGTAAGTTACGATGAGGTTTTCCATTTGTAGGACATTCATGTTTTATCAAAACACGAGTAGCGCGAGATTTTTGCTTTTGATGGTAATATTAGCAGCGATCCTGTCCTCGATGCTATGATTCGCTCTCGATAGGGAAAGGGGGAGTCATGTATTTCTACATATTAGTCCCTTTGGATATGAAAGGGTGTATCTGCGACTTTGTAAAGTGGCAGAAACACCCTTTCATATCCAAAGGGACGAATTATAGTCTTATTTCTTCGCTAACCTGGCACGTTGAGCCAACGCTATTTGCCATGGTCTTAACTATTTTCGATCATAATACTGAATCACTTGTGCAAATGCTATCTAATCTATAAAATCTAAAATTAAGAAGTAGACACGAGTGGGCTATGTTATAGCTAATGTGCTTAGTGTCAATCGTATGTGACAGGCTTTGTTGAATTGAGCTTCGATCTGTCTAAAGCGCGTGGTAAAATAGAACCATAAGCATCTGTTGACTATCATTTAGTGGAGGGATTAATTCTGCGTATGAAATTTTTCACTAGGTAAAGATTCTTCAAAGGACGGATTTATCCGTTCTCCGCCTGGTGTGTCTATATCCTGTCCTTGGATATGAAAGGGTGTATCTGCCGCTTTGTGAAGCGGCAGATACACCCTTTCATGCCCAAGGGGACGATTATGTTGTTACCAGGGCATGCGGAACATGGAAAAATGAACAAAATGACCGAAGCAGAACCCAGAGCGTGACAAAAAGTTAGGATAAAATTATTGGACCAACATCTGGGATATCTACACCGCTGACTCAGCAGAACAGCAACCAGTGATGATGTAATGTTGGCCAACCGTCTGCGACGTTGGCCCAGCATTACACGACCATTAATTTGTATGTGAAACACATAAAAAAAGTATCACCAAAATTGCATTGATAAACAATGTATTCTTCATAATAACCTGGTTTGTTTTGAAATGTGCACATAACGTCCCCTTGGATTTAAAAGGGTGTATTTGCCACTTTACAAAGTGGCAGATGCACCCTTTCATATCGAAGGGGTATTTTCCACTTCACGGGGGCTCCCTTGCCGCGGCAGCTGTGTGTTATTGTTATGATATAAGTTACAAAGATATACCTCTCTCAAAAGATTGACTTATAACATCCCGATTTAACCACGCACGTAACCACGACATTCTACAGAGAAAATGTCCTGCTTACATCGCTACAAATATCACTCATTCATTTTAATATGGTCATGTCTTTAAACAACAGTCAAGAATCAATAGAATTTCATCAATAAAAAATGATTGTGATAACATTTTCTGTTGTGAAGGTAGGTAGACCGACCAATTAACATGAACATTAAAACAACATATTAATATAACAATTACAGTTATGTTAGCCTGAAAAAAATGTTTAAAATAGTAAATACATTACCATACTAGGTAAACTAAAACAGTTAGAATGATTTGAGGAGATAACTGACTATAACTGCCGTTGTTGCATCCCCATCAACAAATTATAGAGTAGCGCGCAGTATCTCAACGGGAAGGGGGGGGTGTTTAAGATTGAAACGGACCAACATTTATAAAAAATAAACTATACCCAGTAAACAAAAAATATTTGTATATTATTAGTACAACTTCGACGTTGGGCCAGCATTGTAGAAATGTTATACAAATGTCTTGTGTTTACTGGGATATTCGGTATATTAATATAATAAGCATCTCTTCAACTTTTACATTAGTTTAGTGATGACAGAGAAACACTGAAGTAACAAGGACCCTTAATTAAGCCTTAACCCTTTAACCGCCGGTGCTGTCCATATTCGTTTTTTACATTTTTATTAGCACATTACATATCAGCTTTTAAACCTGTTAAAGATATAAAGTGACATTAATCAGCAAGATTTTAAATTTGTTGACCTCCATTTTGTCAAATCTGAATAATTTTCACTCACTTGAAGATGTGGATCGCGTCAGCGAGACACAACTTCAAGTGGGTGAAAATTCAAATTGAATAATTTGGCGGCTAAAGGGTTAAATTAACTTATATTAACTACCAGGTGGGTGTGACTGACTTTGTAGTAGACTGACTAAGTGGTCTACTCAGATATGAAGGTAAGCGGGGGGGGGCAACTACATTCTTGGTATGATAAATAGCTGCTTCAACTTATTATCTTCACTGCTAGATTACCTACTTTAAATTCATCTGTACATACCACCTCTAGTCGCTGAGGTGAGACCATGCATAAAACGCGAGGCCAAATTTCTTCCAATTTCCGTTTTATCAAAACAGCTTCAATGTCATAATCACTGATAATGATGTATCTATTCTACGTCCTATAATCGCTGATAATGTAACGTTTTAATAACTAGGCTTTTCAAGTGAGAGCGTTACAGACGACGATAGGTTGGGCTGACATGAGTTCACTGGATCAGAAGATTTCAACTTTGGGTCAACCACTTGGTCCAAGATGGAGTCAAGGGTTGGCCTCTACCGTTTGTCTGTGTGCTGGCAATGAAAGCTCAATAAGAAAGTCAACTGCAGTGAAACTCCTGTGCCACATTCTCTCTCCGCTTTTTCCTATAGTTTACTCTGTAGCAGACCATCCAGCCTGTTGAGCAATAACATACAATAAATATGGACTTTCATCAACAATACGGTCAATTGTATAATGCTATACATAATACAGCAAGAATTGAAGTTCACAAGGTACACATGATATGTACACAAAGTGTACACAAAGTGCTGTACAGGTAATCAATCAATCACACGATACACAAGGGTGCTACAATTCACAAGGTATGTCACTTAATATAAAATCGTTATACAAGATGTTATTGAGTAATAATGTACGCGAAAAATGAACAACGACTCAGTTGACTATTATACTTATCTTTGACCGTGTAGACTTATCCCTATAATATGAACAATAACTGCAATAATGAGTTACCGGAGACGGCGATATTCCGATTCACCTCCATGAGCATTCACTCCAACGTGCTTCTCAGCAACAGGGTTGCAATTCGTCCCCTTGGAGTTAAAAGGTGCTAAACTGCCACCTTACAAGGTGGCAGTTTAGCACCTTTTAACTCCAAGCAGACGGCATGACTGACCTTTGTCCATTCAACACCGTGCTTTAAAAGATCAGATAAATTACTTGGAATGGTCGTACAAGTGTTTTGTCAGTGAGTGTTTCATCGCACAGGTTACCATGACAGCACCACGATGAAAACCACAAAATCGTCACTATTTCCGCTCAAAACACAGTTCGTGATAAAATATTCTGAAGATCGTACGGCTTTCTATTATGTACACTGTAGTAGTAATAATGACAATTTTATCAACAAGGCCGGTAGCTTGAGCCTATCTAGCACTGACTGAATCATACCCGAGTTGTGCTAATATATGCCAATAAATAAATGGTCACCTCGGGTATGAAAGGGTGTATCTGCCACTTTGTGAAGTGGCAGATGCACCCTTCCGTATCCAAGGGGACGTAATGATGACTTGTAATATCGAGAAGCCAAAGCACATATCACTGCTGTACAAATTCTAAGACCATACTTTATACAATAACTTGACAGGGTAACCATGGTAACATTTATCTTAGTTACACCAAGAAAGAAAATCTAGAATCTTGTAATATTTAAGTCATGCACAATATGTTATACAATGCATCATCATCATCGCAATCAATATACACTATGCAGTGAAGTTATCTTATATATATACACAGTCTCAAGAGACAGCTTATTTGTCTTCTACGCAGGCCCAACATCAAAACAATACTGAGTCAATGTCTGCTCAATCGTGGACATGACGTGAATGTCGCTTCTATTATTTAACAGTATCAATTCCTGTTCCCCGTCCCCACCGTAGCTCTGATACTTTTAAACTATTTAAGAAGCAGTCCGATCATAAATTTATTTTGCGAAAGTTACAGCGGACACCTGTACAAGACAAACCCCATCTAATCTTAACATAACATAACATTTCTACAACGTCGGCTCAACGTCTTCGACGTTGGTCAAACATTGTATAAATGTTATACAAATGTTTTGCGTTTACTGGGATGGGGTGCAATTCTCTTGTTCCATCTTCAACCCTGGACCACGACCCCCCTCAGCAATACGAAGGAGCAGTCCAAACGGAGATGCCATGATTTCATTATTACTTGCCGAGGCGTCGAGTGCTGTACTATACTCTGCAAAGCCAATAAGCAGTATCTGCTCACTTGTAAAGTAGGCAGATACTACCTTTTGGCTTTGCACGACAGTGTACGTGTACTCGCCAATTACTGTCTCCAATGTTACCCTTAACCACCACAATATCACTGTGCCTAAAATACCATGCATTATCCTTCTGCACTATGACAATAAACTAAGTAGTAATAGTCAGATAGTAGACGCTGGCCCAACATCAAAGCAGCATCGTATGCGTCTGAATAATGTAACCAAGCTAAGCCATGAGGCGTTCACCTAATGCTGGTTTAATGTTGTTCCAGCGTTTAGGGCAGTGGCAAACATTAGCCCAACATTGGGTGTACGTCTTACGCTGGTTGGATTAGCACGGCAAGGTCTGTGTGATATCAACCTAAAAATGGGCCCTATATTTAGTTTTATTACACATAATAATAATTGCGTCCGCAATAAAGATTAAGATGGTGATGTGAGACAATCAGAAATATAATTTATTACAGAAACCCAGCAAACACAAAATATTTGTATAACACTTGTACAATGTTCTACCAACGTCGAAGACGTTGGACTATCGTCGTACAAATGTTGTACTTTTTTGTGTTTGCTGGGGTGTCCTACTGCGATCTCTATTCTTCTGAGTGCTGACAACCAAAATATCCACTATTGAGCACCAGCGAAGCCGAATTAAATATCACCTACGTTTCATAGGAGACAGTAACAAAACCCCAGGACTATATCGTAACTGTTTTTGTTGTTACTCCAATGACGTTCTATAATGTGTATAGAGCGTCTTTTTGGTTATACCGAGGCGGAAATTCAGTGAACGATGCCTTTGCATTTTGTTTTGCGAAAAAATATTGCCAGAGATTGGCTAAACGCACAGGAGCAGCCCAGCAAACACGATACAATGACCCAATGCCCACCGTCTCCGACGTCGGTCCAGCATTGTACAAATTCTATACAAATGTTTTGTCATTGTACAAATTCTATACAAATGTTTTGTCATTGTACAAATTTTATACAAATGTTTTGTGTTTGCTGGGAGTGTAATTAAAACATGGGCTATTTTGATTGATTTGAATCTGGGGATAGGGTCAGCAATCACAGTTTCAAATGAGTGAAAAATGTCAAGAAGTAATAATGCAGTACTTGCAATTAAATGGAAAATTTCTAGCGATTTTTTACAGATGACGTAGATAATGTGGTATGATATCACACGGCACCAGGCATTATATACTTGAAATTTTCAACCGCTTGAGGTTGTGTCTCGCTACCGCGATCCACAACCTCAAGTGGTTGAAAATTACTACCAATGTAAAATGACGAGATCAGCTCAGGCGACGCACGACACCCCTATCACAAACTGATTAAAACAACAATCCTGCTGTAAATGTCCCGCTTGACATGCATCACCCGAAACCACCCATTCATAGGATACGACTTTAGAAAGAGCAAATACTTTTGCGATAAAAATACTATGTACACTTCAAGATTAAATGTCAACTGCTCATGAGATAACAACATTGTCTTACGCTCATAATAATCAGTAATATCGAATCCATAAGAATCACTGAAATATAACAAGAAGTATACGTAGTACAATGTTGGGCATGCGGTTAAATGTGCAACTAATATTAGACTACGTCAAGGTCTGGAAGAGCCGATTTTAGATACGACTGATGATAGAACTACGGTAGAACAATGTGCACACATTTTATCATAATTTATCTTTGCTCTTCATATTTTCCCAAAATTTAGTATAAAACTGCTCGAATTGACTCGGATGGTAGTTCCAAATGATGTGGACATACATGTGGGAGATATTGCCAAGTATTGTAGATACGCCACTGACAGTGTGGCTACTTCGTGGAAAAGTAATTTCGTAATATTTGATTTCGAAAACAACGTCTTTGACAACTCGAACTTCAGTACCTGCAAAACTCACTACAAGAAATGGCCGCAGCGGTCATATGGAGAATAGAATAATTATTGAGCGCGCAGGTCCTAAAACGTCGCGGATCATTTCCAGCCACATTACCAGGTGATTCGCTACCGCGATCGCATGTTATTGTTGCTGGAGATGTGGATATTTTGTCCTTGGTTACAGAGCACATATCCCACGAGGAATTTATAGTCGGTCAGTCAGTCACTACCAGATTAATCCTTTTCAACGGCGTGGCTGACAGCTACGGGATGCATGCAGCAAAGACATCCTCTGAGAACAGGTTGAGAGTCTTACAGGGGCTGGTTTAAATGCTGACTTATGTGGTAGAATACGATGTAGTCACTGGTTGTGACCTCGTCAATTAGCCTGGACCTCTCTGTTCACGAGACCGGCTGTACTATTAGTGTGAGAGAGAATGTGTTGGATAGTTTCTCGTCATCTTGGCAGGATAATACCACACGACACAGAGTTCACATGACCAAGGGTTGCTCTGGATGGCAATACCACTGTAGTAGAGCTGAGCTGCTTGTCGCCGCATGGTTGCACTAGGGCCAAACGCCTCACACACGGCACAGTTTACACCAGTTCGTCACCAGCACCAGTCGTCTGTTGTCGGCAGTGTCAGCATCTCCACCAGACTGATCAGCAGCATCAGCAGCAGTAGAAGATCGGAGAGGAAAGCGGCCGATCTGTAGAGAGACAGAGTGAATGTACACAGCCTGGCTGTGCTCAGGAGCACAAGACACTATTTGGCCTTTGAGATATTAACGATGGCAGAAATTGTATACTTAATGCATGCCAGATATGTAGACACTGACATCTATGACCCCTTTCCCCAAGTGAAGTGTCTGTTGGTGCTTTGCAGTGTTACTGCGCGTTCAAAATCTAAATCTACAGATACCTTACCAATAATAGAACTTGTCAGGGAGCAAATTGTTATAAATATTTTACAAAAAAACAACAGCCCAGTGAAGGTGTTGCTTTCGCCCAGGTCATACAAGTTCAGATACTTACTCCTTGTGTAACTCTACGTCCTGGAAAGCGGTTGAACAATTCTGGATATCTTGAACACAAACGACATTCTATCGTGTGCATGTCTGGGGGTTTTCCAGAAGTACTATGAAATACCCTGACCTTTCCATTGCTGCTGTCACTTACTTCGTCACAACAATGGAAATGAATTCTCTTGGATTCACAAAAATACAAACTTCGTCACCAAGAAAAGCTTCTCACCGTGTGTGACGCCATTATCTGGCGCCATGCTCCATCAATTGGTGTGGATGACAAAGTAGAACGGGCATATACAGATGGTTCTAGAGAGGGTAACTCCTGCACTCACGCACGCCTTGACGACTTAGCACACCTCGACTGTTTGTGTTTTTATCAGGGACGACCCGTCTACAATCCACGTCACTATTACACAGCCTTCTGGCATTCTCCTTCTAATCCTCATCACAGAGAGCTACATGACATGCGTCACCAACATGGTGAACCAATTTCAGTTTAATGTTGGGCCAGCGTCGCAGACGCTGGACCAACATTAAACCAAAATTAGTTACGGTGACGTGGCCCGGCTAGCCTTTCCAAAAATTGAGCGAGTTGACGGCGTTGAAGCCGCCCGTAATGTCTCAGGCTGACAGTGTAGGTCCATGATGTCGCCCGCCTTCACTGCGGACTGGGCGGGGTTATAAGGTGGAGATACGCACTGTGGACACATTGGGGTTGTGCTGGGCCGCCGAGGGGCTGCACGTGCTGGGCGTCACGCACAGGGACTCCATCTCTGACGCGCTGGAGGTGGGCAGGGTGACGATGGCGGTGGTGACGGTGGTGTTGTTGGGCCTGTTGTTAGAGGAGCTGGTGGTGATGGCATTGAGACTTGAGCGAGAAGCACGGTTGGCGGTCGGCAGGCGGATCTGGATATCATTGAGCTCATCTGTGGCAATCTCCAATGACGCGCGGGTTTGCTGCAAGACACAAAGATGAAGCATCAGACATTACAGTTACCAACACGCAGTTACTATTACATCAAGCATAAATAATCTTCAACATAGAAAGCGAGAGTAATTAGTGTTTTACTTAAAACTATTTCTTAGTTATGACAAAATATATTGTAATTTAAAGTGTCGGCCTTCTTTTTAATCATCAATGAATAAATTAGTATGTATAAATCATCAATGAAATTAAATTCGATAATAAGTTTCAGTTTCAATTGTACACATTTAGAAATAAATCCAACATATAGACAACTCATTCTCCAAAAGAACAACAACTAGAAACAAATAAAATCACATAATACAAAGGAAACGAATATACTTCAATAAATATGGTATTCACTTCGCTTCTAATCACTCAATGTGTAGGGTGTGCATGTTGCTGCACACTGTGGTGTGGTATATATAGCCACATTAGTGCCACTGGGGTGGAGTTCCAACAGCATACTAGCTGTTATCTGAACCATGTTGATGGCCATATTGTACTACACGTATCTCGAATCTCAACACGGCCTTATTTTCAATACTGTGTGTGGATGTTACTGGAGTATTGCAATGGAAATAAGGATTAATACTGGTAATAGAGTGATCTGGAGGATATATGGTCAAAGTACCCTGCCGCGCTAACCAAAAGGCAGTAATTGCTTACTTTTCAAAGTAGGCAGTTACTTTATCCTTTTGGCTTTGCAGGGCAGTTGTGCTTTTGTTGCTACCTTGTCATACAATTCATATTTGTGTATGTCTATTGCATCGCCGGTATAGTACAAGCACATAACGGCTATGTCATCATTGCTGTCATCAATACTTTGGTGGACTGACGATTATTTTCTTCTGATTATCAGTGCAATTTGAAGTGATATTTTAAAATTTAGTCACAACGAAATGATAATGTAATTTTGATAACAGTTTTTTAACAATTAAAACACATCTACATGAACTAAATTAAATGTGTCGGATGTTCTGTGGCTGCCATAGGACATTTCATTTAACATCAACGCGGGGATTCTCCAAATTTCTTCACTGAAATGTGAAATATATTTTCCTGGCACATTTTGCACAGATATATCTTGCACTTTGTAAAATGGCAGAAACGACCCTCTAATATCATGGTGATGATTGGCTCCTAATATTGTTTAGAATATATTGTAGAAAGATAGACAATAAAACTATACCTCTCTTAACCTCAAATTTTGTTTTAATAAAGTTCTAAATTTAACGAAAGTTATCAAACGAATATATAACGCATACCAATGGCGTTAGATCGGGGGTAAAACTGATCAATTGTAGTCAGTCATTTATCCTAAGCATGTGATGCTCACTGTCAGCAATATAATGTTTTACATGTAATATTACAGAAAACACTTTGATAAATCACGTAGCAATGTTGCACAAGTGGCCATATTCCAGGCCTTTGTGCAGTGCAGTGGGTATTGTGATGTAGTACAATGCTATGATACTAGAGTGTGCTGCAAACAGCCCTACTCGTGATCGATTCCTTGCCCAGTTGTGGTCTGATTGAAATCCTTACATTAAACCACGATGCAAAAAGCGATCGATATTTTCGCTCTTCGCCCTTGTCTGGGGAAGAAAGGTCTGTTACACTAGGATTGCTGCCAAGGTAAATCACGCTTCTTTTGTCCTGCTGGGCTAGAAATGGTATAAATCATGCTCCAGTTTGGAGTCTTGTATCAAATATTTTCCACCGCTGGCCCAGCATTAATCCGACATCGGAACCATACCTCGTGTTTGCGGGGGCAAATTGTCGTTCACACTGACTCCATGGCATAGCCCATCATTGCCAGCAAACTAAACCAAATTTCAAATAAAAATTCAACATTTTTATACACATTATCCCATAAACCTGTGCATTTTTTCGAGCACATTGGTGTAATCCAAATTAGCAAATTATGTGTGTTTGTTTCCAGCAATAAGCCTACCCAGCAAACATAATCCATTGACCCAAACCTCAACCAAATTTGTTGTCTGTGGTCTCTATTAAAAAATAAACATGACGAATCACAGAACATTTTTAGCACAGTCTGTGCGTGCCCATTATTTTAAACAACGCGCCCAAGAAACTAAGAGCCTGGTAACTACAGTAATAAGATAACATATTCCATGAGGAAAATAACAATTAATTTCTTCTCACATGTGGCGAGAAAGAGAGCAATTAAACAACAACTCATCGAAGTGAGCTTTCAATACTTCTATGAGGCCTGATAATGTCTGTTTAGCGCCCCTTTCCACCTCGCGTCAAAGGGTGTATCTAGGATCTATTAAGATGATAATTAAAGACGAAGTGATTATTGGGTTATTAATGGCTACTTATTTCGCTCGTTTAATCACCGGCTGTAGTCATGAAATAGCAAATATTTTATTCACATTAATAAAAAATACGTGTGACAGTGTTCGGCAAAACCTTCCCATTGGCTTTCGCCCGGCGAAAAATGACTTGAAAAACTGGAAAGTCTAATTCAATACTTTTTTTAAAAAACAACAACCAACGGTTCAGAAGATATCGCGTTTGTACTTTTTGTATTGGTCGGCCATCTTGTAAAGCACCCTATTATATGGGGATACACCTACCACGTATATGATATATTTGCTTATGGTTTATTTATCTTCTGGGGTGAATATAAAGAGGAATTTTAATTTTTCTAAAACAAATAACATTTGCTATTTCAACACGTAAGTGGATGATATTAAAATTAAAATGATATACTCGTATTACATAATGCTATTATGTATTTATATCTAGTAATGTCATAGCTTGGTTATATATTTCCAATGCAGACCTTATCGGCGCTGAGGGTGGCGAATTCTCAAATCAATTCACGTAGGCCTACATGTGACTAGATGGCTGAACCTGGTGGGTGGAAAGGGTTGACTGCGGAAGCATAACAGCAAAACAATGGTAGCCATGGCAATAAAAGAGACATCAAGATGCCGTAAACACAGATGTGTACACGGACGGATAAACAATTATCTGCTCAACCTGGTCATTAGTGATGGAAATCCATACCTCCCAAAACTGAGGATGCGTTTGGCCTCTGGCACAGTGTTGGGCCTACGTCTCAGACGTGGGCCCAACACTGTGCCAGAGGCCAAACCCACGAGTTTGCGAGGACGTTTCTTCACCGGCTTCCATTGTTCATAGTAAGTACCGTGAGGCTATTTTTCTGGCTGCAGCTTTGATTAATGGAGATGTAATTAATTGTCGATTACTTACACTTCCAAGTTGGATATTTTTAAAATGGGCGGCTCTTAATTGGATTTCCACATTTACAGTTAAGAAAACGTCTAGAAAAGTAAACAAACGTTTCCTGGTATACGCAGCTGACATAATATATACATGATGGAAGATTAATTATAATCAAGCTGGCATCTGATGCTGGCCCAATGTTAGGCAAACGTCTCGGACGTTGGCCTAACATTAAGCAAACGTCAGGTAAACACCTTGTATCAGGTGGAGAAATGTACACAATCGTACATAGCACTCTTTGAAAATGCACGCCCAATGTTGAGATGTGGATTTTCAATAGGAAAGAGCAACTCGCCTATAAAGAAGGAAATAATTAGGAATAAGAAAAATGAGAATCGCAAAAAACCCAGCCGATTTGTTCCAACGAAGATGAATCGTTGTCAAATATGTCCATCTGTTTGAAGAAAAGTATTTAGAATAATTATAGTTTGTTTTATATTTACAAGTCAGATACCGTAGTCTGATCATACACACTTTTTCTTCAAGACGTAAGCATCAAGTGTTGAACAAATCATAAAAGACAAATGAACAAAATGGTACAGGTTCACAGAAAAAAATAATAATAATACAGAAACACACCCTGGAGCTTGGGTAATTGTACTAGAATGTAATAAGCGTATAGAGAGACTTATATAACCCCAGGACATGATAGTCTTATAATGTTGTCCTGACCAGCGATTATAAGATCATGATCACTTAACTAGAGGTGGTGGCTGATTCCACGACTGGGCTGCTGTCGTGAAGGTACATAGGGATATTATACCAGGGTGAGATGGTGATAATGTGTAAACTGTGCTGAAAAAAGGTCATAGCCGCGGACCCTGGGTGACCAGCCAACGCGCTACGTTGGCCGAACACCGAGCCGAAGGCCGGCGTTCGGCCAACGTACGTGTTTGGCGTGGCAGGACTTAGCCATGGCATGCACGGAGGTGTTGGTGGAGGCATGCGGCGCCGACACTGCGACAGCGGCGAAGGTATCCCGCATCCGAACGGACGGACGGACGGAATGCCGACGCCGCTGTCGCTGTGTAGGCGGAGTCTGCTGCAGGCCGACAAACAAACTATAAATGGTGAGTGAGCAAACGAGCTACATTTATAGTGTTTGGAGCAAATAGACGAGCAAGGCAGCGGCGACCACGTTGAGTTTGTTCTGGAGAGAGGGCATGCGTTACCTGGTAGTTCCTATGCGAGGGGCGATGAGCACAGCAACCGGCGCGCCGGGTCTCCATAGAGGTGAGGGAGGGACTGGGCGTTAGAGGTGGGGTGTTTGTAGGCTTGGTGGGAGCACCGTTGAATACCATATCCAATTCAAGAAACTCGCGGTCCTGAAAAGCGAGCCAGGGCAGCAGAACGATTTACAAAGCGGCTTCATCTAGAGAAACTACACAAGACTGACAAGCCACACTGCACACATGCTGCTACGCTATGCCACGTCTACTGGCAGTCCACGAATGGAACCTGCCCTGATGGCTACTCAAGATTTACCAATATTACCAAAAAAACATCAGAGCAACAAAATGCATATTACAATGTCTGATCACGTAGAAATGTTCACTGATTGAGGTAAAATAAAAGCTACTGATAAGACTTTAATTGGCAACTTCAATGCCAGGGAAGTACCATTATTATTATTTTTTTTTAATTCAATTGATACATATAAAAAAGTGATAATTTGTAAAAAAAAGTTTTTTTCAGATTATTTAATATATATTCACTTACATACTAACTGATAACAGATATGAATTATGATAGCAGTGAACACAGCTACAGATAACTATTGTTAGTAATTGACGTCTATAACATCTAGAACACGCTATAACTACAACAATGGTACAGCAGCCGTCTGAGATAATAATTATGAAGCACCACAATATCGGCCCCTTGTCAGTAAAGTGTCGTATACGAGACTTATTGAAGTCTCTTATACGACACTTTGCGTCCAAAGGAACAATACGTAAACCAATTGCTGGAAGTTGTATTTAAGTATGTTAAAGAAGTAATTTGATTTACATATTTACGTTTATCATGAATGCAAATTTTACGTAATTAAAAGTCTGAAGTATTGAGTGATTTACGGTATTCATTGACAGAGAACTAAAATTAACATTGTAAATTAAAACGAAGGTGCGTGAAAAAAGACAGTTTAAAGTTTATGAACTTGCAGAGACAGTTATAGATAGAAACATAAATCAAATTCTAAAAATGGGCAACCAACCAGTGTTTTTATCTTACTATGTTTACACATACTAACCTGATTTTTCATATATGCTTCTGGTCATGAATATTAATGGTTCTTTTTTCAATCAACCCTAAATTTTTAATTCTTCAAATGCTATTACTTTTTTCCTGTGTATTTGTGGTGAGCATAATGCTACCCATGTAGTGGTAAACAAATTAAATGTTATCTGCTGGATTATCTCAAGCCACCATACAACTATTTCATAGTATGAACAACATAAAAATGTCCAAGATTTGATTTGAATTTCGACTAATAATATTTATTCTCTACTAGTAAAGGAAGATGCTGACCGCTTATTTTTTATTTTGCTATTTTCTTGTGCTAACTAGATTATTATACTAGCTACTTCATTCAGTGAGCAATAAATATCTCTACCCATTATATTTAAACTGACATTAAACAAACTACAGCATATACCCCTAAGCACACAGAGCTAGATAACACCACAACTGTATTGACAATTTACGATCAATTTTATACAAATTAGTTGATTGTTTAATTAAAATTACTATATTAATAATTAACAAAATGAGCGCGAATTCTACATATATATTATATATCATAAAAACAGACCGAAAAGTGAGAAAAAACTAAATTAAAAAAACTTTGTTTTATTAAAGTAATTTAGAAGAGATTAGAACACTCAGTAAATTGCTAGGAAATAGATTGAGTGAGTAAAGTTGTTATATAAAGTGAAATTTATGTTTAAAATAGTATAACTGGATACCATTAATGACACTAACTATCTGGTCAATAATTTAGTGACATGATTAGTATTCAACAATTGTGGTGAAAAATGAAAAGTTCAGCGGTATGGCTTAGAACATCCCAGCCAGCACAACAAGGGCCAACGTTGTAACAATGTTATGCCAACAATCCAGACGTTGGCTCAACATCATTCAACAATAGTCAAACATGTTGTGCTGATTGGGTCCACTCCTGCTGAGAAATTGTAGACAATGACATCGATGTAGAACAGACGACAGTGCAGGGTATACACATGTAGCTATACAGAGATATAGACAACTAGGCCGGAAGTCCCATTAGCTTGACCTAGATTTCAGGCATCTGATTGGTCCAGGTCGCAACAAATCAGAAGACAAGAGATATAGGCCAATCATAAATGGAGGACAATCCGGTCCTTGAAAGTGCAAGCAAGGAAGCACAAGTTCAAACGGTATAGTCTAGTGATGTAGGTAGCAGGAAGTGTTTTCTTGTCTATAGATGTCTAGATGACCGGGTGGTGTTGACTGTATGATTACCTGCGTAAATCCTTCAGGCACCGACTATAGTTTGAGGAAACAATACATCCACAGATTTATACATGATAGTCCATACTACAGCAGCCCTTAACCATATATACTTCTGGAGCCGTATTCTCGTACAAGTTACGATATATCGTAGGATTCTGATTGGTCGAAATGGCCATCTCGACCAATCAGAAGCCTACGATATATCGTAACCTGTACGAGAATACGGGCCCAGACACGCACCACACTCACACATTACATAATAATCAATGCAGGCCAGCATCCGGTTATGTCGAAAATTAGTATGCGCATGTATTTTAATTTTGCAATAATGAAACGGCCAGCACATGATTGTTGCTGGCCGCTTGTACAGAATTTGGAAAAAATGTGATTTCTTGAGCAACACCATTGTCCAAGCGCTGGATAACGTTAGACCAACGTGTTACACGCTGCTTCAGCGCTGCTCCAACACAGAGGCAACGTATTATGTTGCCGGGTCAGTCATAGGGATCACTGGTATAACTGGCTCATTAACAGCTCTGTTGACATGCAGCAATCAATCAGTGAATATGGAAAAAATATTGTGGGTGAAAATTTAAGTTATTTCATGCATTATATATGTAATTGTTAGCGTGTTCCACCATCACAGCCATGCACTTATCCACAATATTAATAATGTATTAATATCATTTAACCCCTAACCCTTAAAGGGCTGAATTATTTTGAATAAACCATGGAGACCAAAGGTTTCTTTCAATGTGAAACCATTATAAATGTCTTGGTTAGCTTTTTCTGATTCATTTGAATACCTATGTTATGGGTTTACGGCCATTATAAATGTGTTTTCTCGTACAGTGCGGGGATCGACTTCAGACGTCAGAATCTGACGTCTACAGACGTCAGATTCTGACGACTAAAGTCGATCCCCGCGCTGTAAGGGTTAACCCGCTAAGCACGATATTTGTCGTTTTTAATCTGTTAAATCACAGTTATTGGGAATGAAATGAGTGTTTAAACATCAATATTTGCAAATGTTTGCTCCGAAATTAAACAAATGTGAATACATTTTACTCACTTGAAGTTGCGGGTTGCGGTAGCGAGATACAACTTCAAGTGGGTGAAAATTGCAACTATTTAATTTAGCGTTTTAACCCTCACAGTAAAGGGAATCGACTTTAGACGTCAGAATCTCACGTCTGTAGACGTCAGATTCTGACGTCTAAAGTCGATCCGCGCACTGTAGGAGTAAACATATTTATAATGGTCGTAGACCCATAACATCGGTATTCAAATGAGTCGGAAAGAGCTAACTAAGACATTTATAATGATTTCAAATTGAAAAACTCCTTGGTCTCCAAAAATATTTCAGCGCCTTGAGGGTGTGGGTTATGTTTATGCAACAAGTAGTGTACATAGAAACGCTGCGCCTTAATCAGTGGATTAATAAATACACTTACAATCATAAATCACATTACTTTATCGTGTATGGATAGACACATATAACGTATACAGCACATCGATTAAGAACTACAAAACCTCTTATCTTCACATTTCATCAAAACGGGACCTGTGAGCGTAGTTTTTTTATTAATCAGCCTATCGATTCCTAGAAATATTATATGCATGCCACCGAGAAAGTTATGGAAACAAGAAAGTTATATAAATAAGACAGTTATATTTCCATAACATTACGTTATAGACTATATTATATAAATTATTCTGCACATCTCAGTTAGATAACCGCTTGGGACTATGCTAATTATTATTCAGATACAAACAAACTTGTCTTAGTTCTCACCACTATTCAGTATTCACTCATTTTATCTGTATTTCCATTTCATTTAAGAATATTTCCCCTATTACTCAGAAAGAGTTTTCATCTTGGGGGAATCGTGTGTCCTCGTTCAAAAGGGAGTTGATTTTCCTCCAGTGTCGCCGTGTGGTTGGTTTATGTGATTATTATTTAGTGTTAAGACTATGGTGACAAGAGGTTTTGTGCTTATCGACATGTTACGTACACGTAAATGGTGCCAGTATCCACTTAGAAAGTGATATAACACCGAGCGTGCCATATCCAGTGAGACATCTCGGGAGATAGATTACCCTTGGATATGAAAGGGTGTATCTGCCACTTCACAAAGTGGCAGATACACCCTTTCATATCCAAGGGGACGATGGATTACCATGCCTTATGCAAAAGAGTAGCAGCACTGCATGCCACAAACTGTGACGTAGTGTGATATAGTGCACACGGGGGGTGTTACGTGGCGGACTGTCACAGCCCGGCTAAAAAGAAAACCTAGCCCAACCTCCTCTCACCAGCAAGAAACATTGAACCAATGTTGTTTTAATGTTGGTCCATCGTCGTAGACGGTGGGCCAACTTTAAAACAAGATTGGTTTAATGTTTAGTGCTGGCTGGGATATTAGTCATGGAACGAAGAGGCTTATAATTACTAATAACACACAAGACGTCCCATATACATGATGTAGATCGATATTTTATCGCATCTATGTATTAAATATAGGACTTTAAAAAAATTATATTAACATTGTATTTATATTCATAATTACATTGAATCAAATGGAAGATAATTAAAGATTAATCAATCCAGCATCAGCTGATTAACATTAACATTTTTCAAAATCAAAATTAAGATTTATTTCACAGTGTTTAACGGTTACATATTACGTTATTCGCTTTATTTATTTATCATATATTTATGTTTTAGAAGGATTCAAATGTACTTACTTTGCACAGTTTAAATTAGATACTTCAAAATTAAAATTAGATGTGAACATGCATTTAAAAATAATATTTGGTCAAAGAATAATTATAACTATATATTATATAAATATGGAACAGAGGAGGGTGACTTTATGGCAGTTTGCTGACCGAAGTCTAGAGCAATGCAAATATTACATTTAAATAATCAACAAAATGATGAATGGTGTTCCCGTTATCAAATATGTGGCAAAGTTATATATTCTTGGGCCTGCCGTTCCAAAAACTTACGATATCTACTCAATTTCTTTAGTGGAAATATTTCAACTTAGACGCCTTAATAAAATAATTCAGGTATATTAATTTCAATGTGTCTCTTTGCTGTTTAATCTACGTAAGTTCTACTGGATGTTTTTAAAAAATAACTGTGATGCAAAAATGCACACACACGCATTGGGCACAGAAAAATACGTCGTACTGTAACTGAACTGCTCAACCAACACTGGCACAACAATGGATAAGCGTCATCGACGTTAGCCTACCGTTGGGCCAACGTTTGACCAGATCAGCTAGCATTTACAGTGGAGATGTGGATGTACGACCAGCCCAGCGAACACGAAACGCCAATGCTGGGTCAACATTGTGGACATTGACCCACCATTGGATGAATCGCTCGCGTTCGCTGAGGAAGGCATACAGGCAGAGGTAGAGTGCCAAATGACAATCAATGACCCTGCAGACACAAGTCGTTGAATCAATGTTGGTTTAACGTTGGAACAACGTTAAACCAACATTGATTCAACGTCTTGTGTCTGCTGGGCCTGTCCAGGCTGCTTCAGCACAATCAGCGCCACACCAATTATCACAGAGAGTGAGTCACCACTGCATAATTATAAAATGATGAGAAAGCCAAACAGACGGAGGGCGCCGGGTTCGGGGCATACGCACCGTGGTTTTCTCCAGACAGTTGAGCAGATGGTGGTGCTGCAGCTCAAACAGGTCCTCCATGCGCAGATCCATGTCGGACTCGATCCCGCTCTCCTGCGCCAGCAGTCGCTGCTCCGCCCGCTTCTTGCTGTTGAGGAACGCGTTGCCGCTCGCGTTTTTGGCCATACGGATGCGTGCTGCTCGGGCTTTCTGCAACACACAAAAACACGTCACTGGATCAGTCATCGTGGATTATGGGAATGAATGCAATTTGTTATTCTGACGTCAATGTATTGTGTTTTGAACTCCAAACATTATCATCAAAGCATTAAACATGTGGTGTTCTCTAGGTCTATATGCTGTGCAAAGACAAAAGGCAGTATCTGCTTACTTTACACGTAAGCAGATACTGTCTTTTGGCTGTGCGGAGCAGTATAACAATGCAGATCTCCGTATACATAGAAATTTCTACTGCACGTAATTGGCCATGACAAAATATATATTCGTATGCAACTGCCTAATCCATACCATTCAGTAAACCACCATACATAAAGTACGAAACGTCACACAATAAACAAAAAAACGTCATGGTTATGCAAACCATCTTACCATTGGTGGATCAACTTCAGATTTTGCACATGCATAGGCCTTGGACCAGAGGGCGAGCAATGGACATTTACATTTTATTAACCTAATTGATTATCCTAATTAGGGGCCACAAATCATCTCCACTACGCGCCTCTTCAACGGACCCAGCTAACACAATACAAGGGGTGTGAAGATTTTCATGTAGGTCACATTGGCGTGTGGCCTAGAGGAGCGAACATATGTGAGCGACAGCTTATCTAGTCATTTAAAAATGTAGAGGTCACAAAATTGTTTTTGTATTGTTAGCGTGAGATATAATTTATTGTATTGCTATGTTTTTTGCAAAACAATTCAACATGCATGTACATATCCATGGTAAAAATCCAATAACACTTTTTGTTGAGAAGTTATCGATTTAACTGTAAATCGTGTGCTTGTGTTATTACATACCCGGTGACAGCAGAGTTACAGCTAATATTAACTCGACGACCCGCAACTTCAAGTGAGAAAACATTAGGGCCTACCCATATTTGTTTTAAAATGTGGCATCCTTACCACTTCAAACACGTATTGCCTATGCCGTTGGTTCAGTATTGGACGCACAACGAAATGTGTGTTCGTGACGTCGTCCATTTATTGTCTTTTTTGTGCAAATTTTGGCAACACTTGTGATGCTACAATTGTATTTTTCGGGTTTCGCTGGTCGATAGTTTATTTGCCTGAAATAAGTGTAGTATCTTTAAAACTTTATTTTTTTTCTTTAAGGTTATTGATTTCTAGTGGCTGGATAATTGTGTAGTTGTTCACACACACTCCTTCGTGACCAGTTATTAACAAAAGTGGCTCCTGCTGGAGTGTGATGCAACACTTTGTAATCGTTAACCCTTTAACTGCCGGTGCCGCATATATTCGGGTTTTCATTTTTTATTTAGCACATTAAGTACCACCTTTTAAACATGTGACAAAAATAAAATGTGACACCAATCAGCAATATTTGAAAACAGTTGACCTCCATTTTGTCAAATCTGAATAATTTTCACTCACTTGAAGTTGTGGATCGCGTCAGCGAGACACAACTCCAAGTGGGTGAAAATTCAAATTGAATAATTTGGCGGTTGAAGGGTTAAGGGACTGACTGAATGATAATTTAAAAATGTATAGTAAGTAATGAAGTTTAATATATACAGTGTCTGGTTTACATTTTTTTTGCTACAGAACGTGTTGTGTATGATTCCTATATACGGCTATATAACTCGTCCCCTTGGATATCAAAGGGTGTATCTGCCACTTTACAAAGTGGCAGATACACCCTTTCATATCCACGGGAACGATATGATTCCTCATGGCGCATTAATTCCGCCCACCATGTAATTGTATTCTCAACAGTTTCAATGATTTTTCCATGACACTGGACAGGTGGTCACAGAGATAATCAATTCTTGGCTATATGATATTCTATGGAAATATGTTTATATATTGATTTTTATTGATATTTCTAGGTCTGTTTTTTTACTTTGTGTTGTAATATTGTATTACTACTACTAGTCAGTTTCTTATACATTGATTTTTCATATTTCACGTCTATAGTTTTCAAGTTTTTCATTTTATTTTTCACCTTTACATGTGTAGTCATTGCTATGATAACCTGTCGCAACCCTGACAGAAAAACATAGTCTTATCTTCATGAGGTGATTGGTTACCTAATTATTAGTTCGATAATCTATGTGGTGAATCCTAGCAACACCCCAGTCACTATGAAACATTGACCCAATGTTGTTTTAATGTTGGTCAACCGTCTACGACGCTGGGCCAACATTAAAACAACATCGGGTCAATGTTTCATATTTGCTGGGATGTCGACAACAAGGTTTGCACTAGGCCTTTGTGGTTTTGAGTATTAGACATGTGCAGAAATATCGTCGTGTCCAACACTGTATTTGTTCAACTATAATCGGAGATTGTCATCTTATACAATGCTTGCGATCTGGTATAGAAACCGTCGCTGGAGGGTCGCGACAGGCTTTTTGTCGTGGAAAGTTACATATATATACAGGAGCCGGCCTACCGGTGTGAACTGATACCGCAATGAGAAAAGGGACGGTAATAATTGAATTTAAACTCCGTCGTGTGGTGTAGGCCTACATATATTATAGTTATGGCTGAGCGACCCGGGCTTTAGACACACGTTTGTGAAACGGGGTATTTCGGCCCTATCGTAACATGGTAACTGAGTAGGCGTGACCCGCCGCCTGCCAAGCGGAGACGACGCACGCTCTTTTCCACACAGAGATGGGTCCGGCTGTTTTCCTCTATGATGACAGGTTTATCCAGTGTGGGCAAAATCCATCAAAATACGTTGACGCAACATCCCAGGCGTCGGCCCAACATTGAGACGACGTTCAGTGTCTCTTATTTCAACAGGAGATATCCTGCACACGCGAGGCGTTCAACCAATGCTGGTTTGATGTCGTAGACGCTGGACCAACATCAAACCGGCATTGGGCGCACCGCATCGCGGTTGCTGGGATGTGGCATCGAGCCGACTCAGCTGATCTCAGGACCACGCAAGAAACCGTTACGGCAAACATTTGTCTTACAATTTAGAAGCCGTGGCATTGCATGTGGGCCCGGCTGACTGTGATGTGTCGTGACAGACGTCAGTTTGTGATGTGTCACGGCGGCGGCGGCGACGGCGGCGGCGGCTGAAGGGGGGGGTGTAGTCAGCAGCCGTCAGCAGTCGGATCATCACAGCCTCTCTGTCACACACGCATGCTGGTCAACAACGTCATCACTCTGATGACACGAGACATTTGGCCAATGTTTTTAAAAAAATTAAACCTGAATTGGTTCAATTTCTCGTATTTTCTAGGTATAACTAGTCAACAAAGGTTAAAATCTAAAGCTCAAATATCAGATATTTTATGCATTTTGTATCTCGCGTTGTATTAGCATATAAAACTTTAGTTATCGTACACGACCACTATAATGACATACATACTGTGGCAAGATTTATTTTGTTCCATTTTTCTCAAATTTTTGCGGCTATTCTGTGAATGACCATGACCTCCTTCGTTTTCACCCAGCTGGCTAATACAATGAAGTATGGGGGAGGGGTATTATATAACTTTGTTTTCACCGAGTGACGTCACTGCGTTTCACAGAATGAAGTATGGGGGAGGGGGTCTTATATAACCTTATTTTCACCGAGTGACGTCACCGCGTTTCACAGAATAGAAAATGAAACTGCATGGCAGTAGCTTGAATTGAAGAGCTGGAATAATACTTTTTGTAGGAAACATAAATGGTATATCATAGCTGACAGGTGTTATAATTGCCATAGTACTCCGCTGGTGTTAACTGTTATATCATAGTATTCAGCTTAGTACACAGCTGGTGTTAAATGTCATATCATAGTACATAGCTGGTGTTAAATGTTATATCATAGTACACCGCTGGTGGTAAATTTCATATCATGCTACACAGCTGATGTTAAACGTCATATGGTACACAGCTGGTGTTAAATGTCATATCTTAGTACACAGCTGATGTTAAATGTTATATCTTAGTACACAGCTGGTGTTAAATGTTATATCATAGTACACAGCTTAGTACACAGCTGGTGTTGAAAGCAATATCATAGTACACAACTGATGTTAAATGTTATATCATAGTACTCAGCTTAGTACACAGCTGGTGCTAAATGTTATATCATAGTACTCAGCTGGTGTTAAAGTTATATCATAGTACACAGCTTAGTACTCAGCTGGTGTTAATTGTTATATCATGGTACACAGCTAGTGTTAAATGTCATATCTTAGTACACAGCTGATGTTAAATGTTATATCATAGTACACAGCTTAGTACACAGCTGGTGTTGAATGTCATATCATAGTACACAACTGATGTTAAATGTTATATCATAGTACTCAGCTTAGTACACAGCTGGTGCTGAATGTTATATCATAGTACTCAGCTGGTGTTAAAGGTATATCATAGTACACAGCTTAGTACTCAGCTGGTGTTAAATGTTATATCATAGTACTCAGCTGGTGTTAAATGTTATATCATGGTACACAGGTAGTGTTAAATGTTATAACATAGTACACAGCTGGTGTTAAATGTTATATCATATTACACAGCTGGTGTTAACTGTTATATCATAGTACTCAGCTTAGTACACAGCTGGTGTTTAATGTTATATCATAGTACTCAGCTGGTGTTAAATGTCATATCATAGTACACAGCTGATGTTAAATGTTACATAATAATACACAGCTTAGTACACAGCTGGTGTTGAATGTCATATCATGGTACACAGCTGGTGGTTAATGTTATATCATAGTACACATATGGTGTTAAATGATATATCATAGTACACAGCTGGTGTTAAATGTTATATCATAGTACACAGCTGGTGTTAAATGTTATATCATAGTTCTCAGCTGGTTTGATACCAGGTTATCAAGTTATCCAAGTGTAGTTACTGGATTAGAGGTGACCAACCATCACTTTACCCGTAAATACATCAGGACTACAAGTCTGAAGGCACGTTGATGTATGGGACACGCTCATTACGGTTTCAGGTTGAGCGCTTGAGCGAATGAGTGATTGATCGATTCGCATTTTAAGTTCTATTCGGATTTTAAGGCAGTGTTGCAGCAGATGGAGGTCTGGACCAGCGACACCTACGTTTTTTTTAATTATTTCAGGTGCACGTCACCAGAGGCGACACTCTAAATCCATCGCGTTGACCTGAATGTGCTGAATGACTTATGAGGGAAACACAATTCGAATATTTACCAGAGATATTGTACATGAAACCGCTGCATACATACAACATCAGACATTCGGTTGAGCTATTGACCATATACAGCAATTCAAAGGTAGATTTATCCGGATTATGTAAACATCAGACAGGGTATATTAGTAAAATTATACCCTTTAGCGCAAACTCTAATTCATTTGTTTAAAACGCGTTTTCATCGACGTGGAGCGATTCGTGTAAAAATCCATTTGATCCTGACAGTTTTCCGGTTTGACACTTCTCTGTCAGGGATGAATTGATCCGTGTGGCTAGCTGTGAACCCAGCTCCCAACACTCATGATGGGCAGGAGACCATTAGTCTGTGTTGGCTTAATGTTGGACCAACGTCTGCGACGTTGATCCAACATTAAACCAACACAGACTCCGTGCTCCCACCGTTCCTCGTCCCTTCCCGTTCACACTTAACCCGTCCCTCGTTGTTTTCTAATGTATATTTAGTAGTGAATAGAGTAGGACATTGTGTCTAACCTTCGGATTTCTCTGGCTGTTGTGATGTGGTTTAAAACATAAACTACCAAGACTCCATCATGTCTATTGGTAATCTATATGGTTTAAAACTACTGAAGATGACGCAAAACTCCAGTATCTACTCGATAATCAATGTGCGAACTTGTACATGTATCATTTACTCATTCTTTTCCACCCAAATAATTCAAACAAAAGTTTTATGAACAATTTTAGAATGTTTTCACTATAGGAAATGCCATAATAAATTATTATGCTTTTATATATAGCACTGTGCGTTAAATGCATCGTTGTACAGCTCACTTGGAGCTTGTAGAATAAATGAGTCAAATATAAAACATGTTGCTAATAATATTTACCTTGCAGAAACAATCCATTTTTCCAGTGAGCAGCAATTAACTGATTGACAACATGGGCGACATCAACCCTTTTTGCCCATTTTAATCCTTATCTAAAAAGCATGATGGTCCAATCGATGTAATTGCTCTAATTAATAAGAGCGGGTTGTCGAATCATTGATGGAAATGATTAAAACGGAGAAAACAGTGCTGAAATCCCTTACTCCCTCACAGCGCGGGGATCGACTTTAGACGTCAGAATCTGACGTCTGTAGACGTCAGATTCTGTCCCACCCACAGATCTGTATACACACGTATCTATAGGTCTGTGGGCCCACCGCTAACAACGGCAATAAGTTTAATGTGCGGTAATGGATAAAGCTGCTAAGCCCACGTTGGTTCAGTGTTGGAATATAGTATACAAAGCTGGCACGATATTGAACCAATTATGAAAGAGCTGCTTCTCTTGGATGGGTCTCATTAGACGGCTGACGGTGATATAACCCTCTCAGAGCGGGGACCGTCTTTAGACGTCTAAAGACGTCAGATTCTGACGTCTAAAGACGATCCCCGCTCTGACAGAATAAAAAAGTATAATGGTCGTAGCTATATAGACCCAAGGTAGGTATTGAAATGAAGCGGAAAGAGCTAACCAAGATATATATGATGTTTTCAAATTGAAAAAACCCTTGGGTCTCCATGGTTTATACACAAATATTTCAGGCTTGTTAGAGTTAAGTGCATGACGCCGGAGAAGTGCGTCAGAAGTCTCCGGCTGAATTAGTCGGACTGAAAACTGACGATAATCGGACATCATCACAGGCGGGGAATCCGGGGTTGATGATGTGTCCCAACAATGTTGGTTCAACGCTGGTTCAATGTTGGGCCACTGTCTACGACGTTGGGAAGGTGGATACGGATCCCAGAAAACACGAGATATTTACCCTATGCCGATTCAATGTTGGCCCACCGTCTTCGACGGTTGGCCAGCATTGAAACAGCATCGGGTGATTGCCTCGTGTTTGCTGGGGTACGGCGCGCGTCCCACGTGACCGCTTGACGAAACGCGGCGTCCTCGGCGGACCCGGCGTTCAAACAGACGAGGGTCCGGCGCGGCACGCCAGGACGCGTTATGCCGCCTGGATGACTGGGGCGGCCGCGGCGTGGATGACAAACGAGCGGCGTGCGTGAACGCAGCGCGATTCTCAGGCCCCCGTTCTGGTGACAATCACCTCTTGTGCCATCGCCTTTATACTGCCGAGTCCAAGCTCTGACCGCTTGCCGAGTCGCCTCCCAATCTTGCCGCTCGCCAGGGCTTCTCCTGTTCCACTCCACCACCACCACCACTGCAGCCACCCTCCCCACCCCACTGCAGATACAGCATCAACAGTCTGAACTTTAAGCACGTCTTAAAATAGCCCAGATCAATAGTGGCTAATGTGAGAGAGGAGTGGCCAGGCCTGACAATTCCCCTGTCTTATGCCATCTGCTTCTGCAGCCTGCAACTGTTACAGCCACAGACCAGATGGTACAAAGCAATGCTCTAATCTTGGGCTGACATTTTCCACCGTTGGCCAATGCCGCCTGTTTTGTAAACACAAAACATTTGTATAACATTTGTACAATGTTGGTCCAACGTCGAAGACGTTGGGCCAACGTTGTACAAATGTTATACAAATGTTTTCTGTTTGCTGCCTTATGCCATTGGCTTCTGCGGCGGCAGAAATACTAGTATCAGTATCCGTAGTAGTAGTACCACTACTACATCAATAGTAGTAGTACCACTACTACATCAATAGTAGTAGTAGTAATGCATATCGATCACATCATTACTATGCTTTCTGTTTGTCATTAATACACACCCACATGATTATAATACCCACATAATTATAATATTATTGCATATATTATACATATTATTACATGTAAGATTTGGAGAATATATATATATTGTGACCTTGGCCCAACGTGTTCCGAGCGCCAGCTGCACAAACTGGACATCGTTTCCGTTATGATGCTCAATATTGAACCATATCACTGTGCTGGCATAATTTACAGATTACCGACATGGCATTGTAATTAAGGATTGCCATAACGTTGTGGTAGCGTTGTAACTTTACCAAAACGGTGTTCCAAATTGCCAGTTCCAGTGCTGTTGCTGCAAACCGCACCGTGCCACTATTAATCTAGCCAGCACTAAACTCGTTGTGGACAGAACAGGTGGCTTTAAGAGCGCTCCAGAAACAAGGCCGGCCGCCACTAATTCAATCCATACTGGTCGTCAAGATAGGTTTGCTAACACTCGCCAGCCAGCCAGCAGCCTGTGCCACCACAAGCCAACAACTAGTTGACCTTGTTTATAATAAGCTTCTGGTTACCAGGTGGATTTGTCCTTTTAACCCTTTACAACGCTGGAATATTTTTGTGTGAACCATGGTGATCAAAGGGTTATTTTCGATTCGAAACCATCATAAATGTCTTAGTCAGCTCTTTCCGCTTCGTTTGAATACCTATGCTATGTATGTACGCCTATAAGACATTGTATTTTTTTCAGTGAGGGGACCGTCTTTTTACGTCAGCATCTGACGTCTGTAGACGTCAGATTCTGACGTATAAAGACGGTCCCCTGGCTGAAAGGGCTGAACACGTATCAGCCATTGAGACGTTGGTAGATAGCTGTCGTAGAAGAAATGAGGATGCTGTTGTGGACCAATTGTTCAGTGTGAGTTGATTATCTCTGTCACCGGGGGAACACATTATAGGCCTATATAGTAACGCCTTTTTGTGCGTCGTTTTTTTACTCTTTCGATTTCTTATTCATGTGACAGCTGATTAGAGTTGATTACCAGGCAGGCAATATAGCTAATCGCGCGAAGCGTGACAATAGAGCGATTCAGGGGATTATCTTATGTGCTGCAATATGAGGCAAAATTGCGACAGTCAACGAACCGCATCAATGGCCCAGCCTATTCTCTTTTTCAAATAATGATCAGAATATGAGAATATAACAATGATAACAATTATGCAATATACGTTCATTCAAACTACATATCACCTCCTTGGCGTGAAAATGCGCTAAACTGTCACTTTACAAAGTGCCGGTTTAGCAGCTTTTAAATACAAGTAAATGATATCTAAAAATGACATAATCTCCGCGATGAACACAGGATGCTCCAAATTATTCAAAGACCTGTTGTGTTCAGTACTAGAATAGCAATGCGCACATTAAAGATCAATTGAAGTAATAAAAAAGAGTGGTGTATTTTGCAGAGGTGTCCCTGAGCTTCTGTCTGTTGAGATATCATTGTATACGTTTAAAAATGCATTTGCCCACCGACAAGACACTCTTAAATAAGATATCCAACTCATTATGTTACGTATGACTTATATTATATATATAATATTAAGAATAAATTTCGCAGACGCACGCAAAAACGCCGGCCAATAGAAAAACTCGTATATTCATTGGGTGCAAAGTTGCCAAATTATGGAGATCGTGTGTGATTGAACTGCACGAAGTCAGAAACCAGCAGACACAAAACATTTGTATAACATTTATACAATGTATAAATGTTATACAAATGTTTTTGTGTTTGCTAGGAATGAGGCACAGCTTATGTATGCTTATCATAGCTAAGACGTGCCACAGCATCACTAGCATTTTAGAATGGGTGTGGAGTGTTGACAATTTATGATTGGGAGAAACGAAAAATATTGCATTAAATATAATCAATATTGCATAAGATTATAAGAGGATGAATCATTGTATAAGGTACTGCTAAAAGTAAAACCGAAAAAAATGTTGCATACGTAACGTGCATTGTTCTTTTTTCACATACAACAGCTACTTCATCGATTGCAATCTTGCGTCTACGACATAGCAGTGTTGCATAAATTATAAGAGGATTTACATGCGTTAGATTTTGGAATCATTTCAGATGCTGGTGCTGGAAAGCTAAATATAAAAGTATATGTGAGACGTGGGCTCAATGTTGCTTTGCTGTTGGTCCACCGTCGTAGACGGTGGGCCAAGAGTAAACCAACGTTGAGCCAGCGTCTCGTATTTCCTGGGGTGCTGCTGCCTCCTCGCTGCCGATCTCATTGTCAAAGAAGGACAAAGTGGCGGCGGGGATAATGTATGGTCGGCTCGTCCATCCCGGCCTGATGGGCACACTCTAGATGTGCCGCTCTGCGTGACGCCATTCTTAACAATCATAATATTCCGCGGCCAGTATCTCTTCTGCGGCGTCACCGTCTCCACATACATCATCAGATTTCTGATCTGCAAAGCCAAAAGGCAGTATCTGCTCACTTGTAAAGTAAGCAGACACTGCTTTTCGGCTTTGCACGGCATGGCTGTCTGACAGACTCTCTGGCTGCCTGCCTGGCTGCCTGCCTGGCTGCATAACTGGGGTTGTCTGGCCCGCTGGGTACTGGAAGGCTGTCTGACTACATGGCTAATATAGGGCTGGCTGACTGACTGACACAGTCTGGTTGGCTGAATGTCAGCCTGAATGGCTGGTTGGCTAACTGCCTGACTGATTATAGGGATGACAGTCTGGCTGTCTGCACAGTCGGCTGTCTGTCTGGCTTACAGTAAGACCATGTGATAATAGGTCTGACTGACTGACTGACTGACTGACTGACTGACTGACTGACTGGGGTTGTCTGACTGACTGACTGACTGACTGACTGACTGACTGACTGACTGACTGACTGACTGACTGACTGACTGACTGACTGACTGACTGACTGAGTCTGGCTGGTCGACTGGCTGACGGTTGTCGGTTGTTTTGGCTGGAGAAGGATGAACTTGCGGGAGATGCAATGACAATTTTTAACCAGCTCACGAGGCTGTCCAGAGTCGCCGAAAAACGCGTGGGCAACACGAGAACACGGGGGGAGGGGAGGAAGAGGACCCTGGACCCAGAAAACACGAAGCGTTGAGCCATAGTTGTTTTGATGCTGGCCCGCCGTCGAAGACGGTGAGCCAACATGAAAACATCATTGGGTCAACGCCTCGTGTTTGCTGGGGACAGACGCCGAGCCATGTAAGGAATCAACCCGATATCACACCGCTCTTAGAAACGCTGGGCCATCTCTGCCACGACACTTGTGAAGATATCTTGTGTTAGATGGAAGAACAGATTGTCATCTTAGACAGTGACGGGGACTGCGGCTTGGTTTCGCATGGCTCACCGCCGAGTCCCCAGAAATCAAGCCGCAGACGCCGACCCGGGGACGGCCCAATCCGTCGGATGCCGGGCCGCTCCCCGCCCGCAGCGGAACAGGGATCCGGACGGGCGCGGGTTGTCCGTCCGTCCGTCCTCAGACCCCTGTTGTGTCCGCGGGGCCGCCGCCGCGGAGCAGATATTGATGCGGACGCGGGATGCGTGCTGATGCGATCAAGTCGTGTGCAGTCATTTGTCGTCGTTACCCAGTTTGAGAGGCACCCCTGGCGCCCTTAACTATGCCCCGGTCATCTGTCTGCCTTCCTGATTGTAATGCTCCGCCCGCTGACACGCTGACTCCATCACTGTTATTTCTGGTCAGCCGTCTGTGAGACAAACGGGATCTAGGTTTCGCCCCTCCCCCCCACCCCGATCGCCGTCTGCGCCCCGGTCACCATTGGCTTCGCGGCGGATCAACGTCTCAGACGTTGGCCGCCGTGAAGCCCATGGTGACCCAAACCAACGATGCGACGTATCAGCTATCTAGGTTATGTAGGCTACAAGACCACACCCGCCCGAAAATAGTACCTTACATAATCGTGGGTTCTCCGTTTGACCAAAGGTTTCTGTTGGGGTCGAGGTAGCGGTTTCGGTTGTTATGTCACATCAAAAACGATACATCGAATGACTTTATGGTGTCTTTTTAGATGAGTATTTTTATCCAAGTCTCATTCGCAACATTTATAATTGCACATACGTCACATAGATGATGATGGAAATTGAAGCGGACCCATGTAGAATATTGGCCTGATCGGGATATGTAGCTACGTTTCAACACATCTTGGTCCATAGGCTAAACTGGCTGAGATTCATATATCGAGAATGAGAAAGAATGACACTGGGAGTGGGTCTGGTCTGGGGTGAAGCACATCAACTTCTTTCGTAAATGAAAGTCCAGTCCTCTGTATAGAACCTTTATACCATATAATTCATCATGAGTTTCCCATTCAGAATCGCTCTGATTTTTCACACACACTTGGCCCATTTCACCGTCGATGAATGCAGCCTCACAACACACAGAGATGCTGCAGCAGCCTTATAAAACTGGAAGTTTTTTTCAGATGTATCCCAAAAGAATCGCTCAGTTGTAAACATCAGAGGCATTGACAAAACCGGCTCAGTGCAGGGACAAGGTCCTAGACATCGACCCATCATTGATTCTGCGTCTACATACATGGTTGATGTATCTGTGCCCAACGAAAAACACACATTGACTTTGTGGTGGTCTGATGTTGGACCAGCGTCTGCGACGCTGGCCCAACATTAAACCACCACAGAGTGTTGTATTTGCTGGGTGATGGTACATTTGTCACATGTGTGTCATCTGGCTGTCCTCCCCTCCAGCACTAATAATCTGATGACCTTGCCGTGTGCATTATCCGCTCCTACTTAGAGTCATGTGCGTGCGAGCCCACACAGGTCCGCAGACTAATTTAACACCCATTCAAATGGAAAAAGTCACGACCCCAATGTTCTTCACATATAGCTGGATTTTGCAAAGTCCGTATCCAGTGGCGGATCCAGGAATTGACAGACGGGGCGGGGGGGGCGCCGATTTTTGCCAGAATTTATACACAATACAGCTGGCAATCATATGCTCTGGAGGCGTCCGGGGACATGCTCCACCTGTAAATTTTGAAATCTAAGGCCTGAAATGACGCATTCTAGACCATATTTCGTCCGATTTTTGTTTGTTTTTGGGACCCTAAACGGGGAAGGGGTGGGGCTGGTTGATTCCCCCTCTAGACCCGCCACTGTTATCTACTATGAAGAAACCCTTGTAACTGAAACCACTTAATGAAATTATTATGATATTCTGATTCTGGCTGTGCTACATTGTGAGTAACAGAAGCAATCAAGGTGCCATGCTAGGACTTTGGTGGGTAAAAGATTATTAGATATAACAAAACTACCCGAAATCTCAATTAAAATATCTACTTAAGCAATCAACATTTATATTTAGAGAATTAAAATGCACAACTATATCGGTCTGCAATTATATACAATTTAATGTACAAATCATTATGTAAGCTTAGTAGTAGTTTTAGAAAATGTTACCATTACAATCATATATAGTATATAGTAATAGAATTTAAATTTTCACCCACTTGAAGTTGTGTCTCGCTACCGCGACCCACAACTTCAAGTGGGTGGAAATTACTCACATTTGTTTAATTTGACAAGCAACATTTGCAAATTTAAATTTTCACCGCCTTTAAAGGGACTGGCTCACGCTAAAATCATAAAAAAATCGGTGATTTTATTTTGGCTTCCTAATATGACCATATGATGTAAACATGTCCATAGACTAGAACTGCAAAAGTTTTTTAATTTTTGTGCTGCGAATTCACCAGTTAGGCTAGATATACTATATCTAGCCTAACTGGTGAATTCGCAGCACAAAAATGATGGCACTAATGTGCATACTATCACATGCCTCTTATATATCTGATCTCTTGAATATTAGTATTTTTATATTCGTTGAGCATCAGAACATACGTCTAGAGGCTTTATGTCAGCATAATAAATGAATGAATTAAATGAATGACCATAGGCCTAATACAGTTATCATTGATATCCGCGAAGATATGGGGAAAGTTAGATTTTTCGCTAATGGCGGAGATATTTGGCACGCTAGCATCTTTTAGATACATCTAATCACGTCAAGAATAGTTTTATAATGATCTAAGACCCTCAAAACATGGGGTTAGACACCTTAATTGTTGAGTTTATGTGCACTATTAGCTGAGATATGGCGAAATATACATTTTCCAGTAATGACGTCACTAATTTGCATAAAAATGATATGTGGGACATTTTGTCAACTTTTTAACATAGCAAATCGTTGTCTATGGTATTTTTCCAATCTAGAAACATCAATTAGAAATTGATTTCCGGGGGGTGCACGATACCCCCTTTTTCCTACTAGACTATTTAGTTTGGACTGATTTAGTGCGAATGGATTGGTAAACCGGCTTAAGATCAGTGCGAATCAAACAGGGCGTCCGAAACAAAACAGAAATGTAACACGAATTGCGAAATAAGAACACTCCATTACGTAATAATTTGCCAGGAACAATCAGATGCTGATGGCATTGATTGGCCAGGAGACGTTGGTCTATCACCGGACAACGACTGAGCTAACAATGAATGTTACCTGAGGACGACTTGATGTCAAACCAGATGCAAATTTGAGGTTATGGATCACTTTTTAATCAGACCAAACGAAAAAGTTTGCCCAGTCTGTGTTGATACATTGACCCAGCGTTGATCTAATGCCGGACCAGCGTCTTCAACGCTGATCCAGCAGCAGCCAGCATTGAGTCAACGTATTCTCATAATGATTGAGCTAGAAATACTCAAACGCTGATTAGATCAAATTAAAGGGAAGATGGCAATTGACACCATGCACAGACAGGTCAACGCAGTTTTAAAGCCTGCTCTTCATGTTTAAAAGATAATTATCTGACCGACCAATCACTGACAACGGCAAATTCACACCATCCAATCAGCCAATCAATCAATTAGCAAAGAGTCACCAAAATCAGGTGATCTACCAGCGCGATCAAGTCATTGTCCCAGTGCTGGCTCAAAACCCGGCGAGATGAGATGAACTTACTTGTTTGTTCTTCGACGTTGGTCCGACATTGCATAAATGTCATACAGATGTTTTGTGTTTACTGGGATCCCATAGAAGAAGATCACGAGACGGACACTAAAAAATTTAAGGTTACAGACAACGTCACACCCAGCAGACACAAATTGTTGAATCAATGTTGGTTTAGCGTTGGTCCATCGTCGTAGACGGTGGACCAACGTTAAACCAACATTGATTCAACGTGTTGTGCCTGATGGATAGCGGACGTTGTGATGGCTTTGATTCAACGATGAGAAGTATAAGACGTTTTGCACTATCGCGAAAGTGAAGAGCCAAGAAGCCAGGTCACATCGTTTTGCTTGGCATATTGAGAAACTGAGAATTTCTGTTAATGAGCAGTAGAAAAAACGCCATGCCAGCTGCAGGACCAATGTCCTTTGATTACTAGGCGGCCAACGAGAGATGGTGTCAACGCGTCAGTGGCAGTGAGATAAGCCGCAAACAAGCGCCACTAAATTAACCAGATAGGCAGTGAACCGCAGTCAAAAACAGCCAGTACTGAGTCAAGACTGTTATCTAGCCTGCCCAGTACTTAACAGGTAACCAACCTGCTTGTTACAATTAGTGGTCGATAAACCGGGTGGCAAGTCAATCTGCCGGACAATATGCCAGCGAGCCACGCCATTAATACTACCTGTAGTTACATGTACACGGACATCAACGATACTGAAAAAATCTCACACAAGATGAGAGCAAAAGGGCAAGATTTTTTATTTGTGTGTACGCCTACTCTTGGCATTTTGTTATTCCAGTTTTTTTTCATCTTTATTGCATACGAAAAATACATATCTGGATGAATAAGAAAATAGTGGTGTGCTAAAGCCACATTTCGATTTCGCGTTACATCTTAACATATATCTCGTCCCCTATAGCCACAAAGTGTTGATGCAGCACCCAAACAAGTAACAGATACAATACTTCGGCTGCTAGGAGATACATAGACCTATTCTGTTAAAAATACTTCATGTGCACAATATAATAGACAGTGCACACTGAAGACAAAATTTAAATTGAATAGCTCAGTGCTCTATGGGTTAATATGGTTAGATACACTGTATCTCCCGTGACCTTCCCAATACAACAATTGATTTTGAAGTGTTTTATCACCATAGAAAGAAATTTACATCCAATACATGACAAGTTCAGATCACTTATTGCATAGTGGATCGATTCTACAAAATATCCAACGTCATATCTTAAACACACACGATTGGGATACTAAAGTATGTCGATCCGACATTGAACCAGCATTGGGTTAACGTGTCATAGCCACTCAGTGGCTGCGGTACCAGTAAGACAGATAGACAATAGGTTGTAGCAGATAGGGTAACGGGGAGGCGAGATGCTGGAAAAATAGAGTGAGATGTGCGCAGGTAGCACGGCCAGTGAATCAACAACGGCTGGTAAAGCAATGCCTGTGCAGGTCAAGACGGGTCAACTTGGCCGAGACCGGGACACCCAGTAAAACAGCAGATTCCGGCCAATGGGGAGATCAAAACCGAAGGTTTGGTTTAATGCTGGGCTAGAGTCTGAGACGCTTGCCCGGCACTGAACCAGAGCTTGGCCGTTGCTGGTTGCGGACAGAAGACGCAGCCTGCAGTGCACAGCCGCATTGTAAGACAAGGCGCCATGGCTAGCTCATCGCCCAGCAAACACGAGACGCTAAGTCATTGCTGGCTCAATGTTGGGCCAGCTGGCCCAACATAGAGCAAACAATGGCTCAATGTATCGTGAGTGTCAGGTGCAGTCTCTTCAAGACACCTAACACGCTGCCAGACGGGGCACGGCTTGTCCAGGGAATAATAGACAGTCACCCAACGCTGCAGCAACCTTAGTCAAACGTCCGACGTGTCGGCCCAGCCCAGCCCATGACAGGGCTAAGAGATCAACGTGGAAAGGGTACAGCACACAATATACATATTAAAACTTGGCGGCACTTTTCAAACTTTGTTCTGCCGTGCAAAACAAACATCACTTGGGAGTGATGCAAATTTTAGTACCCGCATTTGCATTTTCGTTCTGTTTTCAAGAACATTACAGTTATTGCCTGGCACTGACCGCGTGATTTAGAAGCCTTCTGGTGATGCTTTTTTGCAGAGTGCGATACACTTTTGGGTGTATTTGTAGCTGCAATTGCAGCGACCTTCGAAGGTTGTAAATGTTTTTTTTATATATGACTATAAGGCTGGACCAGTATCTCAGCTACTGGTTCAAGAATGACACAGCACTGCAGCATTACATGGCGAATTTTCACTCGCCACAAGCTGCGATTATTTAATGAAATGTCATTGTTACAACAATATAAAGGCACCGTTCTATGTTCGCCACAGAGACGCACACTTCAATAGAGACTGAGTGACAGATTACGAGGTGGTAGTCACCTTTCTGATCATCTAATTCGGCGTGGTACTGATCGCACCGCCCTGTCTTTCTTCCTCTCTATTCTCTTGTCTCCATTTCTATGTCTCCCTCTCTCAGTCTCTATCTCTCTCTCTCTCTCTCTCTCTCTCTCTTTCTTTCTTTCTCTGTCACTATCTTCCCCGTTCTTCTACCTAGTTCAGGACGTCTTCGTGTGGGTGGCGACATCTGTGCTGCCGCGCAAAGCCAAAAGGCAGTATCTGCTTACTTTACAAGTAAGCAGATACTGCCTTTTGGCTTTGCAGAGTAGTGTGGACACACGGCAGTGTACCATGTGCTCCCACCATGATTTATTGTCGCCAGGGAGAGGACATCACAGTACATCTTTTCTCTCCTCCCTGTTTAATCTCGCAGGACGGTATTCAAAGGCCGTGCGCATAAAGGACAGCGATAAATAAATGTGCAGACGAAATGTCCCCCTTTCTCGAAGGGAGCCAGAGTATTGAGAAATATCGCCATTTTATTCCACAGATTTCCATATTGCTGATTTGTCTCCAATAAAATCGAAGAAAAATTGTGCTAGAATGTTTCGTGCTGCACGTTTATTTTTTTTAAAATAAATTGCAGAACTATAAAAAAATGAAGTTCCGGAATATCCACTTAATCTTATATTATTTTAAATATATCTGATAACAAAATTTACCATCCTCCTTCAGTATCGGCCTACTCAAAATCTATATACTGAGTAATTAATGTGATTTTTAGGTGAGACGATGAATAAATTAATGTCGTGGGCAGCCATTTGCCTAACATGAACGATCCCGTCCAGATTTTGGCGGGGGCAGCTCGCCATCCGAGGCCGAATCTCTTTCTACGGTGGACAGCTAATTGTCTAATTTGACGGGTTGAATACTGCTCAGACATGCAGGTTTAACGTTGGGTCAACGTCTGTGACATTGGTGTGACGTTGAGCCGGCGTTTGGACCTAGCTACGTTGGTGTCTGGTGTGGCCCTTGACCTTTATTCGTTCTTCCATTATCGTCTTTGTATGTCAAAAAGACACGAGATGAGTATTAATGGCGGATATCACAGAAGATCCCTTGATCTGACCTATAACCTTTCCTGCGCAGACATCCAGGTATGGGACAAAGAGAGATTTCACTGAAGCTTTGGAAGCCGGTCGTTGGGAGGGATTGATACAACAAAAAACAGCAGCTGGAATCTCAGAGTCACTCGTTGGTTCTATGGCTAAATCGTCAGAATGTGACTCCGGTAGGCTCAACTGTGATTTCCATCTTGACTCAAAATCAGCCTCCCTCCCCTTCCCAAGTGAATTGTAATGAGGGCATTGAAGATTTCCACGCTAGCCTTCCCGATTATCCTGAGACATCCATTCTATGGTGGCTCAATGTTGGGTCAGCGTCATTGGGCCACCATAGGATGAATGTATCATATTTACTAGGGTGAATCCACCTCTCTGAGACTCAGGCAGTGCCGGCGTGCCAAGCTGCCCTACATATACATCAAGTCCGCACGGAAGTATTCTTTATCACACCGCTCCACGTATACCGAAGAGACAGAGAACGCTTCTATTTGAAGCACGCCCCATATATATTCACACTGCTGGTGTGATTGCGATGTATGATCGCCGTCTTTAATATCTACTATTATTTTACGTCTGTTATACAGTTGTTATACAGTTAAAATAGCTGCAAAAAGACAGATCCCTCAACTTGTGTCTAGTTTATAACTGATTGTGGTCAATACCAAACGTTGAGAGATGTATCATTTCAATCATCATTTTGATTTTTTTTTTCGGTGCGAGAAACAAAATACTAGACCCCTATGTTATCTTGGCCATGCCTTTTAATTTTATTTTAAGTAGTAGTCATTTGTATTGTCGAAATATCCAGTGTGTATTATGGCCATGCCACTTAACATGATATTAGTTATGTATGTCATGCCATGTATATTGTCATATGAGTTTAACAAATTAACAATCTTGTATATACATGTACATATTATATCTCTCTCATTTCTATGACAAATAAATCTGTAATAACTTTTTTTCTGTCAATAAAAATATGTGTCTGTCTGTTTATCATATTAATCAGATTTTTTTTTTAATCAAATATTATAATAACATTCTGAGAAATGACCTTAACAATGCTGGGTTAACGTTGATTCACCGTCTTCGACGCTGGCCAAACGTTAAACCAGCATTGATTCACACTGACCCATTTTTTTAAATGGAGAGCCATGAAAAAATGCATGAAAAAATGTAAAACTAGATAATCTGTTTACGACAAGAGAACATTAACAGCATCATCAGAGCATCTTTATTGGGTTCAACATCCACCCTTTTTTAAATGCCGGAGAGGCTACTTCAACCATCAGTAAGAAAATAAGTTATTTTTTTCTTAAAAAAATGCCCCCGCAAACCAATTTTTCAATTCTTTGTCGTCAGTCCTTTGTCAGTCAGATCGTGAGAAATATAATAGAGAGCTGTCAACTCTTTGATGGTATCCCACCAACGGTTCAGAAGGTATTGTGTCCTCAACGTTTCTACGACGGTGAACCAACGTTAAACCAACATTGATTCAACGTCTTGTGCCTGCTGCGTTATTACCTCAAAGTCTGATATCCAATCATCTGCCGGGGGATCGTGTCCCGCTTTGCTCGGCGAAACTGTAAAGATCGGTTATCCCGGGGTTTTGTCATTCCGCTGATCATTATTTTGTGAAATCACAGGGATCTGCAGCTTTGACAAGTTATACCAAATCAAATCTTCGCCGGAGGCGTTCTCGTTCTCACACGAAGAGACAGATCCCGGCCGAACCTGACGCACGCTCAGCTATGGGCCAGCGCGGGCGGCGCTGGCCCATAGCTGGGCGTGCGTTGAGCCAGCATTCCGTGACTGGTGAGCGAGAGTCTGCAGGGATCAATGTCTGACGTTGGGAGAACTGCGCGATCACGCCAGCTCTCGTGATTTGTCACGCCGCGGCGAAGCCGTCCAAAAGTAGTCCGTTTTCCTATATTTTTGGAAGCAATCGCCAGGCGGTGATTTATTCGATCGATGCACGTAATTTTAACATTTTATTCTCGAAAAGCGCGCACCTTGACCATTAAGGTGCTAAATTAAAGCATTGAAATATTCACCCACTTGAAGTGGGTGCAAATTACTCGCATCTGTTTAATTCGAAACATTTTCAAATCTTGATGTTTAAACACTCATTTCAATCCCAATAAATGTGTGAGGTCTCCTTGTGTATTTCAATGATTGTTTTTGAAAAAAATCACACTATTTGTTACGGTAAAATACCAATATATAAGTTTTGTGATATTCAATGAAAGCAGTGATAGACAACCAGAGACACTCATTTAGATTACGTATTTTGCACGTTAATACCCACTAGGCATCATTCAACCTTTATTTCTCATAATCACAAAATGTCTTCTTATGCGGAAATTCAACTATGCTTTAGCAGTTTATTGACAAAACATGCTGTGATTATGCATAGTTGGTAAGATGTTAGCATCGACAGGACATCCTATCAATAAGTATTACAGTTACTCGTAGTTAGGTTTTTTGTTATTGATAGCATAACCTGTGAATACATTATTAGGACGAAACAATCCTGTCAAATGAACGTGTTCTTAGTCATAGCCCCTGACATAATATTAGTCTGTAGTTTCGCATAGACCAGATGTTTAACATCAAGTCAGTGCTTTCTGCTTATTATTATCCATAGCGAAAAGTACTAATACATAGTAACAATCTGTGTAGGCATTATTAAAATGACGAGACTATTGCGTAACATTTACTTTAGCTGTTTATCTTCACCCTTTAACCGCCAGTGCCGCATATATTCGGGTTTTCATTTTTTATTAGCACCTTATGTACCACCTTTTGAGCATGTTGAAGATAAAATATGACATCAATTAGCAATATTTGAAAACAGTTGACCTCCATTTTGTCAAATATGAATAATTTTTACTCACTTGAAGTTGTGGATCGTGTCAGCGAGACACAACTTCAAGTGGGTGAAAATTCAGATTGAATCATTTGGCGGTTAAAGGGTTAATACAGGTAGCCAGCAGACGTTGACGTTGGAATGACGTTTCGCCAGCGTCGGTATAAGCTGGCCAAACGTTACATCCAGAAATTTGGCATAATACAGCGATAGTGTCCGGAGTGGTGAATAATCGATGTGCTATGGTCAGATATTGGCACAAAGTATACAGATCATCAATAATTCTCGTCTGATACCTGTGAACACATCGAGTATCTATGATCCTGCTTGCTCGCGTTTCCCGTGTTAAATAAGGTCATATATTTATGTACTGCAAGTGAAAGATCTTCTGATACAGACTGTATACAAAAACAGCTATTTTCGCCACAAAAAACAACATATTTTATGCCGAATCAAATTCAAAGGTAAGCATGTTATAACTTTCAAATTAAATACAAACGAATAAAAAATTTAAAAAATCACTAGATTTTTCGTTGGAATATATTACTAATATAATTATTTAGCAAAGGCTATTATGAAGTCGACAATAATTCGATACTCATCATTTTCTCACAACAAACAGACTCCGTCTGTGAAGCCTACATATTTTGCTAAACTTTAAAAAGAATACTCCACTCAATGAACGATTGGAACTTGCTCGCTTTGAGTGCTGCTTTACTGCGTGACATTTCCCATTTGTAAAGTTAACCTTTTAAGCCCTCCTGATACATCAAAGCAGAATTATGCATCTATGAAGAATGACTTAATTTCCTAAGACCTATGGGGCTTTTAGAACGAAAATTAGCATGGAACTGTTTAATAATAACAATATATGTTTTCCATTTGTCCCCCCACTTCAAGTCATCCACTACAAGTCGAGAATTGCGACAGCAATTCGCGGGTTGTGGTGAATGAAGATGACAATGGTAATTTCAGGGTTAAACGAATGAATAATGGTCAACCCCACGTTAAAAAACTGCACCTGCTACAATTACCATTAGTGTTTAATTAACATCTGGACATTTCGTCAATTTTATTTAATATGTGTTTATTGCAAAATGAATTTACCGAAAGATTTCACGATACAAAACTAATATTACCAGATACTGAACCAATGCAGGGCATTATTCATGGCAAAACTACAACACCATGTTTGACCGATGTCAAGACATTACAAGTGGAACACCAATTAGTTGATGCCTATCCAGCAGACACAAGACGTTGAATCAATGTTGATTTAACGTTGGTCCACCGTCTACGACGTTGGACCGACGTCAAACCACGATGATTCAACGTCTTGTCTGCTGGGTAAACACTTAAATCCATTCATCCACAGGGTAAAATGATACTTGCTGTTTTGTCCCTTAAAACCCGACGCCATTCCCTTTGACAAAACAGGGAGTGCCTGGATAGAAGCAGTAAAGAACTGCACTAAGTGAGAAGCTAATGAATAGAGACGGTGGCGTAAGACGTTGGATAATTAATTAATCATGCGACCTATGGTGCGTTGCACATGAACACGTGACAGTCTCGACAGCATGTCCCAGCTCATCTGCTCCGACAACTAATTAATAAAGTGTTTTTGTCCTCCTGATAAATGCGCGCATTGCATTACATAATAATTGGGATGCCGGGCAAAAACTTGGCGTGCGGCGTGTAACAGAAGGGGATTTCTGGGCTGGGTGGTGATGAATTAGCTATTGAGGGGGCGGCTTATGCGCAGCGGCGGGATTGTTTCGCAAGGTAATATTGATTCGGGGAGCCGGCCGGCGCCTGAATTTGCGGGAGTTTGTCACAGGGCCACGGAATCCAACCCGTCATCGTGGGTGGGACGTCTCCTGAATGCCAGTGCGCACCTCAAACAACACTGCACATCTGGCCAAAAGCGGTCCGATGTCCAAGAAGTTGGCCCCAAATTCAGATTCCCGTTAGCTGCGGCGCGTCGTCTGTGTCATATTTAGGGATTTACATCTTTCTGCATAACTTCGACAAAGACACGTCATACAGCATACAGCTGAGCTGTACTGTAGTGTGAAGGCTAACAACAATAAAGTTCTTATCTTAACTGTTCAACCCTTACAACGCTGAAATATTTTGGTAAACCATGGAAACCTAATGTTTTTTTCCAATTTGAAATCATAAATGTCTTAGTTAGATTTTTCTGCTTCATTTGATTACCTATATTATGGGTCTACGCCGTAGACCCATAATAGTTAATGTGTGAATTGCAGCGTAAAAACATTAATTCTTCAAATCGTGCGTCTGATAGCCGGTTTCTCTCCGCTCTAAATAGGCCTACTTTACGTCGTTAAAAATTGTGCTGGTTGGATAACTAATAGCAACTGTAATTAGCAGTCGCGCCTGATTGCTATGCCAGCAGTTGACCATGGCGAGGAGCGTCCCTCCTATTATATAATATCTATAGGCCTACCATCTTGAAAACACAATATGCTGATTTAATATTGCTGAACCAATATTGGCCCACTGTTGGGCCACCATCTGCGATGCTGGCCCAACAATAGGCCAATATTGGATCAACGAGCCGTGTTTGCTGGGCACCCTTGTTTTCTAGGACGTGCAACACGTTATGTACAGTTTTGAAGGCAAATTAAACATATGTCATTGTTCTCCCCCCTATGTTACCATTTAGATATATTATTAATAATAGCTATCTTCCAATTTAAATGGTGATAATATATTGATATTTCACTGCTAAGCATCAAGTGAAGGTTATCTCAAAATATACCTATAGGGCTAAATATAAAAACATTGTTGAAATCTCTGGTAAAGGGTTAATCCAGGTGACCACACCACGATGTCAATTGTAATTAACCGTTTACACTCTGGAGATGTCTGCTTACAGCAATGTTACAACTTATTATATTATATATTTTTAATTTAATAATATCAAGAATACAATAAAGTATTCTTGCTAATATGGTTGACGGGTTTCGCAGAGGTCGTATCGACCTGTTCCCGTCAACCAAAGGTAATATTATTAATAATAATGACATGTACCATTTTTTACATTTTCTCCGGAGGCTGTGATGCAATAGTTTTATATTCATGCACGATTAGTCATCAATTGTCTACGGTACCTTTTGTCAACTATAGGTGCAAAGGCTGGGGAGGAGGAGGGGGGTGTGGCATTTCTGGAGACCCCCCACTGAAATAAAAAATAACTGAGTCGCGAGGGCCACCTACAAGTGCATGTTATGTAGTGTCTACGTACAGTCAAAATTAACAGCAACGGAAACGCATCAAGCGTGAGATGTCGATCCGAATTAAGCTGGTCCAATGCCGGTCCAGCATCTACGGGTTGTACCCACATCAAACCAACACAAGCTGTTTATGTTGGCCCAACGTCTGCGAAGCTGGCCCAACATTAAAACATCATTGTTTCAACATGTCGTGTTTGCTGGGATGTCTATATCTATCTATACATACACTGTACATAAATACATGTACACACATATACATTAGTACGGTACATACATTGTCGAGATATCAAAATAGAAGGATGCAATCTAGGGGAAAAGTTTAAGAACTGCTTTCCAAGTGGACCATGCATTAAGGTCTATTCATGGTAAATCCTATTCATTGCCGTGCATATTCTGGTGATAAAATTATACACAGTGCGATAAACATGATAAAGTGCCGAATTAACAACATAGGGCCTATATCCATATTTGAATTGCTTTTGTCTACGAAAAAAGTATTATAGGCCCTAAGCGATATTTATCAAACTGTTCTAAATAGTTTAATGAAAATTTAATTTAAAAAATCGCTTCAAGTGATATATTATTTCTTGTGATATATACTCGAAAAATCGTTATTACGGTTTGATATAATCATGATTACAGTACTTTTAGAATATCGATTACGATCATGATTATGATTACAGGTCATAATTTTTTCTTGATTACGATTATAATCATGATTACAGGATTTCAAAAAATGTGATTACGATTATGATCATGATTACAATGTAATCGATTAAAAATCGTAATCGACGATTATGATTATAATTGAACCTAACCCTGGTCTACGGCCATATGGAGACTCTTTTCTACTGTCAAACATTCTCTTGGATAATGACAACACCTGTAGACTTTCCATTGAGACTCTTCTCTACTGTCAGACATTCTCCTGGCTAATGACAACACATGTATACTCTCCATGGAGAGACTCTTCCCTACTGTCAGACATTCTCTTGGCTAATGTCAGCACCTGTAGACTCTCCATGGAGACTCTTCTCTACTGTCAGACATTCTCTTAGCTAATGACAGCACATGTAGACTCTCCATGGAGACTCTTCTCTACTGTCAGACATTCTCCTGGCTAATGACAGCACATGTAGACTCTCCATGGAGACTCTTCTCTACTGTCAGACATTCTCCTGGCTAATGACAGCACATGTAGACTCTCCATGGAGACTCTTCCCTACTGTCAGACATTCTCTTGGCTAATGACAGCACATGTAGACTCTCCATGGAGACTTTTCTCTACTGTCAGACATTCTCCTGGCTAATGACAGCACATGTACACTCTCCATGGAGACTCTTCCCTACTGTCAGACATTCTCTTGGCTAATGACAGCACATGTAGACTCTCAATGGAGACTCTTCTCTACTGTCAGACATTCTCGTGGCTAATGGCAGCACATGTAGACTCTCCATGGAGACTTTTCTCTACTGTCAGACATTCTCCTGGCTAATGACAGCACATGTACACTCTCCATGGAGACTCTTCCCTACTGTCAGACATTCTCCTGGCTAATGACAACACATGTAGACTCTCAATGGAGACTCTTCTCTACTGTCAGACATTCTCGTGGCTAATGGCAGCACATGTAGACTCTCCATGGAGACTCTTGTCTACTGTCAGACATTCTCCTGGCTAATGACAGCACATGTAGACTCTCCATGGAGACTCTTCTCTACTGTCAGACATTCTCCTGGCTAATGACAACACATGTAGACTCTCAATGGAGACTCTTCTCTACTGTCAGACATTCTCGTGGCTAATGGCAGCACATGTAGACTCTCCATGGAGACTCTTGTCTACTGTCAGACATTCTCCTGGCTAATGACAGCACATGTAGACTCTCCATGGAGACTCTTCTCTACTGTCAGACATTCTCCTGGCTAATGACAACACATGTAGACTCTCAATGGAGACTCTTCTCTACTGTGAGACATTCTCTTGGCTAATGGCAGCACATGTAGACTCTCCATGGAGACTCTTCTCTACTGTCAGACATTCTCCTGGCTAATGACAGCACATGTAGACTCTCCATGGAGACTCTTCTCTACTGTCAGACATTCTCCTGGCTAATGTCAGCACCTGTAGACTCTCCATGGAGAGACTCTTCCCTACTGTCAGATATTCTCTTGGCTAATGACAGCACATGTATACTCTCCATGGAGAGACTCTTCCCTACTGTCAGACATTCTCCTGGCTAATGAAAACACATGTAGACTCTTAATGGAGACTCTTCTCTACTGTCAGACATTCTCTTGGCTAATGACAACACATGTAGACTCTCTTTGGAAACTCTTCTCTACAGTCAGACATGTTCTTGGCTAATGACAGCACATGTAGACTCTCCATGGCGACTCTTCTCTACTGTCAGACATTCTTGTGGCTAATGTCAGCACCTGTAGACTCTCCATGGAGACTCTTCCCTACTGTCAGACATTCTCTTGGCTAATGACAGCACCTGTAGACTCTCCATGGAGACTCTTTTCCACTGTCAAACATTCTTGTGGCTAATGACAGCACCTGTATACTCTCAATGGAGACTCTTCTCTACTGTCAGACATTCTCTTGGCTAAAGCCAACACCTTTATAGTCTCAATGGAGACTTTTCTCTAATGTCAGACAATCTCGGGGCTAATGACAGCACCTGTTGACTCTCAACGGAGACTTTTCCCTACTTTCAGAAATTCTCCTGGCTAATACCATTCCCGTGGCTGATGACAGCAGCTGCATTCTCGCGATCTCTGTCAGGTGATCTCGAGGCTGGTGAAATACGTAGCGCATCCTCGATGAATAGAGACATTCTTGGGCAGTAATAGAATGTCATGGCTGATTAAATTAGTTGCAAACACTCGGTGGAATCTCTTCCATATAACATGCCCAATGATTTTATTGATGGAATATGAAGAAGAACCCGGAGTTGTTTTAATGTTTGGCCAGCGTGGCCCGACATTAGAACAACATCGGGTTGATGTAGAATTTATTGTACAGCTTATACAAAGCCTCGGGGTATCCCAGAGTGGAGCAAAAATGAAATGAATCGGGCTTTAGGCCACCTTTGTGCACATATAGGCTAAACTGGGCCAGGAGAACCTCCTGAGGATGGTGAGATGATTGAGATGACACTGTCCTCCAGACACAGGATTCGAAATTCGAGCCCTGGCGGTCTGAGGCCGAGCACGCTACCTCTCGGTCACGGAGGCTCCCCACAAACCCAGAGTGGAGCAAGAGAAAAAAACCAAGCCCATATTTCGGAAAATTGTTTATCGGAATTTTGCCGGGTTATAAATCTGTTCATATTTTGTAAAAAAAAACAGCATTGACTTAAAATGACTGATTGCCTTCGAGAGCAAAATCATTCAAACAATGAAATGATGCATTATTAGAATCAATACCACGAGGGATCAGTATTTCTTATTTGTCAGAGCTTCTCATTGTAATACTCTGCAGCCAGGTCCCAGCTATAGCATTGAGGGCTTGACTATAATGCCAAAGACGTTGGTCCAACCGCCATTGAATCGTTCCTGCAGCATCACATGATGGTACACGGGGGATTGGTGGTGACCTAACCAGATAGATAGGCAGACAAATAGGAAACCTATCTGTGGCAGATCTCATTGAAAAGTCCAGCCCAGCCAAATGTCACAGATCGCCAGCATTCACTTTTGAATTATTAATGTCACAGGAGAACGAAATAGAATGAAAATCTAACAGGAAATTCGGCAGCTGGCAGCAGGGTTCACTTCATCATTATGGACTGATCAACACCACAAATGGGTTCAGTCAGATTGTCTCAGTATTGTGTTATTTATAGACTGTGAGCTTGATAGAGATTACTCCTGTCATCGGGAACGATCAAATGAACGAGGGAGGGGGTGAGCGAACGAACGAACGAGCTAGTCAGACATTCAGCCAATGAGTTAATGAGCCAACCAGCCAAACAGCAAACTTAACAACCAGCGACCTAACCAACCAACCATCTAAGCAGCCAACTAAGCAAGCAAGCAAGCAAGCAAGCAAGCAAGCAAGCAAGCAAGCAAGCAAGCAAGCAAGCAAGCAAGCAAGCAAGCAAGCAAGCAAGCAAGCAAGCAAGCAAGCAAGCAACCGACAAACAAACAAACAGACAAACAAACAAACAAACAAACAAACAAACAAACAAACAAACAAACAGACAAACAAACAAACAAACAAACAAACAAACAAACAAACAAACAAACAAACAAACAAACAAACAAACAAACAAACAAACAAACAAACAAACAAACAAACAAACAAACAAACAAACAAACAAACAAACAAACAAACAAACAAACAAACAAACAAACAGCCAACTAATCAACCAACAATTCAACCAACAAACCAGCCAGTGATATTTTATTGGTCTAACAGTGCTCAACGCTGACCCAGAGGACATTGGATCAACGTCTTGTGTTATATATATATATAAAAAATGAATATTGTATTCAGTGGATCTCATTTTTATGAAAAAAATATGAAACCAGAACTATTTATTCAAAAGATAAAATTAGCACGCTAAATAATGTATTTGAAAAAGCGCGTCATTGGCAGGAAAATTGTTTGTTTTTTGCTTAACATTTACCTTACTTAGATTACACGATGAGATAATCATACATCCGCGCTGCCGAATTTATATGTGCGATAATACAGCATCGTACAAATAATGTTAGCTGACGGAAGGTTCATCCATAGAAGGCTGGCTGGCGGCGTACCATACAGAAAATTTTGACTTGCAAATAGAAACAGATTACAAATCATCTGGTTCGTCCTTGCCTTTGACTCTATCAGCCGACACGGTGACGTCAACCCAGCGAAGACGACGCGACGCTGTACCAGCGTCGGCGCAACAATGGGTCAGCGTTTTTTAAATCTTCTTGTTGTGCTAGTACTGTTGGACAACTTCACGTGGCTTGGTTATTTGATGGACTCCTTCTCAGTGAATGGCTCCCTACCCAGCAGACACAAGACGTTAAATCAATGTTGGTTTAACGTTGGTCCACCGTCTGCGACGGTGGACCAACGTTAAACCAACACTGATTCAACGTCTTGGGTCTGCTGGGTGGCTTCGCGATGCCATCCCGTGTATCCACGAGGGATGAAGCAAGTCCGGCAGGAGATCGGTCGATACAGTCCCTGGTTTATCCAGTCGGGATATGCAGAAGAGACCAAGCCAGCGGGGGTCCTAAATTCCTGTATCAGTTGATTGCCGAGCTTGGCCGAAATAATGTGGCCAGGAGAAGATGAGATTTTGGCCAGTGTCGGCACAGCATCCCAGAAAACACGAGACGTTGGCCCAGCGTCTCACGTTTGCTGGGACGGGGACTGAACCGTCGTTCAGCATTTGCTACAGCTGATTGCCGCAAGCGGAGACGAGCAGAAGTATGATATGTTATTATTATTATGCTCTGACGCAGTCTGGTAGCAATCGCTTGTAAGTAGAGCAAAATATACAGGGGAAATCGGCGGGGTTTTTATGGAGACCTTGACTAGATCCAGTGCGTATCCATACATGCATGGTCAATTGGACAGGGGGATATTACTACAGGCCTATCACGGACAACAGAGCGCTGCAAATCTGTGCGGCACAACAAAACAACAACAACTAGAACAGAGCAACCTCAGATAACAAGGGAAGGACGCCATGAATGATATACAAATTACCCAGGAGATACGTTATATAAAGCACGTCACGAAACATGATTTGACAAAAAACTGGAATTACCGAGTTTTCTGGATCGCTGGGCAGTATAGACGAATGCTTTAAATGATGAATCCATCCGGCTACTTTAATTATTCGAATTGGGACTTTATTTTGGGCATATTGATTACATATGTATGTTATTCTCCACACAAAAATGTCCATTTTATTTTTTTCTTTATATACATTTTTAAATAAACCGCTCTTGTTTGTTCTGCGCCTCTGAATAATCAGCAAGATTAAATTTATGGCGCATTAAAAATGCAGTAGAAGATAAGATGAGAAGATTGTCTTTCACGTCTGTGGTTTATTATAAAACATAAATTAAAACTGTAACTTAGCATCGACATCGTCCGCCAGGTTCTGCCGGGTGTCAATTTGTTTCTGATTGTAAATATTACGGTATGCAGACAAATATCATATATTAATTTCATATTGTGAAATTGAAGACAGTCACTTCAATATTCTTCTTCATTTTTCCTCGGAAGCTCAATGGCTAAGGCGTTGAGCCTTATGATAATGAAGCCCCGGTGGAAGAGTTATGCACTTGAATAAAATCACGTGAAACAATTTGAAAAGAGCATCGCGAACTGCCCGTGTTTCTGGGTTCTGTCAGTCCAGAAAGGTGTACATAAAGTATAAAACGCCGTTACCACTAGGATTTTGACATAGACTCTAGAAAATAAATTTTAAAAAATTGAAAAAGAAAGTATAATCTCAATAATTTATATACATGTACATGCATGTATGTTAAAGAATTCTACGAGAAGCCGTGATGGAATTGAAAAAGAAGAGAAAACGAGAGACGAAAAATGATCCTTCATGAAATGATATTCACCGCCTCCCACCTGATGTGTGGAATAATCATTTATTTAAATTAGAGTGCCACTACAGTGTGACAGGCTGGTCACAAAGGTCCCCTCACCTGGCATTTCGCGAAGTCGTTTAGGGAGCAACGGACGGACACCGAGCCAACACTTGGCCAGTGTCCGCGATTCTCCGACGTCGGCCCGGTGTCGGCCGTACGTCCCGATGTAGACCCGACGCCGAGCCGCTGCGTGTCCATGGCCCCTGTCTCTTCAGTTCTCTCAGGCGCCGGCTCACTGGTGGCCTTACGCCTCCGGCGTAGAGCCACCAATGAGCCGGCGCCTGGTAATCACGTGACTGGATTGCAGATGGCGGAGGGACCTCGTGGGGAATCAGCAGAGTCCCGCGCTTCTCAGCCTCCATGTTTGTTTTACCAGCAGTCGGTCGTGTCCTGCTGGACGTTCATCCCTCATACGCCTGATAAACTGTCATGTACCGCAGCTTGTCCTTCACAATAAATTGATTGTTGACATTACGCTATGGGCAGTGGCCCTATCAATTTTCAACATTTACCGCCGGCTTCACGGGTCGTCTGGGTACTGTCATGCTATGGGCTGTATAGGCCTACTCTGACAATATCTTTTAATGACAGGGCCGGTCATTTCATTAGTACTGAAACGTTAATTGTGCATGGCAAAGGTATATGCTATTTCTAGATGCATTATTTTAAAATTATAATGTATCCTACTCCGTCTGCTACATGAAATCAAATTAAATGAAAACAAGTTGAACATATAACAGACACATGGCCTGTTCTTTCAACTGTCTTGTTTTCTACTTATAACAGATCTGACGAGGCGACTACATTTGTATCTGAGTATTTTGCGTAATTGGTAGAACATCGTGTATTATTGTGTTATCCTGACTACATCCTAAGATCATCAATACCACTGCAACAATACTTCTTATTCGATACGACTGGTGTATACTACCACAGTGTGCAGAAAGTGATGTTTTAGCAATAGTCACTCTCAACTTATTCGTTTTGTGTTCAGCGCGGGGATCGGACTTTAGACGTCAGCTTCTGAAGTCTATGGGCGTCAAAATCTGACGTCTAAAGTCGATCCCCGCACTGAAAGAGTAAAATATTTATAATGGCTGAAGGCCCATAACATAGAGGTATTCAAATGAAGCGGAAAGAACTAACCAAGACATTTAAGATGATTTCAAATCGAAAATAACCCTTTGGTCCCTTGGTTTATGCGAAAGTATTCCAGCGTTTCAAGGGTTGAGGTCAAAGATGTCACGATTCCTAATCTCAACCAACAATGCACATCATAAGGCACCCAATCGCCCCCTTAGATATGAAAGGATGTATCTGCCACTTTGCAAAGTGGCAGATACACCCTTTTTATATCTAAAGGGACCCAATGCTCTGCCGCAAACACGGACCAAAGGTAATCCCTGGCTTTCACGGGCTTAAGAGCAGGGCTACCCCCTCTGGTGCCCCAGCGGACCAGCAAACGTGGGCTAATGAGGGCTTTATGCTAGACCAACGACATAAGCGTTGGGCCAGCATAGAAACAATGGTGGAGTGTTTGTATTGGATGGAGGTCGATGGATGTTGTGAGAGCGTTGTGAGAGCGGTCATGGCTCAGAGGTAACCTACATGACCTCAAACCCCCACTGAGTTCGACCCATGAATCCGAAGCTCGGAGGGTACTGGAGTACTATTACTTCACCATTTCCTCTTCCATTATGATAGTTAATCTGCCAAGTTTTATAACAAACGTGGGCTGAAACCCCATTGATTTATTCTTTTGGTCAGTCGCACAGAGATCGTGTATAGCGATGACGATCACTCGTGTTGTAATTTTAGGAATGGATCGGTTTTGAGGAAACCATTTCTGACTGTGTATGAATCAGCTAAACATTAAACCTGTAATATTTTTATCAATCAAGACAGCAAATGTTTTTTTTTAATTTGAAATAATCATAAATGTCTCAGTTAGCGTTTTCCGCTTCATTTGAATACCTATGTTATGGGTATACGGTCATTATACATATCTTACTCTTTCAGTGCGGGGAGCGACTTTGGACGTCAGAATCTTACGTCTACAAACGTCAGATTCTGACGTCTAAAGTCGATCCATGCACTGAAATTGTGGAACAAAAATATATTAAGCGTAATTGAAAATGGAGTGTAACATTCTAGCATTTAAATTTAATGAGCATATACCTTTTTTTCTATACATAAGCATGCATCAATTCTACTCTGCAAATCTTAAGCTCGGTATCTGTTTACTTGTAAAGTAAGCAGATACTGCCCTTTGGCTTTGCAGACCAGAATTTTAGTAGTCCTAGACAGTGTGGTAAAATTTCACGTCTTATTATGCCACGTCTCATGGTCCCGCAGTCATGTACATCAAATCCTAACATTCTGTTCAACCCACCCTGGGCGTGTGTACTCCGGCCTTCTTCTGTGATTTTTAGTTTTCACAAAACTTGAGCCAGCAGGCCACACTTACATCAGGTAAGTCGGTGAGTACCTCTTACCTAAGCGGCTCTGCCAGAAGTAGTACACACTAAAGATAAGTGTTCAGCTGATCACGTTACTACGTCTATCCATCTTAATCCATCACGTGTTCCACACCTCCCCATGTACCGTAACACAATCAGAACACGTCAAGTACCAGGAGGTGCTATCCTACAAGCTCACAGGGGTGTTTCCAGCTATTCTGACCCCCAGCAAATGCGACACGTTGAATCGATGATGTTTTAATGTTGGCCCAGCGTCGCAGACCGCCATGAACAGGTGATTTTTCAGAAGATGTTACATTCTCCGCCTTCGCTACCTTTGCCTTTGACAGATTCAACGCCGGTACTTGTCAATAGTGCAAAAATCTCTACACACTCATATCCTCACCTAGCTCACCACTGGGCACACGTCGTTGTTACGACGTTGAATCAAAGTCATAGACGTTGATTCAACGTCGTAACAACGTCATGTACCCAGTGGGTCTGCTGATCAGGCATACATGTCACACCATCTTCCCTTGGCCAGTCTCACGCGAGTGCTACCACAGGAGCCTGGCCGTATCGAGTACTCTATCTTTGCAAAATTTTGTTGCCTGAAAATGAAATGAAATGAATCGGGCTTTAGGCCACTTTTGTGCACATATAGGCTAAACTGGGCCAGGAGAACCTCCTGAGGATGGTGAGATGATTGAGATGACACTGTCCTCCAGACACAAGATTCGAAATTCGAGCCCTGGCGGTCTGAGACCGAGCACGCTACCTCTCGGTCACGGAGGCTCCCCACAATACTGACTTTCACACGTGGATGGGGAAGAAACTTTTTTTTTTCCTTTCAAACCGCCGAGACCGGGAACCGAACCCCGAGCTCTGGCGTGAAAGGCTTTGTTGCCTGAGCAAATGCTTAGCTTAAAATTGATCAATTATAATGCTATGGATGACCATTGGCATTTAGCAATATTTCTACTTCAAGTCTTTCACCTATATGTGAAACAATAATAACACGCCATAAATCGCCTGACTATATTATGACGGCCACATTGCCTGATTGAGATATATAATATAGCTTTCGTCCTGTCAGCCTTTTGAGAGAAGAAATTCGACTACATATAATGTCCCTATGGCGTGGGTGTACTTTGTAGTCAATATGAGCACGTTTGTTTGATAAACTGCATTACTGTGAGATTCTCCCGCAGGCATACGCGCATGATGACAGCACAAAATAATCTCTTGATATCGGACCCGACATTTTAGCCTGAGGGTGTGGATGACTTTCAAACACTATGACCTTTTATAATCCTTCACAACGCTGAAATATTTTTGTACAAACCTGTTTTTTTCCAATTTTTATCGTAAATGTCTTAGTTAGCTCTTTCCGCTTCATTTGAATATTATAGATCAATGTTATGGGTCTACGGCCATTATAAATATTTCAAATCTTTCAGCGCAGGTTCCGCCTGTAGACGTTAGAATCTGGCGTCTAAATTCTTTCAGCGCGGGGACCGTCTTTAGACGTCAGATTCTGACGTCTAAAGACGATCCCCGCATTGATAGGTTGAACATCACCCCAGAACGATCCGAATCTAGCTTTTTCCAGTTTTGACCTGTTATTGAACTAACATAATAATGGATGTATTAATTTATTAATTTATTAGTTATTAATTTAATATCACCGATGTATGTGAATATCAATCTACAGTCAGTTTTTAAACGGTAAAAGAAATCACGTTTTGGGGTTTATGAAAACATCTTTGTGCAAATTAAAAGCACATACATACTATTTAAGGGCAATGAACCCATGTGTGATAAATATAGTTATTTCATAACCGAAGTTTAGAGGTACACCCAAAAATGTTGGGTGCGCATCTAATAATAAACTGAGACTACCCGACATTGTTGCGACGTTGAATCAACGTCATTGACGTTGATTCAACGTCACAACAACGTCGTGTGCCTAGTGAGTAGACTGGGTCAGCGTGTGGCGTTCACCTGATTGTGGGAGACTGGCTCAGAATGGAGAATGATGGAGTGGACACGCCAGACAGGGTGAATAATATATGTTACGTGTTTTCCCGTAAAAGGAAAGCAGTCGACGGCTTCTCCTAAATTAAGTTTTAGCATTCTATCTCCAGGTGCTACTTTTTATCAGCCAGCAAGCATGTTTGCAATAATTCGGAATTTATATCTACAAATTTTTTACGCCTTTTTAAATATTACATAACCCTTTTTTCAATTTGAATCTCTTCGTTAGTTAGCTCTTGCCGCTTCATTTTAAGACATGTTATGGGTCTACGGCAATTGTTAATTTGTAGTTCTTTCATTGCAGGGATCGTCTTAAGACGTCACAATCTGACGCTTATAGACGTCAGATTCTGACGTCTAAAGACGGTCCTCGCACTGATCTAACGTCTGTAGACGCTCGATTCTGACGTCTAAAGACGGTCCTCGCACTGAAAGAATTTAAATAATGGTCCGCGCTGAAAGAGTTATTGTGACTTAAAAAAATATTTTTTAGCCAATGACCGCAGTTAAATACCATTCCCAACAAAAAATATATTATAAAAGTATGTGGTGTAAAGAACATAAACATTCACATACACTATTATCTTATGTATACAGGCACAATAGGCATGTATAGGGCCTAAATATAACTGTATTTTCCATTGATACTCAAGGGTTGATATTCAAATTACAGAAAATTCACCAGTAATTGATTAATGCTCTCATCGTGTAATTAGTAAATGCTCAAGTGCCATTCCCATGGCACAATGCGCTACTGAGGATAATCCAATTCATCCTTTCCTTTCAAAGGCATCTGTTGCACGACAAGTTTAATTAGGAAGGCCGCGAACACTTCTAACGGCCAGATGATAGTTACCAGCGTAAACACAGAAATATAGTCAACACATTTCGCATTACGTAAATATGTAAATGAAGAGAAAAACAGGAATCTCTTTTGAACCCTTACACCGCTCAGCACGACTATAGTCGTTTTTATCACGATGCATTAACCCTTTAACCGCTGGTGCCGCATATATTCGGGTTTTCATTTTTTATTGGCACATTAAGTACCACATTTTAAATATGTTGAAGATAAAATGTGACATAAACCAGCAAGATTTGAAAAGAGTTGACCTACATTTTGTCAAATCTGAATAATTTTCACTCACTTGAAGTTGTGGATCGCGTCAGCGAGACACAACTTCAAGTGGGTGAAAATTTCAATTGAATAATTTGGCGGTTAAAGGGTTAAAGCATCATTTCACATCCCTGAAAACAGACTTAATTTTTCTACAACCAAGGGTTTCGGAACGAATATTTCCCAGAAACTGATAATTTTTCAATAGTCTACATGGCAATTTTCTTTAAATTTTAAACCATATCAAATCATCTTCATCCACTACAAGTCGAGAATAGCGACAGCAATTCGCGGCTTGTAGCGGATGAAGATGACAATGGTAAATTCAGACTCGGAAGGGTTAATTTCTGTTATTAGCCGATCACGTCGCTGTAATTGGGAATGAAATGAGCGTTTAAACATCGAGCTTTGCAAATGTTCGGTCTTAAAAGTTGTTGGGCGCGATATAGCGAGTCACAGCTTCAAGTGAGTGAAAATGAGTGAAAGTGAGTCCAAGATGAACACCCACTTCCAGTGTTGTGATAAATGATGGATTAGTGTGGATCACAAGGGCATTTGTGTGAACCACAAAGACACTTGTGTGAATCACAAAGGCATTTGTGTGGATCACAAGGACATTTGTGTGGATCACAAAGACATTTGTGTGGATCACAAAGACATTTGTGAATCACAAGGACATTTGTGTGGATCACAAGTACATTTCTGTGAATCACAAGGACATTTCTGTGAATCACAAGAACATTTGTGTGGATCACAAGGACATTTGTGTGGATCACAAGGACATTTGTGTGGATCACAAAGACGTTTGTGTGGATCACAAGGACATTTGTGTCAATCACAAGGACATTTATGTGGATCACAAGGACATTTGTGTGAATCACAAGGACATTTCTGTGGATCACAAAGACATCTGTGTGGATCACAAGGACATTTGTGTGAATCACAAGAACATTTGTGTGGATCACAAGAACATTTGTGTGGATCACAAAGCCATTTGTGTGGATCACAAGGACTTTTGTGTGGATCACAAGGCCATTTGTGTGGATCACAAGGACATTTGTGTGGATCACAAGGACATTTGTGTGGATCACAAGGACATCTGTGTGGATCACAAGAACATTTGTGTGAATCACAAGGATATTTGTATGAATCACAAGGGCATTTGTGTGGATCACAAGGAAATCTGTGTGAATCACAAGGGCATTTGTGTGAATCACAAAGACATTTGTGTGGATCACAAAGGCGTTTGTGTGGATCACAAGGCCATTTGTGTGGATCACAAGGACATTTGTGTGAATCACAAGGGCATTTATGTGGATCACAAAGACATTTGAGTGGATCACAAGGACATTTGTGTGAATCACAAGGGTATTTGTGTGGATCACAAAGACATTTGTGTGGATCACAAGGGCATCTGTGTGGATCACAAGGACGTTTGTGTGGATCACAAGGACATTTGTGTGTACCACAAGGACATTTGTGTGGATCACAAGGACATTTGTGTCAATCACAAGGACATTTCAATGGATCACAAGGACATTTGTGTGAATCACAAGGACCTTTGTGTGGATCACAAGGACATTTGTGTGAATCGCAAAGACATTTGTGCGGATCACACGGACATTTGTGTGGATCACAAAGCCATTTGTGTGGATTACAAGGGCATTTATGTGGACCACAAGGACATTTGTGTGTATCACAAGGACACTCGCATCTTTCTCACTCTGTCCGACTATTTAATGTTCACAAATGTGCCCATAGTACTACTATAGTAAAGTGTGGCGAAGTGCCTCGCTCAAAAGTTTGACCAACTGGCTCAGCCTAGTCACTCTTGAGATTTTATTACTTGTTGATGCTTAAGACAAAATTTAGACTTCAGTCGGTTGGTGGAACCGAGGTGGATTTCTAACAACGTGACAAAAAAATTAGACATTTCTTTGAGGGGGATATATATACCAAGCGTCATATTTGAGTAATTCTACAGTCTTTTTTTAAGCGGCGCATATTTATGAGTAAATAATTGATAAATCCTAGCGATGTGATGATAACCCGCGAGATGGAGGGATTCTATTAATTACATTATATGTCAATTCAATGATCCGCCTTGTCTGTACAGCATATTCCTTATTCATTGCAACGTTGACCTCTTTGCGCCCTTTCCACAGTGAACCGTCGCCGGAGAAGCCCGTGTTATCGCGAGGTTGACTTTTATGTCTTGTGAGTGCCGCGTTTTGCGCCGGCGTGGCCGAAAATGGAAAGTTGAAGCCAAAGGGCACAGGTCGGGAGTCCGTCGCGGGTGCTCATCTCTGACTGTGACTGTTGCTAAATAAAGAATGTGTTGGGTATTGCCCCTGTTCCCCAGAAATGCCCCCGGGTTAACGTGACTAATGAAGCCAGTTCGGCCGCGGTGCGAGACGCTGGTACGGTGTTGGCTCAGCGTCGTAGACGCTGAGCCAACGCCGTGCCGGCGTCTCCCCCGTGTCGGGACTTCACGGGAAGATCTGAGAACCCGCAGGATGCTCCTGATCGCAGATAGCCCTGTCCGGTGTACGACGGCAGATCCGCGTCGTCCCGATGTCGTCCGGGGCTGGTCCGGAATCGAGCTTGCGTCTTCAATACGATGTAAGAAGACGTTGCCGTACAGTTGCCGCGGCAGGCGCAGGCGACTGACCCAGTGTGACCGGGACGTTACATGATCAACCCAGAAACTAAAGTCGCACCAGCCCAGCAGACACTAGACTTTGAATCAATGTTGGTTTATTGTTGGTCCACAGTCTACGATGGTTGTCTAACGTTAAACCGACATTTATTCACTGCCTTGTTTTCTAATACGGTGGACCAGCGTTAAACCGGCTTTGATTCAACGTCTTGTGTCCGCTGGGAGCGAAACGCTGTGCATCGGCAGGCGTGGCCAGGGCTGTTTACTTCTCGGCCTGGGAATGTGGCGCTCAGCCAGCCAGGCTGGCGATCAAGAGTTTAGTTTTTATTAGTGATCGATTCGTAAGAATTTACTCCACTTTCTCGGCCGGCGTCTTACTACTACATGGTTCAAATCTGCACATTTTGTAGCGCACCTAAGCAAACACACACGACATTGAGCCGATGTTTTTTTCAACATTAAACCGACATTGGCATGGTGTCTGTTGTGCACCGCCGACAGGACAGTCTGTTCATCTCGCGGACTCATAACTCTACATTCTGCATTCCTAGGGAGCCAGACTGACCTGCGCATATTTCTGCAAAACGTTTCAATCAGCCAGCCCATGTCTGAGACGGCCCACGCAGCAAACAAAGTCTGATCAATCTTCTCCAGAAAAAAGGCAATCTACTTTCATGAGAATTAATCAAGCATTCACTGGATTATACACATGACGTCCCCCTTACAATCAAAGGGTCATATCTGTTATTTAGTAGCAGTTATGACTCTTTCGTTCCAGGGCGACGATATGGATCACACGACTTACTAACTTTTAATTCAGATATGAACAATAACTCATCACCCTTTTCTGTAGTGCACCAATTATTCATTGCATTTTTTTGCATCGATGAGAATATAATATTCTTGTCATATAACATATATGTTGCGGAAAGAGCTAGCTAAGACAGTTATGCTGATTTCAAATTGTAAAGAACCCTTTGATCTCAAAAATATTTCAACGTTGTAAGAGTTAAATAAAGCGACTGAAAATTCATCTGTACTAAAATCAGATTATTACCCCTTTAACCGCCAAATTATTCAATCTGAATTTCTACCCAATTGAAATTGTGTCTCGCTGACGCGATCCACAACTTCAAGTGAGTGGAAATTATTCAGATTTGACAGAATAGAGGTCAACTGTTTTCAAATATTGCTGATTGATGTCACATTTTACCTTTAACATGTTTAAAAGGTGGTACTTAATGTGCTAATAAAAAATGAAAACCCGAATATATGCGGCACCGGCGGTTAAAGGGTTAAACCTTCTAAAACATTCAAAACCCACTTAATAATAGCATGGTCTATGATCAAAAAGGACAATATCCCTATACTTTTATTGATTAGATTTAAAAAAATTATTGTACCTACCTGGTTCATACAAACATTAAACGTACATAGTCAAGTGAAATCACCAGCGTACAACATAAATTATTTGTGACATTTCCAAAAGGAAAGGATATCAAATGTACATATTTGATTACAAATTGAGTAGGTTTGTAAATTGAGGAGGTTTGTTATGCGCCGGTTATTAAATCATATATTGCTGCCAAGCGCCGGCTGAAAACAACGTGAGCTGAATTCACAATTATACACACTGGGCACACGGCGTTGTCGCGACGTTGAATCAACGTCGGTGACGTTGCTTCAACTTCGCAAGAACGTCGTGTGCCCAGTAACGTTGATTCAACGTCGCAACTGAAAGTTTCACCTCGTAGATGACGGTGTAGCGGCTGGCTCGTATCCAAGGGAGCCCGAGCTGAAAATGTGACGTCAGCGCAAAACGAATTAAGGTATAAAAAATATTCTCTGAATAACATCACCTTGCTGCTAATAAAGGTTTGAAAGTGACATAGTAATTCCTGTGTGACGACATGATATACTTAAAATAAAACTGGAAACATTACTCCAAATATGCCCACACCACTGTACATGTATTTATCCTCCAGTACTTAAAATGAAATTTCACCACATTGTTTAATTTTAAAATTCACCAATTTGTTAAAATTCGCCAATTTACAAGCACAAGCCAGTATACACGTAATCTATATACTCGACGTTAAGAATATTCGAATGTTCCGAAATTTCGAAACATGTTTTTCCTGATTACCCACATCATTACAGCAGTTATTAGTATTTATATATATATAGATTAACCTGAGAATTTTTTTTCCAAATGACCAATCAATAAAAAAATAGTCTTGTCACCATGTTAAAGCGACACAATCAGGCTAAAATCATAGAAAAATCGGGAATAAAATTTTGGCTTCTTAGTTTGACTATATGATGTAAACATCTCCATAGACTAGAACTGCAAGAGTTTTTTTTAATTTTGTTGTTGTTTAAGCGAGATATAGAGAAATTTAAAAACTTTTGCAGTTCTAGTCTTTGAAAATGTTTACATCGCATAGTCATATTAAGAGGCCAAAATAAAATTACCAATTTTTTATGATTTTAGCCTGATTGTGTCGCTTCAATCAAATCAATATCAGCTCGACATTGAGTCAGCATCAATGTCGAGCTGAACAGTTCCCAGACACTGAGCGGGGATCTGTCACCGGGGGGGGGGGGGGGATGAGATCTTACCTTTTGTGCACGCCGCTTGTCAGCTCGCTGACTTTGGTGGTATATTCTGCTGAAGTTGGAGACGATGACGGGCACTGGAAGAGCGATAACGAGGACGCCGCTTAAAGAGCACACCCCTCCGACTATCTTACCCGGTATGGTCCCTGGCACCATGTCACCATACCTGAAACAGAGCAAGGGGAAGAACAATCAAAGTACTGTCACACATAACTTGTAACGTGCAGAATCATGTTATTTTAGCCCTAATTAAAGCGACACAATCAGGCTGAAATCATCAAGTGATCGGGTATTTTTTTTTGGTTTCTTAATATGACCATATTATGATGTAAACATGTCCATAGGCTAGAACTGCAAAAGTTTTTTTATTTTTGTACTGCGTAGGCCTATTTACCAGTTAAGCGATATACAGTATAGAAACGAAATCCCCGTTTTTCTTATTTTGGACATGCATGTCCTAAATAAGAAATCGGGAATTTCGTCTTTATATCTCGCTTAACTGGTATATGTGCAGCACAAAAAAAAATGCAGCTCTAGTCTATGGAAATGTTTACTATATACATCATATATGGTCATATTAAGAAGCCAAAATAGAATTACGATTTGTTTATGATTTTAGCCTGATTGTGTCGCTTTAAGCCAAGCACGACTAGACTTTTCGATCTGTTTTATTGGTCGATCAAATCACTGTTATTGGGAACGGAATGAGTGCTTAAGCATAAATGCTTGCAAATAATAGGTTTTGAATTGAATAAATGTGGATAGTTTTCACTCACTCGAAGTTGTGGATCGCGATAGCGAGACACAACTTCAAGTGGGTGAAGATTTAAATTATTTAAATCAGCGCTTCAAGGGTTAAGATAGTTTAATCAATTATCAGGTATAGAATGCAGATACAAACTGAAATAAATCACAATCAAATTACAATAAATCACATCACAATGTTAAGCTGTTTATCCACAACATTCTACTCCCGACCAATTATAGAGTGACTCACACGACGGGATCAGCTAATCACCGCTAGTCATTCAGTTGTCATTTAAATAAGGGGTAGAATATCATACTTGGGCGAAACTAATTATGCTAGCTGTCTGTATTTTTTTAAACGAAGATCATAGTTTTTAAAATTCAATTTATTGTTCGTAAAATTGTTTCGATCTTTATTAAAAAATGTCAACGAAACTAAGAAATTGTGTCATTGAACTAGATCACGAAAGCAATATTAAAATCCGAATTTCTAGTATAGGTGAAGTAATGACCGGAAGTAAAAAAAATCACAATTATAAAGCATTGATAATATTGGAGTTTTTAGATGGTCATAAAATCTATTAATACTGTTACAGCAAATTTGAGATTCTGGGGCGACCGGAAGAGAGGCCGATCCGTATGATTTATATTTTAGAGGCTCTCCCTCTTCGCAGAAAAAGAAAGTAATAGTATACCGTAATAACGCAAAAAGTGTTGTCATTGATATTGTGACTTTTGATCTCGGCCGGCCATGTACACCTTGTGTGGAGGGCAGCATCCGGTAAGGTGATCCAGAACACGTCAATACCTTCATTACCAAAAATCAAAGTTGTCGCTCGCGCACGCACGGCCCGTGTGGCTGGGTGCCCTCTCTGTAGAATCTGATACTTCTGCGCAGCCTAATCAGCATGTTTTGGCCTTTAGGTAAAACGCAATGCTTTGATTTGTGGTGTGGGCCGGAAGAATCTGCCAGGGCTGGTTATCCAGGCTGTTTACCTCGGCGTCCTATTGGGATCGAAGTGTGGTATCCATCTCTTTTCTATGTATCAGCCGCGACCCTTTAGATCCCGGGGTGTAACATCATCATCATGTGATGAGCGTATAATTAGGCTTAACCCTTGAAACGCTGAAACATTTTTAAATAAACCAAGAGAACAAAGGTTTTTTTTCAATTTAAAATCATCATAAATATCTTAGTTAGCTCTTTCTGCTTCATTTGAATACCTATGTGATGGGTCTATGGCCATTATAAATATTTTACTCTTTCGGTGTGGGGATCGACTTTAGACGTCAGAATCTGACGTCTACAGACGTCAGATTCTGACGTCTAAGTCGATCCCCGCGCTGAAAGGGTTAAGGTAAGGAGAAATCACGAAAATAGAGTGGAAATTACGGGGCGTTTTTTAACGTGGCAGATCCATTGATCACATAGTGGGGCCATTTGCGCAAGTTACGTTGAGATTCCATGGACGCAAGACGTTGGCTCAATGTTGGCTCAACGCCAGACCAACATCAATCAGATGTGCCGGAGGATCTACATTGTGCCGGCCTCGAGCCAACCTATTTCATGATGTTTTCTGTTGTAATAAGTGTGGACAGTTATAAATTCGCAAAAAAACATGTTTGTAGATCAATCCTCGCTCGACAGGGGGTCGATATTTTCACGGTAGCTCGGCCAGGCTGTTCTAGCTGCAGTCGATTCAGCCTAACCCTGGAAAAACCCCGGCGTAAATCCGTAATACATCTTTAACGTTTCGGCTCCAGGCGCTGTTTATTCATATTTTCTTCTCAAAGCACCGTCTCAGGTCGACTAATCTTGCCTAAAGAGACGCCAGGCGTGTTGTAAGTCGATTGATTTCCGCGGAATTAGGATTACCCAAGTGAATGGATCAATTCTCGTGACCACGGAGAAGTTCTTGTGAATTATCGCATGTCTTTTATTCAGAAACCACAGTTAACTTTCATCATATCGTACGGCGGGGGCCCTGGTGCAGTGCTTTAAGTTGCCTGCTTGGAAAGTCGGAGATCGCGGGTTCGAACCCCACTCTGGACTTCAAGTTTCAAAGAAACAAAATGTTTCTTCTCCGCTCTCTCGTAAAGATTCAATATTGTAGGGAACCTTCGTGACCGTAAGGTGGCGTGCTCGGCCTCAGACCACCAAGGCTCGACTTTCGAATCCTGGAGGGCAGTCATCTCATTCCTCTCACCATCCTCAGGAGGTTCTCTTGGCCCAGTTTAGCCTATATGTGCTCAAAGGTGGCCTAAAACCCCATGTAATGTTGGTCTCAACATAAAAAAAGTTCTGCAATACATTTTGTGTTTTAACATTACTGAAATATCCACGTTGTTTGCTAGGATGACTTTCAAGTGAGTAACTGGGATTTAGCAGGCACACATCCGTTGGCGGGACTTTAGTTCCCAGGGTTGTTGTCCGGCTATTGTTTCACTAGCTATGATCAGACATATTACACAGACGATCTACACAGCAGTAATTACATTGCGGACATTTTTCTGCAATGCAACCCAGCTTGTCTAGATTCTGCAAACAGTCTGACTCTGATTTGTCCAGAATTCTAGACAATCATATCACTAAGATTTATGACAACATGACATAATGTATTCTCTTTCAGTTTGAACCAGATATCACCCCTCTTATTGGTCAATATATAGGATCAGTTCCGGAATATCTCCACACATCTTGAACTCTCGCAATCTCTCGCAATCAGCGTAAAAGCTATGGGTCACATTAATATAGAGAATAAAGGACCAGGGTTTGCGGACACACTGGGAGGTCTTGTCCCAGAAAACACAAGACGTTTAACCAATGCTGTTTTAATGTTGTTCCAGCGTCTGTAACAGCAATAAACCAGCGCTGGGACAGCGTCTTGTGCCTGCTGGCATATGTTCTTTTCACAGGCGCGCTCTGTCGTGCCCGTGTTATTTCCAGCCTGAAAGTCGATACACAGTCGATGCGCTCGTCCATCTGGGAACGCAAACATCCCGCTGCGGTCTCGCGGCGTATCGGCCGCGGGTAGTCGGATTAATATTTCATTTTCTGTCAGTTATACATCATAATATTGCTAGATTTTCTGGCAGCCGTCCAGTCCCGGCCCAGACAGACCCGTCCAGTTGTAGCAATGCCAGTACACGGAATAGCTGGCGCGGTGCAGTGCCTACACCTCTCCCCATTCACATCTCCTGCAGATTCCAAGGCAGTGCGCGAGAAATGTAATTTATTTTCTAATGTAAAATCGTTGGCTCGTACCCAACGTTGGTTTAATGTTGTGCCAGCGTCTGCGACGCTGGCTCAACATTAAACCAACGTTGGCTCGTTACTGGGACAACGCCTCCCGCCATGCAGCCAGGCTTGGGCTGGCAGCCAATCTCGGGTCCACGCTGAAACATTTTTCATTTTTTCCAGTTGTCCACGGCAACGGTTTATCACCCGCAGTCTAATGGAGTCTTATCGTTTTCTCATCTATCAGTTTTATGACAATGATGGAAAAGCAGATTAAATATTATCAGCCGCAAACTCAAATAGAAAGATTTTTCTTATTGGATGATAAAACAGGGACGCTTTTACGCTAAAACGACATTGATAACGTAATATATTATTAACAGCGACTTTCCATTTATATTTTTCCAAAATAGTATGCATGTAGCTGCATAACAGGTTATGAAATCAACAGATATAATTTATACATATATGTATAAAATATCTGTATGTAGGCCTATGCGTGTATATATAAATAATGTGTGGTATTAGTGATAGTAATCTAAGTTGAAGGTGATATAGGGCCAGTATTGATAATGTGGATATCACGCCCAATAGTTTTACAAAGGCAGCCAGTGATACTAATGGGGAATAGACACACACACACCACAGATAACTGAGATACGTCCCAGCAAACACAAAACATTTGTATAACATTCATACAAAGTTGGACCAACGTCGAAGACGTTGGGCCGACGTTGTATAAATGTTATACAAATGTTTTGTGTTGGCTGGAGTAGGATGCTGGCACGTTGTCACAACCACGCCGACAGCCCAAGAAATACACAACCACACCCATGTTATTCGATTGGTGATGTGGGCCTATATCTATTTTCACTAAAATATGATGCCAAGGTTTACCCTCTTTTGCTGTAAATTTCAAACCAGAGCTTTAAAATAACGGCCAATGGAAACCCAGTAAACACGAAACATTTGCATAACATTTATACAATGTTTGACCAACGTCGAACGTCGAAGACGTTGAGCCGACGTTGTATAAATGTTATACAAATGTTTTGTGTTTGCTGGGAAGCGGTCTTATATTCTTCATAGAACAACATTAACCACATGTTCAATTCTGTTCCATGGAGAATTTCGGAGAAGCGCTTGAAAATTAAGGGCCGAATCCCAACCCAGCAAACACAAGATTTTGAATTAATGTTGAATGAATGCATGGCCAGCGTTGAATACGACACACCAACATTAAAACGGCATTGTTTCAAAGTTCCTTGTTTCCTGGGAATGAAGAACGATACAATTCTCAACAAGACAACATCACTGATTTATCAGTCAATTTAAAACTGAATGGAGCTGATATAGGCATAGAATTATATTTGTATCATGATATATAGGTTTATTAGATGGACGCTATAATTAGCAATTTTCTACATTTTGTAGATATACTCACTTTTCAGCCATTCAATAATGTAAATTAAATTTTCAATTGTCAGAGGTCTAGAAAATAGCAAAAATATTGAGAATTGCGAGAGAAATCTGCGAAAATAAAGAGCTGACGGCTTGCATCTGGGAATACACACTTTATGAGAATTAATTATCATGTCCACACTCCAACAGAAATGGTTACTGAGACTCTTTATTAAAGGTAAACTACAGAAAGGTCCCATAATATTATACTACCGAGCTTTTAAATAATTTACTATTTATAATGGTAAAAGTTTATTGTTAAGAATGTGCACTCACGATCATGGAACTATTCGAAGTAAATTAATGGATGTCTTCCTCATCTCAGACTTCGGGATAATTCAAACCTTGGTGAAAACATGCATTTATCTTGTATTTTGACGACACTATTCTAATCAATACAAAAATGTCGTAAACGACAAGATATTTTGATTGCCATTCCCCAAATTAAATCGGGATGTGCATCATGGGAGTTTAAACTTCCTTGACAAATCACAAGAAAAACAGACGTAGCCTGAAAATACATGTTTGAAGTTATCACATTTTAAGACGACTCTATATTAAAGATGGCGGTTAAAGTATAGAGCATGCGGAAGAAAGTGATTATGTATACGGACAGGATGTCATTGATTGGACAGCAGATATAAAAGCATGGATATTTATGGAAATCTGCTCTTCAGCTCTCTCCGGGGACACAGTAACAGCACGAGTGAGTGTAAGCGCGGTGGTCCGCCGGTGGGCCGCCGTCGCAGACGGCGGGCCACCGTCGGACCACCGCGCTTACAGGGATTCGTGTCGGCCGGGAGCCGGTACTCGACCAGGCGCCTGATTTGTGTGGTCCTCTTCATCTTAAAATGACTGTCACTGGGACTGAAGGACTATGAGGGGGGATATTTATATCTGGGAGGCTGTAAATCGTCATAAAACGGTATTGCAAACGCCGCGCTGGCACGCCATGTTCATCACAGTGCAGAGTCCACGCAACAATGTGCAGCAGAATAGGTTCTGTTTCCATTAAGGCCCGATGCCCCCCACTCCCCCACCCGCGAACATAGGCATATTGAATATACACTCTAAACAATATAGGTTCCCTTCAGTACTATTACTATGCAACCCCAGGAGAACCCTGCAAGGGTTCTCCTGGGGTTGCATAGTAATAGTACTGAAGGGTTCTTTTTAAAGAACCTTTATTGTTTGGAGTGTATGTGTCTACGCGCAGCAGCCCCCCTCTCTATCGTATTCCGGAAGATCGATCCGAGTTAATTAATCTGCGGGAGCATTCATTGGAGGTAGTGGGCCTATAATACGCGTGTGGCTAAGCCCGTTAATAAGATCATTAAAGCTGCGTGATTACCTACAAGAAAAAAATGCTTCATTGAACGGGTTCCATGACGACAAACTGCGCCCATGCATCACATTTCACGTGAATCTACGAGATGCGCTCAAAATTGCAATAATTGCCAGGAGATACTAGAAAAGGAGGGTGTTCACCGCCGTCTGCTACGTTGGCACGACATTGAGGCGAGTGTTGGGCCAACGTCTTTAACGCTTGCTGCGTGAGCGACGTTGCCATTCTCAGTAATCTGAAATGGTGGTTGATTATCGTCATTACGGGGCTGCGGCGACATGCCGCGAGTCCATTTACATTAGGTAATCGCACATGCCGTGGTCCTGTAGGAAATCATTATCATTAGCTTGAGCGTGATGCCACTCGTCGCCATTCTGCGGACACCAACTGGGAACATTAAATGACGCTGAGGAACGGATGTAAAGTGAAAGTTTGTCTATACCCTCTTGGCCATGTGTGTTAATGCGTGGTCGTCACGCGGGTGGTGCGCGGGCGTTACGCGGGTGGTGCGCGGGCGTTACGCGGGCGTCACGCGGCCGTATTGGAATGTAATTATTGATTAATTAAATTGATAAAATTCCACGTCCATAAAACAGGATGTACTAATTTTCACTCACTTGAAGTCTGGGATAAACGTCATAATAATTTGTACCAGTTGATGATAGTATAATAGTAGGCCTATTGATAGGTTTACTATTAACGGTGGCAGACTGATTGAGCATTAGCAATTTGTCTGGATGAATAGGAGCTAACAATATAGACGTAGATCATGCAGGTTCATTGACGATTAAACTATAGATAACTACACCGTAATTATGTCGTGTATTTATTAATTTCTGGTTATTTGGACATTTCCCACCATTTCTGTAGACCTACTTCGCAATAACGATATAAAAAACTGCGACTAGCACGGCATCGTACTTGTTTTTACATTAAAACAACGCAGAACTGAAAATGTATGGAAAATAATTAAGTAATATTAATCTAATTATAATCCAGTCCTTTCCACTCAGCCTCCCCTAAGAAAAAAGCGCAAAAATGATTGGCAAATTAGATCGGGGAATGCTGGATTATAGGTATGTCTTGTGTGATTGTTGATACAGTAATTGTTTGCTGTCATATGTACTTTGTTTTAAATGTGTATTGTAATTATGTAAAATGTGTATTAGAATTATGCAAGAAAAATTTATGCCCTAAATAGATCAGTTTAATACAGTGGATAAGTGCACAAAATCATGTACATCCATATAACATTCTATACATACATTGTACATCAGGGATGTTTTATTTTCACAAGGGGCTTCAAGTCTCTCTGAATCGAGCAGTAGCTGGGCGCTCCTCAAACAACGGAGTGCGTCCTGGCCCAGTTTAGCCTATATGTGCAAAAAGGTGGTCTAAAACCCCATTCGTTTCATTTGCTTGTGGACTTCGATAGATGAAAATAACGGAATTAGACGATTTAGTATAGACACAGTATGCCCCTTGAGTGATACAAATGTAGTATGCGAAAAATGTCCTTTAGAATTGAATCACTGGATCACTTCAAAAGTCCTTTTCTTTCAGAAAGCTTTCACGCCGAGCATTCAATTATTATGTAATGATTATATTCGAGAATAACATACAAGTGGGCGGTGTTACAAAAAAACACCGCTCTTGTCTAAAACAGCGCCTGCTTCAGCCATTCTCTAATATTTATCATTTTTTGCGCCCCATCAGTCGCAGATAATTATGTGCCCACACATTGTGAATATGTCAAAAAAAAACACGGGATCGTGAAACACATTTAGATACGATGGAAAATAAGTTCAAGGTAAAATTGCGACTGTATAATTTATCACAGCTCAAATGGTATTCCGCTGGGATATCCCCTTTCAGCGCGGGGACCGACTTTAGACGTCAGAATCTGACGTCTATAGACGTCTGATTCTGACGTCTAATGTCGATACCCGCCCTAAAAGAGTACAAATATGAAAAGTAGTCGTAGACCCGTGACATAGGTATTCATATGAAGCGGAAAGAACTAGCTAAGACATTTATGATGATTTCAAATTGAAAAAACCTTTGGTCTCCATGGTTTACACAAATATATTCCAGCGTTGTAAGGGTTAACCCTTTAGCCGCCAAATTATTCAATTAGAATTTTCACCCACTTGAAGTTGTGTCTCGCTGACGCGATCCACAACTTAAAGTGAGTGAAAATTATTCAGATTTGATAAAATGGAGGTCAACGAATTTCAAATTTTGCTGATTATTGTCACTTTTTATCTTTGATATGTTTAAAAGCTGATATGTAATGTGCTAATACAAAATGTAAAAAACGAATATGGACGGCCCCGGCGGCTAAAGGGTTAAAGGTCATTAAAACGTGACCTTGTGTAAATCTCCTCTTGATACGCAGTTTAAGACAACCTGTGTGCCCAAGTGAACAATGAAAGTGAGATAGATGGGTTAACATGGACTACAACATGTCAGCTAAATATTTTATGTACCTACACGTCCAAGAGAGATCTGGATTTTGCCAGGGGAATATCAGTTTGATCGAGTGAACAACGCTCGAGATCGTGCCACAAGCTAAACAAGAAGTCTAAGTGTTTTCCCTGAATCCTTTATTTTACGAGGATTTAGGGACCATCGATTCCCATGGGAAAAAAGTAGGGTTTTCGAAATTGATACTGTAAATTTGTTACTTCTCCGATTGTTTTATTTTACGGAGATTCACCAGACTAAAAAATAAAATATGTTTTACGCAACTGAAGTTATAACTCAATATAGCAAGGCACAACATGTTGTGTATATGAGGTGTCAGTAAAGCACTATGGCAGTTTTTCGCCTAGCAATTGTGATTTGATTATACATTCAATTTCGAGGTATGTTAAAAACCTAGAGTAGTTTTGTGTAGTTCTAAGTAATTGTGTCTTTGTTTTTTCGCCTCATCTTATTTGGTCGTCATGCTCATGCAAATTTACCATTCTTTACTACAAATCTAGATTTCAGAATTATTGTATCCCTTCCATTTGTTTTAAACAAGACCGTGCGTTTTGCAGGGCAAGCGGAGACTGCACCACAAAATACTTGAATACAATAATTATGTGAAGATGTGCTAAATGTGACTGATGAGGAGTGGAATGAACGAGTTTGGGGGAAATGTTCAGTAATAAAACCACCCGACTCATATTATATTAGCTTTGGGCCACCTACCCAAGACGGTCCGCCAACATTGAGCCAGCTTAATAAAATACTTCACGTAGAAAGCGTTGGTAGACCATTCGTTCTGGAATAATAATAATAATAATAATAATGGTGAGTTCTTATATAGCGCACATACAATGCTCTGTGCGCTTCACACATATTACCCCTGGTCACTGGACCTGTTCATTCATGTACAATTTCAACTCCCTTTTTGGAGCATACAGCACTTGCAGCCATTTCGGCGCTAGGAACTAGTCGCACACATTGCCATCTCTGTCCTACCAGGTACTCATTTACACCTGAGTCAAGTGAAGCATGTGAGGGTAAAGTGTCTTGCCCAAGGACACAACATCGAAATAATGTCCCAATATTGAGAGGGGAGAAACATGATATTTCTCTGAAAATCCTGCACCAAGCGGGATTCGAAACCGCACGGCAGGTAGTGACATTGGCAAAGCTCCGCGCTCTAGCCATTGCGCCACGTCCCTCTCTAAATGAATGACGGCTGTGCGGATTTGGCGACCATCCTAGTAAACATGAGACGTCGGCCCAACCTTGGCTTACTGTTGGCCCAGTCTCTACGACGCTGGCCCAACAGTAAGCCAACGTTTGGCCGACGTCTCATGTTTTCTGGGATGTGATGGGCATGAGTACCCCTGGGCCCCTATCCACAGCGAGTGCCGGACACTCTAGCTGCTTGCCCGCCACTACACAGCCATCAGCAGCCAGGATCCCGCTAATTTCACATTCAAGTACTCAATAACAGACCCGAGAATCACATTCCGTTGTCTGTAGTTTTCCATTGTCCAGAATGCAATGTCCATTGTCCTATGTCCTATGTCTGCAGCTGTGTTTCACCATGGTCTTACAAAGCTATGTAATACATTCTGCTGTGAGCAGTTGTGTTTTTACCATGGTCTTACATAAACAGACATATGTAATACATTCTGCTGTATGCGGCTATGTTTTTATCATGGTCTTACAAACCTATGTAATACATTCTGCTGTCTACAGTTGTGTTTTCACCATGGTCTTACAGACCTATAAAAGGCATTCTGATGTCTGCAGCTGTGTTTTTACCATGGTCTTACAGACCTATTGAATACATTCTGCAGCTGTTTTTTTTTCTCCTGGTCCTACGAAAACCTTAGTAGTATTTATTATTAAATGGTCAAAGTAAATCTGCGATTTACAATATGTTGTGTTCCAGTGTCCCATATGTAATTGTCTGTATAGATCCATTGTTTTTTAAAGACTTACAATATATATTCAGTAATTGGAAGTATAGTAGTTGTTTAACGTATGTCTAAATAAAGTAAAATTCGCTGGATCTACCCCTACTTGGTCGTGAACGTTCGAATCTAGGCTTTGCAAATGCGATTTTTTTTAAGAAGCAATGTACTAGTATATAGTGTGCGCACCACAAAATGTGGGTGCGAGTGTGACATGGGCTTTAAAGTGTTTCACAAAAAGTATTTCACAAGTGTAGTCTTTTTTATTTGTTTTATTAGTCGTTAAGTCACTGAAATCTTATTGGGAATGAAATGAGTATTTAAACATAAATATTTTCAAATATTTGGTATCAAATTAAACAAGTAGGGAGTATTTTTTACAAATTGAAAAAACCCTTCGGTCTCCATGCATTATACAAAAATATTTCAGCACGGGGTTAGTCATCTCTGTGAGAGTAAAATGACACCGGTGTCCAATATCATTATTCACCTTCATGCAGATAGCTGTGTTCGAACTTTCGTCATTGGATTTTCCCTATTTTAAAATGAAATTTTTTTTTGTATCCACAAAACTGAAAATATACACATGTATATGACGATTTGGGACCAAGTAGGCTTATAGTAGAATACCTACGACCAATGAAATAGTGGCTCAGCTGATCACCGCCGTCATCCATTCGTTATTTAAATTGGGGTAGAATACCATACTATAGGACCCAGGTTTGGTACAATCCCTATAATACACAATAATAATTTTATCAGTTTAATAGGCACTGTTCACCCTTTCAAGCCCAGAATATGGCTCTATGCTGTTTCAATGAAGTATGGGGCTGTATCCAACCCAAATCGAACCACTTTTCTTTGCTGTCACAGATAAAGCCAATACACGTAGCATTCGGAATACTGGCTTTGTAATACGCACAATCTGGCCGCGGCCCACCTCTTAGAAACAAGACGCATCAAAGAGATTCCTGCTGCTTTGTACGTCTCTGTGTGTGACAAAGAGAAAACAAAACCCGGACGTCATGAAAGCGTCCGGGCGCTCCTGACCCTTTCAGCGCGGTGACCGTCTTTATACGTCAGAATCTGACGTCTGTATACGTCAGATCCTGACGTATAAAGACGGTGCCCGCGCACTGAAAGAATTTAAATATTTCTAATGACCGTACACCCATGATATAGGTATTCAAATGAAGCGGAAAGAGCGAATTAGGCCATTTATGATGATCTCAAATTGAAAAAAAAACACATTGGGTCTCCACGGTTTATACAAAAATATTTTAGCGTTGTAGCGGTCAATGACCGTTCACTGTTTCCCGCCGTCTTTTAGCAGCACGACGTTATAGGTGTTTGGCATGGCAGCAGATAATCTGTTAATAATGTGCTATGAATATATTAGCGACAAGAAGTGGCAGTAAGCATGCTGTGATCTATTTTGTCGTCTTGGGCTGTCTGCGCATTGGCGGAAATGGCGAGGAAACAGCAGAACCAGTGTTGGCTTAATGACCTTTTTGTCTTTCACTGATCGTCTTTCACAGTCATTGACCGACCCGATGCTGGCTTAATGTTGGGCCGGCGTCGCAGCATTGGATAAACGTCTCGTGTTTGCTGCTCATCGTGATAGGTCCCCATCGAAGCAAGAATAGGACATTGACCCAATGCTGTTTTATAATAAATGGCCCTGCGACTCTGGCCCAACATTTTTTGCTGCATTGACTGGCTCTGCTTGTCATGATCCAGAATGTCTTTGCCAGCACGCATACGACATTGAACCAATGCTGTATTGACCCCCTACACCGCTAAGCACGACTATTGTTTTTAGTCAATTATAATAGCCGTTTAAATCGCAGTTTTTTGGGAACAAAAATGTGTTTTCAAACATCAAGATTTGTAAATGTAAATGTCTCAAATTAAACAAATATGAATCATTCTCACCTGCTTGAAGTTGTGGGTCGCGGTAGCGAGACACAACTTCAAGTGGGGGATTTTATTAATGTAGCGCTTTAACCCTTACAGCGCGGGGATCGACTTTAGTCGTCGGAATCTGACGTCTACAGACGTCAGATTCTGACGACTAATGTCGATCCCCGCGCTGTAAGAGTAAAAATATTTCTGATGACCGGATACCCATAACATAGGTATTCAAATGAATCAAAAAGAGCTAACTAAGTCATTTATGATGATTTCAAATTGAATAAAACCCTTTGATCTCCATGGTTTCCATAATTTGTTTGCGCTTTAAGTTTAGGTCTGCGACGGTGGCCCAACACTAACCCTTAAGCCGCTAAGCGCGACTATAAACTGTTTTATTGGTTGATAAAATCACTGTTATTGGGAATGGGCCTTTTGGAATCCAGATTTTGCAAGTGTTTGTCCTCAAATTGTACAAATATGAGTAATTTTCACCCACTTGAAGTTGTGGGTCGCGGTAGCGAGACACAACTTCAAGTAGGTGAAAATGTTAATTGTTTTTATATATTTGTTTAGAGCTTTAAGGGTTAAAACAACAATGTTGGACCAATGTTGGCCCACCGTCTACGACGTCGGCCCAACATTGGTTGAACATTGTGTCGATGTGTCGTGTTTGCTGGGTGGGTGTTTGGTGTTCGACGGGCTTTATGCGATACACGTGGATGGTCACTCTGCTGTAGGCTGTGACCATGGAAATAGTACGTCCCCTTGGATATGAAAGGGTGTATCTGCCACTTTACAAAGTGGCAGATACACCCTTTCATATTCAAGGGTACGAGTCATCTATATCTCCATATTCATGCTGTGACCACAGAGCGTTGTCACGTTGTATCACGCTGAGCAACTGTAATTACTGGTCCCCTCGTCACGGCCACACCCTCTCCTCCGTCATGACCACAGACTCTCATCCAGTACTCGTAACGTTTGAGCATCCTCTTCAACTCGGGTCTGTCGCGGATACTGTCCGTTATTCACGATGAGCGTATTAGTTGCTCGGGGTGTGGGCACCACTCCTGAGGGCATGGCTGCGTGCCGGGTGAGACGAGGGGGCTGTGCCCGCGGCCGCCGGACACCCGGTGCCAGCCTTCACCCCTCATCGGTCCCGGGGGGCGAGTCAGGATGAAGTTGAGGTGGTCGGGGGGGTCGTTGGCTCACGATTGCTCAGGACGGATTCCGTTCAGCAGCCTGCCGGGCAAGCCGTGCTCACCGTGATGGCCGGCAAGCAATCAATGCCTGCAAACGAAACACAAGGCGACGTTGGGCTAACTTTTCTCAACGCCCAGCCAACCCCAACGTGGAATCAGTCTTGTTTTAATGTTGGTCAACCGTCTACGGCGCTGGCCAACACTGGTTTAAAGTGACAACCCCAGCAAACAAGAGACGTTAAATCGGTGTTGTTTTAATGTTGGTTCAGCGTCTACGACGCTGGACCAACAGTAAAACAGCGCCGGCTCAACGAGACGTCTCCCCTTTGTTGCCTCCTCCTGCAGAGACGACTAAATAAACGGACTGTTCACTGTACCGGGGCCATCAATCCCACCGGCTGCCCTACCTGCCACACCTCTCTATTTGTCCGCCTCACAGCAAAATCAAGCCCCCCAAACCGGTCCGTGATGCGGCTAAACCTGTCACAATCCACCCAACTCCCCCAGCACCAAACCCCGGCTCCCGCCTCACCCGACCCCGCAAATTACACGTCAGTCGCAGCAGACACGTCTGCGGGCTGGATTGCCTTTTCTAGACAGATTTTCCAGTTTTGTATCCGCGCGCGCGGACAAAACTGAACTTTCCCAGAATAGTTATTACTTTGTGTTCTCGTTGTTTCCCCAATATCGTGTGACCTTTGATATTATTAAATGTCATATTCTTAGAAAACAAAGTCAGCATTGCATTGCTCTGCAAAGCAGTTTCAAGTAAAATACGCATGTATTTTGGCTTTGCACGGCAGTTCAGGCCATCCCAGCAAACACAAAATATTTGTATAACATTTGTACAACGTCGGCCCAACGTCTTCGACGTTGGTCCAACATTTGTACAAATGTTATATATACAAATGTTTTGTTTTTACCGGTATGCGGTATACAAGACACAAATTATCACCCGCCCAATATGCGGATAAAATACTATAGTTATAGGTTAGTATAAAGTGCCCACATAAACACAGAATCACGATTGATTTGGACTACTAGAGATTCTCCAGATGGCTTGTTCACAAGAAAAACTAATCAGATCAATAGATCAATACAAGGAAATCTACCAAGCGGGCGATAATACATCAATATAATTCATTGTGCTGAGTATGTCTGAAGCTCTAGTTAGGTCAACGCGTGTATCATCAGCCTACATCACTGCATATCAGCATCTCAATATAAAACCTAATTTACCTTTCAAACCACAAATTAAACCTTTCAGTGCGGGGATCGTCTTTAGACGTCAGAGTCTGACGTCTGCAGACGTCAGACTCTGACGTCTAAAGACGATCCCCGCACTGAAAGAAATAACATATTTATAATGGCCGTATACCCATAACATAGATATGCAAATGAAACAGAAAGAGTTAACTGAGACATTTATGATAAATACAGAATCACGATTGATTTGGACTACTAGAGATTCTCCAGATGGCTTGTTCACAAGAAAAACTAATCAGATCAATAGATCAATACAAGGAAATCTACCAAGCGGGCGATAATACATCAATATAATTCATTGTGCTGAGTATGTCTGAAGCTCTAGTTAGGTCAACGCGTGTATCATCAGCCTACATCACTGCATATCAGCATCTCAATAGCAAACCTAATTTACCTTTCAAACCACAAATTAAACCTTTCAGCTCGGGGATCGTCTTTAGACGTCAGAGTCTGACGTCTGTAGACGTCAGACTCTGACGTCTAAAGACGATCCCCGCACTGAAAGAAATAACATATTTATAATGGCCGTATACCCATAACATAGGTTTTCAAATGAAACAGAAAGAGTTAACTAAGACTTTTATGATGATTTCAAATTGGAAAAAACATTTGGTCTCCATGGTTTATACAAGAATATGTCAAAGGTAATAAAATATAGCACCAGCGCTATATCCATGTTAGTGCTGTGATGGGTGTGCCAATATTGAGGAGGTCAAGATTTGTGAGGACTGTGTTCAGATACTCCATGAAAAAAATAAGAGCATGCTCAAGGATCAGATATATTGAGTAAGCTCTTTACATTATCATATTTTGTTTGATCAAATAGATCATGTCTGGAAGAGACCTCAAGCAATATTGACATTTCGTATGCTGGCCCGTCAAGACCTCGTTTAGATAAAGTGACCAATAGTTTGTCACAATTAAGTCTACATGCTTGATACATTAACAGTTGGCTTTTACTGTTAAACCATTAACACACGAAATTATAATAACAATAAATGTTGAAATTTAATAACTGTTCGTTGCCCTGGCAAATATCGACTTTGTGACAACCATCACTACAGCTAGGAGGTGTGTTTATCCTTTCAGCTCTTCGTCTCCTGTCAACAGAGAATTACCTTTATAATTTGTCCCCTTGGACATGAAAGGGCTATCTGCCACATTGAAAAGTGGCAGATACACTCTTTCATATCAAAGAGGATATATTATCTGCGTCGAGACAGCTTTTTAATACCAATTTCTTTGGTGAATCGACTCCTACATATTACCTCTCGGTCCATCAGATCTAAGCATACGCATTCCTGGATGACGAGCTATATGCAGCGGTTTCCATTAACTAGTGACGCACGAGTTCGCGCACCCGATCCCGTACAGCTAAAGAGGAACAAATACAGCCGGCGCCAAACGCCTCCAATTTCACTAAGGTTACACGTTATTGTAGTAAAAAATATTGTAACAATACAACAGTCTAAAAGTGTTAACTAACATGTGTTGCGTTAGTGTTAGTGATATAGTTGACTTGACGTTGGTTCCACGTTAATGGACAAAATAAATGTTGGCTCATGTTGAGTGAGTGAATGAGTTTGTGAGGGAGGCTTCACGCTTTTCACACTTTGTATAGCAATATTGCTACAGTAAGAAGCTTGAAGTCGAGACTATGTCTAAGCTTTAATGATATTTAGAGGTCATAGAACCATAGGCAGCACAATACCCCCCCCCCCCAGTCATAATAACAGTGTGGAACACCCCTAAATATGTCAGTGTTTCAAGCGACATGCTACTGGATGAAAAGTATATCTTGAAATTAAATCAACAAAGTGGTACTTAACAACCTTTAACTCCAAGGTGGCGGTATAACGTAAACGCTTACCGCACGGGGATCGACTTCAGTGAGCAGAATCTGACGTCTGTACACGTCAGATTCTGACGACTAAAGTCGATCTCCACACTGTAAGAGTAAGCATATTTCTAATGGCCGTAGACCCATAACTTAGGTATTCAAATAAAGCGGAAAGAGCTGACTAAGACATTTATGATGGTTTCAAATTGACAAAACCCCATTTTATTTGTCTTTCAAAGAAGATAATTCAAAAGAGAAAAGAACAATAAATTTGACCCTTCCAACGCTGAATTAATTTTGTATAAATCATGGAGACCAATGAGTGTTAATCAATTCGAAATCATCATAAATGTCTTGGTCAGCTCTTTCTGATTCATTTGAATACCTATGTTATGGGTCTACGGACCACTATAAATATTTCTGCAGTGTGGGGGTCGACTTTAGACGTCAGATTCTGACGTCTAAAGTCGATCCCCGCGCTGTGAGGGTTAATAGATTAGCATATGTTTTGACCCAAATTCAACAAATGTAAGCAATTTTTACCCACTTGAAGTTGTGTGTCGCGGTAACGAGAGACAACTTCCGTGTGGGTAAACATTTAAATTTTATAATGTGGTGTTTTATAACGTTGATGCTCAGCATGGACAAAGTCAAGTTTCTACCTAATTATTTAAAAATGTTTATAAAGCTGTTGATGGTTTCGTTAATAATTTGTATGATATTATAAATCCTCTGACCGTGTCAGAAAGAAAGACGGAAAACTGTAGGCTTAGACCCGAAAATGCATGTAAAACCGATCTATTCGGGCTATTCAGTGTCGCAGTTGTGCAAAACACACCCAGGAAATGGAATTAGCTTTCACAACGGAGCAATATCCGCATTAAAATATTGCCAGGACTAATTAGAGTGTGGCGGTGGTGATGAACGTGACCGCCGGTGAAAATAGTCCGGTGATCTTTGCAGTTTCGCCCACAATCGGCAGGTGGTGTGAAAGGCTAATGCATAACTACATCCGGCGGACTCCAGTGGGTTGCCCAGAAGCCAAGGCCATCAGCTGCCGCCATTTGTAGACCCAGCAGGACTGAAGCTGCCTCAATCGCGGCCCAATGCCAGAGACATCGGCCCTGGATGGAGCCAGCAATTGGTCGGCGTGTTAACCCAGCATACACGAGACATTCACCCATTGCTGGATCAATGTTGGGCCAGCGTCTAAGACGCTGGCCCAACATTGATCCAGCAATGGGTGAATGTCTCTCGCTTGCTGGGTTATGTGGTTGCTTAGGTTGCTGATGGTGCCGTCATTAATCAGAGACGTTTTTGACAGGGCAGGTTTTCTGTGACGCCCCGCAAGGTCACGCAGAATGGCCGCTGACGCTCAGCGAGATGACCCAGTTATTAAGGGTCGATGGATTAAAACCCTTTTAGCAGCCGATGACAGAGCAGTCTCAATAGCATAAACTGTCCCCCAAACACGACAGCGAATCGTTCGTTCATCAGCAAATTAGCCGGTGTCATTTAGAGAGCCAGTTTGTGCACCAGCCGCTTTCTAAAGCTGCGAAAGTGATCACCATTTTTAAATGTACGACAGTCTCCTGGTGATTTGAATGAGAAAAAAAACGTTTATATTTGCATTTACTTCTAGCGAGAACTTTATATAAAGTTCTTGCTTTTAGCATAGATTTATTTTTTATTTGTTCTCAAACGACTTTCTGTCAAAATGATTATATTTAGACCTACCCATGCTAAACTGAGTCTCGTTTCTTACAAAATATCATGATGCCCCTATGTGTCTTACGAAAAATCTCCTTGCCCAGTTTAGCCTTCATGTGCACAAAAGTGGCCTAAAACCCCATTCTTTTTCCTATGTTAGAAAAATCAATCAAGGTGATGTGTTATTCTAGTCCGTAATAACATACTATGTGTGCTATACAGGGTCAATAATTATTGCCAGTTGTCCCCCCAAAATCCGGTGCGCGGCCGATCGATTGCGCAATAAAGTAATGCGCCCTTGTTTGAGTGAAGATTTTTATTTTGATCTCATTTATATAATGCCTTAACGTGGTCTTAACGCCAGTCTTTATAGGTGAATTTGTCATTTAAATAGGGTTACCCTCACATATTTCATGAAATTGTTGATCTCGGCTACCAAACACAGCTTTTGCTATATACTTTCCAACTATGACGCTACGTCAAACTCGCACGAAGTTATTCAAGAGGAAGCAAGAACATTTTTTCTTAGCTGTGAAACAACCACAGTTAGAAACAAACCAAATCAACTAAAAACAGAAAATGAAACGGTGCCAATAAAAACAAACCAATAACTAAAAAATGCAAAATGAGACGGTGCCAATAGAAACAAACAAATAACTAAAAACACAATCTGAGACGGTGCCAATAAAAACAAACCAATAACTAAAAACACAATCCGAGAGGGTGCCAATAGAAAAAAAACAATAATTAGAGACACAATCTGAGACGGTGCCAATAGAAAAAAAACAACGACTAATAGACAAAATCTGAGACGGTGCCAAAAGGTAAACGGATACATCGCAAATTGTTCAGTTGATAAAATGCAGATATTCTCCATAATTTTGTCTTATTTCTCTCATTTCACTACTCTCATTTCTCTGGTGGCAACGGCAAAAAATAATAAAGTCGGCTTTAGACCATTTTTGTGCATACATGCAGGCTGAACTAGGTAATGACAACATCCGCTGGTGGTCTGAGGCTGAGCATGCTACGCCTCGGTCATGGAAGCTCCCCATCATATTAAATCTTATGGAGTCGACGGGGAGAGAACATTTTGTTTCATTGAAACCTGAATACGAAGAGCATGTAACAAACACTGATCTCTGGCGTGACAGGCGACAGCGTTAACATCCCAGCCAACACGAAACATTTACCCAATATTGGTTTAGTGCTAGGTCAGCGTCGCAAATGTTGGGCCAACAAATTAATTCAACATTGGCTCAACGAGTCCTGTTCTCTCGGCTCTCTGCCAGGGCCCCGCCCTGCCAACATCAGCAATCCATTTTAACTGAAATAAAGTGAAACTGAAACAGTCATACTGCTGCTTCTACTACTACTACTACTACTACTACTACTACTACTACTACTACTACTACTACTACTACTACTGCTACTACTGCTACCACTGATGCTGCTTGGATGGTGTTACTGCTACTAACTATTATGACCACTGATGCTGCTGCAGCTACTACTGCTACTACTACTACTACTACTGCTACTACTACTACTACTACTACTGCTACTACTGCTATATACTACTACTACTACTACTACTACTACTACTACTACTACTACTACTACTACTACTACTACTACTACTACTACTGCTACTACTGCTATATACTACTACTACTACTACTACTACTACTAATACTACTACTACTACTACTACTACTACTACTACTACTACTACTACTACTACTACTACTACTACTACTACTACTACTACTACCACCACCACTACTACTACTACTACTACTACTACTACTACTACTACTACTACTACTACTACTACTACTACTACTACTACTACTACTACTACTATTACAACTACTACTACTATTCTACTACTACTACTACTACTACTACTACTATTACAACTACTACTACTATTCTACTACTACTACTACTACTACTACTACTACTACTACTACTACTACTACTACTACTACTACTACTCCTAATAATAATAATAATAATAATAATAATAATACTGCTACTACTAATGAATTCTTAAAATGTAAAAAACGAATATGGACGGCACCGGTGGTTAAAGGGTTAAAGTGATATTTAGCTGTTATCCGTCGTGATCTGTCAAAGCTGACGTAAGCTTACCAGTATCAATTGCTATGATTATTTGTGACCCTATGCATGTCTATAACTGGCCGTATCCTTTTTATTATTATGTTCATGTTGAGGAGTGACATTTGGAATTATAGTCGTCTAACAACAAACAACACTAACAACTGGCCACACCTCCTGTTATTTCAGTATATATTATACACTATCTACCTGTTTTTGGTCTGTCCATAAAAAAATATTACTAAGTACTCAATAAACACAAAACATTTGTATAACTGTATAACATTTATACAATGTTGGACCAATGTCGAAGACGTTGGGCCGACGTTGTATAAATGCTATAAAAATGTTTTGTGTTTGCTGGGGATATGCGTGGCACGGTAGACCCTTGACCATGGGCGTAAGCAGTTTTCAATAAAAAAATACCAAAGAAATAACAATACAACAACAACAATAACGACGCCGACGACGACGATGGTGATTAAACAAATATATATTGACTCGTCCCACAGATTGTCTTACGGGAACATGGGGCGATACAATGACTGCCTAGATATCTCTTGCAGTCCCATATCGAATGGAATCACACGATTCACAGTTGGAACAGAGACGATGGCGTAACGTGTTGAACAATGTTGTGCATGGCGAGCGTCTTATATGGACAGGACGCTGATTTGAAGCCGCCCAGTAGGCAGGTGATCCGGAAATCAATGAAAAAGGTGGGAGATGGCCCGTCCCTTGTGTTTTGGCCCATTTATGCTTCCATGTCGACTCTATGAAAACGCATGTAAAATTGAAGAGATTTGAATAGAAACGTCAACTTTTGGAGGCAAAACTCACTCTAATTAATTGATATCTAGGCATATTGTGTTTTTTTGTAATTTAGTTTCAATGATTCAGCTGCTGGTGTACAAGTTACGATATATCGCAGGCTTCTGATTGGTCGAGATGGCCATCTCGACCAATCAGAAGCCTGCGAGATATCGTAACTTGTACGAGAATACGGCTCCGCAGGGACGCAGCAAAAAGGAGAGCCCCAGTCGGGTCCATGGGTCATTGTCCCCTTCAGCATGTCAGTTTGTTAATAATTCTCCTCATCTTCCCGTCATTAGCAGCCGCGCCGGCGCTGGCCCAATATCGAGCTGCCTGCGGACCGCCGCCCTCGGCCCGGAGTCAGCCAAACCGGCCACGTAGCTCGCCTGCCGCATCCATTGCCTGGCGAGCGTCAGCCCCTGGGACAAGTTTGACGTCAAACTCGGGTTGCCATGACAACCGTCCCATCCCACATACAGCTTCCAGGAAGTGCGAGTGTATCTGTTCGAAACGGGACAATACTGGCACTGTGGGGTGCGCGGCGAGCACCGCATGCATTTACAGGGGACTCCAGTTGACAAGCAAACACAAGACACTGAACCAATGTTGGTTTAATGTTGGACCAGCGTCGCAGTTGGTTCAACGTTTTGTGTTTGGCTCATCGTTGGTGCAACGCCGAGCCGATCTTTGCGATGTCAGCCTATTGGTTGGGCTTGTATTTCAAGTGTGATGACGTGTCTTTTATATGCATACCTGGATTTTAAGTGACAGTTACTCATTCTTATAATGTGATTATTTCACATCTTGATTGAAGGTTTATTAATTTGATAAATTTGATCCGAGAAGAGCCGATAGAAATCCAGGTGACGAGCGCAGCACTGCCATGACTAAAGCAGCTATTCACTTTGACATGCAGTAAATGCAGCTGTGTACTTCTAAGTAAAAAAATATATAGAGCCTACTCCTGGTCCAGTTTAGCCTGTATGTGTACACAAAGATCGTCTGTTCCCAGGCACAGGAGTTTTGGTTAATGCTGCGGTTTGCCATGCCATCCTCCGCTCTATAGTAGGCCCTATTTATGAGATTATCCTGGTCCAGTTTAGCCTGCACAAGGGTTAGAACAGCTCAAGATGAGCATATTGTGTCAGCTCCAGGCTCCAACACGCAATAATAACAACAATATCTAATATTAACCAAGCACTAAGTATTTCTGATAATAACAAATATATTTGTTTTCTCTATATGATGGTCAATTTCTGTACGATAGCTCTATAAATTTATTAAGTCTATATGTGGTGTTCATAAATATTCATATAACACAGAGATTTATTCACCAATGCTGCATTCTAAGGATTAAATATGAGTATCAACCAATCATACACACGCAGAATGAGAATATCCTAACTGATGGCGGACTGATGCCTATCGCGCTTCACTTGGGCCAGGTTTTAGAAGGCTTCCAGAATGATGGTTATCTGAGTAAACATAAGGAAAAAAGTATGTACCAAATAATTTAAGTGGCAAATGGCAGGATTTGAATGAGCTTTTCACACATGCGCAGCTCCCGGTCAGCTGGCAGCTGACATGTAGCTGACCTGGAATACGGCCAGCACCGCGTGCATAATACAGTACATCTCTTCTGTGCAGGAGTCCTGCCAGTGGAATGCTTACCTGCATGCAGCCATCAGATAACACTTGGCTCAGTGCTGGGCCAGCGTCATTTCACGATACAAAGTTGACGGCGGGGCTTGATCCAGGTAGCACGTTGATGACGCTGACTTACGTTAGACCAAATGTCTTTTGTTGAAGGCTTATCATGTTTCACCTGCGTAATACCTCGATATCATCAGCACCGTTATATTTGAGTTCCCACGGGAGTTTATGGATTCATTTCATGAAAATGTCCAGGACGATTAGGCCTACTTTAACACAAGTACTGCTTCGCAAAGTCAAAAGGCAGTAACTGCTTACTTGTGAAGTTAGCAGTTACTGTATTTTGGCTTTGCAATGCATAGCATGAGCTAGAAAATATTTTCCCTTTACCAGCTCCCTTATTATACAAGACGCTGGAGACGCCAGACGGACATTATCGGGGAGATATGGTGACAAGTCACAGAAATATCAGCAACAATAAAATCCTTTCGGCAACAAAACTCTTCGTCGACCATTTTATCCAGCGCCCAATAGAGGCCTCCCATGGGTGCGCCTGACACGCATACAGAACCAGTGTCGGTGTCAAAGCAATCAATTTTTGACTGGTTTATTATAAAATTATTTTTGATAACCAGTTCGCTTTGTGGTTTTAAATGGACACATCTATAATAGATCAAGGGTGTGTATAAGAGGTATTGTGTAAAGTGTGTTTATTATTCTATCACTGAACAAAATTGTTATTATGAGGTATATAATTTATAGCCTGTACAAAACACAGCACAGATAATGAGAGATATATCGATAAATAAGTTTAAATATATTTGGTCGACCAGGTGGCGATGATTTCTGTGAAAAACACAAATAATCTGCAGATAACTGACCTAGTTTGTTTTATATCTTATCTAGAAAACATGTCGTTCATTGTAAGGCCATCGTCGTAAATGATCGTCCTCCATTAAAACAACAGTGTATACGAGATAATGCAAGATTGATCCCATCCCAGCAACCATGACACGTCGGCCCAACGTTGGTTTACTGTTAGCCCATCGTCTACGACGCTGGCCCAACAGTAAACCGACGCCGGGCCGACGTCTCATGTTTGCTGGGAACGCTTTTTAGATCATATACTGATTGCGAGAGGCGAACAGTTTTTTATGTCGTGATTGCAAAAAAAAGATAGTCAATTATTATCTGCGGATTCGCAGTGGTGGTTGGCAATTGCATATTATGTGTGAACCAGATGGTTCTGTTTGTAGAGGCACATACCCAGTCGCGTGTTCCATCCTAATTACTCTTTAGCACCGCACACCACTAGGCATCCTCCATCGGTCCTTACCAATCACTGCTTCAATGTGGGGCCGGAGTCTGCGACGCCAGCCCCGCATCCAACCAGCCTTGTCCCGGACCCCTAGTCCAGTTCACCCAGATTGCCAAGCAATATGTTGTCATTGAGGTGAATGGCCCAGATCATTTGTAGTCTTTCTTATGCCGATTGGAATATTTGGCGGCGCAATCAACTCTGGATATTGATTATTGGGACACATGTTTCTGTATCCGTCTACGCCATCGCGTATTTGAGGAAACTGGGTCAAGCCGTTGTGTACTTTTGCTCTGCCAGGCAAGTTCATTGTGAATGCCTAATTGTATAGTCGTTGTGTCGAAATTTTCACATATTGAACTGTCCTCGTTTGGAATTTCCTGTTCCAACAATCCAGTAATCGACATAATTAACCCTTAAAGCGCTGAAATATTTTTGTAAACAATTTGGAGACCAAAGGGTTTTCTTCAATTTGAAAAAACGTCGCTTCATTTGAATAACTATGTTATGGGTCTACGGACATTATAAATATTTTAATTCTTTCAATGCGGTGATCGTCTTTATACGTCAGAATCTGACGTCTACAGACGTCAGATTCTGACGTATAAAGACGGTCCCCGCGCTGAAAGGGTTGACTAAGTGCGACGGATTAATTCACTCCATCCATGCATTTTCATGCATCCCTCTCTGTCAAGAAGGTGTACGTCGTACGAGCTCATAGGTGCCGATATTGGACAATGAAAATAAGAATAAATTCTGGCCCGAGGAATGTTTGATACTACTTGGTATTGGCATTACTTCACATGCAAATGCTGGTTAATTTCGGGCAAAACTCATCGAAACGTATGATTATAAAAAGTGTTTATCTAATCAGGAAGAATCAAGGAATGGTAATTGTAATCGTCTTCAGCAACAAACGTTTGACAATATTTTATGTGGATTTCACACATATTGGCGTTTTTGCATAAGAAGACGACCATATCCGCAAAATGAAAGGGAAACCCTCCTATGATAAAATTTAGCACATGTTTTGTAACGTTTCATCGATATAATATTGTAACAATAATACATTGTTGCAATGTTTCTTAAACGCCACTTTTGCTTGTTGAGTCTTTTATGTGACTGTAAAATAAGAGAACATAATATAAGTCCATTATTATGTGTTCGACATGCGCAGATAATAAAAATACCATTATGCGGGGAATATGTCGGATAGCATCATCGATTTTTCATAATTCAATTATGTTTTATGTCACAATTTACTTCAAGAACTGTTCCATATAAGCCGGGGGTTGAAATAAATAATTTATCCACGACCAAAACTCCAACCCCCCCCCCCTCCCCCTGGAATGGTGGTCTCCAAATGATTTTATTTTTTCAATTTGAAATCATCATAAATGTCTTAGTTAGCTCTTTCCGCTTCGATTGAATAATGTCGTGGGTCTACTGCCATTTTTATTATTTTTTATTTTTGCAGTGCCTTTAGACGTTAGAATCTTACGTCTAGGGACGTCAAAATCTGACGTCTAAAGACGGCCCCCGCGCTTAAAGGGTTAATGCATCCATTCCAACAGTATAAGGGCCACTGCGCGTAATTAACGTCGATACACTGGTCTCAACCATAACTCGACGAGGCCGCCATTACCGTGATCGCCTAGTCACATTGACCAACCATGGCTCTATGCTTGGTCAACGTCTCTGAAAATTAAATTGACGTTGACAATATACAGTAACACTACATGTAACACTGGCCGCAACAGGAACCGCAACCATATACCAGAAAAATACCAAGCGTTCACCCAATGCTGTTTTAATGTTGGGCTGACGTCGATGACGACGGACCAGCATTAAAACAACATTGGGTCAATGGTTTCTGGGATACCCGCAATTAAATATACACTGAATCGTCACCCGCATCATTTCCAAATTAAATTACCATGCAGTGACAGCAATAACACGATAAAATATGATGTCGTAAAGTGTTATTGTCCAGGTGGATATTTGAATAAACTGGGCTCAAAGTCAAAGTCAGAATATATCGGAATAAATACCATGTCTTCGAGCATAAATGAATGAATGAATGAATGAATGAATGAATGAATGAATGAATGAATGAACGAATAAAATAAATGAATGAAAGTTGTTTTTCACTTTTATGTCACCTTTGCTCATGTGTAAGCTGGTGTATGTAGATTAATGAAACCCACTTTGACTTTATTACATGGAAGTAGCCTACCCTTTACGTATTTTGGGCAATAGTTATTGTGCTTTTAAATATTAAGCTTTATGAAATAGTATTATGTTTTTAAAACAGAAAGTGATATGGTGTAGCATTATGTACATGCTGGTTTAATGTCAGGTGATTTAGTAGGACCAACTGTGGGTTAGTGTTGTGTTGATGTGCAAGTTTGACGGCTTATTTTGGGTTGGACGGACAGAAGCAGACGTGAACTGGACCCGCTCTGGTGCCGCAGTTTAGCTGGCTAATTGACAGGTGATACTATTATAGCCTCTACTCGCCATGAACAGAGACCTCTTCCCAGCAAACACGAGACGTCAACTCGTCGAAGACGCTGGGCCAACATTAACCCAACATTGGGTCAACTGGGCCAACATTAACCCAACATTGGGTCAACGTTTCGTGTTTGCTGGGTTGTAGCCCTGCCGCGTGGCCTCTCTCATGTTGGGCCAACGTTGAATTTATTTTGGAGAGCCCCTCAGCGGGATAGTGCTACTTTGGTAATCCAAGGAAAATAAATAAGTTTACATACATGTATGCATATAATTATAATCTATATATATAATATATGTATAATTTATATGCATCGATTGAAAATATCACACGAAGACCACATTTACGATAAATAGATTCGCGACTTGACCCATAAAATAATGCATATTGATTTGTTGTGATACAGAGTAAATATTTTGATCGATAAATTCCAGTCATGACTGAATAGATAATGGCGCAATATTTGAACTGGCTCGGTCTCATGGGTCTGAATAATTACTGATTTACACAGACACATTTCACTCACTCGTTCGCTCCCTCCCTCGCTCCCTTGCTCCCTCCCTCGCTCGCTCGCTCTATTACTCACTCACTCACTCACTCACTCACTCACTCACTCACTCACTCACTCACTCACTCACTCACTCACTCACTCACTCACTCACTCACTCACTCACTCACTCACTCATTCACAACACTATGAGGTTTATCTTATTTATGTAAGCTTTTTTTTGATAATTATAATATGTTAGCAATAATAATAATTGCCTAGATCCATTAATACTATGGTCGCTGTACTATGAATAATTGTATGATGAATTATCGCTACATTCCTATATAAAATAATTTTAAGATACAAGGTGAAAGCTTTGAAAAAAAGAAGCCACATACAAGTGTAGAGAGATCGTGTACGCCAAGAAACCATCATCACTTATATAGTGAGAAAGTGGAGAGAATGGCTGGACAACACGAATGAAGTGGAGCTTACATCGTCATATATGGCTAATGGCCAAACAGGGAATGGGAAAGCAACACGACGTTTGCGTACAAGTAAATGTACGTTCCAGCAGATACAGGATGCTGGTCTAACACTAGCCAACTAATGGCGCTGTCCCTGAATGTAGCCAATGTTGGCGAAGCGCTCCCTTTGAAGCCTTTATAGGTGAGTCCCTTAGCAACGACTGTAAAGATCACATGGATACGACGTTTGTACAGTACATGTTGTCATCACTGCTGACTTGTATAATGTTACACTCCCGGTAAACACGACACATTGAAACAATGTTGGTTTAATGTTGGGCCAACGTCGCAGACGGTGGCCCAACATTAAACCAACATTGTTTCAATGTGTCGTGTTTGCTGGGATGCCAAGAACATGAGATGTTAGTTATGTAGACAAATAATATTAATGCAGTCAATTATCAGCGTTGAACTGTTAAAAGAAAAGTATGCTGTGTAATATATACACCATGAATTGATTATTTTACACTGCCATCTCTCACAGCATTTGTTCATTGCTGTATTTGAAAATACTAAAACCTCATATTGCTTCGCATAGCTTAATAAAGTAGGTGGGTCGTCTCGAGAGCACAGTTATCAACATTAATTGACCTCGTTGTAGGTCCACTTGATGGTCCAAGTCTTTCGCGAAGTAAATATTATTGATCGGTGGAGCAATATGACCAGCTGATTTAATGCATACATAGATTATTGGTTATAAAACTATACCATTGAAAAACATGCTCGCAAACAGTAGTGACATACACCGCGCAAAAAACGAACAAAAGTCGATGAAGCGATATATATCCATTACAAGTATGAATCCTTAATGTAGCACGATTAGTTTTATCGTTTTCGTTGCTTAGTGTCGTATTTATTTTTGCTTGCTGTGATGTGTATTGAAGGCATGTCATAAATTTTCAGTGTTACATTTTTTTTCATTATATTACAGTGGTAAAAATGAAAATGAAATGAATCGGGCTTTAGGCCACCCTTGTGCACATATAGGCTAAACTAGGCCAGGAGAACCTCCTGAGGATGGTGAGATGATTGAGATGACACTGTCCTCCAGACACAGGATTCGAAATTCGAGCCCTGGCGGTCTGAGGCCGAGCACGCTACCTCTCGGTCACGGAGGCTCCCCACAATACTGACTTTCACACGTGGATGGGGAAGAAACATTTTTGTTTCTTTCAAACCGCCGAGACCGGGAACCGAACCCCGAAATCTGGCGTGAAGGGCAGCGGTGCTAACCACTACCCTAGGGCCCCCGCCCCTGACGCTTAGCACGATTAGTTTTATCGTTTTCGCTGCTTAATGTCGTATTTATTCTTGCTTGCTGTGGTGTGTATTGAAGGCATGTCATAAATTTTCAGTGTTACATTTTTTTTCATTATATTACAGTGGTGCATTCGATAAAATTTACGGGACATGATTTTTTGGTGTAAAAACAGTTTATTCGCACTGAAATGATTAAGAATGCATCCCTCAATATCATAATTCACCTGATAATCTCATAATTAAGATAAATCAGACGGAAATCGTAAACAATAATGTGCAATTTAGAAGCAACGTGATAAAACGTAATACTAGTATTATCATTAGTACATCAAACGATAATTTCGAGTCCACACAAATATATTATAAAATCATATATTTCTTTCAAAATTATCCAAAAACATAATGTGCTTTATATGGTTACACGTTTATAAAGGGTCGCCAATGGTAAGTAAAACAACAATTACTTTGAGATAATTATGTTAAATGTACATGCACTGTAAGCACTGGCGAGAATGAATAGAAACATTCGAGAAACAATCAATAATATTCAGTCATGTAAAATAGATCAAATTAGGAATAGCATGCTGACGCTCCAGCCTACCGGTAACCAGATTATAAAATTAATCACCACTCCACTATAATATTAATAGCATCATTTTCTACCTACGGGTTTACCAAATCCCCCCTTTTATCGTAGTAGTAATAAGAGGATTTCCTTCCAGTAGTGTGATTACCGGTCATTCAGTGATGAACACATGTGCACCTGACATTATGCTTGATTAGAGCCCTTCCCCTTCGGGGCGGTCTTTAATCAAGCATGGACACAGTTGTATTCTGTGACCTTGGACAACAATCCACCACGATGCTCCGCAGAATGAGGTTATTTATATAACATAATTACCTTGTGGGTCGCAAAGTCAGATGTACCGATTCGTTAACCCTTTAAGCGCTGAAATATTTTGTTTATATAAACCATGGGACCAAGGAGTTTTTTTCAATTTGAAATCATCATAAAAGTCTTAGTCAGCTTTTTCCGCTTCATTTGAATACCTATGTTATGGGTCTACAAGCATTACAATTATTTACTCTTTCAGTGCGAGGACCGACTTTAGACGTCAGAATCTGACGTCTTTTGACGTCAGATTATGACGACTAAAGTCGGTCACCGCGCTACAAGGGTTAAACCAAGTGTCGTTCTCTGCGCAATCTCTTTAAAAGTTATATTTACCTCGTGTAGGTGGGGCGCACTATGTGCGCGCCTATCAAGGTACACCGTTTTCACAGACTGTAGCAGATAACTTCAACATTGTCCTTGGGTTCAGATTGTGTCGAACAAGTACAAAGATCTATCAAAGAACACAGTGTATGGCTTTCAAGTGATTTGCCTACAACCATGACAACGCCGCCAAACACACTATGTGAACTACTACATGTATTTATTCAAATATTTTTTCGAAATTTGTTTTTCCTCAACTTTTGTAAATTATCTTGTGGTATTCTATGTTCAGTAAAATATATTTTGCGTGATGAAAATCTTCCAATCAAATAATATTTTCACCGCAGAAGATGCGATTATATTCGTATTTTGCGGAATAAACAATGCGTATGGTATTTAAATATATCAACATTTCGAGAATTATTTATTGTATTTTCTGAGAATGACTTATTTATTATAGCATATACATGAACAATGTTTTGGTCGTTGTTATTAAAAGTGAACTATAGACCTACATTCTACAGACCGTCGCAACTTAGAAATCCGAAGCCGGGATACATGATGTAGTTAGACGACATGGTATATACCACCCCACTAATGCCATCATTTAAAAGTTATCATGACAGGCACAGCTATTAATTAAATTATCAATTCTAGTAAATGTAAGCATTGACCAGGATTTTATAGAATTATCCTAGACCAATCAGGTGCCTGTCAATCGTGAATACCAGCCAATTTTATTGTAATTTGATCATTTACTAGCCCGACTTGAACTGTTGAAGAACATGATACAATGTCTCAATGCTCAGTGGAGGATGGTGGGCGTCGAACCCAGTCTTAACCATTTCCCCAGTCATCTGCATGGCTACATGTAACAGCCGGGCCATTAGTTTGACAGTTTTTGAGACGTTACCGTCAGAATTATCCGGTGCCACAATGGTTTTTACGATCGCTGTCATTGTTACAGTCGCCTGCGTCTATTGGGAAATCACCCAGGTCGGCATTTGAGGGCTTTATCGTTCCGGCACATCCCGGCCAAATAATCTGCAGTCGATTGCTTGCTGACTGCGGAAATGCTGAAAGTTCCACTTTGGGTGGGGTGTTACAAGTTTTAAATGTTACTCTACTACATCATATTGAAATTAACCGAATCTGTTTGTTTTTTATCTCCCAGCCTCCTACCAACAGACACATTATTGTAGGCTAAAATTAGTCTCTAATCTGTATTATTATTCGATCAAATCACTGTTATTGGGAATGAAATGTGTGTCTAGATCAAGAATTGCAAATATTTGTGCCCAAATGAAACAAATATGAGTTATTTTCAGCCACTTGAAGTTGTGGGTCGCGGTAGAGAGACACAACTCCAAGTGGATGAAGATTTAAATAAATTAAATTACCTGTATAGGGTTAACAGCTATTGCGAACATGACAACTGTCAGTAAATGTATAGTTCTTAAAAGTATAAACAAAACATAAGGTCTTATCGGAGTGAACTGTACATAGGCCTAACGTCTATGCATCATTTTGTATGCAGAGCATCGATATTGATCGCCGGAACATGGAACTAGAAGTGCAATGGGTGGAGAAAAGGGAAAGCAGGATAGACAGGTGACTGATGGTGATCCAGTGTGACCGGCGACTGGACACGACGGATCACGTCACGGATCCCACCACAGATGACACCACGCCAACACGATACCAACACGAATAACACCACGCCAACACGGATCACACCACGTCAACACGATACCAACTCGGATAACACCACGCAAACACGATACCAACACGGATAACACCACGCCAACACGATACCAACACGGATCACACCACACCAACACGATACCAACACGGATCACACCACGTCAACACCATGCCAACAGAAGCTGTAAGCAGCAGAGAGAGACAGAGAGAGAAAGAGAGAGACAGAGAAAGACAGAGAGAACATTATATAGGGTCAGCAGCCAGAAATTGTCAGCTTTCGAGGGGTAGACTGAAGAGAGCAGCCATCCGCCAGAAATTGTCAGCAATCCAAAGAGCAAGCAGAATATAATGGCCGGCACGACGCTCGTCAAGCATTGCGACCAACGAGCCCAGCCATCCTCCCGCTCCCATCAAATGACGCTTGCAGGCCGTTACGTCACACCGGGCCAACGCCGTTCCCACGAGGGTCCGACGTCGAAGACGTCGGACTCGCGTGGGAACGGCGTTGGCGCGGCGCGGCGCTGTCGGCCCCTATCTGTGAATTGGCGCGTGAGGACAGGCCACGATCCCGACAAAGGAGACACGTTAGCCCAAATACGGATCAGCGCCGGACCCGCGCCTGACCTCCCGGCCCAACCTTCAGAAATCGGGATTCCACCTTTTGTGGATCTGCGTCGCAGTCATTTGAAGTCTATGGTCCATGGAACGAGGCTGTCTAGGCGCGCCCTTGGTGTCGGCCTTTCCGACTGATTTATTTCCGCGCCACATTGTAGCATTTTCAGCTGTCTTCTGCCATTGCGGGTCGGTAAGTCTTCGGCTGCGGTGTTTTGGCCTCTTTTTCTCTCCGTGTAACTGCGCCGTGCTCTTTGACATTCCAACACTCACTTAAACTCACCGGGAGTGCTATTTCCTTATCAATCAGGTCTAGGCTAACCTTATCCACAGCTACGTGTGCATAATCTACAGTCGTTCATTTTCACGTGGGCGGACAGACTCTTCAGATTTGGAATCATCAATGAACGAAGCGCAGCGCGCATATTGTAAATGAGAAAAAAAAAATAGTGGAGTAAGCCTACACGTTTAATATCACAGCATTGCTGTATACATGTACGTTGTTATTAATCTAATAAATCAGAATCTACTATCTCCTTTCCCTTTTATGTAAATCTCATAATAAAAATCATGTAAATCTCATAATAGCTTCACGTATAATTGGACATTTGGAATTCAGATTTTTTACATCGAAACATCAAACAATTTTATTTTTGAAAAAGTCACATATATTGGGCTAAGCGCATAATTTCTCAATATTCTTGATATATCATTTATTGAACAGTTGAAAATGTAACCTTGGCCACCCTGCACAAGGTCATTGGCATCATTGGCTGAATGCGATAAAACTACTTCCCAGCAAACACAAAACATTTGTATAACATTTATGCAACGTCGGCCCAACGTCTTTGACGTTGGTCCGACATTGTATAAATGTCATATCATACAAATGTTTCGTGTTTATTGGGTAAGCACGTATGAGACCAGACGCTAGACATGACGTCAAGCAGTTGTAAAATCATGGCATAGAATATGTTCGACTTTCGAGCATGCCGGAATTTTCATACAATTTACCACATTGTTTGTTAAATACAATCGCACGATCACCATAGCCTATTCTCTGTCGTCACATTCTGATTATGTATCTGAGATTGTGAATTGTCATGCAGTATTTATATAGGTATATTATCCATAATACTATAACTGGAATATTTTATTTGGCTATAATTAACCTAGCTGTAGAACAATAGCCATACCTTAACCCTTTGAGCCCCCACGATGCATTAAAGCATCATTTTACATCCCTAAAAACAGACTTAATTTTCCAACAACTAAGTTTTAGAACGAAAATTTCCATGAAACTGCTTTATCAATACGTGGTAATTTTCTTTTTAAACTACGTCAAGTCATCTTCATCCACTACAAGTCGAGAATTGCGACAGCAATTCGCGGCTTGTAGTGGATGAAGATGACTATGGTAAATTCAGGATTGAAAGGGTTAAGCTAAAAGCAATTACCAGTGAGATTCAACAACATACAGGTGTATACTGTCATAATGATGATGCTCTCACAATTCCTGAAATATAGGCCTGACTGTGTCAGTGACTCTCAGAAGGGCCACTTAGTGGGTACGAGTGAACATGTGTGTATTCCACTTACATAATTGTTCGGCTTAATAAAGAATGATGTATATAATTAAATACTATCAGCGTTGATCTGTGCAAAATGCACGGGTTGAATCAATAGCAGCGTCTGGTCAATGTTTACCACGTTTCGCCAACATTAACCCAACATTGGGATTCAATACCTTGTCTGTATAAGGGTTAATAATAGTGGTGCAGGTGATTAACTATTAAAGCGCTGAATTATTTTTGTATAAACCATGAAGACCAAAGGGTTTTTTCATATTAAAATCATCATCAATGTCTTAGTTAGCTCTTTCTGATTCATTTGAATACCTATGTTATGGGTCTACCCTGTCTACGGCCATTATAAATATGTTTGCCCTGACAGTGCGGGGATCGACTTTAGACGTCAGAATCTGACGTCTCCAGACGTCAGATTCTGACGACTAAAGTCGATCCCTGCGCTGTAAGAGTTAAGCAAAGAAGCTAATGGCTCTTGCAAGTTGTACATGTGAACGATACCATCATATTTTCTGGGGTTTTCCCGAAGCGTGGGTTTATTGGGTGTTTTTTAATTGCCGACCACAAAAGAAGAATTAATTGTTCATTTATTGTTACATTTAAAATATATATGTAAACATTATTATGTTAAAACAGACATAGATGTCGTACTGTTTATTTAATGACGCATGAGTCTGCATAAAATTTCCGTCGTCGATAAATATCTATCTATCTATAGTAGAGTTATATTTGCTAAAATACGGGACTTTTATTGCGCTAATAATAATAATTTTCTTCCGCACCAATCAGACATTTGCTGTATCCCCAAAACATACCATTAGCCTAGGATTATAATTATATATCAATGGAAATATATTCTCGGAATTGATCTGCGTCTTCATCAGAGCTACGTGATAAGAATTTCAATATAGTAGATGATTATTCTCCGTGTCACAGCACACAGGCATGGAATGGAAATATAATATCGGCCCGCATCACAAAACAAACATCACATCGCGCTCAACGTTATGACCAACCACTACTTGGTGTCAAAACCTATCAATATGTCATGGTCAAACCAGGCCGCCGATCATGGTAGAACAGCAGAGAATGTTTTTTTTTATGACAATCACCAGTGCTCGTGGTCCACAACTTTTTATATAAATGTAATCCAGTAGAAAACGTTGCTGATACAGGGCTGAGCTATACCGTCCCCTTAGATATGAAAGGGTGTATCTGCCACTTCAAGTGGCAGATGCACCCTTTCATATCTAAGGGGACGATTACGGTAGGAACTCATCCTTTGACCCTTACAACGCTGAAATATTATAAAACATGGAGACCAAAGGGTTTTTTCAATTTGAAATCATCATAGACGTCAGAATCTGACGTCTCCAGACGTCAGATTCTGAGTATTTGAGTATTTGATTCTGAGTATAATTGTGTGAGTATAATACCCATGTAAAATGTCAGCATCTCAGACACAGGCGGCTTGTAATTGATACGTCTTTTGTAGACCGTAGACAGTATTGAAAGATATACAAGAAAACAACAATGACTTCTCATTTCTGCATATGCCGTTCTGTATGCCAATGTTCACGCACTAGCCGGAAAAAGTGCAGTGATACCCTGGCGGACGAAGTGATGACAAGACGATGACCTATATCAATCATGCAGATGTATGTCGATTGGAAAAAACCCCATCATTACGTGGAGCCAAACACGTCCGCTAAAATCCTGTTTGTGTGTCACCACGTTGTGTATGCGAAGGGACTTCTCCAGAATGAACCCCTGTTTACAATTTTACGCGAATCAAATCTATGGAAATTGCAACACTAATGCAAGACTCGGATACCTTGATTATTAGAGGAAATCCTTGATTATTATGAGAAAAGTAGTAAGGCTCACCGATAACAAACAGTGTTTTGCCCCCAAAACCCGAGACTCTTGAGTAAAATAGTTTTTTTTTGCCTGGCAGACCTGCCTGGCAGGACATGGGTGATGGTCAAGCAGGAGTGTTATGTGTTGACTCTCACAGCCAGGAGCGGCTACTCAAACGTATAAGTGGACAGGCCCAGCAAACACAAAACATCTGTATAACATTTGTACAACGTCGGCCCATACAGGGCTTCGACGTTGGGCCAACATTGTACAATAGCTACAAAAATGTTTTTTGTTTAGTGGACTGTGGCTGTAGTAAATATGATCATACGAGGATCGCGGCGAGCACGAGATGTCCGGCCAGCGTCGGCCCAGTGCGGGTTTCGCTCTCCCCTCATTTCACCAGCGTTGCTGCAAGATTTGGTGGCGGCAGGAATTGGCATCTGGAGCCTGTGAGTTTAGAGGCATCGTCCCTGCATGGATCACGGGTCCACATCAAACACGATACATCGACCCAGTGTTGGGTCAATGTATCGTGTTTGCCGGGTGTCTAACACACGCCGGGATGGGAAACGTCCATTGAAGAAGACGATGGCTCCGAGACCTCTGTATTGATTGAAATCTCAGTTGGCAAGGCGCCTTTCGCCTCCAGCCATCCACACCTTTCTAAACAGTTAATCACTTAAAACGGCCTGGAAAATTAATTAACAATCCCCATCAGAGGAACACTCGAAACTGTTTTTGTGGGGGTATCCACATTTCTACTTTCAAACACATCTTTTGATGTGAGTATGAAAATGACATCACAATGTTAGATCTATAATACAGGATGTGGAGTACAACAGCAAATAAAAAAAAATATAATCTACTTACTCTAGAAATCATAACATGTAGCCCCACCCCCATATAACCTAATAAATAAAAGTAAAAAAAATCAGGTTTTATTTTACATGTTCACTTGATTATCTATAATCCTTAAATGACTATGTCATACGTAATCAAGGCTTGAAACCTTACATTCGCGTTTTTGATCTGAACACACCACACCACACAATAGACAATAATCCCTTTCCCTGCTCTCTCTCTCTCTCTCTCTCTCTCTCTCTCTCTCAGACTCCCCCTCTGTTAGGTGGGTGGCAGGGCTAATTAATTTAAGAGGTTCCACAGTAGGAAACAAACGCTGGCGTAATAAAATCTTTCACATATCTGTCCAAAATTTACCTGATCCCAACCATCTCACATTTTATAAACTTCATCGCTTTACATTGGGCTTTCACAACAAAGCAAAGGATTAGACAGCGCAGGGCCAGTGCTGTATTTCATTGGGCCGGTGCTGATCCACTGGGGGGGTGGGGGGGTGGAGAATGTTGTCTCTAAATACAATCTGACACAGAAACACTCTCAGTATCAAATTACGTCTCGTCCTGCTGCCTTTTTGAAATTCCCTGCTGGGCCAGGGTCTGGACAGCATAAACACTTTGAGAGAGATCGAAATGTTCCTCACCTAGCAACACGACACACCCACACAATGTTGGACCAATGTTGGGCCAGCATCGTAGACGCTGGACCAACATTGGTCCAACATTGTGTGAATGTCTGGGATGTAATCCTGTTGTATTGTCCACACGCGCAACATTTCAAGCTCGAAGTAAAAGACAAATACCAACACAAAAAATGTATATCGACGAAACAGGATTTCTTGATCTGCAAATATATATTTAATTAATAGCAAAGGGATATTGATTGTCCGGATAATGGAGGATAATTATATCTTGCCCTGAGGGTGAGAATTACGTAAACTACCACTTTACAAAGCACACACAAGCCAGTGGCAGTATTACATGTCCGCTTTGACATGTTCATGATGGTGGCAATTTATTTATTATTTTATATGTTTCTTAATGCGGCGCCAATTGGTTGTATTTTTCGGTTGTCATTCTCCCATGAATTTGAACAGTTTGGGTCACTACATATGTGCACCAAGGGGATATATCGGCTGCAGCTGGCTCTAATCAACCACGATACTAATGAGCTATCCTGATGATATAAATCACATTGAATTGTAAAATTGTCGTAAATCCTAAAAAGAAACATTCAAGATCTCCATGGTGTGTATTTATGGAGTCATATCAACTCCATGGTGTATAATTTTCTGCTGCTTGGAATACGTGACTCAATATTACACATTTTAGGCTTCAAATCAAATTACGACACCATTTCAAGAGAGTAATGTCGTGACCTTCACCATAGCATAGGTTAACGTCATTGATATTCTAGTATTAACCAGTATCTGCCTGAGATATTTATATTCTTTCTACAAATATGAAGATTAAATGAAACGATTGAAAAGATATTGAGCATTGAAACAGTTTTAGCGAAATTATGCTGTGATCTTGGATGAAAAAACCTGATCTCTGAATTTGACTTGTATCACTTTATGAAGACCACCGGTGCCGTATATAGTCAGGTTTTCATTTTTTGTTAACACATTAAGTACCACATTTTAAATATGTTAAAGATAAAATCAAGACATCAACCAGCAATTTGAAAAAGGTTGACCTCCATTTTGTCAAATCTGCATAATTTTCACTCACTTGAAGTTGTGGATCGCGTCAGCGAGACACAACTTCAAGTGGTTGAAAATTCAAATTGAATAATTTGGCGGGTAAAGGTTTAAAACATATCGTGCGTGAAGCTTACTGTCAGTGACAACCTGCTGTGATCTTTACTCTAAAATTAAAATTAGTCGGAGTCTGTCATCTTGACTTCAAATTTGATCTATATTTTCATAAGATATGTGCACTGAATATGAAGATTCGAACTAATAAAGTTCAACATATAATGCGAAACAAATGAGTCGATAAAATGAGTCATGTTGATATAAATAGCAGTGCTGTGGTATAGGTATGTGGGTATCGAATGCTGCGGCGGCGGACGATTTGAGGGATGACAATACCTATCGCGTACGTGGGGACAAACATTTCAGTATTTCATTATAAGATGGAGTTAATGGGTTTATTAACTCCCATGGTTATGTCATTCATAACCCCATATCGACGTTACGTATGTACAATGCGTGGACATGTTATTATTTATAGCATAGAACTACAGTGAAATACTGAAAAAGCGTACTGCAGTCTTCAGAAGTGTTCGTTCTCACTGGAACTACACCTGCCAATGACAGATTGCTGAAAAAATACTTTAAAGTAACATTTCAGTTTAACCCATTTCAGCGCGGGGACCGACTTTAGACGTCAGAATCTGACGTCCACACGTTGACCCAATGTGTGGGCCAACATTAGCCCAGCATTAGCCAATGGAAGTCAGGTTCTGACGTCTCAAGTAGATCCCCGTACTGAAAAAATGTAAAACTTTATAATGGCCGTAGACCAATACCATAGGTATTGAAATGAAGCGGAAAGTGCTGACATTTATGATGATTTCCAATTGAAAAAAATCCTTTGGACTCCATATTTTATACAAAAATATTTCAGCGCTGCAAGGGTTGACAGTACATCTGGTGAATTCAGGGATATGCCAGTACATTAGAATGCTGAATGTACCCTGAACAGCCGTCTTCAATCACCCTGTTCGGTTGTTGACTTTGATGGCGCACGATGGAACAGTCACGTGGTCACATGCGAATCGTAAATTGTTTATGTGGATCAGCCGGTGTCGGGATGCAGTCCCGGGATGCAGTCCCTCATCCGGCCGCAGTTCCCTGCGCCGGCGTACACTCATATTTAATAGAAACGCCCAATACTGTTACGGCGCCGTCCAATCAATAGCTTGTACTCATTATCTGGCAGGCTATACGAACCAGCACAGTTGTAGACTATGTATATATATACAACTGGCGCAGCTGCTGCTACGGGAATGGCCCGGCAATGTTAATGTGGCGCCGGCCCCTCAGGTCCGGCACCGCACAGTCCAGCGATATCACGAGTAATAACCACATTATCTGCTTAACCCTTACGACGCTGAAGTAATTTTATGTAAATCGTTGAGAAAAAAGGTTTTAATCAATTCGAAATCATCCTAAATGTCTTAGTGAGCTCTTTCCGATTCATTTGAATACCTATGTTATGGGTCTACGGCCATTAGAAATATTTTTACTCTTACAGTGCGGAGATCGACTTTAGTCGTCAGAATCTGACGTCAACAGTCGATCCACGCGCTGTTAGGGTTAACCCTTACAACGCTGAATTATTTTTGTATAAATCATTTAGACCAAAGGGTTTTTTCAAATTGAAATCATCATAAATGTCTTAGTTAGCTCTTTCCGATTCATTTGAATACCTATGTTATGGGTCTAAAGCCATTAGAAATATTTTTACTCTTACAGTGCGGGGATCGACCTTAGTCGTCAGAATCTGACGTCTACAGACGTCAGATTCTGACGACTAAAGTCGATCCCTGCGCTGTAAGGGTTAACCCTTACAACGCTGAATTATTTTTGTATAAATCATTGAGACCGAAGGTTTTTTCGAATTGAAATCATCATAAATGTCTTAGTGAGCTTTTTCCGATTCATTTGAATACCTATGTTATGGGTCTACGGCCATTATAAATATTTAAATTCTTTCAGTGCGGTGAGCGTCTTTATACGTCAGAATCTGACGTCTACAGACGTCAGATTCTGCCGTATGAAATAGGTCCCCGCGCTGAAAGGGTTAATTCACAATTGGGCGCACTGCGTTGTGTCAACGCTGTTTCAACGTCACCGACGTTGATTCAACGTTGATGCAACATCGTGTGCCCTTTTGGTATTAATAATTCATGTCTTTGACAAACGCGTCACATGTGCTAATCAGACGTGTCATCGCAAAATAATGCACTATTTTTCAAATGAGAAAGACGCGTTTTGATCGAGGGATATCCGCTGTGAAAATGCATTTTTAATCTCATTCTGGCTAATGCACGTTTAATCCTGAAAATAATAATGACGATGCACGGTATTGGTTGGCGAAATCACTCGTTCACTGCGTTCAGTTCACATGTGCAAAAATTTGCCTATATAACAAAACACATATATCGGCCATTCTGATTTTCTTTCAGCCATTTTTAACATTGTCCGAAAACTGGTTGTTAGTAACATCAAGGAAATTCTCTATTGAGATTCCTTGGTAACATGTAGAGCACATTTGAGCAGGATATATGAAAAACATGCCAAGTTATCGTGCCCACAGGTAAATGTTTAACGCCGATGCTGACACCGATACCGACGACGCCGAACTTCAATTGCAATAGCCCATTTTTTATTCAATTTAAACGGCGGGCTAAAAAGCCTATGCGTTTAAAAACTAGGCGTTTTTCAAACCTTTCGGGGGGAGATGTTTGTTTTGAAAAACAGTTTCAATACATTCCGGCATTGAATTGATTAATACAGTAACGTAATTTCTCACTATGTCGCTTTGTTAATTTATTGCTATTTTTATATTATGACCATCGAGGAGTTATCGATCTCACTAGAAGTAAAACAAACAGGACCAATTTTATATCGTCCCCTTGGATATGAAAGGGTGTATCTGCCACTTGGAAAAGTGGCAGATACACCCTTTCATATCCAAGGGGACGATAAAAAATTGGTCCTGTTTGTTTTACTTCTAGTGAGATCGATAACTCCTCGATGGTCATAATATAAAATCGTCCCCTTGGATATGAAAGGGTGTATCTGCCACTTTTCCAAGTGGCAGATACACCCTTTCATATCCAAGGGGACGATATATAGAGTCCAGAGGGATTGATGCACATGCACCTATAGTTTGTCGAAACGTGATGTGCTGCTGTAGCTCATTGAAAAAAAACACCCTTCCAAACCAGTTCCCAGTGAATCGGATCTGGCCTCGCGACACCACCACCGCACGTGTTGGCTCAACGCTGGCTGAGCGCAGGGCCAACGTCTCAGACGTTGGCCATACGCTCAGCCTACGTTAGGACGCGGATCGTGATGGGTAATCTTTCTCTAGTATGGACTTTGACTAATCAGCCGGCCAATGAGAACGTGCTCTGTGCGCAGCTGCGTTTAATTACGACTACGGCGCGTCGTATTCGAACTTAACACTTGTGGGGCAAAGATTAATGATTAAAGGAGAAAAGGCACTAATTGCGCGACAGAAGCCTGAAGATCCTTCAAATCGGTTTTTTTCGACTTTATTCAGATAATCTGGATCTATATATTACTGTCTGCTACATCGTCGACTGCATTTTTGTGTGTTGAAAAAATACTGTGGTGACAGTTTGTGGTCGCCACGGCAAATCCCACGAGTTGTCCTTTACAGCGCTGAAATATTTTTATTATTATAAACCAAGAGACCAAAGTCTTTTTTTAAATTTCAAAACATTATAAATGTCTTAATTAGCTATTTCCCCTTAATTTGAATGGGATCCACCTATGTTATGGGTTGACGATCATTACAAATGTTTTTACTCTTTCAATGCGACTTTGGACATCAGAATCTGACTTCTAAAGTCGGTCCCCGCGCTGAAAGGGTTACTGTAAACGATTGCGTTATCAGTTAAAATATAATTAGTTGTCAAGTATGATTAAATGTCAATTAATATAAGTAAACGTCAAGCTTCTAGTTGAAGATGGTCATATGATAATCTTAGACAGTGTATGTCTGAGCTACATTAATTGTTTTGTCGTGTGGAGAGTCTGGGCCAATATACATTTATAATTAAGTTGACCTCAGGATCCTGATTGGTCGGAATAGGATTCTGTACCAATCAGGGGCCTAATATCCATGGCCAACTATAATGGTGAATACTGAGCCAGGCTGATCTGACTAAAAAACCAGACAGTGCAGTGTCCGTCAGGGAAGAATAGACCGGTCCAATTAAGCGTGCTTACTCCGAGACTGAACAAGTGTGAATTATGGTTATAGGCCGGCTCTACTCATTTAGGTCTTTTAAGTAAGAAGTGTGTCCAGTCGGTGTTGTTGTCAACCACAAATTCTCCTTTCCAACCGCTCTTAATTCCAGGAGCTGCGACACCTAATTATAATCGAGCGAGTAAATTGGGGTTTAACGGCATGGTTTTCTGCATGGCATTGTAGTATTTCACCGTACCGTACCGTACCGTACCGTACCGTATCGTACCGTACCGTACCGTACCGTACCGTACCGTACCGTACCGTACCGTACCGTACCGTACCGTACCGTACCGTACCGTACCGTACCCATATCTATACTACCGTATCGTACCACACCACACCACACCACACCACACTATAACGTCGTAGTGGTTCAACGTCGTAGACGATGGATCAACGTTAAACCAGCATTGATTCAACGTCTAATGTCTGCTGGGGTGGGCCTACGTCAACACTTGAATTTTCACCCACTTTATATGAGGAAAAATTACTAAAATATACAAAATTCGAATAAAAACATTATGCCAATCTAACAAATTCAATGCTCATTTCTCGTTCAAATTGTATTATTTTAAGAACAAACAAAAAAACTATCTATACGTGATTTTAAAAAGGTCAAATATTACTTGCCTGCGAGTGACGCATATAGGGCTTATGCAATCAAAAACAAATCACATTAGCGAACAGTTCTAATATTTGGCTATACCCTAGATTTTAATTTTCTTGACAATCTTTCTTATAATTGCCCAGCCGTTCTCCCGATGTTGGTTCAATGTTGGCCCAACGTCTACGACGTCGGGCCAACATCGAACCAACATTGGGTGTGCTCAACTGGGCTGATGTCAAAACATTTTTTTGTGCAATATCAAACGCACCACGCACAGCGGAAGCATGGGCAAAGGGTTTTGGAGATGCTGGTCGTATTTTGGCCTAGAATTGTAGGGGGGTGCACATATATTCTGAAAAGTGATTTCTGAATGAATTGATGCATGCCTTGCCTACTAGAGTAGGCCTACAGTGCCACCTCTTAAACCGCTAATCACGACTATAGTCCCTTGTAATCCGTTTTATTAGCCGTTTAAATCACAGTAAGAATTAAATGAGTGTTTAGAAGTCGAGTTTCGTAAATTTTTGTTCTCAAATCAAACAAATATCAGTAATTTTCACACACTTGAAGTTGTGGGTCGCGGTAGCGAGACACAACTTCAAGTGGTTGAAAATTTAAATTTTTTAAGGCTTAAATTCAATGCCGCATGATGGTGAAATTGCACACACAAAACACGCAGAAGTGAATGCCCATGCCAAACTTCGGGGTATTTGTCGGTCTTTCTTCACACCGGGGTATCAAATAATCAATGGTCTCGGATGTAACGACTTGCTCATGCGTAATAACTCCATGATTCGAGTGGGGGCGTCGGAAAAGACGCGGAATTTGTGGCCAGGGCAGACGCGGCGACCATGAAAGGTTCAAGGGTTTTCCCATCGAGCGTCTCCATATGAGGTGTTCTTCCACTGAGGGGATCTGCAGAGAACACATCGTCTCTTCCACCAGCTGCAAATGCCTGCTATAGATGGCCAACATCTGTCATATCTGAATGGCCACCAGTGGCTTGCAGCAGCGGACTTGTGAGTTTGGCTTAACGTTGACTCGGCGGTAAGCCAACGTCTCACGACGTTGGGCTTACCGCCCAGTCAACGTTAAGCCATCTGGCTCGTGGCGGGGTCGCGCAGATGGATTCACAGACCGTGAATGGTTGATCGCGATGCGGTGCTGCGCCGCCGCGGCGCTCGCTGACATATCATCGCGGGTCATCAGGGTGAGCCGACAAGCGTCTCACGACAATTCCGCGGCAATCAATCCACGGGAGGGGTAATGACAGGCATTCTCTGCTATCCCGGACAATTACACAGGGGGATGTGACAATGACAAACGAACGGTCCTCATCCAAAACCATAGGAGTACACCCACATCCCCGCGCATTTACCAATTTACAATCACACCCCAATCTACATAGCCCTAAAACCACTTGGCCTGGTGAGCTCACAGCCACGTGTGCCGCAGCCTAGGTATTGTGGAATCGTCTAGAAAACATCCTAAATTTTGTGTTATTTATAAGGGTATGTGCAGCCCAGAGCAATCCTTTACACTTTCCTCCACAGGATTATCGGACACCCCAGTAACCTTCTCCTGGACCAGTTTAGCCTGCATGTGCACATAGGTGGCCTAAAACACCTTTATTTAATTTAATTTGATTCAATAATCACTCACTCACTCACTCACTCACTCACTCACTCACTCACTCACTCACTCACTCACTCACTCACTCACTCACTCACTCACTCACTCACTCACTCACTCACTCACTCACTCACTCACTCACTCACTCACTCACTCACTCACTCACTCACTCACTCACTCACTCACTCACTCACTCACTCACTCACTCACTCACTCACTCACTCACTCACTCACTCACTCACTCACTCACTCACTCACTCACTCACTCACTCACTCACTCACTCACTCACTCACTCACTCACTCACTCACTCACTCACTCACTCACTCACTCACTCACTCACTCACTCACTCACTCACTCACTCACTGAGAAGCAGTGACAGCCGATTCCTATTATGACGCTATAACGGATTTAAAAGATTAAAATAATAAAATGGCGCATAATTTTCACATTGTGATGTGGGAGATACGATAATTTAACCCTCAGGGTATGAAGATATCATCATAATCATAATCTGTGGCATCGATCAATTTTCACCCGAAGAAGGTGAAAGTCGTCATGTTTCGCTGAGTAAACAATGTGGGCGCACAATGGTCCGTATGTGCAGAACGGTCAAAGACTACAGGAGTGGGCTCCGCCGCAATGTAAATGTTATGATTGCGTGAAGCATAACGATCCAGCTGCTTTAATTATAAATACCACCATGACATCTTATATAGCATGTGTATGTGTAGGAACAATCATCTTCTCTACAGCAAGGCTTGACACCGTGAGGCCGCGGTGTCAAGCCTTGCTGTAGAGAAGATGGGAAACAATCAATAAAAGAGTGTCGAAATGGTTGACTTTCCTGATTCGTCTGGCAGAAAATGAGTCTGGCTCAGAATAATGTGACAAGTGAAAAGGAGAAACACGCCATTGTCACCGTGTTACAACAAAATACTGAACACAGCTGAAACAACGTTGGCCCAATATCCGCGAGATGGGCCCAACATTGACGAGCTGCTGGAGCGACTCTCTGGTAGAGGGGTCAGTAATGACTCCCAGCAGAAAGGTTAACGAGGGGAGGAAGAATGATGATGGCGGGATATGAGTTATGGCGGGTCATCTTCTGGGGTTTTTACATCCCGAATCAGAAGTTATATCGGCTGAATGTTGAGCTGGCATCTGTTCCGTTGGGCCGTGATTGCGGGAGTGATGGGCCGGCAGGTCCGTGTCCGCAGTCTGTCGGGCAAAGCCAAAAAGCGGTATCTGCTCACTTTACAAGTAAGCAGATACTGCCTTTTGACTTTGCAGAGCAGTGCTGGTATGGCAGTGTTTCTGGCGGAGATCGCTGGATTGATCACTGTACTCGAGGTGACCAGTGGTGACTGCCTCTCCGGCGGCTAGCCGTTGGCCCGACACCGACTACGTGTTGGGCCACACGTCGGGCTGACGTGGAGAGACGGTCGGATGAACGGCCGTGTCAGCAGGGGATAGTCCTACATTGATTCCGGATCAGTACTGGCTGCGACAGTTCACCCCACACCACACAAACACGCCGGCTGACATTTGAGGCAGTGGCAGTTCAATTTGCGTCCGGTGGCCCGCGACCGCTCCACTGTCAGTTCGCAGGGCCACCCTGATCGGACTAATAAAAATCAGACGCCAGGATCGATACGCCGGCTATCCGTAAACGTTCATGATCGGCATATTATGCCGCGGATTATGCCCGCGGGCCGTATTGCGTGCGCTGACAAACGGGGCGGGCGTCTCACACGGGGGCTGCCCCGCGGGGTGCCAGTCTCCGGTGGCATCGATCGCGCGGGCAGCTGCTCCAGAGGAGATGCAGATTCTTGTCAGCGCCCGTGTTTTCAGCAGCAACATGGCACGGCCAGGCCTTTACACGGCTGCAATAACAAGAACCCCAGATTGTGGACCCCCGCCTGAGCCAAAGCTACCACAAAGTTACTGTTAACAAACAATCTTTACCACCAGACACCGGCCACCTGACTCTGGACTTCAAGCCTTCCGAGCAGACACGCGACATTCAACCAATGTCGGTTTAATGTTGGGCCAGCGTCGTAGACGCTGAACCAACACTTAACCGACATTGGTTCAATGTCGCGTTCCTCCTGGGTTATGATCGAGTCAACGACTGAAAAAGATGGCTCAAAGATAAAAACAAATAGATGGGTAAACATATCATATTAGTATCATATTAGAATGATACATTATCAGGTCGATATTCTTCAAGTTTGTGTACTTATTCTTCAAGTGTAAGTACTAAGTACTAAAAATGCGTTTTTAAAATGTAATATTTATATAAATAATTACAAACGCATTACATGATGAAAAATAACACGAGCTAATATATCAACTTTGCTATTATAGGCTACTATACGATAGCCTGTTGCATATGTATGCGTAATGATGAGGGCAAATACGAAGTCAAAACAATTTCATTCATACAATTTTTCAATGATTATAATAATTTAAAGAGATATAAGCCGTATTTCTTAATTTGTAAAGCAGCTGAGATACATATGTTGGGTCACAATCTACTACAGTAACATTGATCTATATTCAATAATAAATAATTTGAAACATAATTGTATTGTTGTCTAGATTTATTTTTACGCGCTTGAAGTTGTGGTTCGCGATAGCGAGACACAACTTCAAGCGCGTAAAAATATATCCAAGGCGTTTATCGACGCCTGGCCAAGCTGATTGAATAATGCTGCGATGTTATAGCAACATTTGAGATGTCGGCCCAGCATTGAGATCATATTCATCACAATAAATTGTTTGCTGTGTTCAATTTTTAAGAATGATGATGTTCTCTTGGTGGTAAAAATAGGTGGGTGGACCTTTCATGTGACATAATTATTAGTCTATTCAGCCCGCATTTAATGGCGTATATCTTCTTAATTAACTTGCCCGCATAATGTGAACACGCTTTGGTTCATAATAGATAGATATATTAGATACATGCATGCATACATGGATACATGTAGCCTATACATTATGGTGGGGTTTGGTAAAAGCCCATGGGCGCCCATTGGGCTAAAAGTCTCGTTCATTCAAGAACTGACCATTATCCCCCCCCCCCCCCCCCTCCATATTATTTTTTTAGATCGCGTATTGAGAAATACCCCATGCTGAATGGAGATACGTTTTTTGCAAGATTTTGACTGATGGCATATACACAAGGTAGAAGAAACCCCCCATTTTTTTGAAAAAAACCTCACACACCATAAGGTTGAACAGACCGTTATTAATTAAGATGTAGTAGCTTCTTTGCGAGTGGTGTTCGACAAGTATTGAGTTTTTTGGTTTGATAGCTCTGGTTAATGGCGAGAATGGAGGGTTCACAAAGTGCAAACATAAATTGCACTTAAGGATAAAACTTATCACTTATCTGTTGAGTGTGTGATATTACGGTATCTAATTTAACACAATTAATTGCGTTATTGTTTTTTTAATTCTTAAAAGTGAGTGAAATAAGCAATAAATAAATTATATAATATATAAGTTCATGATAATAAAATAGTTAATTTATGCACAGTATTATGCCTTATCTTAATTCAATAAAACTAATCAGTGATCATATAACTGGATACAGTAAGATACATTTGCCCAATGGTGAGCCAAGGCTGGGCCAACAAATTTCGTTTGTAATATGAGCGGAATTGTCCATTGAATATCCGCGGTATTCTCTTTTAACCCTTTAAGTCCTCACGATGCATTAAAGCATCATTTCACATCCCTGAAAACAGACTTAATTTTCCTACAACTAAGGGCTTTTTAATGAAAATTTCCATGAAACTGGCTTAGCAATACATGGCAATTTTCTTCAATTTTTAAACCACATCAAATCGTCTTCATCCACTACAAGTCGAGAATTGCGACAGCCATTCGCGGCTTGTAGCGGATGAAGATGACAACGGTAAATTCAGGCCTGAAAGGGTTAATCACATTATAATTAGCCAATTAATTTAGACGTTAAGCAGATAAGCTACTTAGCATGTCCTAAGTATAGGCTAAGTATTTCAATGGCATAGCAATTAAGTAGGCGCAGTACATTGATCCTACAGAACAAAGCAGTACTTTTCTGCTATTATTAGTACGGTATTTTTGGAAGTGTGGCTTAAGTGTGTGTACAAAATTGCTCAATTAATGAATTTCCAAATAGACATCTTCTCTAATACATATATATCACAATCAAAGAATATTCAACAATCTATTCTTCTTTTTTTTAGAACTCAGCCTGATAGTAGCGAATGATGTATCCAATATGATGACCTACATAGATGACGGAAGGGATAAAAGCACGTATGTGGACGTTAAATATTGATAGATAGATATGGGCCTATTATAATATGGCGATATGTATTTTCTGATATCTCAACATATTAAAACAGTAAGAAGCTATATTTAACTGTTTACGTGTTGTATATTATTCCTTATTTCTTATTGTTCCTTAACATTCTTCATGTTGCTTCAGCAACAGGCAATCTAGTGGATTTTAGCCATTTTTTTCTACACTTTGTTTACCAGGGTCTAAGGTACCCTTCTGCATTTTTTTATTTATCTGTAACCCACGTGGTTACAGGGAAATGACGAATTAATCATAAAAAATTGAAACCTCTATAGCGCGGTCAGTTTAGGGGCTAGAGAGCTATTTTTGGTGCAACGTGATCCCGAGGCCCTACTGCGTCGCGTGGTAAAAAGGTTGACAAAAAAGGTTGAATGTGCGTAAAATGGTCGCCCCGATATAAAAGGTTTAATAACAGTCGCAATGTATCCCTCTTATTATCTAAAAATAAATTCACGCTTAGATAAATCGATTTGTTCAAGGGAAATCATGCCAATTAAAGTGGATCGTACTAAGAGCAAATCTTCAGAACACAAAACCGTGATTCATGGGGGTGGGGCAAGGGGTGAGTAGGTTGTGATAAAAATTCCGGGGGTTGTACGGCGACGTGCTAATGAGAGAAATTAGGAAATTAATTATTTCCCACACATTAGCCTGTTTCCACGGGGCACTATTTTTCTTGTGCCGCGGACTGATCCTCTCCCAGTGACGACCAATCAGTCCACGGAGGTAACTCATTTGTCGCCGCAAGACACCAATTTGTCACTCCAAACTGCTGGTCCGCTTCTACCATCGCGCACTAATATCCCATGTGACGCCAGTCGTTGGTTCAGCTATGGGCCTGCGTCATTTGACGCTGGTCCATAGCTGAACCGACGACTGGTGCTGGTACAAATTTCTCACCGAAAAAACTGCATTTCACACACGATAATTCACCCAATCTCGTGTGTTGGTATTGTTCAATAGACCGTTATTTTTACGTGATCACAATCGCCACCAAGATATGTTCCACAAGGCCAGCTTCAAATGAATGCAAAATATATGAGGGTTATTTCTAATCAGGTATGCTTTGTTTCTCAATACCGAAAAAATACAGGAAGGTATCAAAGCAAGCAAATCTGTATAATTATTCACATTGCTCCTCGAACCGCTTAGAAGCGCGACTATAGTCGTTTTTAATCCGTTCTATTAAGCCGTTTAAATCATAGTTATTGGGAACGAAACGTGTTTAAAGGGACTAGCCCAGGCTAAAATCATAAAAAAAACGGTGATTTTATTTTGGCTTCTTAATATGGCCATATGATGTAAGCATGTCTATAGACTAGAACTGCACAAGTTTTTTAATTTTTGTGCTGCGCATTCACCAGTTAAGCTAGATATAGAGACGAAATTCCTGATTTATAATTATTGACAACCATGTCAAAAATAGGAAATACAGGAATTTCGTCTCTATATCTAGCTTAACGGATGAATGCGCAGCACAAAAATTAAAAAAACTTTTGCAGTTCTAGTCTATGGACATGTTTACATCATATGGTCATATTAAGAAGCCAAAATAAAATTACCGATTTTTTGATGATTTTAGCGTGGGCTAATCCCTTTAAACATCAAGATATGCAAATATTTGGTCTCAAATTAAACAAATATGAGTAATTTCCACCCCCATGAAGTTGTGGGTCGCGGTAGCGAGACACAACTTCATGTGGGTGGAAATTTTAATAAATTAACTCAGCGGCTAGAGGGTTAAAAATTCACACGAAAGGAGAAGACACAAACAGATTAATTGATTACCGTCATGCTTTTCTTACAATGTAGGTGCAAAAAATGGGGGCGGGAATTTGTCATACCAATTGATTATTCATGTTTATTTGTACTTGTGATGTCACCCACATTGCTTTTTTTTTTTTTTTATAAACATGACACACATTGATCAGTAGTGTGTATAGTGTATAAAACGCCAACGCCATTGTTTTACTCAGCGCTCAGTCGAGACCTCTGACGGTCACTTTACTAGTTTAAAGTATATAATACATCAATGAATATTACAATACTACATGACAATATGACACTTTTCATGGTTTTACCTACATGGAACATCGCCAAATTTCGACGAGTTTTTATTCGTTTAAGGTTCGATTTAATGTTTCAGATTTAGGAGATCCCTGGTTTACAGTGACTTCGATATTATATTTCACCTAAATACTAGCGGACTATGATCTATAATAATTAATCAATCGGTTTTTTTATTGTGGATGCAGGAATAATCGTTATTTTTGGAGAAAAAATAATGTTATATTAAGCTGACGTTTTCAAACGATGAGTACCGTAGCCTATTTCTCGAGACCAATAAAATATCGTGTTGCTCCATACATAGTTACAATAACTATATCTACCGGTCTTGAATTTAGTCTTAAAATTATGTGAAGTATTTGTTCACACGACAAAGTTGGCTGGTTTTGTTAAAAACAATAATAATATGTCTCCCCTCTGTAGACAGAGGTGGGGACATGTTGGTTTACCGGAGGCCGCAGAGGGTTACCGTGTCGTGTTTGGCGGCACGCTGAATGTGGGCCAGCGTCACAGACGGCGGGCCAAAATTAACCCAGCTTTAGTTCAAAGCATCGTGCCGGTACCGCCAGCATGAAGTACTGACTATGGCTGAATGGATACTGGCCAGCACCGGCGACATTGGCCCAACATTTAACAGACATTGTGTCGGTGTCAGCTTGTAATCGCCGCCAGCAGTAAGCACTACCAGACCAGCTGCTATTGAACGCAGCCCAGCAAACACGAGGCGTAGAACCAGTGCTGGTTTGATGCTGGGCCAGCGTCTCAGACAGTGGGCCAGCATTGGACCAGCATTAAGTCAACGTCTCGTGTTTGCTGGGAGTGTTGACAAGCCACATTGTGTTTCGCACATTGGAGTGGTTCCAAAACGGAATAATAAATTCCGCTAAATACATAGTCTCTACTGTCCACAGGAGCCATTTAATTACAAAAGCCATTGACACTACATCTATTAGCTATCAACCTTTATGGTTATGCTGCTGGAGGGGAGACATCTTCAGTTTTTTGTTTACAAAAAACTGTGACCCTTATAGTTTTATTATGATGTACTAAAATATGTTGTGTAGTTAAGTTCATCAAATAGGTATTGTCTGAAACGCTTGGCCAACAATTCTGTCTGTCTTTCTGCCAACATAAAAAACCAGCAAGCACGATACATTGATTTTATGTTGGTTCAATGTTGGGCCACCGTCTGCGATGTTGGCCCAACATTGAACCAACATAAAATCAATGTACCGTGCTTGCTGTGAACAGCATTGGGTAAACATGTTTTTTTTCTGGGTTAACCCTTAAAGCGCTGAATTATTTTTGTACAAACCATGAAAATCAAAGGGTTGTTTTCAATTTGAAATCATCATAAGTGTCTTGGTCAGCTCTTTCCGATTCATTTGAATACCTATATTATGGGTCTACGGCCATTACAAATATGTTTACTCTTACAGTGCGGGGATCTCTTACAGTCAGGATCTGACGTCTACAGACGTCAGATCCTGACGTCTGAAGTCGATCACCGCGCTGTAAGGGTTAACGCTTATAATGCTAGTCACGTCTTTAACCGTTTTTCACCTGTCTATTTTTCCTTCGTAAAAAGAAAATAATTACGAGAGAAATGAGCATTTAATTTGCAACTTTCGCAAATATTTTGAAATAAATTGTACAAATATAGCATTTTCTTTAACACACTTGAAGTTGTGGGTCGCCACCGAGCGACCCACAACTTATCTAACCATAGCGCTCCGAGGGTTAACACGCTCATCTCTCACGCTGATATATTATACATTCAGTGTAATTTTCGTACAACAGAAAGAGGTAATTAATGGGTGTATCAATGCCATGAATATTTTAAAACAATGCCAGAGACAACAAAGTTAATTACATTGCCGCTCAGAGAGAAGGCTAAGTAACCGGCGGACACGACACGATCGTCCCACGGTGGATTGATTTTGCGCCAGCGTTGCCAATGGTAGGCCAATGCCGAGCCAACATCGGGTCAACGTATCGGAAACCCAGGAAACACAAGACGCAGATCCAATGTTGGGTCAATGTAGGCCCACCGTCTTCGACGCTGGGCCAACATTAACACAGCATTGGGTCAGTGTCTCGTGTTTGCTGACAAGCATCATACTAGTCCAGTAGTGTACAATGTTGAGCCAGGATCATGCCATCTCCATGAGCATGGCATAGACGAGATACGTTGGCATAACGTTGCTTCAAGGCCGATATTCCTGACATCTTCCCATGGTTGAGCCGGTTGGGTATTGTCTCATCACATTTATAAGCCTGGTAATAAAATGGTTGAGATTTCCGCAAACAGCAACCGTCAGCCAAGGTCATTTTTGCACATGAGATTATCAAATGAGTTGGAGCAAAAAAGGAAGCAGTATGACTGTATAATGATACATTGAATTACTGGCTAGAGGAACAACGAACAGTCGACAGTTTTGCGTGACGTTAAATGATGGATGGTAGATTATATTGCTGAAAAAAAATATATATATATTCAGATGGAGATTCGAATTTTGTTTTAGATGATTAGGCACCAAGCCAGCAAACACAAAAGATTTGTATAACATTTGTACAACGTCGGTGCAACGTCGGTACAAATGGTACACTCTAAACAATATAGGTTATTTAAAAAGAACCCTTCAGTACTATTACCATGCAACCCCAGGAGAACCCTGTAAGAGTTCTCCAGGGGTTGTACTCAAAGGTTCCTTCTAAATAACCTATATTGTTTAGCGTGTATACACATGTTTTGTGTTTGCTGGAAGTCATTATCACGCCCGTGAAGCCCGGGGAAATTATTAAACGGTTTAAATAATTATCAATAAAACACGTGGCCCAGATCTGTTGAAAATATAACTTTGTATCGGCTGATGAAACGAATACAGCGCAATACTACTGTGATATATATCGCAAACATGAGTGTGAACCCTTTTAGCGCGGAAACCGACATCAGACGTCAGATTCTGACGCCTAAAATCGGTGCCCGCATTAAAAGAGTAAAATATTCATCATGGCTGTAGACGCATAACATGGGTTTTCAAATGATGCAGAAAGAGCTACCTCATCATTTATGATGACTTCAAATTGAAAAACCCCTTTGGTCTCTTGGTTTATATAAAAATATTTCAGCGCTAAAAGGGTTAATCATTCATGTTCTCCAATAAAGTCAGTACGACGTGTGCTAGGTGAAGGAATATTCAGCGCAATTCACAAATAGTTATTATTTAATAGGCCTACGTTCCCTTAGATATGAAATGCTGTATCTGCCACTTTGAAAAGTGGCAGATACACCCTTTCATATCTAAGGGGACGAATAGTTATCATGCTATCTTCGATGCATAACCCACTAAAACAGCATCATTTCTTATCTAATCTTAATGTACAATGTTTTGATGGGCAAGCAAATTGGTATTGTAAAAAGCCTCTCAGCATGAAGCCGCTAATCTGAAGAATTCATGAGGTGGTGGTACGTCACATACGCTAGACTATTATGTCATATTGTTTTGGTAAAGCCGTACTATACGCCAAGGCAAATTATCTCCAGGAAAATGTTATAGTTCCCTTCAGCGACATCTAAGCGTATCCAATGATTAAAAAAAACACGCTAATAATGTGTGAAGACCAGCAAGCATTAGCTGGAATCTCTCGGGGACATCCCGCCTCAAACGTGGGCTGATGAGACTTCAGCCGCATCGTAAACATAACAGCAGCCACATATTTTCCAAGACAAGAGCCTGGAACGCAACTTCGTTCCTGTGTATACGGAGGTCTTTGTTTTAACACACGTGCTATAGGCCTACTTCTAATAATCCTAATAAATATGTTTATACCAACCTCGATCTTGGATTTATAAATTCATGTATATACAAATTCTGAATTAAGGAAGTCTTACATATTCTTATAACGTGAATTGTTATTTTGCAAGTACTTTTTTCTCTGACCACAGGGATTAGCTCTCTTTAAGCTGCTATAAATCTAAAGCATAAATGGATGAGAATTACTTTGAGTTTATTTCCAAACATCCAAAATTCTTGGGTTCTCGCACAAAATCCCATTAAAATGAGTAATGAAATGTTTTAACCTTCAGAGCGCTGCATTTTATCATTTAAATTATCACCTACTTGAAGTGTGTCACGTTACCGCGAATCACAACTTCAAGTCGGTAATATGTACAGTTTGAATCCAAACATATGTCAATTTATCATATTTAGATCCTACATGTACATTTTCTTTCACATAAAAAAATGTGCTTGTTTGAATGCCAAATGAAAAGGTTATAGACGTAATTAACACTTCAAGGGTTAAGCAAAGATCAATACAATGTTGGTCCAACATTGTACAAATGTTATACAAATGTTTTGTGTTTGCTGAGTGATCACGATCAGTAGTGCTAGTAGTCATGATCTGTAGTATAGGTCTACTAGTCATGATGTTGGGAGATAAAATGCTAGCACAGCCAGGCCCCGCTACGATGGCATCTCAAACGAAACATATCTTCTATCTGACATTTTCATAAACTACTGCAATTACTGCTTAGATATGACCATGAATAATTCATGAGATTATCCTCCTCGTGTCATTGCGCAGTGATTCTATAGAATCACCTGCTTGCGCATCTATTTGCTATTTGGACTTCCGGTTCTGTTGAGACGTACATCGTCAGCGGCAGGTGAAGAAACCCGAGAAAAACGAGGCCTCATTTTCTACAATGAGTCTCTTCAGATCCAGATATCCGCACGAAAATTAACTAAGCCCGGTCAATGTAAGAGCCATAAACCAGCAAACACAAAGCATTTGTATAACATTTATACAATGTTGGACCAACGTCGAAGACGTTGGGCCGACGTTGTATGAATGTTATACAAATGTTTTGTGTTTGCTGGTTTATGGCTCTTACATCGACCACAGTCTTTTATATCTCCTCCTTGTAGTTCAATTTTTGCATGTGCCGTTCGATAAGCTTTTGCTGTACAGTATAAATATGTTTCGAAGAACAAGCCTTTCAATTCTTAAATAAACGAATGCCATTTACAATGGTTGAAAATGACTCACGCTTGTATAATCTGAGACCAAACATTTACAAATATTGATGGTTAAATAGTCATTTCATTACAAATAACAGTGATTTAATCGGCTAATAAAACGGATTAAAAAAGACTATTGCCGGGATTGGCAGGCAAAGGGTTAATGTGATAATGTGGTAATGTGGTAATGTTTTATTCCCAGGATTTATAATTATGGCTTAGGCCCTATCGTGCACTGTAATTTAGTGTGATACTTAAATAGTGGACTGTCATATAACTAATCTGCTTACTTGTAAAGTAAGCAGATACTGCCTTTTGACTTTGCACGGCAGTGTAGACGCCCGTATAAATGTAACATAATCCTATGTACATAGACAGGTAAATATATACTGTCCCACATAAGAAAATGATCTTTCGCACCACAGATCTCATGGCCCAGTTTAGCCTATATGTGCACAAAGGTGGCCTAGGATCCCATTCATTTTATTTATTTCACACCACATGGGATGGGACAAATAGCTTTGTGATGTTTCACGTAAAGGTATCCCACTCACAAACCTGAATGTACTATATGAGTGGATGGCCAAATCCCAGTTAAACAAGAGACGTTGAGCTAAAGCTGTTTGAAAGCTGGCCCATTATTGCAAATGTTAGCCCAATATTGGACTACGCAGTGTATATTATTTACATCATCGACCGAGATAGCACACCTGCTGCGCTCATTTCTTGTGGTATTATATTTGGGTAGCTGCAAAACGATATGGATTTAGGCTGGTATTCTGACGATTTTCACAGTAATCCTGGTCTAATTGGCTTCATCTAGCTCCACTCGTTCTCACTGTGATGAGAATGGAAACAGAGTGTAGGGTATTTCCATTTTTCTGGGTGATCTTCACATACCACTCGTGTACTTTACACATTTAGTTCCGCCACGGCTTTTTTATTGCTCTCCCAACTAGTCGAATGTAGGCGAGCTTTTTACTGATACATTTGGTGCACACTGAGATCCAGAAGCTTTCAAATATGTCTAAATGAAAACACGTATGCATCATTTTTATGTAATTTCAATGTATTAAATTTGAGTTGGCCCTCACAACTTTGCGGTTACAAAACGGCGGCATTTTCCGAAATAACTGTTATTCAAAAAAAATCTCATTCACTGGATTTGATCAAACTGGTATGAGAATATATGAGGTCTGGATTAGTATTTATGTACCTCATTAAAAAAGGGTGTAGTGGTTAACGCTACTGCCTGCACGCTGGAGCTCACCGAGTCTCCATGATCGGCATCAGGCTACCAGGCCTCGGATATCTAATCCATAGTGTCTTGAGAGCAGTGTTACCTGATTCATACTGGATCCGTTTCGTATGTAATGGGAAACATTTGTATGACATTTATGCAACGTTGGACCAATAAATGTTGAAAATGTTTTGTGTTTATTGGGTGTGCACAGTGATCTGAAGTCTTATTGCTTTATTCATTCATTCACCTGCCATGATAAACTGCATTCAAGCTTGGTCAAGAAATGAAATGATCGAGCTCAGAAAATTATGTGTGTGGAGGTTCTCCTCACTCTTTGAATCTTGAACGTCCTTCCATATGAAGGCCTCTGGTATAGCTTATACAGAAAATTGTCCTAAACAGCATTCAGTCATTTGTTCGTTGGCTCATTCGTTCTCCATCCATCCATCCATCCATTTATCCATCCATCCATCCATCCATCCATCCATCCATCCATCCATCCATCCATCCATCCATCCATCCAACCATCCATCCACCCATCCATCCATCCATCCATCCATCCATCTATTCATTCATTCATTCATTCATTCATTCATTCATTCATTCATTCATTCATTCAATCAATCAATCAATCAATCAATCAATCAATCAATCAATCAATCAATCAATCAATCAATCAATCAATCAATCAATCAATCAATCAATCAATCAATCAATCAATCAATCAATCAATCAATCAATCAATCAATCAATCAATCAATCAATCAATCAATCAATCAATCAATCAATCAATCAATCAATCAATCAATCAATCAATCAATCAATCAATCAATCAGTTATTCATTCACTTAATCATTAATAAAAATGCACACATGTATATATATCATTTGCTTGGACGACTACACGATGCTCCCAGCTATCTACATGCTATAATGTAACGTCATTTCGTACACAAAAGACGCTTCCATATAACCACGTATTCCAATCCTCGTTATTATTTGGTTACGCTGGAGCTGGCGACAATTAGAATTCTTCATGGTGAACTATTGATCAGTCGCTACGTGCCAGATGCAATGCTATACTAATGGGTTTCTTGCTCGGCGCCTGGCCGTCATGCCAGTGTTGCTGCCAGAGCCTCAAGGCAATGCCTATTATCATGCTAATTGCACTGCGCTCAAACACAACAGCCAGTCAAGACAGCTTCTTGTGACGTCGCATCTACTTATCAGGGGAAATAATGCGTTGGCACAATCCTGCCCGACTGATGGGGACAACGTCTGCACCGCTGTGCCAGCAGGCAGCCATGGCTGTGCCAGCACCTATAGTCCACTTAGACAGGAGACAGTGGCCACCTACAGCACAACAATTGGACAGTAATTTGTACAATTATACGACAGCTGCAGCTGGCCCAAGTGTGGACTTCCAAGTCCCAGTCTGTTAGAACGGCTCCCTATGCACACAAATCCACTGCTGCCCGAGTGCCGCGTGACCTTCAGTCAGACATACTTGATGTCACTGGCTACCTGCTCATTCACTGGATATGATCAAACTGGTATGAGAATATATGAGGTCTGGATTAGTATTTATGTACCTCATTAAAAAGCTGTCTGCTTCCTAAAAAATGTCCAGCTGCCTCCATAACGCAGGAAAGCAGTGAACGAAAACGTATTCATTTTGCGACCAGGCACGTAAATGCCTGCATACAGAATGACGAGTGAAACGGATTAGTGGTTTTAGAGATATTTCATATACAAGGATCAATGTAATAATTAGAACAATCAAATCAATCAAGTGGAATAAACCCAACGACATATCCAATAAGTTTAAGGTGCCCACAGTTGTGACATTAGATCGAAAGTGGCTCTTGGTGATATATTGCATCTACTACAAACACATAAATGTATCTGACAAAGGCTCATTATACTATAAATTATATAAAGATAAAACGAGTTCACTCGGTTTAAATAAATTGCTTGTATCATTATTACTATTCTCCTCAATCCATCTTCATCACACAGCAGTATAGTGTAGATATATCGTCTATGTTTTGTCTGTACAAATTTAACCCTTACAGCGCGGGGATAGACTTTAGTCGTCAGAATCTGACGTCTGTAGACGTCAGATTCTGACATTAAAGTCTATCCCCGCACTGTAAGAATAAAAATAAGAATAAAAATATTTCTAATGGCCGTAGACCCATACCATAGGTGATCAAATGAATCAGAAAGAGCTAACTGAGACAGTTATGATGATTTCAAATTGAAAAAATCCTTTGGCCTCCAAGATTTTCATTTAAAAAAAATAGGCGCTTTAGGGGTTAATATGAAAAAAGTCGCGGTGCATGCTGGTAATCAATAATAACAGTTTCTGGGTCGAAAAAATGAATACTTGATATTTTATCTACAGCTGGCCGTACTTTACACTCAAAGGACCGTTTTGTTCAAGAGTTGCTGTATGGTATAATAGAAAGAGGTTACAAATCCACTTGTATATGGAACCTCTCCTCTCCCTTAGACCATATCGTCCCCTTGGATATGAAAGGGTGTATCTGCCACTTTGTGGCAGATACACCCTTTCATGTCTAAGGGTACGAATCACAATGAGCCTTAACCCTTACAACGCTGAAATATTTGTATATAAACCAAGAGACCAAAGGGTTTTTTCAATCATTTTTCCAATCATCATAAATGTCCTATTTAGCTCTTTCTACTTTATTTGAATAGCTATGTTATGCTTCTACGACCATTATAAAAAAAAACTCTTTCAGTGCGGGGAGACTTTAGACGTCAGAATCTGACGTATATGGACGTCAGATTCTGACGTCTAAAGTCGGTCCCCGCGCTGGAAGTGTTAAGTAATTATTCTCCTAGAAAAAAGTATATTTTCAATTGTAAAATGGCCTTTTCTATGACCTTTGGTTATGATATTGTCACATCAACCAACTGCTATTCCAATATTTATACAGAGATGGGTTGATTAAACCTTGGTGGACTGCAGTAATTCGTCCTCACATGGTGTGTTTACTACTTCAGAGTGTTCCCATAATGCTGACAGGAACGCCAATACGGTCGCCTGAGTGGCCTGGCCACAATGTGATTGCAAAGACCGCGTCTTGGAGCCAGCCATATGACTTGGTAAGTTGGCAAAGTGGGCGAAGTGGTCGCCCGTGCGGCAAGTGGAAAAGCCAAAGGTTAGACTTGTTTTCTGACGAGACTGACCCATCGAGTGCCTCAACGAGCCAGCAAACGATCCGCTCCAGCCCTGGCTAAAACATGGAGACATTATCCCAACATCAAACTAACACTGGCCCAGTAGACAAAAAACATTTGTATAACATATATACAATGCTGGACCAACGTCTTCGACGTTGGTCCAACGTTGTATAAATGTTATACAAATGTTTTGTGTTTACTGGGAAGGGTGGGCCTACTCGCTGGATGTGATTGCTGACAAATTGCCATCGTCGAAAAAGTGACTGATGTATTATCCATATAAAAATCAGAATGAGGTAGGGCAATCAATGCGGGCTTTACCTGCATGTCGAGTGGTCGCGGAATCTAAGCATCCAGGGAGTCCGGATCAGGAATCCGGATCCAGGAGCTAGTGCCGGACACTCAAAGCGTTAAGAGGTATGTTGAAAGGAACCAGTTCCTCGCAGGGGAACTTAATGCATCTCAGCAAGTAGTTATTCATTGTGTGTACACGTGCCGGGGAGAGATGACCGCTTCCTTCCCTGTTTACGGAGCATAGAATCAGATACTGCTCTGCAGAGCCAAAAGGCAGTATCTGTTTACTTGTAAAGTAAGCAGATACTGTATTTTGGCTTTGCACGGCCGATATAGTCCCCACACGTATCTGAACCCATTCTTTATCGATTATAGGCAAATAAGGGTTTGTTTTGAATACTTTAATATCTGCCATCAGTCTCGCTATTACAAAATGACGGGAATTTCGAGTAACACATTTGGTGGGAAAGACAACAGTGCAGACGGGTTAGACACGCCGTGGTATAGCCTAGCTCCTGGTCCAGAAGTGGCAGGGGGTAAGGTGTCACCAAGAAGGGAATTTATTATTCTCACATATTAGTTGAAAGCTACTATTAAGGGCTTTAACCCTTTAACCCCATATTCGTTTTTTACATTTTATATTAGCACATTACATATCAGCTTTTAAACCTGTTAAAGATAAAAAGTGACATTAATCAGCAAGATTTGACATCTTTTGACCTCCATTTTGTCAAATCTGAATAATTTTCACTCACTTGAAGTTGTGGATCGCGTCAGCGAGACATAACTTCAAGTGAGTGAAAATTCAAATTGAATAATTTGGCGGCTAGAGGGCTAACATGGATGGTATATATCTTGTTTCTGTTAAATACAAAGTATACAAAAAAGCTTTAAGTTTGTATTTAAACCTTTCAGTTTGAACAATGTATCATCGCTTTCTTAATTGAATAGTAAAACAATTTTGCACTCAGCTTATTTTCATATTGTGTAAATATTTGCTATTACTTCATACAATTCTGTCTCAAAAAAATATGAGTTCTTTATGCCTACGTGCCGTTTTGGTTGAACATAGAACGAGTGTGGTGCCCGGCGGTGTCTGGAAAATAGATCGAATCCCACATTTCTTCATCTCATTTCTCATCTCGCATGGTATAATGTTTGGTGTTGGGTTCAACATATTGCAAAATCGTTATTGCCTTTGAAATAAACCCACTAGGAATAAAAAGTGAGTTAGTCGAACGAAATGTATGCTTTTCTGGTTGGAAATAGACATTTGCTTTTCGCTTGCATGGCTCGGGAAAAAATATAACACGACATGATGACCGGAAATAAATCTTTGTGAAACAATACTTTGTCAGGTATATTCATTAATCTTACTAATATTGCTGATGCCAGACGAATAATAGAGTAGATGATAGATGGTGTGCACCACACTAGACTGAAACCCAGTAAACATAGAACATTTGTATAACATTTGTACCATGTTGGACCAACGTCGAAGACGTTGGTCCGACGTTGTACAAATGTTATACAAATGTTTTATGTTTACTGGGAAGTGATGACGTCAGTGCTGCTGCCGGGGGGAGGGGGGGGTGTGCTAGCTGCTTGAGAACCCCCTTGATTTCAAGATTTTCGTGTTTCGTGGGGGACAAGCCCCCTGACCCCCTATAAAAAGAGGGAAACCAAATATTAAAGGTGACATATCACCCCTTATATAGTATGAATAAATTTGTGACAAATAAATCAAGGTTGCCACAAGATGGGTCACAAGTATTTCCTTATATGGGGTGATTGGCTATCATGTGACCCTCTGAGAGTCACATGATAGCCAATCACCCCATATAAGGACATAATTATTCATACCATATAAGGGGTGATAGATCACCTTTAATATAGAACACCCCCCCCTCACTGATGTGAGCTATGAGATGCAAAACCAGTCAATTCGTATTCATTGGGTGTCGATCATTATCACCTTGCTGAGCTGTGCGTTTCTTAGCCGATGCCGTGGATTGCTGTATTCGTTTTACCCAAAAATCAACGTTTTTCAACATGGTGGTGACTGAGAGCAATCTCGACCCCAAGGTCCGAAAAATGTCCATAACTTTTTAATGACTGTCCGGAAATTGAACTGAGCATGCGACCTCGTAGCTGAAATGTTACTGATTCTAAAACAAACTATTTTCGACCTGATTATTTGAGGGCAAGTCTCAGATATGCCAGTCCAAAGAACAATCGCACGATTTTGTACGGGGGCAATCTGTGACTGAAACCTATTTTAGCCACTGGGGCTATGTTGTCTTATGTTCCATTATTGCACGGGTATCACAGATAATGTTATCGGCAATTCACAAAAGCCAAGAGCGTACAGGAGCGTATACTCCACACATCGTACAGGAGCGTATACTCCACACCCAAGACGCCAACTGCACGAAAGTCAGCCGCGTTACCTGAAGAATGATGTTCATTTTCTGGAGCGTGTCTGGCAGCTGATCAGCGGGGTGTGAACAAGGCAGTTTTAAGTTCGGAAATTCAACTGGTGGCTGCTTAAGTGCACTTGGGCGGGAGAGCGGTTTACGCAAACACCGGGTGTGAAAGTTATCCCGCAGCCCCAAACACCATGGCTCAACATCGTTCTGAGTTCTAGAGACGTTTACACAGCGTTGATCCATCGACTTCTGTCCGTCCTCAGTGCATGGGGACTGTGCGGCAGCCTTGCACAATGCGCTATTTTTCTAAATATACACCACAGGGTGCAGAAAGGTCGCTCATTCACAGACCCCGTCGGCTGTGTGGTCAAAACAGCACAAGTATCTAACCAATCTCATCAACAGAAATGCTGACCTAAAATACTTATACAGATTCTAGCCACGTGCTAGCAAGTCTGTTTGCAGTATATATAATAGATATGTTAGTTTAAGACTACCAAGTTTAAGGAAGCGTGCCGTGAATGTTGAGAAAGGGAATGTCACCTTGCAGACGAAAGGTGCATCCCTTAGGCAACAACAGGTTGCCAAAATACACGGAGGATGGGTTCACGATAAGTCTTTCTATAGAGCGTGACCCTTTCCCCCCCAGGCAACGTAATTCGCGTCGAATTCGTTCATATCTGCCGGTTCATCTTCAGAATAATGTTTGAGCATTCGGCCTCCAGATATAGCCTAATTAACATAAGGTAAATTGTGTAGGCATATAACTTTTAAAGCAAGAAACATATTTAATAACATACCCATGGTGGTGGAGGGAATTCATCACTTGTCTCACAATGCTTACTATCAACAAATTGGTATTTTTTACGTTGACATCAAAATCAACAATAATAATATAAAAAGTTACATAATTGTTCCTTTCAGCTCGTTATGTAGTTGTTTTATTTTCTGATCAACAGATGTGCGTCAGCTCTAGTGACAGCTTGTACCAAATCTGTAATTCTAAAACAAGCACCCTTCTATGATGTTATTTACTTTGAAAAAGTATACACATTTATATCAGGCAAGTTCAACAATATCGGATCAAAGTATTTTATTGTAGGTTCGGCATCACATCATTTTATCGTCGCATGATATATAAAGTGTACAAGGTTATTTTGTTTTAAAGGTGATCTATCACCCCTTATATAGTATGAATAAATTTGTGACAAATAAATCAATATTGCCACAAGATGGGGCACAAGTGTTTCCTTATATGGGGTGATAGGCTATCATGTGACCTTCTGAGAGGGTCACATGATAGCCAATCACCCCATATAAGGACATAATTATTCATACCATATAAGGGGTGATAGATCACCTTTAAAATAGCTTTATATATACATGATATAAGTCGAATTACGGCTCATGCATCCCAGCAAACACGAGACATTGAACCAATGTTGGTTTAATCTTGGCCCGCCGTCTACGACCAACATCGGTTCAATGTCTCGTGGTTGCTGGGATAGCCCTCCATGGATGGTCAACTAAGCCACATCGAGAAGAAAGACACATTGTAGGCCTATCTATCAATGATAAAAGTGCATACAATCTCGATGCATCTAAAAACCTAAATGCAACAAATTGGTTCCATATGTAAAATCTTTTTAAAGAGGGGGTGCATATATATGTATGTAACAGGCAGTCAAATGTACCAGCAACTAATTATATAATGGAAACGCTTATCTTCTTGGTTAATCCTTTCAGTGCGGGGACTGTCTTTAGACGTCAGAATCTGTCGTCTACACACGGTCCCCGCACTGAAAGGGTTAAAACATACATATAAAGGTATTCAAATGAAGCGGAAAAAGCTAACTAAGACATTTGTGATGATTTCAAAATGATAAAAAAACATTTAGTCTCTGCGGTTCATACAAAAATATTTCATCGTTGTAAGAGTTAATGCGATCTGAAGACTGAAGACATGTATGTTGTGGAACATAACGCAGGGGAACACGCAGGTTAACTGCGTTATCGCGATGCAGGGCGATCTGCAGCTGCTGTAACTGGTTGAAAGACGGTACCATCAGATAGCGGGCTATCTTCCTTCGCAAAAATATGCACGCGCCAGCAGTCCCCGAATGCAGCGGGCACGTACGTCCCAGCGGTTTGGAATAGTTGCTGTAAAATTAGACCCTGGCAGCTGGCCGCGCGGGGGTTTTTGTGGATAATCCAAGGTTCTCTGTTGCACAACAATAAGACGGTGAACAGATAGCGGCTATCAGGCGGTCGTCAGCCGCCGAGGCCATACCTGGTGAGCGAGTACACCAGAAACCCGAGCGGCAGTCAGCACATCGGGTCAACTAAGCTTCTGAAAACAGACAATTAGTACATCAGCCGAGCTGAAAGGTGATTTATCGACTGTTGAAGTTTACACTGGCTGATATGAACGCTGTTGACACCGCCGCAGATCGCTTTTATCTATCCGCGCTATGTTTCTGCTCCATGGCCAATTGAGCTGCTGGAATTCTCGTGTACGCCCTTCTCCAGCTCGCGCCTCTCACCGCTGATGTACCCGAATTGCATCGTGGAAACCCAGTGAACACAAAACATTTGTATAACATTTGTACCATGTTGGACCAACGTCGAAGACGTTGGGCCGACATGGTACAAATGTTATACAAATGTTTCGCGTTTGCTAGGAATGCCGTTATGTAATGGCAATGTAATAATAATGTAGGTCCAAGATGGGATCGTGTGCTGGATAAGTGGTGGCCCAATGTGGTACGCTGTTGATCCAGCACTGTATCGAGTTGATATGTTGCTGGCAGCTGTCTATCCTGGCCGGCTGATGGACAACACGCGAAAACAGCCCCATGAACGTGGATAATTCACACCGATGCCAAGTACAACAACAACCCATATTCTTAGCTACTCCAAGCCACAACCACACGCTACAATACGCTTACACCCTATATATGTGATAGTAGTACTATAAGTGCCAGCATATTATAGATAAATATATATCATACACATAACGCAGTTAAGTATAAAAAAACATCGAATATGTATATCATTGTCGCAAATAATTTTTCACGATGCCAAAGCAAATTCAGTAGAAGATCCACGGAAAAATGTACTACATGCTTGGGTAGTTCTTCAGTCTGTTACTAATCTACAACAATCATCCAACAGTAGCTGCAGCCTCTTTCGAGTCTGGCTATAATATTCATGGGCGGATTGCCAGCGGCATACCTCGGTTTCTGCACTCAACAGCGGAGCTAATGCAGCTTTTGGGTCAGTGATCACTGATGTGGCATTGGTAAGGCTTTGAACTACGGCAATAGGAACACTGCTATGATTGTTAACCCTCAACTACGGTTTCTCTGGATATTATCCGACCCGAAAATAGCGGAGCCGAGTGAAAGGCCATGGTGTTTCAACATAATATTTCTCAGAAGTTTCCGGGGCCGTCTGGGCATGTTTTATTGACCTTCCCGGTCGAAACGTTAGGTTAACCCTTTCAGCGCGGGCACCGTCTTTATACATCAGAATCTGACGTCTGTAGACGTCAGATTCTGACGTATAAAGACGGTCTCCGCACTGAAAAAAAAAGAATATGATGACCCATAAAATAGGTATTTAAATGAGGCGGAAAGAGCTATCCAAGACATTTATAATGATTTTAAATTGAAAAAACCCTTTGATCTTCATAGTGTATAGAAAAATATTTCCGCGTTAGGGCATCTATCCATTGGTAAGGCTGATTTTATATGGTGCATACATTCAAGTGGAATTTAAACCTCTTCCTAGTATATACAACTCTTAAACAAGCCAGCGTGGCGTTTCACTGAGCGATCTTTAACCCCATCGTTTATTAAACAATATTTCAGCGTTGTAAGGTTAAGCAACACTTTTACTTACTCTGTATCTTAACAGACCTAACATTAGAAGTATATGCATGGCCTGGAATGCACCCGGACGTGGAGAACGAGAAGTAATAGATAAATACATGTGATGATAAATTTATGTTCTCCGCCGAGACAAACCATGTATTTTATTACTGAAATACTTCGATGGAAACAACCGTTGAAAAAATAATGCGTTATCGCAAAGGTCCCAATTTATCAGCAGATCTTTGTTAAATATTTCATGGCTCGGAAATCGAAGATGCCACATAGAATAAATAATACTAGAATGAATGAATTATGTGACGAGTCCTGGGCCCATATTTTCGTAGATGTTTCAATATATCGACGGCATCATCAGATTGGTCGGAATGGCACGAGAATACAGGCCATGTTCGCCTGTGTGGGCGCAACTGCTAATACAATCATGAAATGATAAAAAAAAATATTAATGTAATCAGAAGACGAGAGATTTATGCTGCAGCGTAGCTGAGACCGCATCACCAGTCAGGGAGATTGGCTTCATAAGGTAATTTAATTCCAACATCTATCACTGCTGGTGCCCTTTGTTCAGCATCTATTGCTTGAGAACACGCGAACCATCAGCGACAAAAGTATATTCTTATACAGAGAACAGCATTAATTTATTGATTCTTTACGTTCTCGTTTATATAATAAAATTTAGATGAGATAAAGATGCCATGTCAGGAACATTTGCTTTATAGATAATATTGATTTTTCACTATTGTGTCTGTGCCAAAAACGTGACTGATCATTGTATACATAATACGCTCGTATACATAATACGTCTCGTTTTCAATGTATTCCATGGTGACACGCCACCATTCCATGCAATGCCTGCAGCCATAACCTCATGCAATCGTTGTTGGCATCATTATCCTATGCAATCGCGTTGGCATCATTCCTTGCACTGAATGAGCTGTCATCATCCCATGCAATGGCTGAGCCACCAACAACCTATGCAGTAGCGGATGGCACCATTCAATAATAAATTGTAGAGTTGTCACAATGCCATGCAATGACTGTCTTAACATGTTTTATTGACAGTTTATTTGATTGACATAAGTAAATGAAATGAACTGAATGGGGTTTTAGGCCACCTCTGTGCACATATAGGCTAAACTGGGCCAGAAGAACCTCCCGATGATGGTGAGATGAATGAGATGACACTGCCCTCCAGACACAGGAATTGACATAAGTGTATGGTCTAATCACCTTTTTTGGTTGGGTCTAGTTAATTGTTATTGGGCAAAAATCATTGGAAAACGTTGACTTCGTGCTGGCTTTGTGTATTCGGCAGACGCAGACGCAGACGGCAGACGCGACACGTGTGTATTCGGCAGACGCGTGTATTCGGCAGACGGCAAATTCACCATATATATTGTAGATCTGGTAATTTTCGCGTGTTTAGATTTTCGCGAATTTGTGATTTGTGGACTTTTTACATTTACAAAGTATAAAATTCGCAAATTTTCGATTTCGATGATAAGTATAACACGCATAATTATAATTTTCGCGAAATCCGCGAAAAATAAAACCTCGCGAATACTCCCAGGTCACTGAATGTCGAACTTGACCTTCAGATTTGTTTCTTACACATGAGGTAAAAAATGAAGGCCCTAAGTGAAGGCGTTTTGAAGTTATAGCGCTTACAAGCCATTTTGGTTTCCGTGATTTGTTGACCTTGAAATTAGGTCAAGATCACTAAATGTCAAAATCGACCTTCAGATTAGTATCATGCCCATGAGGTAACAAAATGAAGGCTCGATGTGTTATGAAGTTATCACACGTACAAGCCATTTTGTTTCCCGTAACCTTGAAATTAGGTCAAGGTTACCCGACCACCATCACAACCCCCCCCCCCCCCCCGGTATCGTGTTTACTGGAGCGTTGAGTTTCGAGGCTGGGACTGTGTTTGGGAGGATTTACACATCCCACTACCGTAAAAAAGTGTCAGATATCAAGCTATCGCTAAGGTGATATATTGGATATACAGCTGGAATCATGATAACAGTTTCTTTGATATTGCACTGTGACCTGACAGCTTCCATTGGTGTTGAAGGAAGGAGAACAGTTTATGGAAACACGTTCCCAGCAAACACGATATAATAATTCAACATTATGAAAATGACAATAGTAAACATCCTAGAAGTGCAGTAATTACCCAGCAAACACGACACATTGAAACAATGTTGGTTTAATGTGGGGCCATCGTCGAAGACGATGGGCCATCATTAAACCAACATTGTTTCAATGTGTCGTGTTTGCTGGGAAGGCATGGTCTCCTAGGGTGGTAGGGGATCCAGTGGGGGAGTAATTTTCAAGGCCTGGAGATGCAAAGTCAGTCTTCCCTGTGCGTATAATTGATAAAGCAACTTCAAAAAGACTTCAAAACTTTCGAGATTTCAAAGTCTGAATCTGCTATACGAACGTCTGCGTCTGCGTCTGCCGTCTGCGTCTGCCTGTCGCGTCTGCCGTCTGCCGAATACAAGCGTCTGCCGAATACACAAAGCCCTTCGTGCTACATGGGTCGTACAGGTTCTATTGAACAGTAGGCCTGCTGAAATGTCAAAAAGGCAGTATCTGCTTACTTTACAAGTAAGTATGTACTGCCTTTCATTTTGGCTTCGAACGACTTTGTGACTCAATGTCGTGAGACGTTGGCGAAACATTGATGCATCGTTGTCTGCAAACTTGACCTGCACATTAAATCAGGGTTTGCATAGATCCATTTCTTGATCTGCGTTCTCGCTGACGGCCACGCGTGCCGGAAACGGGACCCCTCGTCCATGTACACAGGGATTGATAGATCCCAGCACAAAACATTTGTATAGCATTTGTACAACGTTAGACCAACGTCTTCGACGTTGGTCCAACATTGTACAAATGTTATACAACTGTTTTGTGTTTCCTGGGGATATGTCACTGTATACAACCGGTACTACAGCAGTAGCAGCCTGAGTATAAACAGCTCTGACAGACGTACACCAGCCATCCGCCATCGGCCAGTATACAGGTATAGCACCCGAAGTAACAAGACCTGTTTTCAAAGGGGAAAGACGAGAGCAAACTACTTGCTTTCCTCGTGTAAGGAATTCCACAGATGCACGTACTGTGCACCTTTTGAATTAAAAGATCCCGAAACGAAGTGCACTTCAACCATTCGGGGGTGTGTTTGTCTGCTAGTAGGAAAACACAGATTTTTTTGTTTGTGGCTTCTCAGATGCTCACCAACTAACCGACCCTGCATCCTCAGTCCATACCCAGCAGTTATTTTTCGAACCAGATTTACACAAGACGATTCCAGTGGGTTATTGAGACAGGGGTGGGGCCCCTAGGATTTTGGTTAGCACCGATGCCTTTCACGCTAGAGTTCGGGGTTTGTTTTCCGGTCTCGGCGGTTTGAAAAAAACAAAAATGTTTCTTCCCCATCCACTCGTAAAACTCGTATTGTGGGGAGCCTCCGTGACCGAGAGGTAGCGTGCTCGACCTCAAATCTCCAGGGTTTGCATTTCGAATCCTGTGTCTGGAGGGCAGTGTCATCTCACTCATCTCACCATCCTCAGGAGGCTCTCCTGGCCCACTTTAGCCTGTATTCGCACAAAAGTGACCTGAAGCCCGATTCATTTCATTTATTGAGACAGATAATCTTAAATCCAACAGATTTTGGCCTACGTGGTTTCGATTCGTCGTCATCTTCATCCACCACAATTCGAGGCGTGTGAGGGATGAAGATGATACACAGATTCTAAGACGCTCACTTAACGACGTCAGGACGTCCCAGTGGTCCAATTATGAACGATCCGGATTTGTAAGAATGCTACATTCACGCACGCGCGTGAAACTGAAGCACACCGAAATAGGTCCACCATGAACGTGAGAATATCGCCTCATCTTTGCTTGTGGAGGTCGAAAAAGGTCGGTTGTTGTACCGGACCGTTAATATTCGAATTTCCATGCAGGCAAAAACAGGGGGAGCCTCAGAGGACGTAGTTTGTGAATATAAATCCCAGTTATTCCCGGTAGGTATTTGGCGCAACTTGGGAAAAATTTAGAACACTTAAAGGGAGCTATCTAGACACCGTGTAATGGGATCGGCATTGTAGTAGGAATTATACACAGGGGAATAATTGTGAAAGATATAGTAGCAGTCCCTAGAATCTACCTAGCCAGCAAACACAAAACATGTGTATAACATTTATGCAACGTCGGCCCAACGTCTTCGACGTTGGTCCAACATTGTATAAATGTTATACAATTTTTTTGTGTCTACTGTGCAGAGGGAAAGCTGAAAACGATGGACCATTGTCTCGAAGTGATAGTTCAGACACTTTCTATCTATTACACTATGGTTGTATACCATATATATTGAAGCAGCTGAGTCGTCTCGTTTAACTGATCAATAATATTTACCTCGCGCCGGACCTGTTACTTTGAGAGTGGACCATGCAGCTCATACATGTGAGCCCACAACGCGGCCAATTTATTATGATAACTATGCTCAGAAAATCGTGACGATCCAGCTACTTTAACCATAAATCTATATTTGAACTTTATAGTCCACTCGATGATCCTGTCATAATCGAGCTGTCTAGTTATTCTATTACATTAAAAAACAAGTAAATAGAAATAACAAATTGATATGCCACATAATGTAAATGTATATATAATTAGACTGGCCATTTTAACATGTTTAACCTCAATAATTGTATGTAATTTAAGAGGTGAGGATGTTTTTGTCATGAAGTAGTCTTTGTCTAGAAGCAAGTATAGTTCCCCGTGGATATGTTTTGTTACATTATATCAAATTATGGGTAATAAATTAATGCCGCTCCTTTTTATCAGAATACTAACTATCAGATACGGTTTAAATATCACAGAACTTCTGTTTATATCCAGCAATAAAATACGAAATGATAGCTGTTCTGAAATTACCAATTTAAATATAATTATGTATACCGGTATAAGCTAAACGTGTATCTGCCAGTATATAGTATATAGTAGCATCAATAACTATACCGAGCTGATGGCGAACTGAACAAACAACAACTTTGGTGTAGATAGAGAGCACCAGCTGTTTTGACATGGTATCATCAGCAAAGTCAATACATCGCAATGTCAAGAGTCAGCCGGCAAAATAAACCACGGAAAAAAAATCTTAGACCAACGACGGCTCAGTTTTGGGTGAGGCTGGTCCAGCAATAAACCGACGTCCGACCAACATGCTACTACAAAAACTGCTATGGATCCAGCCAGTGTACTAACTTGAGCACTTATTGACCTGCTGCTACTGCTGCTGTCTCTGGCTGTATGCATTCTGTTTCTTGGCATTCTTGATTCTGCAGCCCTTCCTGTTGTTGTTGGTGGAGTAGCCCCTGCTTGTCCTATCTATGGAACAGGCCGGGTCGACCCAGCTTTGTCCTAATTCTGGGCTGACATCTGAGACTTCGGACCAGCGTCGGGATAGCGCCTTAGCAGCCACTGCAAGGATACCACCTGTGGCGTGGGGTATCACTAAAACACCGGCAACTAACGTCAGAGCCGTAATGATGCGGACTTTCTATCTGCAGGCAAATGTGCGCTATCAGCAAAGGAAAGAACAAAGTGGACCTCGATGTGCTGGTGTTGGCGAAAGAGCGAGTGTCCGTCCGAGCGTGCGTGGTTTCCCGCGCCGCTCAATGTCCACTCAGTGTCCAGTCCGATAGCTGACCGACCATTAGCGAATTCCGCACTGACCATATTCACCCACCCGTAAGGCAAAGACATATGTAAGATCAAACTCCTGGTAAGAACAACCACTCTACGTGCCACCGGATCCATCATAATCCTCAAAGGCATCTCAACTCAGAGCGGATCCCGGAAACCGACGGCCCAGAACACGACCATCGTCTGCGATGTCGGTCCTGTGTTGAACCAGTACTGCTCTACAAAGCCTGCTCTGCAAAGCCAAAAGGCAGAATCTGCTTACTTGTAAAGTAACCAGATACAGCATTTTGCCTTTGTAGAGTAGGCCTATCTGCCAAACAAAGTTCAGACAACTGCACTGTACACAACCATTGTTTAAATACGTCCCGCAAAAATAGCTGTAACGCTTCTAAAATTTGGGGTATCGAAAAAAGCTGAGATTACTGGCACATGGAGCAACTTAATGTCTTTAAATCGGCTCTTTAAATTTCTAGTTTTCTGATGCTTCTTATCGCAATGTAATTTTGCCTGGTGAGGTACTAGTACGTTTAACCAAACAATGTGAAAAAACAACATGAAATTTTTTTACCTGGGAATGCATTTGACACGTAACAATTACAAACTGAATAACATAACATTTCACACACTTGTCTGATTCCGAATATTCTGCGCACAAACTACTACTTAATGTTTTTCGTCATACACTCTATTGACCTTACAGAAGAGATGTAATCTTAGAACAGTCATCTGCATGGTAGTTTTTATTCAAGAACAGTGTGGTACAGTGACTCCTACACTATACTGCCGTGCAAAGCCAAAAGGCAGTATCTGCTTACTTTACAAGTAAGCAGATACTGCCTTTTGGCTTTGCTCGGCAGTATACTACTCCACAATCTGTAGACGTCAGATTCTGAGGTCTAAAGTCAATCACCGCTCTGTAAGAGTAAAAAATATATTTCTAATGGTCGTAGAACCCATAACATAGGTATTTAAATGAAGCGTAAACAGGTGAATAGCTAACTGAGACATTTATGATGATTTCAAATTGAAAAAAACACCTTTAGTCTCCATGGTTTATACAAACATTATCTGCGCTTCAAGGGGTAACGTCGAGCTGATCATGTGTTATAATATATACTGTAGATCTGGTAATATTCGAGAGGTTTTAATTTTCGCGAATTTCGCGAGGTGGACGAATTCGCGTATTCTACAATCTCGTGAAAATCTAAAGAAAAATCAAAATTCGCGAATTCCAAACTTCGTGAAAAGACCCAAAATAAAAAATTCGCGAAAATTAAAACACGCGAAAATTACCAGATCTACAGTATATACATTTATACGTGTATGGTGTATGATATGTATGATGTATGTGCCATACAGCAGCTACATTTGCAACTGGAAACCCTTGTTCTGTACTACAAGCGAAGACAATCCACAGTTCCAACATTCTACCAAACATGCAGGGCGTTTTTATGCCAGTAAACAGGCGTCTCACCCGCAATTGTGACCACGTGTGTAAATAAGGATGAGTAAATGTGGCATATGAGCGCATGCGCTGCGTAAAAAGCAAGCCAAACAAACCTCGATCAAAGCTTGTCTGCCCTGGAAGACACCGTCCATAGTAAAATAAATATATATAATACTTATACACACATTTCTCTGTACATATTATGGTCTCGTATTAGACAGCCTCGATGACTGCTTAGAGGTCGAATAAATCTATTGAGAAGCGTGAATGAGTTGCTGTATCTAAAATAGTTTGATTCGTAAACAGTGTTCAAAAGAGTCATATAATTTATCGCGGATGTCGTTCTTAACCAGCTCCGAAATCTCATAAGACAGCTTCTCAACAAATTTATGGCATTGCGCGAAGTGAAGTTATTATTCATACAAAAAATCGAAAATTTATTGTCGTCAAGAATGGAAAGAGTATATCAAGGGTTATTCTGTCGTGCGAAACCAAAGGTCATTATAAGTAAGCAGATACTGCTTTCTACTTCGCAAAGCAGTATTCGGATTGTGCTTATTACAAGTGTCCATTGTGTGTTGTGCATATTTGTTTCTCAAATCTGCATACATTGCTGTTTATATTAATATCCGATCACAGTCACGCATATGTCTGGTTGGGCTTCTTTGTGGTCGTGTTTCTTTTTATGCAAACACAATACGCATTAGCCGCTGTTCATTAGACAAATAGCTCAATGTTGGGTCACTGTCTCAGTTAGCGGTCCATCGATAACATATACAATGGGTCGGCGTGTCGGGTCCCCCTGGGAACCCTGCATCAATCACCACATCCAATAGATCCATATACGAGTATTGAATTGTTATTGCCGTGCGTACCTCTGTCGTGCATTAGTCCCTGAAGAATACACGTGATACATCACTGTACGACCACCCCAGATCAACATTAACCCAACATTGGCTTAATGTCTCGTGTTTTCTAGGCGGCAATCTATATCTGCTCCCAATCATAAATAGCGCACTGTACATCCACCGTGGAATTGTCTGCACAGGTTGGGCGCCATTGTTGCTTTAGCGGCTTCTGTGCCGGAAAACACGCTCCGCTGGACCAGCGGTGGGCCAGCGTTCAGCCGGCGTCCTATTGACCACGTTGTAAAGGATTACCGCCGGTTATTACTGGAACACAATAGTTTTTCTCGCCTCACTTGTAACAACACCTTGTACAGGTGGATACGTCTTGAAGCATGATGTGAATGTTGAAATATTTCACAATTTTGTTCAAAACGTATATAAAAACTAAGCGAGATTGCATGGAAATATAGGCGTGCGTTATGTGATGAATATATATATATGGACAGTGAATACCTTTCTTTTTGCGATTTAGCTGCATTGTATTTTGAATTATATGAATACTATACCCAGCAAACACCAAATATTTGTATAACATTTGTACAACGTCGGCCCAACGTCTTCGACAGAAAACACGCTCCGCTGGACCAGCGGTGGGCCAGCGTTCAGCCGGCGTCCTATTGACCACGTTGTAAAGGATTACCGCCGGTTATTACTGGAACACAATACTTTTTCTCGCCTTACTTGTAGCAACACCTAGTACAGGTGGATACGTCTTGAAGCATGATGTGAATGTTGAAATATTTCACAATTTTGTTCAAAACGTATATGTAAATTTAGCGAAATTGCATGGAAATATAGGCATGCGTTATGTGATGAATATATATATATGGACAGTGAATACCTTTCTTTTTGCGATTTAGCTGCATTGTATTTTGAATTATATGAATACTATACCCAGCAAACACTAAATATTTGTATAACATTTGTACAACGTCGGCCCAACGTCTTCGACGTTGGTCCCACATGGTACAAATGTTATAGACATATTCGGTGTTTGCTGGGTAGGCCCATTCTTTCTAACTTTAAGCGTGTGATTAAACTTCCTATGTTTTTTTGCACATTCAACTTGTCGAACCTCCAGTCTTTGACCGTTTTGATCGATAGACCTGCGCCATGCTGACCATGGGTCAATAGCTCTGGTCAGCCACATGAGCTAACGAACACCGGCTCAATAATGTGCCTGAAGCTGCTGATCTCCAGCGGCCATAATCTCACCTGTAGCATAACAAAACCAGGTGAAAGGAAACATTGCACAAACGCTCACCCAATGCCCTGCCCATTCAGCCAAGGTGGCTGCCTACACCATATTTATGTAGATCATCGTATACAATCCCAAGTAAAAGTGTCACGATAAATAGGTACGATGGTTTCTGAGCTTGTATAGGTATATTGCCTGTTCTCAGATAACCTGCCATATTGTACTAATTGTTTATGAACTTTAATGTATTCATAATTATGTACAGGTACTGTGTATGGCGAATAAATAAGTATTTATGTCAAAATTAAGCCTTAAAACGCTGAAATACTTATGTATACACCATTAAAACCAAAGGGTTTTTTCAATTTGAAATCATCATAAATGTCTTAGTTAGCTCTTTCTGATTCATTTGAATACCTATGTTATGGGTCTACGACCAGTAGAAATATTTTCACTCCTTCACAGTGATCTTTAGTCGTCAGTATCTGACGTCTACAGACGTCAGATTCTGACTACTAAAGTCGATCCCGGCACTGTAAGGGTTAATGACGATAAATATTTTATCAGTTTGTCAAACTTACCAATCCTTCAATATGAAGAAAACATGCCAAATGAAGAGTTAGATTTATAGAATCAGCATATCAAAGTCATTTGAATCTATTAGATCATTTTATGGGTGAAACAGGATATCACAATACAACTCAAATTTACAACGCGAAGTTTGACGCTTCAGTCACTGAGGTCACACGTGAAACTTTAAACTGTTTATTTCTAAATTTGAGGTTTCTCGCTCGTCCCTTAGTTCAAAAATATATTTCTAAATTTGAGGTTTCTCGCTCGCCCCGTAGTTCAAACATCTTTGGAATCACGCGGGTCGAGTAAACTAGTTTATCTCAGTATGCTTTCATATCAACACGGCTGACACGGGACGCCGGCCCAGCAATGCCTCAATGGTGGGGCAGCATTTGGTCAGCGTTGGACCATCGTCCCTTATTGTCTGGACAAAACAGCCTGGGATATGCTTGATATGACTGATCGATATAGAAGTTATCACCCTCGCTGCCCGCGGGCCAACATATATTCTTACACGTGGATATCTAAGAACAATGGTACAGACTGTACTGGATTAGAAACAGGCAATGATGATTGACAAATGCAAGAACGACCATTTTGGAGGCTATTGCTGTTTTCCATTTTCATTTTGTTTATTTTTTTTGAGCCAAGGCGTTTGCGTCCATATGGCCAACACAATTACACTATTTTAAAAAACGTTTTAATGTCAAATTTGTAGGTATAAATAATGAGATCAACATAATTTTATATCTCAATGTGCTCTTTTGCAGTTCTAGTCTATAGACATGCTCACATCATATGGCCATATTAAAAAGCCAAAATATAAATACTATTTTTTTTATGATTTTAGCCCGATTGTGTCGTTTTAACTGCTTTCACATTTTCCAGGTACTTGTATTAGGTTTCGTTACAAGAGGCGTTACGTATAATTATATATATACATATAGGTCAAATATGAATGTTCGGGCTTTGCAAGAATCCTCTACCCGATTTAACAAGAATTTTTATAGTTAAAACATATTATTCAGCTTGTTCTTTATTCCAGGGTTAGGGACTTAGCCTCCTCTCTCGGTATTATGGTTTCAAAGAAGTCCACTTATAACAGTATAATGATTACCAATTTCAATATTGTGGAATCTTCCGTGGCCTCAAGCTCATTCATTGAAAATCTAGGTAAATCCACACGAGTTATCTAAAACTTTATTACTTGTAAAACATCATGCAAGCATGCAGTGAAAACTGTTTATTATGGCAATGTCACTTAATATGATTTTAGTTATGTATATTTTACCATGTATATTGTCAAATGATTTTAACAAATTAACAATCCTGTATATACATGTACATATATATCTCTCATTTCTATGACAAATAAGTCTGTAACGACTTTCTTTCTGTCAATAAAATATCTGTCTGTCTGTAGTAACAAGACAACTCCATATAAGACGTCTATTCTAATCGAGTTGATAGTTGATATATTTATATCAAAGTATAACGTAGATAATCAACATCATATATAATGAAATATCAACATCATACAATGTTAACCCTTGTCCTGCTAGACCCGGATATATACGGTTTTAAGCATATTTTAAGCCAAATAATATGTCACTGAAATGGACAATACAGTTTCAGGTAGATGCTCAGTTAGTAAAGAACTCAATTTAGAAGATGTATATTTTCGAAAAATATCTATATTTTTCGTCAATTGAAGCTGGAAATTGCGTTAGCAATTCCAGCTTCAAATGACGAAAAATACAATTAAAACAATTCAGCAGGACAAGGGTTAACACCCGGATATTATTTATACTCATTCAAATTAAAAACATTTATTTAAACTGAAATTAAAATCAATAAGCAGTATCAAGACGTAATAACAACCTTATACGTGTTTTTTTCTATCCGCAAAAATGTTAACATATGCCAACCATATCGTGACGAATAAATCGGCAGAACGCACCAGGATATCAATGACACTGTGGCGGCGCTGTTTTTCTTGATTGAAGTTTGCCGTTTAAGAGGACGGACACGCTTTACCTATCAACGAATCTTCTCTGTTGTAAGACATGACGGGAAAGGACGCGGTTGAATTGATTATAGGCTCAGGCTTTGATGTCGGGGTAAAGGCAAACAGGAGGTAGGGAGAAGGACCCTGAAAATCTGGACTCCCGAGATCAATCCGCCAGGATCCGATGCGGCTAAGCGGTAATACACCGGACCAACATTGTCTCAACACTGGGCACACGTCTGGGACGCTGGGACAATGGTCAGCCAATGATCGGTTCTGAGCGAACTGAAAGGTCGCCACATTTCTCCTATACCAAGCAACTGCCTGCATATCCCCTCAATTGGACTCGATGTGAAATTCTACAGGTGTCGATAAAAACAGCCATGTCCTAATGGCTATTGACTTCCTGACAAGAAACACCCTCTCTAGGTCGATAGATCTCAAATAAGAGTGAAATGTGACCTAATTAACCGTCACACCCGATACTGATCCATAGATAGGCATACTTAAGCAGTCCACGTTTCCACACACAAATTCATCTCTTATTATTGAGAATCGTAACAGCTCCGTGGATATAATACATACGCCCGATATGGGCCCCAATGCTGACGAGTCCAAAATATATCAGAATATCTAGACATATAGTCTGGGATAAGGACAGATTTCTTAAGTGGTCTGGCAGTATGCCTGTTGGTGGTATATTGATTATACATATAGTCGTATCCCGGTGTGGGGCGCCGGGATTTTAGTGCCGCATGGCTTGCTATATTTAGTTCACCTGTGATAATACTGGAGCTCCGCGCGCTATTACAGGCCCCTGTACCTGGGGAAGCATTCTGTAGGCGGTGCGCTACTTACAAACTGCGCGAGTACGCGATGGGGTATGTTCCCGATTAATAATTAACCAGCGTGGAAAACTGTGCTGGTTGTCTGCCCAATCAAAGATGACCGCTTCTCATGCACACACCGAGTCATCGCAATTCAAGATCGGCCCAATATCGGAGGCACTGGACCGATGTTGGACCAGCGTCACCTCGGTGCATTTCGGTGGGTCACGAGACATCCACGCAATGTTGGACCAATGTTTGGCCAGCGTCTACGATGCTGGCCCAACATTGGTCCAACATTGTGTGGATGTCTCCTGTTTTCTCCACCAATAAAAGCCTGTCCTCACGCGTGGATCATCCACTCTCTTCTGGGGCTGTCCGCAGAGGCCACTTTGATGGATGCAGAGGCCCGTGCCCGAACCCGAAAGCCAGACAGCTGGAATAATGGATTTATCCCGGTAGATCTTTACAAAGCCCGCGGGATCCCACACGCGGCAAAAAGTGCCTTCAAAACAGACCTTTCCTCGTGGGTCATCGGCCCTGTCTTGAATGCCACCTTGTCTTGCCCAACTCCCCACAGTTTGATTACTATACGAGACATACACCGCAATAATGAATGAGGGGGGAAAAAATGTCAAGTTTAATGTAGACATAAACGTGCCTATACGGCTGCTGGAAAAAGGCATCGCATGGTAATATTCGCAACCAGATTATCTATAATTACATGTTTCTAACACTGTCTTGATGATATGTATCAATGATCATACTTTTAGGGCTAGTATCATTATACGAAACTTGTATTTCTTATCATCACAATGTGACAGTGGTTGGCTACAATAAAGGACACTGGACTTGAAAGGCTCGCCTTATTACATGAACACATTTACACGGTAGCCCACGTCGCAGACATTCGCACCCACCCTGTAACCATCCGGCCCAGCCTGGGATTCGAACCACAGCCAAACTGAATAAACTATCGGGGTCGGCTCGATACTATAGTAAATTCAATGATAATCAAGTTACCGCAATACAGATCTAACTGATGCCATTAATGGATGGACTAGAGATAATCTTGGAGAAGGAACAGCCATGTTGTAATGTCGATTTCCTCTAATATTTCTTTATGAAGAAAAGCAATATTATAATATACAGTAACTGTTCTGGTAATTGGTATTCTGTTGTCCAATGAATGGGTTGTATTTCAAAATGGAATCATTGGGTGAAACAACCAGGAGAAATTCTCAACTTAATAGGATTAAAGAATTATGAGAACTTTATCATTTAATTGCCAAATTTTCATGGTTTCTTCCAAATTTCAACTTTTCACTGCTTTTATTTATCATTTAAAATGAATAGAAAAGTTGTACCATGAAAAAAGATAAACACAGATAGCTAATTAACGGAATAAACGAGTATTTAAGATACCAAAACGTGGTTTATCCATTTGGAAGGACATTTCTATGATTTAGATACTGGAGAACAAAATAAAGTAAAAGTACTGCTTAAAGTCAGTTTTCGACCGTAGACCCACTGGAGAACTGGTGCAGTCTTTACCAGTATTCAAAATGTTACAGATCATTTTACAGGTTGTATATTATATTGGTGGGTGATGAGTTTTTCAATGCCTAGCTACAGATGAATAGGGACGAGCAGCGAAGGTAAGTGAGATGTGGCTTCAGCCCGATATATTATAATCCGCCTAAATGTCACGGCAAACGTTTGAAACCGAGAGCGTCGAGAAGCCGCCGATGTGTAGTAGTAACAACAAGAGAGTAGAGAGAGAGAGAGAGAGAGAGAGAGAGTGGTGTAGTGGTGCGGAGAGCAGGTGTTAGTCTAGTCGGCGTGGAAAACGTACGAGAAACACCACCAGGTGGCTCTCACCAGTTGGTCTGAACACGTCAAGTGATTGGCGGCACCCGCACTAAGCAGGATTTGTGTGCTGCAGCCTGGTCGTCTGGTTTGTCTTCTCCCACAACTAGGGGCATGGCAGCAGCCATCGAGTCCGGACCGGACTCGCAACACGCCGCTATATATATGCAGTACAGGGCCATACACCCAGCAAAAACATCGCCGGGGCCACCCCCCCCCCCCAGAAATCGCGAGACATTGATCCATAGTTGTTTCAATGTTGGGCCAGCGTCTGCGACGCTGGTCCAACATTGAACCAACAACGGATGAATGTCTCGCTTTACATGATCTAATTTGCAATGCCCATATATGCAAGAATAGCAGATCACTAATACTGGAGTGGTACCTGCATCAAATATTTAACAAGAGGCCCTGGCAGGAAACAACACCATTGCTGCCTTCATGTTTGCAATTCAAACAAGCTGCATAACCATTGTCGGCCATTTTGCCCGCCAGTAAGTCAAATGGCAAATTCATTGTCCAAAATGAGAGAGTATCAACATGTGGAGTATTTATATTCATCTCACCTGTCGTAAAATCCAAGCCTGGGGGGACGACTGCCAGGCGAGCGACGAGAGATTGCTTCACTGTCTGGCCAACATCACGCGATGCCGGCCACACAATAAAGCACCGTTTCGTGTCGGCTGCGCGGCCCGACAGCCTTCTGGCGTCCACAATGTGCTCATCTCCGACAAATGGCTCTCCACAAAAATAGATCGGTTCGTATAGTCGGCCCCTCTCATCATGATACACGCCATCAGTAGTTTCGAGCTTGTTGCGATGGATTGTAGAGCTGTGCTTGATCATGGTTACTGTGTGGCTTAAAGGTGATTTCACACCCCTTATATTGTATGAATAATTTTGTGACAAATAAATCAAAGTTGCCACAAGATGGGGCACAAGTGTTTCTTTATATGGGGTGATTGGCTATCATGTGACCCTCTGAGAGGGTCACATGATAGCCAATCACCCCATATAAGGACATAATTATGCATACCATATAAGGGGTGATAGATCACCTTTAATAAAACATAACCTCTGTGGCTTAATGTTGAAAACTATTGGCGAGAAAACCATCCATGTCAAGCCACATACAAATTATACACAACTACGTATAATCATTGTTTTCTAAATTATCGTTGTAGACTAAGTGCAAGTCGATTTTGTGTTGTCGGTATTACTTATAGAGGTGAACATAAGGTATTGGTAGTGTCATTGAAGTTTTTTTTTTTTTTTATAATTCACACCCGACAGCGTTTTCCGATAAAACATTTCACAATCCCACGTATCACATATTCAAGGATTAAAGATGACAGTCTAGAAGCAAAGTCAGATTATTTTGTAGTTTTGGTAATCACTGTAATAACAATCTCAGATGCAATGGTGGGTCAATGTTGGTCCAAACTCTCCAATGTTGCCCTAATAATAAATCAAGGTTTGGGCCCTGATAGCGGGAGGGATCATGCTGACCACACCAAATACACCCGGGGAGATAAGCTTAGATATCCCCATCATGTTTTCACTGGAGATCATCACAAAGTACAATCAGAAGATTTACTCTCAGAGCCTAGAACGACAAAGAAGTAAATCATGTGTGATATCAACATCGGCCAGGCCATCACTAGTCCTCTGTCAATGACCTCTTGAGAGGGGATTGAATTCAAGACGTTTCACATTTTGACAGTATCTAGCAGAACAAACTCGCAATGCTTAGGAAGAAACATTTAACATTGCAGGATAAACCCAGCTTGGTGGTTTGAGTTCATCATGGGAATTAGACATTCCCTTTCTTCCACTTTCTTCTACCTACTTCATACAGTATTTTTTTAACTAAAAGGACAACATGGCTCATGCAAACTTTTCCCTAGAGATATATCTGGAATTTAATATTCGAATTCACTCTGATGCTCATAACCACCCGAGTGATAGCATATTAACAAAACCACAGTGTTATCTTTTCATCCTATTATTTGTTAGTATCACTCGTTATATTTGTACAAAATCCCAGTTGACAGGATATGTGCACAACCTTATTTTCTTTATTGGGTCAATATCTGTATAACGTTGGCTTAATATGAACTAGCTATTACCCGTGATAGCTAGTTTGGATGGAGACTGATGTTACTGGAGCTAGTCTCAGCATCTATTATGGGTGGGCTACTACAAATCGAAATGAAAATAAATAACTATGTTTACATTGTGATGTGTACCATGCTGATCAAACCGCGCACTACTCTTGAGCTTAGAGGTCTACGCAACATGCAATATATATTTTTATTGACTAAAAAAAGCAAAAAAGAAATGGGGCTGTACATCGCGTGCTCCCGCGTCAACCCACAGGCGTGCACATTATGGGTGCAGTAGCACCCCAGCAAACACAACACAATGAGCCAACGCTGGTTTTACATTGGCCAATCGGCTGCGACGCTGGCCCACCCTGCCCAGTCAGGTCAGACCGTCAGACTACCAGTCTGCCGGTAGCAGACAACTGGATAGATGAAGATGCACTGGCCTGACATTTAGCTAACACTCCCAAAGTGACATTGTGTCATCTTTGGTAGCAGATATATGCTGGTAGCTTCTAATGCAGTAAACAGGTAAACAAAGCATTTGTATAACATCTATACAATGTGGAACCAACGTGTAAGACGTTGGGCCGATTTTGTATACATTTTATACGGCATCGCCACCAATCAGTGGCTCATTTTTTTGCGCTGTAATGGCAGACTTCACAAACCTAACATCGCTTACTTACAAATTAGACAAATAATCGAACGAGTTGAAATGCAGAATTGTTGAAAAATAGAAATGTCACCAGATTATGACATCCTATGCCATCTGGGCATGTGTGAAGCAGCTGAAAGATGCAAGAGCTGAGAAATCGTGCGCCGAAACTTTACATGACTGCGTGTTAAAGGTGATCTATCACCCCTTATGTGGCTATCATGTGACCCTCTCAGAGGGTCACATGATAGCCAATCACCCCATATAAGGAAACACTTGTGCCCCATCTTGTGGCGACTTTGATTTATTTATCACAAATTTATTTATACTATATAAGGGGTGATATGTCACCTTTAATATATAGATGACTCGAGCTTGGTCGGCTCGATCGGTTTTCTGGGATAACAATGATGTCATTCAAATAACCACAAAACAAAGGTCCTATCACACACGTCACGTATATATATATATATATATATATATATATATATATATGGTAAAAATCATCTAAAATAGAATCGACGATACAGAAAGAATAATTTGTGATAAAACATAATTTTTTCGGCACATGTAGGCTCACTACACGTACAAATCAGCTGTCACGAGTCAGATAAATAGTAATATTTACAAACAAAGACGCACAAAAACACCACACATAAATTAATATAGAGCTTTTGGAGTGTTGTGCGTTTCTAATCACCGTTATATAAAGGATTGGGGCCTGGCTTTGTTGGGAGGGCAGAGCAGAGCAGAGGTCTCACAGAAAGATGATTGATGACCCAGCCATTTTATGGTACGTTGGCTGCAATGCCAACATAAGAAAAGGCTCTGGTGCCAGCCCCTAATCCGTGCTGCGCTATGTGCACGACGGGGCAGAATAAGTTATTGCCCGGAAAGCCCGAAACATTAACCCGGTGTTGATCTAATGCTGGCCCACCGTCGCAGACGGTGGGCCAACATTAGATCAACATCGGGTTAGTGTCTCGTACTTGCTGGGTGGACGACTTCTATTAGCGAGTGACATTCGCACAAACAGAAACCATTTTCTAAGACCATACAACAAAGGGGGATTCATCTGCAGAGACAAGTCTTTTGTTTGGCTCCTATCCCAGTCGAGCATTCGCTCATTGTTGTACTAACGCACAGCGTTTCATGGGATATTTTATTTTCTCCACCACAACGAAAGGTCACAGCGAAATGTTCGATACAGACAGATTGATGGGAAGTTGTAGTATCAACTAAACTCCCATCAATTCTGTTTCAGCTTTCTTGGCTTATCTTGGAGCTATAATTTTATAACAGGTGAGTATATCCACTAACCATTATTGTGGAATGCTGATGCAGTTTTGTCATACCATTATAATGATGGTGGTAGGATGCTGAGCACCACATTTTACACAATAAAGGAATGTGGCGACAAGGTCACGAAAAACGTTATCACCTAGACATGAGCGACAGACAATCTTCAATGTAGAACAGCAGTTGTAATTTTTGAACCCGTATCTCTCGACTGAAAACACGCGCTGTATTCACTGCGCAGCAACTAATAGTATTTCATAGAAACATTCGCTGAATGAATGAATGAATGAATTAATTAATGGGGTTTTAGGCCACCTCTGTGCACATATAGGCTAAACTGGACAAGGATAACGTCCTGGGGATGGTGCGATGTATGAGATGACACTGCCCTCCGAACTCGCTACCTCTTGGTCACAGAGGCTCCCCACAATATTGAATCTTTGCAAGTGAGTGGGGAAGAAACATTTTGTTTCTTTTAAACTTGAATGCCAGAGCGGGGTTCAAACCCGCGATCTCCGACTTTCCAAGTAGGCAGTTTTGACCACTGCACCAGGGCCTCTGCCCATTCGCTGAGTAATTATGGGACTTGGGGTCTTATGCTGACGTAGCTTAATGCTCACTTAATATGGGTCTGCGATGTCGGCCCAGCATTGGGGCAACACGGGATCTGTGTGTCGTGTGTGATGAGCGTCAACCATCCATCCTGGAACCGTTTGAGCGACGGGTTCGCATTGCACCAGACACGTATCGTTGATTTTATTACACACTTGAATCGCCTCAGTGGTCACAAATCCGCAACACTAATGGAATTATTTCTTAACGCTTTTCCTGTAGACACAAACGCTTATTTTTGAGTACAAATTGTAGGTTATGAACGTCATCGTTGGTTATACCAGCAAATGTTCGTCATGTGATTATTAAAGAATGATAACGTCATGAGGGGACAATGTTTTGATTAGGCCTACACGTTCGGCAGCTTCTCATCCATATTTCACATCGGTGCCGATATTGAGCAGTCGATGTTGTACCATCTTCCCTACAGCAAGGCTAGGCTTCTCCTCGGAGGATCCTGGCCTTGCTGTAGGGACGACGTGTCGTACATGCTTCTAACCTTCAATTATCCTCACCCTTGACCACACTCGGGTCCCCATGGACTTCAGTTTTCTCGGGAAACGCGGGAAGCAGGAACTCATTTCAATGCATGCTTTTATACAATTCGGACATACAGTAACTTAACGTAGAGTATTTTGCATTACAGAATATAGGCACTAACTGCAACGGTTGTATTAGACTTTTGATAATAAGTGTACAGTAGTAGTTTTCGAAGAAAAGTAAAATTACTAATCATGCTAACAGGTTAATGTCGAGATTATCTATCATTTGTTCATTTGACAGGTCACGTCTTTACCGTTCACTTGATCTATTTTCAGCTTCTACTAGTGAAAACACCTCTCACAAAAACCTGTAAATCAGAACATCATAATCCTGAAGATCCACTCAATTCCGGATATTAAATGTTCAACATTTTGTATTTCATCTATAGGCAATATCGATTTGAGACTTGAGTAGAGCTACCCGAGTAAACAGGAGACGCTAAGCCAATGTTGGTTCAAGGTTGGGCCAGCGTTGTAGACGGTTGACCAACAGTGTGTCAACGTCTCGTGTTTGCAAGGTACTGTCAAAAATAAGAATTGATGCAAAACTTTTTTTAAACATTATGATGTAAACGTGTAATAATATCCATTTGATGATAAGAAGATGTGTTCATTTGCGTGCAACTCAAAGTTAAGCTTTTTTCTCTGCATCATGCATATAGTAAGCGTATATGGGCAGTCAGTTAATACGCGCGTAATACAAAATAATTGTAATTATTCATCCATCCTAATCATGCTAATGTGTACCATGCATGGCTGTTCTTTGTATCACTTTCAACTATTTTACAAATAAATCCAATACTAGTAAGTCTCTAAAAATCGACAGAGGGTGCCAATTGTATGCATTGCTGGTGTGAATTGTATGCATTGTGGCCCACTTGTCTTACATCGTAACATCATCATGGTTTAGAGAGATCCAAGCCAACAGCGGAATCAAAAGAACAAAATTATTTCTAATCAGGGCAAATTTAATAGTGAGGTGTACCCCAGCAAACACGAGACATTGAACCAATGTTGGGTCAATGTTGGGCCGACGTCGTAGACGGCGGGCTAACATTGACCCAACATTGGTTCAATGTCTCGCGTTTGCTGGGTACAGTAATTGGTCAAAATTTCGGGAGACCGTGATGTTTGCAATATTACTGTGAATACAAAAATCAAAGGGAATAAATATCTTACCGGCGGATAATTATTGTATTACACTCGCTGTGTTTGTATAGAGACACGACAAAATATCATAATATGACCCAGCACAAGACGTTGAATCACTGTTGGTTTACCGTTAAACGTTAAACCAACATTGATTCAACGTCTTGTTTTCTTCAGCGACGAATGCTTTAATTTCAGGAAACTGGTTTTCTCCAAAAAAACGCACTTACAGTATTGAATGGACATAGTCGTTAATCACATGGGCCGCGGGACAAGCACACGTGATATGCACATAACACCACTTCTCCTTGGCAACATGGATCCATTCATACCAGACTGGTCTAAAAACCGAAGGCAGCAGTCCAACATTGGACAGGTGCTGAGCCAATGTCAGAGACGATGGCCCAGCAGTGGGAAGTGGTTGGGCCAATGTTAGCTGCGCAGGCTGAAAACCCAAGAGGCAGTCCAATTTGCAAATCTCCACAATGCGTAGACTGCGTAATATGGATTATGTAATATAATTATCAACGCCAATAATGTAGCTTGGGGCGCGTGAGATGTGGTGCCATAAATATGGCAATACTGCACTGCAAAGCCAAAATGCGGTATCTGCTCACTTGTAAAGTGAGCAGATACTGCCTTTTGACTTGGCACGGCAGAATACATTATGATATATAATAAATGAGGCGCAGGCAGCCACACAGGCGATTTCCAATGCAACATTGCGTAATTACCACATTCGATCCAGTAAACCAAACGGGTTAGGTGTTGTTTTTAGATTAGCGTTATTATTACCTGTATATACTTATTAACAAATTGATTGTGGGGGAGGTTGAACATACAAATTGTATATTTAGACGCATCAAAATCTATGTCTAAATGTACAAACTGAGCTGTGATGCATGTTGATAATTATCCTATACGTCACACTATTCATATCTGTGCATTTTTTTTAAATCAGCGTATATTGTGTAATTACGCATAAATCCTTTAGATAAATTATCTCGTGGGTACAGGTACGCACAGCCTTGCTGCGTAATATTACATGCCATTATTGTGGTTCACGTACTGCTACGTTGTCCTGCGTGTTTATGTCATGTCATTTCTATTTTATCACTTCCCAGCAAACACAACACCCTGAACCAATGCTGGTTTAACGTTGGTCCACCGTCTATGACATTAAACCAGTATTGGTTCAGGGTGTTGTGCTTGCTGGGTTGTAACGGTGCATGTTGTAGTTTCACCGAGCTCGTATTTTCGTTACATGAGAGCTTCCAAAACATGCCCATTTATGATTTATTAGATATAATTATATGTTTTGATCAGACGTGGTTTTTATTGATAGTTCACATTTCAAATAGTTACATATTCGGAAGTATATCAGTTTAGTTAATAATAATATTGCTTCTTTCCACTCGCATATCTATATCGATTATTAAATTAAAAGTAGACTATACATGATACTGCATGTGTCGAGGTCATTATATTCCATGAAGAAACTGCTACACCAACACATTATTGTGTAGCAAACTGCTCCGCTACATCGGACACATTATTCCCTGGATGATAATATTTAATAATAATATTGATTCATTTAAATTTTTCGCAGAGACGGGGTGGTAGAGATGTCATTGTTCACATCAGGGCACATATATGCAAAATAGAAAGATAATGCTCACCCTGTGTAAATAAATGTTTTAATAAATAATTTTGTAGCTATGACTGACACATATTGCACGGACTGAAAGCGAAATAAATAAATCCGTCGACATTTCCAAAACGGCTCAAATATGGTATTCTGTCCTCTAATTTAAATAACAACTGAATGACGGCGGGGATTAGGCTGAGACACTTTTTTACTGGTCAGGGGTAGTCAATATATCATTCTTAGCTCCATAATTTCACTGTTCTGAATTGTGTACGATTTTAAACCACCACGTAACACATTACCGCATAAATCATATTCAAGTGGCACTTTAGGTTAAAACAATGTAAAAAGATATCTTCTGATTATTGATAACACTATATATATTTATTCAATATATTTTTCCAAAGTCCTGTCTGGTGTCTCTGATGCTGTACATATTGGAGGGTTTTATATTGTAGACTTTTTTGTTGTAGTACTATGTGTATATACAGTAAATTAGAGATTATTCACGGTTTACATATCGCCCATAATCATGTGTGGGTGGGTATACAGGTATAGGCTCTAATTGTTAATGCAAGTATCACACGAACACGACAAAGACATACGGGTAATTACTGATGATTGATCTATTGTCTAAATGCTAATACTGTGGATAATGCTACATATTTCTTTTTGGAATTGCATATTTATACGGAGGTCCATGGGGTGAGCGATAATATGATAAAGAGACTGACAACAGCGTAACACTTGAAAGATCACGTGAGCTTACTCACCCCAGCGTTGTCATGGTGACGATAGTGTACCAGAAAGCCTCTGGAATACTGGTGAACTTGGTTTTTGGAACATTCTTTTCTGCATAAAACATGACAGTTGCAAAGATAATAATAGCCATAGTGAGGGAGAAGAGAAGGAACCCCAGTTCGCTGGCACAGCTTTTCAGGGTATATCCCAGGATGCGTAGGCCTTGAGAATGGCGGGAAAACTTGAAGATTCTGAAGACGCGGAACACGCGGAGCGTGACGAATGCCCCACTGAGATCCTTGTTGTCAGTGATGCCCAGTCCAACGTAATAGGGTAAAATAGCCACCACGTCTATGACGCTCATAACGCTGCGCATGAATTTACAGCGGTCAGGCGCTGCGTAAAGACGCAGCAGGTACTCGGCGGTGAAGATCATCACGCACGCCGTGTCCAAGCAGAAGAAAATCTCATCGTACTTTTCTCCACAAGGTAACGTCTTATTTTTTCCGGGCACTCGCCCGCATGGGATCGTCTCTACCACGTTCGCCATTACGGATATTGCAATGAAGAACCCCGTGACATAATAGAATACTAAAGCGGATGTGCTGGTGTGAGGATTTTCAAATGCTCTCCACATTTTCTCTCTCAAGTTTGTCTGCGGATGCGTGTCGCCTTCCTCGTTACTTTTGTCGTCCATCAGTCGTTCACTGTTTTCTCTCTTCCTGTCCCTGTACTCCTCATAACAACAATCACCTATCATGTCTGGCATTATTCCAAAGAATGCCAGCTCTTCATCATAAGCTGCTAAACAGTGCTGTTTGGGATAATGCAATTTACCTGTTCGGAAGTAATTAAGAATACTCCGAAATATGTCCGCATCTCGATCGAAAAAGTATTCCTTGCCTTCTTCATCGAAGAAGAATTCCTTCTCGTTGGAGCCAAGGAGGGTATCTGGATATTTTTCCAATGTGTGCCTCCAGGTCTCAAATTTTTGCCCACTCACATTAATACAGATCTTTTCATCTGCTTGTGCTCTCTGCCTTGTCACGGGAGGTGGCAGCATAGGTGTCTGGGCTATGGGCACCCAGCCGATGGCTGCTGCCCTGGCAAACGGTAGCCAGGCGGCCACCGAAGCCATGGTGGGCTCTAGAAAGGCAAGATGGAGGCCTAGAAGTCAAGATGTGATGTCCTAGCCACCGATAGTCAGTGCTATGGCAGGCAATCATGGACCTATCTGCACGGTTAATCACCACTAATGCATGTAGACAGCCTGTATCTAGGCTGAGCTCTTGTCAGACCAATCTGAGCATAGTTGTCCGGCAAGCTGGCATGTTTGTGTCAGGCTTTACCTGCCTGTTGGCCTGCTATACACGCTGCCTGGTGGTTGCCCACTGACGCAGAGGCAGTAAGAGAGAACTAGAGATGAGAAGCAGCAGCAGCATCAGCAGCAATAATAGAGAGGATCCTGGTGCTGCTGAGTGGCCTGCAGTGCCGGCCTGCTGCCTGGTAATCCTAGCTACTGCACATGTAAACAGGCGGCATGGACTGAAGTCTTCTCATCCTTACAGCAATGACAGCACTGTGACATGACAACACTATAGCAATCTAATATCCGTATGGCATGCTGATCAGATCGCGTGGCTGTGCTGAGTGGATGACGCTCCTGACCAGAGGCAGGTAGCGGCCCAGGTAAGCGTGTCCATACAGCATCGTCAGGTGTACGGCGGCTCGGGCACAGTCCACTGTCGGCGGCGTACAGAGAAACCAGCCTTTAATCGTCATTACCACACACGTCCGTCCTCAACAGCCTGCCCGCCGCGATGTGTACTCATTATGCATGCAAATGTCAGCTAAGGTGCTAGCCGACGTCTCCCGTCATTCAATATTGAAAATTTACGCTATTGGGCCAAATATGTGCCTGATCGAATATGCGACTTGGCTATGTGGGAAGCCTCTGTGGGTGTATGGGGGATAGACGGAATCGATCAGGGAGCGGTCTTTGCGTGGTGGGGTTGCCGGCGAAGCAATAGCAGGGTCTACATGGATGCTTTGAAAAGCAGGGCCAGAAAGCTGTTGGTTTGTTGCATTGCCTCTTGCCCAGTACTGCAGCTGCTGACTGCAACATTTCAGTACATTTATTGTGATGTTGTGGTGACCACCAGGAAATGCTGCTACTGCTGCTGCTGAAGCTAATGCTGCTGAGTGATGCGCACTGCACATCCTCTCTTATTTGCATGACAAACGCGTCATCAGTCAGAGCCTACAACATGTTATGTTTTTTATCAAGACGACATTTTGTCAAAGGTTTTATAGGAAGTAAATTAAAATAGAATGGTCTGTGTTGCTTCCTTACCTAATTTTTCACTTTGTAGAGCGCTTACGTCAAAATGTAAGAAAATGTCATGGCAGCCATGCATATTGTATACAAATTAGCCAATGTTCAAACTTAAACAGGGTTATCAGTCAGATAATGGTCTGTGAAAGTTTCTCAAAGATTGGATAAATATTGGAATAATAAATCGTAGTTATTGGACATATCTATATTTGGTCTTTGTTTTCCGAACCCAGATATGTGTATGCTTAAAAATGTGCGTTATTTATATTTATAAATGTCATATATATTTTAATGGAAGAATATTGCAGTCTTTCATGAAAATATGTCGATTTAAGCTGACTTTATTATGTTGTTTTCTTTGACCATGTTGACTAGGTTGTTTTGCTGTTCATTTTGATTATTTTATAATAAGAAACATGTTTGAGCGTATGTGGAGAGACGACTATTAGCTCTACTATAATGGGTGATGTATTATTAGAGCGGGAATTTAATTATATGTTATATGGTAGGCCTATATATTGCATGTGCTGATTGGTTAATCAGAAAATCAAGACGTTTAAGTAACCCTACCCCCTAAGTCTATGTCGCCTGGCGGCTATTTTAGACTCTGGGCCGCCAATGGTCCAAGATGGCCCCCCAAAAAAATGCCAAGATGATTTTTTTTACTTCCTGACACAATAAACTACAAGGAAAAACATGCTGGCAAGAATTACGAAAACAATCCCACGAAATTACATACGGGTGTATACTAGTAGGTGTGATACCACAAATTGACCTTACTTTACAGGCAAAACAGTGTGGTTAGCAATGAGGTGGATATTACAGTATTGAAAAACATTGAAAGCCATATCAGACGCTGTCACATATCGTGTTACTAATCAAGAGGGCTTAAGTTGACTTCCTTAAACTACCGCCACCAACAGAAGATGTATCTCGTTAACATGTAAAGTAGCATTGGCCACACTGCTGGGAGGTACTTCACATTGCAAAACCAGACATTGACGCATAACAACAGTATATGGGTAATCTGTACTTGATTGTTCTGCTGCCAATTCTATCAACTCGATCATATTTTCTAGAGCAAATCACCAAACAATATATCAAATGGTTGTAAAAGGGTATGTACCCGGTACGAGTAACCTTGTGCAGCAAACGGAGCTGTTCTTTTTACATTGAATTTCTCTGCGAGAGATAAAGAGACCATGTACTGGTACGCTATTTCAAAACTTTGGGTTGTAATGGGGAGTCAGGCAGCTATTAATCTCAGTGGGTGTTCTAGGGTTTTTTCACGTTAGTCGATCCAATGCATTGTTTAGATCACTTTTATTCTGTAATACGGGTCAAATGTAATTCAATTTTCGCTTCATCGCAATATCCATTCATCAGCAGATGTTCCTGCTCAGTTTAGCCTTTTATGTGCAGAAAATGCCCCATCCATTCATTTTGATATCAAACATATAGTTTCAAAGAGTAGGCTTATCATAATAATAATATTACTTCTCATTACATTCAGCAGCGCGTCAATTATTTTGTAATATTCTATTTTGATGTTTTAGTTCTATGTGTTAACGTGAACGTTTGTAAATGGTACAAATTAATACTACCTGAGAAACAAGCATAGTGTAGATTCCTAAAATCACAATAGTTAATGTATGAGTGGGCAGAGTCTTGTGAATATAGTCGACTCGGCGCCCCGCCCGGCGCACTGTCAACATAAATTTTGGTATGTTGATATCAGTCAAGTGATCAGATTCGAGGTTGCAGATACATTTTTACAATGCATTGAATTTCAGGTTATAATCACGTTTAAGAAACAAATGTATGTAATTCTTGTTATTTATCATAATGATAATTAACGAGATTTTTATATGAGCCATAATTATTGTTTCTTTCAAAAATATTACACAAAATAGTGGATTTTTTTATTTTGAAAGAGCGTAGAATGTCAACACTGTTTTCATTACTAATTATTTTGATAATATGAAGATTGATTCAGTGGTTTTGTTAGTGTATCTATGACATGTCGTTTTAATGTAAGTATTTGTATTATAAATAACTTATATAACTTATAAAAGTTTGGTTAATTTTTTCTTTGCTGACTATTTGCGTTTCTGTGTTTATTCGATTAAACATAATAAGGTGAGCATTTACTTTTGCTGTTGCTCATCCGTCATGGGAATATTACAACAATGGCAATATTTCTAGAATATAGTGAGTCATTTACAAACTATTTTAGTATTAAATAAAACACACCATTGTGTACTGTATATTACTAAAATATCAAGAGATATATGTCAGATAATTATTGTAGAAAAACATATCGTTGAAACCACTCATTCGGAACATGATTGACAGATCCCTATTAAAGTCACTTTGACCTTGAGCTTCTAAGACACCAACCTAAATATGCCCATAATCAATGAAATATTACCAGAAATGGACTTAGAAAAAACTTAGAAAGTTATATGTATGATATATTTATGGCGGCCATCTTGGATTTTGCCTTTTTTATGGACTTCCTGCAAACATTTGGCAAGGTTGTCCACCTAGGTTGTTTTCCTGAATATATGTAGAGATGCTTTCAATCGGCCAACCTTTTACAGCAGCCCATGTTTTCCTGAAAAATTGTGGTTTGGCTCCCTGGGAAATACCTTTCTGCAGCCTTGTACCAAATGTAGTGCTTTTATCACATTATGAACGATGTTACCCAATTTATTATAATAATTTGTCGAAAAAGGGAGTGAGAGCCCTCTTTTGCCCCTTGGATCCGCCCTTAATTTGTTTTGTTTAACTACCAACATTTCTAATAAACAGTTTTGTAGACATATTTGGTGAAAAAAAATAAGAGGCGGAAAAAAAAAGAGGCGGGGTTAAAAATGCACATAAAAGCCCTTACACTTACACTGCAAGGTGGTTCCCCTTCCAATATAGTACACCTTTGTGCAGCTTTGTACCAAATTTGGTGCTTTTATCACATTTTCAACGATGTTACCCAAATCTACTGGACTAATAGGGTTAATGATCCGGTGCGTTTGCGTTGGCACCTGTCGCGGCCCTTCTAGGATGGGAGCCCTGGTGCAGGGGTTAGAGCTGCCTGCTTGGAAAGTCGGAGATCGCGGGTTTAAACCCCATTCTGGCCTTCATGTTTCAAAGAAACAAGATGTTTCTTCCCCACTCATTCGTGAAGATTCAATATTGGAGGAGCCTCCGTGACCGAGAGGTAGCGTGCTCGGTCTCAGACCGCCAGGTCTCGAATTTATAATCCTGTGTCTGGAGGGCAGTGTCATCTCATCTCACCATCTTCAGGAGGTTCTCTTGGCCCAGTTTATTAAAGGTGGCCCATAATCCCATTCATTTTCGCGGCCCTTGCAGCAGTGACAGAACAAGTTTTTCAGGTACAAGCATTTAAAACAATAATGATAGGTAAACAATGATAGAGCGTTAAAAACTTCCCTCTGCATTATCATCGAAGCACCATTATGATTTGTAAAGACGTGATAATGGAACTATCCAAGCCCTCCTCATCTTTGAGCTTGTCAGAGATTGAAAGAGTACCCAATTTTAAAATGGCCCTAATAAACATGATTAACCCCCTGGTATCCCAAGTCAAAATGCCTTTAGGAGCGTTGTGAAAAGCCAGTACTCACCACCCTAGCAGTGGGCAGTATAATACCGGTGCGCACTATGTTTTTTTTCTTTTTCAAAAAACATTGTCCTATTCCTCATCAAGCCACCTGAAGAGAAAATACCTTCAAAAACGGTTTTAAAAGCCACAGCTCTTATTACTATAAATTTGAGTATTTCTATATACCGCTCACCTCCCCCCCCCCAAATCGGGAGGGGGGTGGGGTAGTTTGACCCATGAAACATGCAACAATTTTAAGTGCATTTTTTGTAATTTAAACTCCTACCAAAAAAATGATAACATTAACACCTAAAGTAAAAAAAACAACGTCAATTTTGAATGTAAAGTGGGGGGGGGGGGGCACGTATTATGTCTGGCCCAATTTCAAAACTGTCAGTAAAAATTATAATTTATTGTATAAAATGTATAATCTAGGTATTTATAATTCACCTTGGCTATCTTTTGTCAAATCTATTTTATTGTCTGCTGGGTTTGGCTATGTTTAGCGAGATCAAAAGATACCCCGTACACTTGAATATTTAAAAAAAGTTTTTAAAACTAGACTTAAAGATCAATACCTTCAGACATGGACAGATGATGTAGTATCAAATGCAAAATGTATAAATTACCGTATGTATAAGTCGGATATATCGTTAGAATTCTACATTACTTTTCTACCAATGAAATTAGGAACCGTTTTCAGTCGTTTTAGGTGCAGAAATAAAAAATTACCTGTAGAAACTGGCATTTATAAAAACATCCCAAGATCTGAAAGAGTATGCGTTAAATGTACTCAGTCAGAAATTGGTGATGAATTGCAATAAATATTTAACTGTCCATTTTTTGCTGATCAGAGACGCACATACCTACCGAAGTATTGTCATATACACCCTTCGGCACCCAAATTCAAAAGCATAATGACTGATAAAACAAAATTACGTAATTTGGCGAATTTCATTAAGATTATTTTAGAAAGTGTGAAGTGGAAAAAACTGGAATTGATTGTATAATAATGTATACATTAATATGTGTTATATTGTATGTTCTGTTTAATACATTCACTGTTATTTTCTTGTATTCTTCCATGTGAGGCTTAAAGAATAAACACTTGAACTTGAACTTGCGATTGAGAAAAAATGGAAAAAATTGCCCTAATCCCCTCGCACACCCTCCCATCTCCCAAGAATAAAAAAAGCTACTCTCTCTATTGTGTAGTATTGATGACCTTAATTACTGTATTTCTGCTGCGTGGGGTTGTCCTCAATCTCTTGGCTATTGTGTAGCCTCGTCCTAATTTACTACATGAGAACACAATTAAAACTATTGAAAACTGTGTGGTGACCACCATTATTGTGGAACAGCTCTCATCTTTCAACTTAACCGAGCTATGGGGGGTGCGGGTAAATTGGGTAAATATGCTGCGAGCGTATCATGCTTACAACACACCGGACAAAAGGACAGACGAGAGGTATTTTTACGAAAATATGTGTATGGTATGCAAAGTATTTAAATTACTTCCGTCTCTTATTAGCAATAATGACTAACAGTAATAGTACATTAGAGATGTGGATATCACTAAGTGGAAAAAAAGTTAAAAAAATAAATCAATATCGATAGCTTGGCAACTAAACACAGACATGGTATATAAAAGTTGACATATATATACGGAAATATAGAAGATATGAAGACTTGGGGTAAAGAACGTACAAAACAAATACAATTAATTAGGAAACTGGGGTAACCAGTCTGGCGATGGATACATATTGACAACTGTAGAGCGTATATACATCAATACATCGGAGTTAGAAGGTGCTGAACTGCCACTTTGTAAAGTGGCAGTTTAGCACCTTCTAACTCCTTGGGGACGATATCATCTTCAATATCCAGGCGATTGTCATATCGAACATCTTGGAGAGAGATGTAAATTAGCAATTTTATAATTACCCAGATGATCAGTCAGATAATTAGTAGGTTGAGAAAGGTATCCAAAAATTGGTTAACTATTGGAGAATGTGGAGCATTTACGTCACATACTATAAGGGATTGCAGTGGCGGTTATCTTTGATATACAAATAAGTCAATTGTCGAAGTGACCCAGTCAGGGAAAGGTGTAAGGTGTATCATACAAGTTTTGCGAAGATCGGATGAAACATTGGAAAGAAGGGGTCGTGGCGCAATGGCAATGACTCCTTACACATACATGAAACATTGGCGGCTGCAAATTGTTTATGTCGACTTGCCAAAGAGAGACTGAAGAGGCCATCTTGAATATTGCAAATAATCATGAAAATCGGATACATATTGGCGACTAGGGAGTGTTCACGTCGATTGTTGAATAATAATAATAGCAACAATAGACATAATTGAAGTGGGTGGATACTTATAGCAATACTAATTGTTGAATTAAAGATATCTATACAGCTACACATACATGAGACAATTTACCATCTGGAAATATGCAATGTTCTTTAGACTTTATAAAAATGATGGACCGATGGATGGGGGCTGTTGTATTATACTTTGTTGTAGACAAGACGATGTTTGCATAAGATAGTACATCCAGAAAATCAATACAATCTTGAGTGCATCCGGCCACTATGTGGCTGACCTTCGCAAACAATACAACAAAGAATGTCACCTGTAGCAATAAAGAAACATTGCATATCCTTTCAGATCAAAAAAAAAAATCCGTGAACCATTCACCTGAAACATGTGAAAACTTATTAATAAATATTTTGACCAGCCAGGCGTTTGTGTCGCAATTACAAAAAAATAATTCTGTCACACAGGTGAAACACGATTTATACGTCCGTCGTCTCAAACACACTTGACAATTACAAAGGATTATATATACTGGTGGTAATTAGTAACATTTTGATAAGACACTTTAAAGTATGGCAAATTATTTGTGTCCTTTTAAATTATCTGTGTTCAGGCTGATGTGCAAACAAAAACAATTGGGCCTGTATGAATGTTACGTCCGCCACGTGTTATAAATACAATCTAAATATATATTTTAACAAATCAGGTCATGTCAGTTTATATGAAATCCATACCAATGTTAACTTGTATATTCCCAAAAATACACTAAAAATAGGACAGTTAGTTGGGACAATAGACTTATAAATAAGGAAAGGTGTTTAGCTGATCCCGTCATATGTAAACAGGGCTCGAAATTGGCCCCGTCCGATCGTCCGAGACGACCAACAATATGGGAAGGACGAGTTCAGTTGCCTGAGCTTGTTCAATAACCGTCCGCCATTATTTAGTTTTTCCGATAACTAGTTATTAGTAACATGCATAGCAAATTTGAGCAGGATACATGCAATATATAGGAAATGGCTACAATGGCTACAATGTTCTGTAGTTATTCTTTGTGACAATCCCATACAATTAAAGCGACACAATCAGGCCAAAATAATAATCATTTATATTTTGGCTCTTTGATATGTCCCTAATAAAAATACTTCAACATTAGATTAGAATTGCGTATTTGTTTTTACATCTTGTGTTGCGCATTTACCAGTTAAAAGAGAAATAAGGACGAGATTTAACTTCAGACATGCATATCCAAAATAAGAAATACAGGAATAACTGATAAACGGTGTTTTCGTACACGTGCTACGTTGTAACAGCAGCCCAAAATTTAAAAGACTTTCACAATTCTAGTCTATGGACATGTTCACATATTATGGCCATATTGAGGAGCCTAAATAAAAATGATGATTTTGGCCCTATTGGGTCGCTTTATTCTTTTAAATATATGTATATATTATTCTAGGGTACACTACGCTGGAACAAAACTATACCAGACTGAAATCTTGTGTCTGGAGGGCAGTGTCATCTCATTCATCTCCCCATCTTCAGGAGGTTCTCCTGGCCCAGTTTAGCCCACGTGTGCACAGAGGTGGCCTAAAACCTCATTTATTTCATTTCATTTTTGGGGGCTGGTTTTACCGCTTACTGATTAATAGCCGCATTCAAGCGTCAATATAATATAATACTATAGGGGAAACGTGACTTTTCAAGTAACAATAATGTACTAGGTTTTATGAGTTTTATGAATTTTGTTGGGTAATTATATTATGACAGATTGATTAGAATTTTGTTATTTTTTTTTTGCAGCCGTTTGAATTGGAATTTAAAGGTGTGGTCAACTGTCAAAACTCGCGGGACAAGGGTCCCCCAGACGGCAATAGGGCCCGTGGGTTGGCCAAGTCCCTATTCCATAATAATACTAAATATGCGTTTCATACCCAAAGCCTCATTAAGAGCAAGTTCTCAAATCACAGCAAGTTCATATATACTTGAGCGACATCTATGAGTTTATAATTCAAAGCTCTTGGCCCTTACCCCTACTTGGTCGCTGGCTTGCAAACAAACTGACTGTATTACTGCCGTGATGTTGAAACTGCTTGACCCAAGCTTGTATTGACATGCCCAGTAAACACAAAACATTTGTATGACTTTATGCAATGTTGGACCAAAGTCGAAGACATTGGGCCGACGTTGTATAAATGTTATACAAATGTCTTGTGTTTGCTGGGCAGGAGGACTTTCTCTCAAACATTGTACATTTATTCAATGTTGGTTCAATGTTGGGCCAGCGTCGCAGACGTTGGCCTAGCATTAAAACAGCATTGGATCAATGTCCCGTTTAAGTAGTATCTTGTAATCAGTTCAGCTGCTATATGAATGCCGTCAATCTGTACTCAATAGGCTACTGTTAGCCTACACTTGACCGTCCCAGGCATGCACGTTTTGCAGTTGAATCATTCTTTAAGACGTCATACTTCAGACCTCAAATTTTAGAGATGAGAAGTCCCCAATAAGTTCTTGTACTTTTAAATACACTTCTATTTGTTTGCCAAATGGAAACAAATTCAGTAAACACATTGACTTGTCTCTCTGTTGGCTGAATGTTGTATCACTGTATGCGACGCTGGCCCAACATTAAAACAACATTGGATCGACGTTTGCTGTAATTACAACTGTTAATTGTCAAATGTAGAATTTAAAAGGAAACTAATGTCTATAGCAATCACCCAACGTTGGTTTAATGTTGTGCCACCGTCTTCCACACTGGCCGAAATTGAAACATCATTGGATAAATGTATTTCCATTATGAAATGTAGAGACTAAAGGGTGGATTCGGTCTCCACATAGGGGAACCCTGCTCATTCGTCCGTTCTCATTCAAGCAATGAATGGAGAATCACCCGACATGTCCATCATTGAGCCAACATCGATCCACACATAGTGATGTAGAAAATCCCAAACAAATCCGGAAGAACAACTGGGAATTCTTAAAAACAAATCATACTAATAAACCCCAATACCTAAGGATCATAGTGCCAAGGTTTAAAGTCGATTGGATAAAAACTACAATCGAAAGAAACAGAGCACGGACATAGAATATTAAAAACATCGAAATCCAAAGAAAAATCAATATGTTTGGACCACAAAGTCCAAACATAATTACAAAGCTGGGCAACGCCGCATAGTGTGAAACCGGAAATCAGCATGAACATGCCATAATTAAACAGAGATCCTGGTCAATGGATTGAGAACATAATCTGATAATGGCGTGTGGTGCCACGTAGTGTGTAATACTATTATGTTATTGCAGCACGACCTATTGAGTCAGTGATGAAGTTTGTTTAACCTTGTTGGCTCATTTCACAATTAGTATACGTATTATCCTCGAAATCAAATTTTATTTTGTTATTTTTATATCCAAAACAGAACATACAAGTGGTCTAGTTATTTTATTCATGATCTTATTATGTTTTATCAGTGTATCAATAGCTCTGTAAATCCAACCTATCAAGTGCATGCTGGAGTATATGAACCCGAGAATCAGAGTCAAGTTTTTTAAGCTAAAAATGATGCCAATTTAGCTTATAGAATCATCTTTAAATAACTATTTAATCTTAGAGAAACACAGGATTTACACACGAGGGGAACATATTCTACAATTATGAACAAGAACACATAGATACAGCGCTGCACTGATATGATCTAGTGAGACCTTACCAAGATACTATGTTACGGAGTCGTAGCCTACAGTATAGCTGAACACATCAGTGGAGCTTAATTAAAAAGTCAGAGGGGGATGTGTGTCACATAAGTCGTTTAAATTTATTATTATTTTACTTGGGTATCTTCATATATCTAATCTAATATATAACAAGAGGCCCAGGGGCCTTGACCATGGATAGTAGGCTCACCTAGTCTCAGATAAAATGTATAATAAATGAATAACGTTTACAAACACCCCAGTAAACACAAAACATTTATATAACATTTGTACAATGTTGGACTAGTGTCTAAGACGTTGGGCCGACGTTGTACAAATAATATACAAATGTTTTGTGTTTACTGGACACGAGACAAAAATATAATAGTGAATCATGTTGCCAAGTACAGGGAAACTGCATCTAAAAGTAGTCGGAAATACGAAAAAGTTCGGGGGGGGGAGGCATTAGCGGATCAAGAGATGGGGCCGGGGTGGTCAATTAACAGCTCAATTATGTCTCCAGAAATTAATCTCAAGTGCACTCAGAAACAACCAACAACAACAAAATCCTATGGGGGATCACAGCGACCCCCAAACCCCCAGCTGCTGAATTCGGCTCGCTACGCTCGCCACATAATCACAAGCAAATTGACATTAAGATATATACTAATAAAAGCATTTCGTGCGTTACACCAAAATAATTCCTGGCTACGCCCCTGAGCTGATTAGCAAAACGGTTCCAATCAATGATTTTTATGAACCATACAATCATATACATTGATGGTGCACTCTATTTGCTTATATATATATATATATATTTTTAGTTTTCGTGTGTTGTTAATGTTAGTTTAATGTTGGGCCAGAGTTGCAGACGGAGGACCAGCAATAAACCAGCGATTACTGCTAGAGCTGTGTCAGTGTCGTCACGTGCCAATGACACTGGACCAACGTTGGGACAACGCTGGCCTCAAGTGAGAGAGATATAGAAACATCGAATACTATCACAGTGTGGCTACGCAGTGCCAATGTCAGTCCAGTGCTAACAGCACTGAGCCAGCATTGGCGCAACGCTGGCGTTGACGGGCCAACACTTCCATCGTTGAGCAGGACACCACGACACGTTGTCACTCACCAACGTGTCACGGCGTTGGTGAGTGAGTGACAATTCACAAGCTATGTCACGCATTCACATGAACACTTATAGATAACAGATTATTAATTTTCACCAACAAACAAAAAAACTCACAAAACGTCAAGAAAACAAGCATACACTCAAATACACAATTCACAAACCATCAAAACAACAAGACAAAATAACAGATAGGATTCAAACACCACAACGAATCCTGGTGGCTCTGAAAAGAGACAAATTCAAAACAACCAAATTTGTTAACTTTCACAAATTAGGATGAGACGTTATAGCTTCTAGGAACTTTCTATTTTTCAAATTATTAACTTCAGACACTTTCAGACCATTCCACCCAAATTCATTCAAAACTACATAACTCTGTTGTTTTTTCTCTGGGTATGCTGGAGTATGGTGACGGCACACGGACAGTCGGGCAAACAACACGAGGTAAATTGATCACATTTGATTCAAAATTTAACATTCCTGATTTCTAATTATTGACAACCATGTCAAAGTAAGAAATACGGGAATTTCGTCTCTATATCCAGCCTAACTGGTAAGTACGCAGCACGCAAATAAAAAAACTTTTGCAGTTCTAGTCTATGAACATGTTTACATCATATGGTCATATTATTAAGCTAAAATATAATCACCGATTTTTTTATGATTATAGACCTGGGCATATCCCCTTAATGAGTAACGAAGCATGGTGACTCTACTGTCCACATGACACAAATTATGCAAACGGGGCAACAATTGTCGCATCGTAATATAAGTCATAGTGTCTCAAGTGTTGATTTAATTGGACCATGTTTGACAACTCAACCCAGAATTCACATTTTAAAAATCATTGACGCAGCATGTATAGGGGCTATACTGTATTGTCCACTGTAGCTTTTCAGCATTGAGTGTAAGTAAACAGGTCACATGTTGGACAGCCAAGCGCAGAACGCAATATTAAGTAGCGGGCGGATCCAGGAATTGAGAAACGGGGGGGGGGCGTCGCCGATTTTTACAAGTATTTATAAACACCACAACCAGCCTCGTATGTTCTAGAGGGGTCCGGGGGCATGCTCCCCCCCCCCCCCACCGGGAAAAAAATAAATTTGAGGCCTCAAATGAAGTGTTCTGAATCATATTTAAGCCCGTTTTTTCTTACCTATTCACGTCACAAAAAGGCACCTCGTATTATCTGATTATACATAGATGTAGAATTTAATTTAAAAAAAAATAGCGCTCTCGCAGTAAGTTCATTGTGTGTAAAACGTAGCCTATCTGTAAACGTAGGCTAGTCACCGTGTTTGGTAAGCTCGCGACGATTGTGATGCACACAGTGAACACGATACACTAACGTAATGCTGGTTCAAAGCTAGGACACTGTCGCAACGCTGGGCCAACATTTAAGCAGCATTGGACAGTGAGTCGTGGTACAATGTTGGTCCACCGTCTTCGACGCTGACACAACATTGCTGCAGCATCGGGTGGATGTGTCGTGTTTGCTGGGAGACACCGGGACATGAGGCGCGTGGCACCTTTGACAACCACGGGTAGATAAATGACACAGTTGGTCTGCAACCAAGTCACACTGCTCTGTTCATTTATATTAATACTGATTCAATCTAAGATCACCTTTCATGTGGGAGTGTTCTATTGTGTAGGCCTACAACGGCAGGCCTATCTCAACATGATATTTTATTAAGATGTATTGGAATGAGAGAAATGCGTTCACGAAATATAACAAGATATTGATCACTGATCATATTCCCTATATGGCAAATTGTATACGTGTAGGCCTCAGAATGTCTATATTGCTGGGATAGCATTAACGCCTACCGCTGTTGTCGCTGTGTGGCATGTGCCCTATCAGTGGTTATTACACCATGACCTTTTATACAGTCACACACTTCTTGTGTCTAGACAATGCGGCTAGTCTGCAAATAATTTACGGAATGTTCTTATTTGAGCACGACGATATCAAAATATGGTATTTCTAATAGATGAATTAAAATAATATAAATTTGTAGGCGAAATATAAATATTTTAAAATCTGACTGAATACATTTCATACAGTGTATATGTAGCCTATGCAGGCCTGCCAAAGAACTGTTGCCGGTGTTGCCGCCATTGAGTATCGTGTATGCAGATGTCTGTCCTGTGTTGTGTCACGGCGCTATAGTATTAGTAGAACAAGGTGATATCTATAGGCCTACATCATATTATCACAGAACAGAATTCAAATTCTGTGATATTATGATGGCCCATGGACACTGCCGACATCTAAAATTTGAGGTCGTATTATCACTGATTATGGGTAGACGTTTTTCCCGTCATCAGAGGCCTCATATCTTATCTTGTAATATATATGGCGTCGCACTATACGCGGGGATATGCGTATGTCAACATGCTAAGTGAATTTAAATGTGCACCAGAGACATAGATTTAATGAAAACATGTCTCAAATGTTTATTTGAAGGATCTGCTAAAATACAACTTTATTAGCCTTTTCATTCAGATTTTGAAAGATAAGACACGAGATACAGGGTAGCTACTGGCTGATTCAATACCTCATTAGCCCACCGCGACCCTCTGTTCGTCGAGGGCGCATCTAAATTAGGTAAATTCTAAAATGCTCCTGTTGCCAGGTTCCTTGCCAACCAGATATTAGCAATGAGTATTATATACTAATGGAGAATTTGGACAGGCTAAAAGCAGTTTTTATAGAAGCTTCGATGCCTTTATCTCACGCTTAGCACCCTTCGGGTGCTAGTGTTCACTTAGCATATTCTTAATATGTAATTAAGTCGCTATACGTGACAGCGTGTATCAAGTGTTCTGAAGATCATGTCAGCCGGCGCCCATTAAGACACGAAATCGTCATGAATTCACACAACATGCAATAAACACGTTATTCGGTCGTATTTCAACTGGGGGTTCCATGGCCAAACACTGTTCTTCTAAATGCATTTTTTGTATCGTCATTCAATTAACATTATGCTTAAATAAAAACAACTTACTACTTCTACCACCACGCATCGACCATCGTCATTATACTGTCATATTTGGTTTGCACCAGGGCTTATGTGATAACATAGTCATGTCAAATATCCCAAAAATTAATCAAGACAAGTAACAGAACAGTGCAATACTTCCAGTCGCTTATAGGCCTATTATCATGTTCTCGGTTAGAAGTATGTATTACTTGTCGTGGTGTTGCTTACTTGGATTTAAAAAAATGTTTTGCTCATGTTTTTTACTTTCTGTCTGGTGGTGTCAGTGCATGCACTCATTGGTTCTGCATTGTTCACTATTCTATATAACATTTGATATCACCTATTTGGTTCTATCGTGTGACTGTCAGAGGATCTATTTCAGTGTAGGTTTATCAATTTTTATTAGCCTATATATCATGCAGATATACGTCATAACATATCCAGTTTATAATTATTCTTCTTCTCATGGGAACACACTCCATGGTAGGTTTTACAAGAGACATGTGGAATTTTTTTTCGATGCTCTTATCTAGTGGAAATGTTATGATTTAATTGAAGTACTACCAGAAATAGTTTATCTAGTTAAAATAACACCAAAACTAGGTATTACACTGGCTGTTATTTTCTTTTTAAATCACATTTTCGCATTTTGTGCCCTTAAAATTGACTTTTTGACCTTGGAGATGACCTTGAATTGCCACACTAATACCAGAAAAAAATTATCCAGCCAAAATTAAATTACACATTTGCGCATACATTAATTTGACCTTTAAATTGACTTTTTGACCTTGAATAAAACCTTTAATCATCATAATATTACTAGAAACAGTTTCCAACATCAAAACCTATCAACAATAGGTATTTATTACACTTGCTATATTTGATGCAAAATCATATATAAAATTGTGCTCCGCAAATGTGGCGGCCATCTTGGATTGTTGTAAATTAGGTATCCTTCTACCGATTGCTTTTAGGAGATTTTCTATTGATGATTCTGAGCTGATTGGTGAAAAAAAAGTAAAAACTTATGCAATTTGTAGTGGGTCTTTTAATACTGTTGTTGGACTAAGGTAGACAGCTAAGTCTAAGATGGATAGCTGGAATCCATTGTGTTAATTGACTGGAACGCTCTCAGTAAAGTGTTCAAGATATTGACATAGAAATATATACGTATATAGTGATGTGGGCTTGCATTATATAAATGGGCAATTTGATCAATATAGATATAAAAACATTTTACAGCTAAAAAGACATTATCCCTGAAATCAAAATGTGTTAAATGGGAGGTCGACTTCAAAGTGTGTTTTGAAAATGATACCCCACTCATATTTTGTAGAATTTTTTTCTGGAATGTTTTTCGAATACTTTGCCATTAAAATTAATTCTGTTGCAATGTTTTCTAGGTTCGGTCATTTTTGATCGTACATTGACTGGACTAATATTTTACACTACATTTTCAATATCCTAAAATATATACGGTTCAGTGGTAAATATGTAGCATTGGTCTGTGATGTTTGGTATTGACTGAAACAACATGTAGATGTGTATTTGATGTATATTTATGTATGCAGATCTGTTGAAGTAGTAGTATCCATAATTATCCCCCGCCCGTAGGGGGAAGGATGATTTTAGTCGCGCCAGGATTCCGTCAGGCGTCAGGCGTCATGCGTCAGGCGTCACGTTTTTTTGTGAACGCAAAAACTATTGGTCAATTTCACGGATGAATTGCAATTTTTTTGTGGGCGCAAAAAACCCAAAATTTGGTTTGGTCGATTTTTTTCAAATTTTTACATCACATTCCTAGCAACACGAAGATGTGCAAGTGATTTTTTAAAGATGCTACCTATATTCAAAATGGCCGCCAGAAGTCAACTCTAATTTTTTGTGGGCGCAAAAACTCTAAAACTTAAAGTCAGAAATTATTTAAATTTTACTATCACATTCCCCACCATATGGAGATGTGCAGGTGAGTTTTTCAATGTGTTACTGAAATTCAAAATGGCCGCCACGGATCAACTCCAATTTTTTTTGTGGGCGCAAAAAATCTGCAACTTAAAGTAAAAAATTATTCAAATTTTACTATCACATTCCCCACTATATGCAAATGTGCAGGTGAGTTTCTCAATGTGGTACTGAAATTCAAAATGGCCGCCACGGATCAACGCAATTTTTTTTTGTGGGCGCAAAAACTCTGAAACTTAAAGTCAGAAATTATTCAAATTGTACTATCATATTCCCCACGATATGGAGATGTGCAGGTGATATTTTAAAGGTTTTGCTAAAATTCAAAATGGCCGCCACGGATCAATTGCGCATTTTTTGTGGGCGCAACAACTCTAAAACTTCAAGTCAGAAATTATAAAATTATATTATCACATTCCACACGATTTAGAGCTGTGTTTTACTAAAATTCAAAATGGCCGCCATGGATGAACTTCATAATTTTTTGTCTCATTACCTACAATATGGATATGTGCAGGTGATTTTCTTAAAGGTTTGTTGAAATTCCAAATGGCCGTCTCGGATCAACTGCAATTTTTTTGTGGGCGCAAAAACTCTCAAACTCCAAGTCAGAAATTATTTAAATTTTACTCTCACATTCCCCACGATATTGAGATGTGTATGTGTTTTTTTAAAGGTTCTACTGAAATTCAAAATGGCCGCCATGGACGAACTTCATATTTTTTGTGGGTGCAAAAACTTAAAAAAAAGTCAGAAATAATTCACATTTTACAATCACATTACCCACCATCTGGAAATGTGCAGGTAATTTTACTGAAATTTAAAATGACCACCACAAGTCGACTTTTTATATTTTTGTGACCACAAAAACAATATGGTGGGCTTGATATAGGACTTCAGGCCTCTTGTTGTATTGCTGTTATTGCATTACTTCAGTTTGTGACTATTAATAATGATCTTGTCTGGACACAGGCTTGTTTTGTTTTTCTGCTTTAATCGTCGATTGTCTCCATGATTTGTGTTAATTTGGTAATTTTCAGGTATCAGGTTTTTAAAAAGACAACAACAGTTCAATATTTTAATAGTGTGATATGCACCAGCATTCTAGTATGTTCATTGTTATTATTTTAATAGACCGATGTGATAGTTTCAAAGATGTTTTTAATTATTTCACCAACATTTCACTTAAAGCGACACAATCAGGCTAAAATCATAAAAAAATCGTTAATTTTATTTTGGCTTTTTAATATGACCATAATATGATGTAAACATGTCCATAGACTAGAACTGCAAAAGTTTTTGTGCTGCGCATTCACCAGTTAAGCGAGATATAAGAGACGAAATTCCCGTATTTCTTATTTTGGACAAGCATGTCGTCTCTATGCACTTTTTTGGTGCAGCACTTTTTGTATTCGAGTGTTCTTACACCCAAATTGGTGCAGCATCTTCTTGTACCCATTAAAAAGAGGGTGCACAACGGTGCAGTAAAGTCACGTGGTCAGTTTAACTATAATCTAAGCACGTTATTGGTTGCCGTATTCTACACTGCACTTTTATCAAATCTTATTCGGCTGGTACAGCACTTTTTATCCACTGCGCAAGTGCGTGGGGTGCAATAGTTTTGACCCCAAAATGTCCAGTCGAATAGGTCTATTGACTCTTCCCATTTTGGGTGAAAAACAATTACACCACACGCACCTGCGCGGTGGATAAAAAGTGCTCTACCAGCCGAATACGATTTCATAAAGGTGCAGTGTAGAATACGGTAACCAATAACGTCCTTAGATTATAGTTGAACTGACCACGTGATTTACTGCACCGTCGTGCACCCACATTTTAATGGGTGCAGGAAGGTGATGCACTAAGCTGCACCAATTTAGGTGTAAGACCACTCGAATACAAAAAGTGCTGCACTTCTCAGTGGTGCTGCACCAAAACGACCCAGTCGAATACTGGTACTGAAACATACAGATGGTCTATTAAGCGATAGAGAGGTCACCTATTGAGGTCACATTTTTTAAAATTATGTCATCACTGAACAACCAATGTTGTTTTAATGTTGGCCCGCCGTCTACGACGTCGGTCCAACATTGAACCAACATCAGTTCAATGTGTCGTGTTTGCTGGGTACCTGCTGCTTGTATGCCGGTACAGTACATGTACAGGTCTTCACGTGTGTATGTACAGAATTAATACACCAAATATGGGCATAGTAACCTCAGCCACAGGGGGGGGGGGGGGTGTTCCAGGTTCGAAGACACGTCACCCTGGTCATAGCCTGAACAGGTAATGTAAGCACAGGGCCAGTGGTCAGGCTACCCTGGTCACCACTCCATTCGACGTGTGACATTAGAGTACTCAGCCTTTGCTGTTGATATTATGATGACGACATCATTTGACCTCTGAATAGCCTGGATTCCCATGTATTAAGATCAGTAGGCCTATTTGACTGGGCATTTTGGGTGCAAAATAAAAAATATATTTTGCACCACACGCATCTGCGCAGTAGACAAAAAGTGCTGTACCAGCCGAATACGATTTGATGCAGGTAGAGTGTATAATACGGCAATAACGTGCTTAGATTATAGTTGAACTGACCACGTGACTTCACTGCACCGTTGTGCACCCTCATTTTAATAGGTGCACGAAGTTGCTGCACCAATTTGTGTGTAAGACCACCCGAATACAAAAAGTGTTGCACTTCTCAGTGGTGCAGCACCAAAACAGCCCAGTGGAATACTGGTAGTGTCTCACAGAGGAGACATCCGGGCTCAGTGAAATTCAGCTATGACAATAAATAATTCGAAATACAGCATTAGGCCTATATATCTTTCATACACACTTTGTGCGGAACCAATTTAAGAAGAACAAAATAGACAGACAGACACACACGTTTATTTAGTAAACGCTATCGTGAGGACCACCCTATCAGAATCTTGATAATCTAACCATTAACAACCTTGAGCGCAAAGTCTGCACAAATAATCAAGTATATATATTAGGTGCTATATTTGTGGTTCGTTTACTGTATAATGTCATACAAATGGTTATCAGCGAGAGAAAAGTCCAATGGAGCATTTGTCGAGTTGACCGTCAGTTTGATAATTTCACACCGTGCACATTTTAATAATTGATGCTGTAATGGTGGATTATGGTGACTTTATTCACCCAGAGAGGAGGCCTAATTCAAATTCACGAATCATGATCTGGTGAATCGTGAAGTTATATTATTCAACAGATTGTAAACTATTGACCTGTAGTAACAGTAATAATAGTTTCAGAAGGCAGTTGAATTATTTGAGTTGAGCAGTGTGTTATATTAGCTGAATGCATAACGGAAAACAATTATTATTAAACCATTGTATTTATGTATGAAGTTGGGCCAACGTTGGGTCAGCAATGCCAGAGTTGAGCGCATTGGACCGGCGTTGTGCCAGCGTTGCCACTAGGACAGGTGCGAACATGCCTCATTATATCATTGATAGTGAGGATGTTCTGCCAAACAGACATTTGTGGATCCAGGGCACGGTTGGAAGGCCATGAACAAGGTCTACAACGTGACGTCGGAAGCTACAGGTCTGCCCACTAATAATACAGATATTATGTAATCCTTATTATATCATGAAGTAGCTAGGTGTGAGTAGTAATTAGATTCAAATAAAAGGGTCGATAGTGGTCATGCAAACGTATCTCTGAGACCCCACCTTTAGAGGTAAAATGGTGGCAGAGATGATTGTGAGCAGCTAGACCAAAGAATGCTGTTTTGGGGTTGGCCCACTGTCTGCGACGTCGGACCAACATTAGTCTAGCATTGGCTCAAAGTTCCATGTTAGCTGAGTTACTTGTGTGAGCACGGCTAGAGGATGGCACAGTTATTCTATGTTATACTCGAGAAGTCTGCCAGTGCGCAGGCGCAGAATTTATAACATAGAGAAAGCAAGAGACAAAGAGCAAGAGAGCTCTGAGAGAGATGCGCGAACCACCATAGAGTAAGGACTGACTATTGTCTGTAAGCATGTTATGACCATGATGTAATTGCATTAATAAAGAGGTGAGAAGATGATCCTGACATGAGACCCAGCACAAGTGTTTGTTGTCAACAAGCCCGTTATAAAATCCAACGATGTTGGTGAATCTGGAATGCGTTACATTGTTAAATCCGTGGACTTTTAATTGGACTCGCAGTCCAAAGTATTTTTCATTGGCTTGGTTGCCAGGATTTTTCATTGGCTTGGTTGCCAGGATTTTTCATTGGCGAGCAGTTGCTTCAGGATAAGTACCTCAGGAGGAGTGTCATCATTTCAGAGGTACGAACAATGATCAAGCTAGGCAATCAGCTTAATTGGCGAGCTACACTTTTTATTGACAAATGTGCTATCAGGATTATTCTCACCTCGGGAGGAGTGTCATCACTTCAGGAGGAGTGTCATCATCTCATGAGGTACGTAAAATGTTCAAGTTGGATTAGCTAACCAACAGGATTATTTTTGAGGATGACCAGCAGCTCAGGAGGCTCGAAAAATGACTGTACGTGGTATAACATAGCTCAGGCTGGAACCTGGCCAGTATCATCATTCTACAGCTGGCTGGGCTAGTTTCGGGCGGCACATGGGAGGCAGAAATGAAGGAAAAAAGAACAAACGAAAAGAAGGAACCAATAAAGTAACGGATTACAGACTTTGATGGCAACCTCCCTGCTGCCACTTATTTCGAATGAAGGAAATATGTTTCTCCCAGTTGATCTTGCTATGGATCGGCTGCGATTCCTTCAATATTATTTGGCAAGTCAGTCAAATAAGCTATCAGCAGTAGAGGTCGTATGAGTAAGCATCCATGGACTTACATGTCAGCGAATGTCGCGCATGTCAGTGAACGTCAACGTGGTGAGCATGGTTCGAGTATTGAACTCTGATATACTCGTAACAGTATAATTTAGCCTACGACTTGTGAATTTCGGACATAGCTAGAGATCGCCTCAGACGTAGATACATGTACTTGGCCAGAGGCAGCATTGGCCCATAGTGGTACCCATGTCTGAAGCGAGGGAGGTGAACAATGATTTGATATCACTGCAAAGAGTGCCACATGTAGTTTTTTCTGAGAGCAGGCAGGCAGAACGCTGAAAACGAAGCAGCAGGATGAGTCAGCGTGAAGCAGATAAGACATAACTGACGATTCACGCTTCAGGCCGATAAGAGACATAATTTTGGCAGCTGTCCCAACTTTGCCAAAACTGAATCTCAACATGATAACCTGCCGATGATGAATCACCGGACATCGTACCTGCTACAGTCAGCTGGACCCAACATTGCCGGCTGAGAGGGAACCCAGGAGGCGAATCACAGGGAGCTGAGGACCCCACTCTCTAGATTCTGCACCACCGAGTAATTAGCATGATTAATCACACAAGGACTAATCACGACTCAGACCATTGGGATTGGCTGAAGAAGGCGGAACGCCCAGGAATCTCTGCTAAGCCATTGGATAAACGAGTGCGTGAACGCCCCTCACGTGATTGTGCTACACAACCTCCGTGCTCATGTCGTGTTTGTGCTCCAAACCCCTTTTAGTGGCCACACCCCTGTGGCAGTTGTGTTAGACACCCCCCCCCCCCATCCGGATAGTGAATGGTGCAATATAAAATGATGACGTTATAACAGAAATTCACAAAAGAGGTATCAGTAACAATGTTATACAACTTGAGTGACAATTTTGTAAAATTTGACTGACAATTTTGTACCAATTAAGAGATAATTCTATAAAAAAATGAGTCAAAATTGGGTAACAATTTTATAAAAAATGAGGTAAAATTGAGGGACAATTTTATCAAAATGGGGTCAAAATAAAGTTTGTTGATACTGTTACCTAAAGACATTAAAAGACAATTGCTAGATAAGTAGCATTGATAGTTTCATGACAATTGAATGAAAATTGGGTGAGATGTGCTTAGCAGTTTAAGTTAACTGTTTGGCACGGATATTTAAATACGATTTTTAATTACTTAACCAATAGTAAGTTACTTGAAATAATTTATCTATTGAGAACTGTAGTTGAGAAGAATTCAAGAGACTGTTCCAGACCAAACTACTGTGGTGAATTTAATGTACTGTTACATACAACTGTCGTGGCTAATCTATTGAACTGTTGCAGATAAATTGAGTAAAATTATTTTTAAAATGTTCACCTCACCAGTAAGCCAGAGACGTGTATTAGTTGGTAAAACTAATTATTCTATGTCTATGATTAGAATAGAATGTGTGTAGCTTGTGGTGTTTGATCCACAAAGCAGTACGGGCGCCACACAGGAGGCGACCCCAGACCTGAGGGGTACGGGTCAGGGTTGTGATCCTGTAATGTGCTGGGAACGTACATAGTGCATCAGTGCATACGACGACGTGAGCTATGGACAGTGCTCATGGGGAGATACGTACTGGTTCTTTGCCCGTGAGCTGTCTCGGTCACGATCCTCAGGTGCTGCACTGGTACCTGCAGGTGGTACAACGGGGATGTTGTACTGGAGGTTGATTGGTATGAATATGGTGCATCTATGTACAAGAGAAGGTGGCCTATAGACATGGTTCATGGAGAGATAAGCGTTTTCTCTGCTCCTGGGCTGTCTCGGTCACGATTCTTAGGTGCTGCACTGGAACCTGCAGGTGGTACAACGGGATGTTGTACCGGAGGCTTACGGGTACCACAGCGCGCCGATAGGCCAGGCGTGGCATGGTAGTCGAGGCGTCAGGCCGACGCCATGGTTTGTACGAGATAAGGTTTCTGTAAGGAGCCAGTACAAGCTGAGATAAGCCAGGGATAGCGCTGGTAAGCGCATGGCAAGAGAGCCATTGGTACCGCTGGTCAGAAGCCGTGAACGGCGCTGACAAGCACATGCATGGACGCGTGTCGGACAGGCTGAGCTATTATTATAAGCACGACGCCGCCGCTACGCAATTGCCATGCAAACACTTATACATGGCGTGACCATGTATTCATTGTTATAATATATATTTTGCTTGATATACTGTGCTAAATATTTTTATGTGGATTGCTGTGTGGATTTAGTTATATATTGACGGACGTGTGCCGTCAGTGTGATGTGCTTAGAAAGCAGCACATATCTCGTCAACGAAGTGGTTGACGGACTAATTGCTATTTTGACTTGTGATAATGATTACATCGTTATGACTGTCCTGACAGACGGATATAAGACATACCACATAACCAGCGAAGCATGGACAATTAGAGGTCTCCAAAACCCAAATTATACTGTACCTGTTTGCTTATGTGTTGTCAAAATTCAACCGTTACAAGTGAATGTTTGCAGTGGACTATATGTGATGATGTCTTCTAAAGTGCCAGTATCTCTCAGCAATAGTTTTAGACTTAGTGGCGCTTCGAACATTGGAAGCCATATCAATTCATAAGTCTAATTGGAAGAAATTACCTCAAATTCATGTTTTACAGATTGCTAAAATATGAGAGACACCATGGTCCACCTGCACGGTGTGGGTCGCCACCCACCGTGGTGGCTAGGGTGTTTCTTGGAGCGCAATGGCTGGTATGGATGTCGTAGAATTTACCGGTGACAGACACTCTGTATGAGTGAGTAGGACAGGACGAGTGACACCTTTCTCATTTCCTAGGGAGAAGCGTGGTCAATGTAAGTGTTATCTGAAGACAGGTGTAACCAGTCAGCGATACACGTACGGACACTAATCAATGTACTTGTGAACTCATACTGCAATATACATACGTGTGAACTCGTCTTAACTTGTGTGTGACTTATAATCAATATATGTGTGAAATGTAGTAACTAGATGTGTGGCCTATTATATATACTGTCGTATTAATCACACAACCTTCTTTGATATGAGTTAAAATGGGATTTGAACTTTAAGGGAGGGGCGTGTGTAAACTATTGACCTGTAGTAACAGTAATAATAGTTTCAGAAGGCAGTTGAATTATTTGAGTTGAGCAGTGTGTTATATTAGCTGAATGCATAACGGAAAACAATTATTATTAAACCATTGTATTTATGTATGAAGTTGGGCCAACGTTGGGTCAGCAATGCCAGAGTTGAGCGCATTGGACCGGCGTTGTGCCAGCGTTGCCACTAGGACAGGTGCGAACATGCCTCATTATATCATTGATAGTGAGGATGTTCTGCCAAACAGACATTTGTGGATCCAGGGCACGGTTGGAAGGCCATGAACAAGGTCTACAACGTGACGTCGGAAGCTACAGGTCTGCCCACTAATAATACAGATATTATGTAATCCTTATTATATCATGAAGTAGCTAGGTGTGAGTAGTAATTAGATTCAAATAAAAGGGTCGATAGTGGTCATGCAAACGTATCTCTGAGACCCCACCTTTAGAGGTAAAATGGTGGCAGAGATGATTGTGAGCAGCTAGACCAAAGAATGCTGTTTTGGGGTTGGCCCACTGTCTGCGACGTCGGACCAACATTAGTCTAGCATTGGCTCAAAGTTCCATGTTAGCTGAGTTACTTGTGTGAGCACGGCTAGAGGATGGCACAGTTATTCTATGTTATACTCGAGAAGTCTGCCAGTGCGCAGGCGCAGAATTTATAACATAGAGAAAGCAAGAGACAAAGAGCAAGAGAGCTCTGAGAGAGATGCGCGAACCACCATAGAGTAAGGACTGACTATTGTCTGTAAGCATGTTATGACCATGATGTAATTGCATTAATAAAGAGGTGAGAAGATGATCCTGACATGAGACCCAGCACAAGTGTTTGTTGTCAACAAGCCCGTTATAAAATCCAACGATGTTGGTGAATCTGGAATGCGTTACATTGTTAAATCCGTGGACTTTTAATTGGACTCGCAGTCCAAAGTATTTTTCAAGATGGTCGCCAGACTAAATCATTATATATAACAAAATGTACATTTATTTCACTCAGTCTATGGTGTGATGTTGTGATAACGTGGACATGATGCAGTTTATCTTGAAACTATATTTTGTTGTTTCTGGGACTACCTGGTAAGAACAATTAATACATATTTTGTCTTCAGGTTTCAAGCTAATATTTAAATATGTATTGTCAGATACGTTTTATGTTATCCCCAGGTATCAGAGGAGTGCGGCTGACTAGCACACACAGTTTACACCGGTGTTGACCATTCGAGGTTGAAGATTTATTTGGATAGCTGTTGTGGATTATATTCTCCCAATGTAGATTGGTCTGACAATATTGTTGTAAACAAGGATTTATTATAATGTGTCAAACGCGACATCAATCCACATTCACTTGTGAACAACCAACGGTAAACTCTCTAACGTTCGTCATATATTTGCGTTTTATATATAAATGACATTTTCAGTATATTTTATATTTATGACGTTTTTTGTCGTGTTATTGGACAGTTTTATTGAATAGTTTCATAGCAAAATTCAAGCTTATTATTATAAAAAAAACATTACTCACAATCGTTCACGCTTTAAGTCACTCACACACTCACTCACTCACTCACTCACTCACTCACTCACTCACTCACTCACTCACTCACTCACTCACTCACTCACTCACTCACTCACTCACTCACTCACTCACTCACTCACTCACTCACTCACTCACTCACTCACTCACTCACTCACTCACTCACTCACTCACTCACTCACTCACTCACTCACTCACTCACTCACTCACTCACTCACTCACTCACTCACTCACTCACTCACTCACTCACTCACTCACTCACTCACTCACTCACTCACTCACTCACTCACTCACTCACTCACTCACTCACTCACTCACTCACTCACTCACTCACTCACTCACTCACTCACTCACTCACTCACTCACTCACTCACTCACTCACTCACTCACTCACTCACTCACTCACTCACTCACTCACTCACTCACTCACTCACTCACTCACTCACTCACTCACTCACCCACCCACTCACTCACTCACTCACTCACTCACCCATCATGATTTATCGAGGATTGAAGAGCATAGCTTGTTTTTTTTTATTATGTGTTGTATTATGGACAATTTCCACAATAACGATGACAGTGACTTGGCTTTTTAACATTCCTTTTCATCGAAATGATTATCCACTTATTCCACAGCAAGATATTTTACATTTGAGAAAAAGCCCGATGAAGATTGTGTTATCTTCACCTGACGAAAATCACTATTATAACATGTCAGACAGGATGTATGTGATGCCAAAGGTCACCATAGAGGAGCCTGAAAGAGTACTGATAAACGTGTGGCCAGCTCTATCATGTAACAGAAATGAGAGCTTTGCAGTGTTTGTTGTTCACAGTTCTGCGGAATATAGAGAAAGGAGAAGCCTCATACGTGAGAGCTGGGCGTCTTTTGACAAGCTTCATCAGTATAATATCAGGGTGGTTTTTATTCTGGGAACACCGGAACAAGAATCTGTTCAGAAAGAAGTGCAGAAAGAAGCAGCTTTGTGGAATGATATAGTTCAAGGAAGCTTTAATGAGAGTTACCGTAACTTAACTTATAAACATATACTGGCGCTAAAATGGGTCATACAATTAAAACAATGCTTAGATGTGAAAGTTGTAGTCAAATTGGATGACGACGTCTTCATCAATATGTATCAGCTAGATGTGTTCTTGAAAAGTGTATATAGTAATGATTCGAAAGCTGGACAATACATGTATTGTAATATCTGTTCTCGATATTATCCTCACAGAAATCAAGCCAGTAAATACGTGATATCTGAACATGACGCCCCATATTGGCAATGGCCGGCCTTCTGTCAAGGCTTTGCTTACATAATATCGCCAGACGTACCTGATCTACTTTACAAAGCCATGCCCTTTACTAAGTCAGTCTGGCTTGATGATGTCTATGTTACTGGTTATCTGGCTCGTGAAGCCAGGATACAACAGATACAGATGCAGCCTCCATTTGCCACTTTTGTCAATAAATATTCGGAGAGTTCAGGAATTTTCTTCAGGTCTGAGGACATGAAAAAGGCACTGTCCTTTTGGCGGGAAATGGCTGATTATCATCATATACGATTAAGTTCGCAGGGATAAGTACTTTAAGGCAGCTGAATCCCTGTGTGCACAAAACAATTAACAGTTACCAGGTCCATTCTAGGACCGTTGTTATTTTCAGTATTACATATGAATGCTGTTGTTGTGTTCTTTTCTGGTCTATTTTTAATATGATATTTAATATTTAAGTTAGAAATATGACTAACAGACAAACATAAATTCAGACAAGCAAAGAACACTCCATATAATCCATGAAAGCCTAGGTTAAACCTCCAGACACTCATTGTTCTTTAAATATAGATGGACATAAATGGTCTAACGCCAACTGACATATATTACTAAAACAGTGCTAAATACAATTTACTTTTCTTAAAAACATATATAATACATATTCAACTATCAAGCGTTTTTGATCCCCACCTATACTACGCAGAAATGAATTATAGACCGGCTCCTCGACATGTTTGTTTATCAGTTGAACTGTTGGAGAAATTCTAGTTAGGCCACAAAATTTACGACGTAATCAATATTCTACAACTATACGAAATTTCAATATTGGTATTGTCAATGCAAATTTTAGTCCCTTTTAACATGTTTAATCACTATTGAATTAATTAAACAAACTATCAATTAAGTTAATAACTGGTAATAATACAATAAATATAATAAGACGAATATTTTCTGTTGAAAACATATTAAACAACTTACGCCAGAAAATGTATAATATGTAGGCCCTACAGCTTTATCAGCACACCAATAAAAATCGGACTGCATATTTTAACTTTGAAAAGAGATCTTCCCTTATTCAGATTTCTTTGCGCACTGTTGTTTTTAATTGAAATGATAAAAGAAGTCGCAGAAGCAAACTCTAGAACTAAACAAACTACAGGAATGGCTGCCGCCACCGCCAGTAATATATCATCCTTATACATAGTGTAAGAGAGACAATCCCCAAATGAACAAAGTTGGTCAAGAAACACTCCATTATTGTTATACCTATACATTATATTACAAGTATACAATGATGTCAGCAGTATCCATGGTAAAGAACTTCTAACTATTGTTAAGCGTAACCATCTACATTGATGTTCAAATGGAAATATAATCTTTAGCACTACACAAATGACGTGGTAAGTTTTAAACACCAAACAACCCTTAAAAGCAACAAATGTAGACGCATTAATCATTATACATAACGACCCTTTTCTAAACCAAATTGTGTTTATGTGCATAACATCCGCAATAACTAAGCAAACTAAATTGACAGAGCATATTCAATTGGCAAAAAATATGTTTGTTTTTGCCATTAAATAATTTTTCGCTAGTACTTCGCTATTTCAACTGAAAAACACGATATGAATGATATACGTAATTACGACACAAGCAACTAAACAGTAAAAACACCATTTAAGCTGTCCTTTTACAAGGTTATCACAGTCAATATGTGCATTGACAGTTCTACATTCGACCTTTTAGGACACAAGGCAACAAAATATAAAATCAGTAACGTGGATTCCAAATGTATTCAGACCACTGGAAAGGAATTTAAGGTTCGTGTTATGATAAAACTGGACAAATTTTATTTTGAGAAGTTTCAAATGTTTCATGATTCGATTTAAACTTGATTCGACAAGTACCAGGGGATTATGACATAAGTCTAAAACCACGGGATTATGACATAAGTCTAAAAGCAATAAATATTTTAGTTCATTTTGTTCTCACCAAAATAATTTGGAAAATTGTGTTTTAAGTTTAAGTATATAACATTGTCAAACAAGGCGATATAAAGATTGCTTGTAGATTGAAAAATATTGCTACTAAAGTTCGCAAATATTATCGACTGAGAATATTAAAATATAACAATTCAATTCCTGTATGTGATATATTGTATTGATATAAATTAAAGCAGTCAAATTAAGATGCTTTAAATGAAGCTGCGATTTTTTGTTTTCAATACTAAGCCTTTGATATGGTTTAAGTGTCCTTCATTGAGTACTGATTGGTCTACATCACAGGAAGCTGTGTACCCATTACATTCACAACCAGGAATACATCTACCGCACATTATCTCGTCATCACGAGATAAAAGGCAATCAGAAAATCCATCACATATCTCTTGCTCGCTGACACATCGGTTCTCCCCACGACACTCCAGTAGTCCAGGGCATGTCAAGTTTTCACAATAGTTTTCATCTTCACCTTGATAACAATCATGATGACCATCACATACAGCAGACATAGGTAAACAATAATATAGATGACACTTGAACATTCCAGGACATTCCATAAATTGACAGATATTTTTTATACCATAGTTACAAGGAATACTCCACACACTAGATCTAATTTTGCTCCTGTCTTCGAGACCATTTTTTCACCTTTCCACGACACTAAATATTTGTCAATGCTGAGAGTTCTTGTTGCATTGTTTTTAGAATGTAGTGAAATTACATTTTGTGTCGGAGTTTGCAGACGCATTTCATTTTGATATAACTCCCATACTGTATTGATATCCCACAGAAATTCGTCATCCTTGGTAGAAGTCCTTACTATTTCTCATTGCACGGTGTTTAATATAAATCGGTTGATTTTTCACACATATATCTTGATGATATATAAGATTATATGAACAAGTGTGATAATATCAGAGTGGGATCCTGAATAATTAGCAGTAAATATATATATAGGGCATCACAATACTATTTGGGGAACTAAAATGCCACGTTTTGCCATAAGAACACCTGATTTCATCACTTCCATCAAAGCAGTCACTCACTTGATCACATACATAGATTGACAGTATGCACATAAACTCCGAACATTGAAAATGATCTTTCTTACAAGTTAGTAAATAATGGCTCAGTGTTTTTTCACAAATAATTCCAGTAACATCAGTTAGATTTTGTGAACAGTTTCGATATTTTACACCCCACCTTGGCCCCATATATGGAGGCACATGGAGAACTCCAATGGAGAACTCCAATGTGATGTTGACAAAACTCCAAATTTTTGATCGACGTTCACTATGAAATTCAGAGGTGTTAGCTCTCCGTTCTCGGCTGTAAAAACCAGGGCAGCTAATGTTCTTTGAATAGTTGCATGATGAACGTGTTGACCGAAAATAATTCTAATAATGTCACTGGATCCTTATACTCTGGCGGAATATCTAGATTCTTCTTGACGAGAAATGTGTTTCGTAAGTAGCTAACAATATGTTTGCCCATTGTAGTTAGTGGGTCAGTGCGTAATATTGAATCGACATAGAGCACTGATCCACCAACGGCCGAGCAAACATCTTTAGTTTTCAAGAATGATAATGTTTCTGCTGGTGCTTTCAGTAGTATCTGACATTTGGATGCACCTTTAAAGAATCATTCAGCTTCAAAACGCGCATGCCTGGGACGGTCAAGTGTAGGCCAACAGTAGCCTATTGAGTACAGATTGACGGCGTTAATATAGCCACTGAACTGATTACAAGATACTACTTAAACGAGACATTGATCCAATGCTGTTTCAATGTTAGGTCAACGTCTGCGACGCTGGCCCAACATTGAACCAGCATTAGTTAAATGTACAATGTTTGAGAGAAAGTCCTCCTGCCCAGCAAACGCAAGACATTTGTATGACATTTATGCAATGTAGGCCCAACGTCTTCGACGTTGGTCCAACATTGCATAAAGTCATACAAATGTTTTGTGTTTACTGGGTGACAATACATTCAAGCTTGGGGGTCAAGCAGTTTCCAAATCCCAGCAGTAATACAGTCAGTTTGTTTGCAAGTAGGCGACCAAGTAGGGGCAAAAGACAAGGGCTTTGAATTATTACCTCATAGATGTCGCTCAAGTATATATGAACTTGCTGTGATTTGAGAACTTGCTCTGAATGAGGCTTTGGGTATGAAACGCATATTTAGTATTATTATGGAATAGGGCCTTGGCTTACCCACGGGCACTATTGCCTTCTGGGGGACCCTTGTCCCGCGAATTTTGACAGTTGACTACACCTTTAACCTGAATCCAGCCATCTTGACATGTTGCATTACGGAGGTTAAGAGCAAGAGAAAAATCCACAGGTTCACGTGTGATCGGTTTTTGACAAAGGAAAGTGGCTTCAAAGGGCTGATCACAGTGTACAGCAATCCACGTTAATTGTAAGTTGACGCCAATATGAATTGCTGCACACTTAGCGTCCATGTTGTTTATTTGCCTGTATGAATGCTTGCTCTCATTTGTTCCTTCTGGGATCGTATACACTGATAATTCGCACCGGGGTAAATTATGTGATTGCTGAAGCCAATCAGTAAACAATAGGGGCGACTTGTGAAGCCATTGAGAAAATTCTCCCTGAAACAAAGCATATTGTAAAGAATGCATTTTTTTACATAATTGTGACTATTTTAATTTGTGATCATTTATTATCACACAATACCGGTAATAGATGTTATTGTAGTCCTATTCTTATAGCGCTCAACGCCTTTCAGGATTAAGCTTGGAGACACCATTCTTATCCAGCAGATCCACTATAAGTCCGCTAGCGTAGCTAGTGGCTCTGATTGATTACACTGTGGAATGTGTTCTTTATGAATATTCATGAATTTGACCTGATTTTTTTCTGGCCAATATGGCAATGCCTAACAAAATAGTGTCCTTGACTTTCAAAACCACATGGTCAGGCCAGGGAATACATTTGAACTAACACGTGGAATAGTTATTAAAATAAATTTACATTAATTTAGCTACATAAGCGAGGGTGCCGAGGAAAAGGGACTACATCATTACGCCCCCCCCCCTCTGAAGAGGTGGGGACATGTCGGTTTACCTCTGTCCTCTCAGTTTGTCCGCTCAAACTGTGCATGCCATCCATTTCTGTCCGTCTGTCCTGCATAGACGTAACAGTGTTGCCAAAAGGCTGTATGTGCTCACTTATAAATCAAGTATATACTCCCTTTTCGCTGGCGTCACCGCACTCTCTTTTGTCTGTCACAGCCCTTCCAAAAGATGGTATAATCACACTTGTGAAATAAGCTGATACTTCAATTTCGCTGTCTGCAGCAGTGCCTATCACAGCCCTTCCAAAAGACGGTAGGCCTAATATGCACACTTGTGAAATAAGGAGATAGGGCCTACTTTCATTTCGCTGTCTGCAGCAGTGCCTGTCACAGCCCTTCCAAAAGACGGTAATATGCATACTTGTGAAATAAGCAGATAGGGCCTAGTTTCATTTCGCTGTCTGCAGCAGTGCCTGTCACAGCCCTTCCAAAAGACAGTAATATGCATACTTGTGAAATAAGCAGTTCAATACTTCCATTTCTCTGTCTGCAGCAGTGCCTGTCACAGCCCTTCCAAAAGACGGTAGGCCTAATATGCACACTTGTGAAATAAGCAGATACAGTAAAACCTCAGGTCCGGACCACCTCAATAAGCGGACCACCTCGCGTCTCTGACCACTTTTGTCCAGTCCCAAAGTTTTGCCATTGACGTAATGCTCTTGTATAAACCCTTAGCGAGCCACCCTCGCTATTCGGGACTTTTTTGCACCAAACCAGTCTCAACCTCGCTAAGCGGACAACCTGGGTAATTTTTTTAACCCCTCGGTTCACTGACAGAGCATTCACACCTACGGTGAAAGTCGTGCCTCCATGCTTGGATGCCCACAAACGCATCTGGAGAAGACTCTAGATACCTTCTATTCTGTGAAACGCAGTGACGTCACTCGGTGAAAAGAAGGTTATATAACACCCCCTCCCTCATACTTCATAATATTAGTCAGCTCGGTGAAAACAAAGGAGGTCAAGGTCATTGAGTTTAACAGAATATTCTTTGTGAACGCCCTGCACCGTGATATTTAGCTGGCTTTAAAATTGCCATGAGCCCTACATGGTGGACATCGCGCCTTCACGCTTGCTTGTACACAAGCAACGGCCATCTGATTGTTCATAATTAATTTTATTTCATGTTAATTTAAATATTTTGTTAGCTTTTAATAAAGTAAAGCTGATAACGATGATTTTGTTGTACCTTATCTTTGTAACGTTCTTTATTGCATACCGTTCTTAGTCTAGCTATTTTAGAAAATTGAATCCCAATTAGCTACTAAATAAAATTATAATATGATTATCTTTCTTGCCTCCTCCGGGAATTCGACTCTCAGAGCTCAATATATCAGCGTTATATACTTTTTGTGCACTCGAAAGACCCACATGTAAATATAATTCTGTATCTGTACTTTTACTCAATTCTATAGGGCCTACTAGTTATTAAGTCTCGGGGCTGCAATACTCATTATATATGAATTGTATCACTGATCTGTAGGCCCTACATGACCATTAAAAATACCGTATTTGTAACAAGAGACGGCAATTACGGGTCTGATTTATCATGTTTATACGCCACATTAACAATACCATAGCATCCACAGGGTCAGCTTTGACAATTAAACCGATAAACCAGCAAATACAAGACATTGAGCCAATGTTGGTTTAATGTTGGGACGGCATATCAGACGGTTGGCCAACATTAATCCAACATTGGAACGATACCTCGTGTTTGCTGCGCATACATGATAACACTTGACATCTCTATTATATTGTAGTCTATGTCATCTGTGTTTTCACAAATTTTTTATTTATGGGAACTTATGCTCCATTTTTATTCGATGGCTAATATAATAAACATAACACCACCTTCCCAAGATATAAAAAAGGGGATCTGAATTTAGTAAATCATTCAATGTTGTGCATCAATATGGCAAAACCTAGACGTAATAAACTCACACTCAAGAAAAAATAAATCTCACAGATAGTCCAGGAATTTTAGGTTTCGAAATGGAAAAAAATAATATAAAGCTGAAAATTTCAGGAAGTATTCATTGTGTCCTCCTTTATTACCTGTAAAAAGTTTCCCCTGAGCTTTTAAATCTATAGACCACCAGTATGTCTTCCTTTAATACCTTTTAAAAGTCGCAAGGTTTTTCCCGGAGTGGAACATATTTTTTTTGACAAAATTCAAAATGGCCGTCAAGCGCTATGTTGAAGTTGTAATTCTTGAACTATTGGACATATATTTTAATGTAATACCTCATTTCCACATGATTTTTAATGCTGAATTCATTTCTGAAGTTATTAGTAACTTTTAAAGTTTCGCTAAAGAATAAATCCAAGATGGCCGCTATTTAAGGTTTCGAACAACTAGTAACATTTAGGGTTTCGTTAAAGAATAAATCCAAGATTGCTGCCATTTGATGTTTAATTGGGAGCAAGTCTATTGTAATTAGTATTTGAGATACATATAAGCTTTTAAATCTATAGACCACCAGTATGTCTTCCTTTAATACCTTTTAAAAGTCGCAAGGTTTTTCCTGGAGTGGAGCATATTTTTTTTGACAAAATTAAAAATGGCCGTCAAGCGCTATGTTGAAGTTGTAATTCTTGAACTATTAGACATATATTTTAATGTAATACCTCATTTCCACATGATTTTTAATGCTGAATTCATTTCTGAAGTTATTAGTAACTTTTAAGGTTTCGCTAAAGAATAAATCCAAGATGGCCGCCAATTAAGGTTTCATTGGGAGCAATTGTCATTCGTATTCGAGATACATATAAGCTTTTAAATCTATAAATTATCAGTAATTAATGACCAGTAACAAATAACTCTATATCCAACAGGAATATGCAGTACACATTTTAGTGTATTTATTTCATAATATATGATAGCCAAAACATCATATTCAATCAATCAAACAACGTTAGTCTCAGAGAGTTGTGCCATTTTTTTTTCCTAATCATCAACCTGAATTTCAATAATTCGAGATGACTAACTGTACCTAGTTCCCATTCAGCTTGTGTACCTTGCAGACCTGCTGCATCGTAACATGCAACCAACTTTGGCAACCACACCTAATTATTTTCATTAATTTAGGAGGTGCTGCATCAAGCTCCGTGAAAACTGCTTACAGGTTTTTATTTTAAAATTGACATCCCCATCCTGTTGGTGGTAATCTGTTGCCCTGGAATTCTTGTACATTTAGATATGTCAGTGATAAATGTTATTTACTACTGCTTCAACTGGGGTCCTAAGCAAATGTCCTAAGCAAGGGCTCACACTCGAGTCCACAGGGTCATAGGCAAGGTCTCACACACAAAGCTGCATTGTCCTAGACAAAGACTCACACCCGAGCCTAGACAAGGTATCAAACCCGAGTCTACAAGTCATAGGCAAGGGTTTACCATGAGCCCGCATGGTCTTAGGCTAGGACTCACACCCGAGCCGGTGGGTCCTAGGCAAGGTCATACACTGGAGCCTGCAGGGTCCTAGGCAAGCACTCACACCTAGGCCCATATGGTCCTAGGCAAGATCTCACACCTCACATGAGGGCTTAAGGGTCAAATGCAAGATATCACACCCGAGCCTTCAGGATCCTAGGGAAGGTCCTATACCCTATTTATCATGTTTATATATTATATTTGATGTAAGATTAATAGGAATCTGAATAAGTTTGTTTGTGTTTGAAATAACGAGGCCGTCTCGATGGCCCATTCGATCCTGCTGTGGCTCGAAACTCTACTGGGTTCAAATCCTGGTCGGGTCATCGAGGTTGTGTCTATACAGTGCTCCAAACTGTTCAAAGGCATGGAGTGTGCAGTGATGTCTATGGCACTGTGCACTATAAAGAACCCTTGAAGTTATTCGATGAGAGTAGGGCATAGTCTCTTCCTTCTTTCGCGATATTGCCATGATTGTGCAGAAAGCAACGTAAACCAATATTCGCTTGAAACAACGTAACGTGCATAGATCACAGATATTTTGTAGTGTTGTTCAGCTGGGTAGCTCTATATCCAAAAACCTCAATGAGGCATATAAACGTGTAATATCAATTTATCAATGGTGATAACTGCACCAAAATTGGTCTGTGTATGCACCTGAGTGTACTGTGAGAACAGTATGTTAGCCAAACCTTAAATCAAAATAATCGTGATTTTTCAATATGACCATAATATGTAATAATATGCCTACCTGAATTATTTTATTGACGACTTACTCATACGATTGTTTAGTTTGTATTTGATATTGTTATGCTTTAACATGTTTTAACATGTTTACAATTTCTAAATTGCTACATTTTTGTTTCTATATTTTGGCAAAAAAATCAACAAACCCGTCAAACTAAAAAATGACCACCACACAAAATAATATAAAATTACTATATTATGAAAGTTATTTAAGTGCATCTAAAGACATATAGCAGTTCTTCGTTAGATAAGCCTGACTGTGTTTATGCATTATAGTATTTTTCTCCATACGAAAAATTACAATGCCCGCTATTTTTCAAGATGTCTGCTATTAAACTGACCCATTCAACTTGTCAGTGACCACACTGAACACATGTCCGCAAAAATGCATTCTAATTTCTTGCTTCCAATCTCAATCTGTTGTTTTTTCAAATCCTTTTTCATATCTGATTGATGTCTGCTTTGGATGTAATTGATTTGTCTCGTTAGATAAATTGATTTTTTTGTGAATTATGTTTATTGTGTCCCTGCTTCCCGTGTATCTGTTACGTATGACGAAATCATATTATATTGAATAATAACATATACAAATTTACATACATTATTTAATTTATTTAATCTTACCTTTGAAAATATACTGAATTTTTATAAGATGTTTCGTGCTGAAAATAAAATTAGTAGTACCAGGGACACGTTGAGCCATCTTGGTGTGGTAAGTTGTTGTGGCATGCACAATGGCAGAACGCACGCTGTTGTCACCGTAATAATTTTATGCATCTTAATTTATAATTATTATTATCACATGAAAGGCTGGAGCAACTCCGAGAACAATTTACTGGACTAAACCACATAGCATAACCACCCTTGATTCCCGAAATACTTTTTACTGCCACTATGATTAAAAATTTGCAAACAAAAAATGACATAATTTCTGAAATTGTTCTTCTTCCTCAATGGCGGCCATTTTGAACTGTGGAATGACATAAGCTTTACAATGTTAAAATAGGACCAAAATTAAGTTTCCCGTGAAAAATTATGCAGAAAAAAGATATTACAAAGGAATATATTTGAATTTCTTTATAAGTTACAATTTAAGTATTGTATCAGGCGGCCATTTTTGCAAACAAAGCACGAATGAGGCTTTAAAACTTAAAAAGAAGACCTGAAATGAGTTCCCCGTAAAAAAATCAACTGAAAAAGAGGTATTACAAAGGAATATATGTTAACTTCTTCGTATGTTACAATTTTTGAATGGCCTCTGGCGGCCATTTTGGATTTTCCCAAAAAAAACATGTTCCGCTCCTGGGAAACTTTGGGACTTTTACAGGTCATTAAAGATGACCATCTGAGCAACTCCCGAAATTTTCAGCTTTATATTATTTTTTTCTATCTTTACCCCTGAAAATGCCTAAAATTCCTGGACTAAGATGCAAGTCGCATTCACAGTCAGCGACAATTAGCGGATTGGATGAAATAGATGGTGACCAACAAGATCAGTCTTCTACGCCTGAAACATTTCCAGATTCTCAAGAAAGGATAATTATTATATTCTAATGTTCTTTTGTGATACATGGTCAGCATGAAAACTGCGACAAACTTTAATGAATGATTTATTTTATGTAAATTAAATGTTTTATTTAATTTCAATAATTATTTTTTGTGCCAATGGAATCAATATTTTTGTTACTGTAAGTGTTTGTTTTGTGTTCGTTTCATCTCTATATACGTAGTTAATATAGTACACATACTGTACTTTGAGCATGCAAATGTTCATTTATTATAAGGTATAATGTAAAATTTCACTTAGGGGACCACCTCGCAAATGGGACCACTTTTGCTAATTCTTTTAGGTGGTCCGTTTAGCGAGGTTCTACTGTACTTCCATTTCGCTGTCGGCAGCATGAAGTACTAACTAGGGCTGAATGGATACTGGCCAGCACTGACAATGCTGACCAAACATTTAACAGACTTTGGGTCGGTCGGTTCTAGTTTATATTGCCAAACTGATTTTATAGTTTATTTGTGGAACTTATTGAAATCTTGCAGTGATTTAACATGGTATGGGTGCTTGATCAGTGTTGATGTAAGAGAAATATAGGTGTTATAAATACAATTGAATGTGATATTTCGTAGATGAATCTGCATAAACTTTGTTTAATTGTCGTCGATACAACTAAAATGTTGACAATAATGTGTGGGAAATGTTTATATCTGCGGATGATCACATGGTTCCTGCGACGTATTGACTTTATTAACCTCAAAGAACATAATCATTCAAGTTAATTATGTATTATTGATAATGTCTATTTAGTGTTGGCATGCTTATATAAATAAAGAATTATTTTGGAAATGATTGAAATCGTGCAGGCTATGGGTGGATTATAGCCTAAGCTTTATACCAACAAATCATATTATAGTGAGAGGGAATCAATCTAGACTTATGAAAAACATGAGGATCAGACATTTAGCTTCTTCAGAGTGGGTAATACTTTGCGTAATGTAATTTTCTAACTATCATATTGTTTTATTCTGACATTTTTTATTCCGATATATTAGCGGTATTTTTTTATTTTGCCCCTACGGTGGCCAAAGGCAATGCCTTTCTTGGCATCCATCACAAATCGATAAAGTATGGTCCCATTGACATCTGGGCCAATTTTTGTGCCATTGGCAAAGAATGCTCCACCAGTCTCTGTATTGCCTCGACAACCCTCACTAAACAATTTTAACCTGAGATCAGAGTATCAATGACACAGAAGTTCATTACGAATTAAATTTCTGAAATACGTCCAGAAGTTTTGGGATAATTCAGATAAGAATTGAGGGAGGAGAAGCATTTCTTGTGTAGAGAATTATTGCCAAAGTGTGCCAATTAGGTCATAATTTGATTAATAATTAAAATTTCTGAAACCAGTGAGGAAGTTTTATGCACAGGACGACGGACACAAGACGATGACATAAGCTCATCTAGGCCTAAAGGCCAGATAAGCTAAAATAGGAAGAACGAAGCTTGGTCGTTAAGAAGTAGTAAATTATTGCTTTACGTCACTTTTTGGAACTAATGGTCATTTAAGTGACATTGTAATACGATAAAAACAGTGCAGTCTGTTGATGAGATGAATGATGTCTACAGATGATGACGTGAGGTGGGGTGATAGGGCATAGTGGGTTGTTGAGTGTCTTTTCCTCCACTCGTCCGATAAGGGGTTAAGGCATGTCTATAGGATTTACCCCAAAGCATGCCCAGACGTCCAGAGACTCAGGTTTTTTGTTCAAAAGCGGCTCCGCTATCATCGGGTCAAATAGTCCCAGAGTAACAATAGACGAGGGTAACTCCATTCATCCCTATTGCCAGTTGTTCAAGGTTACCACTGCCAACATCAGTGCGACACTGCACTGGCAATGCCTGCAACGATGCAGGCCTGTTTGCACCCATTGGGGCACCCATTGATTTACACAATCCGAAAGTAGTGGGCATATATTATTTCTGATGTAATGAGCTGTGTTTATGGCTGGTTTGCTACAATACATGTACATTTAGCTGCTGCAAAGTTTCAACATATACAGACTAATTATATACAGACTGCTGCCGCATCAATGTTAGACTAACGTCATGTGAAATCCGTCAAACTCATTTTTGATAATAAATAATAACTAAGTGACCATAATATTTTTCATAATTTTGCAAATTGTGATATACTTTGATTGTAATCAACCAGAATGGCTTTTAGAACAATAGTTTCATCGTAAACGTAGAAACGGTACTTCAGTATTTATATCCAGAATTTGTTGCCAAATTTATTGTACAATGTTCCAATAAAATACATAAATTGACTACATCAAATTGCGTATACAGTCTACAACAAATTATGCCCACATTCAAAAAGCAGTAAGAAGATCAAAAAGATTGCTGTCAGCGTAATAAAAAATATCTTAACAGATGAGCATATTGTAATAACATGATGATCTAACTCTGCTTCATGATAATTTATATATACATATATATATGTATACTACAATTTACCATTGTGGAACATCATTCAAATGAACAATCTTGAATATTCATAAAATCATTTCAATGCGATATATATAATGCATAGGTTGAAGAAAATAACCTGAAAAGGTTAAAAAGTATGAATGACCATACCAATATTCCAGACTTTTAATCAACCACATATCCTCTTTTTATTAGCTATGCTGGTTGCTTGTTTACAGTTATACAGCTGATGTTGCCAGGTATCCATGCATGATATACATTCAACTAGCCTAGTATAACACTGCAATGCTGGCCGAAAATTGGCACAATTTTAGAATAAAATACAAACGCTTCTACCTTCATCAAACTGCTGGCGGAGTAAAGAGGTCTTACTTTTGAAGTAAATACATAGTAACATTATTCATGATTAAACTCTTATGAGAAAAGCATCCTCTATGAAATGTGCCATGTGAAATAAAAGTATTTTGGCGAAATGTTAACAACCAGTTTTTTTATATGACTTCTTAGAAGTTATATTTACATAACTGTAATTGTTTCAGCAAATAAATTATTGATCAAAAGGTTTAGTCTTTGCAGTTTCAAATTTTATATGGCATTTATTCACATAGTTAAAACATATGTTTGTAGTATTCACATAATATACAAAAACGCACACATAAAAATAAGACATCATTTTAACATATAATGGGGATTGACACTTCCATGACTAGCCATTTCTCTTTAATACATTTGATGAAAGAGCTGAAATAAGCATCAATTAATACATTATCACATCAACTGACCTTTCAACAGCGATTAGGTCTCCATTTTTAATCACTAATTTAGGCAGATGAACTATTAGCTATATGTTTAAATATTTGTTCACGAAAATATAATTTTCTCATAGTCAGCCCAAACATGTTCTACATATTATCCCATACACATCAATGTCTCCAATATATCATATAAGCTGTCTAAAATGGATAAGGTTGTGGTGATACCATTATGTCGATGTCTTTGCAGATTCAAACATTCTGTTCACTGACAATCATCTTCATATTGTTCATGCTGAAATGGTGTATTTTTATGACGCTAAAATGTATCCGATGTATTGATGAAGCCGAGTTGTGATTTTTGGCTTGTTTATATTCAATCTGAAAAGTATAATACATTTAAATTAATTCCGAAGATACTCAACAATATAAGCTAAATTAAAATAGTAATTTTAAACTATTTGAAAACTGTCAATTATTATCACCATCGTGAAAATTAAGGATTGGAATAAAAACGGCTGTGGACTAATTAAGAGATGAAAAAAGTTGTATGCCGGCATTATTGGAAAATCTATATATTGTTCTTATATATTATATTATATATAATAATATATTATATTGTTACAGGTAAATCAGTTGGAATCTGATAGATAGCTGTCATGATTTATGTTTTTAACAATGGGTTGTTGCAACGTTTGATCAGAGCAATTATTCCATATACTGCATTGCGATGAAAAGCAATTCCAATTGGTTTCAATGAAAAGTATTTACAAAAATTTCCATTATCATCATATTGGTTATACATCCTAAAACATCAAAATAATCCCCTTTGCTTCTTAATGGCGCAACAAATTAACAGAATAATATTGAACACATTATAACTCAAACGTGAATGCTGATTCTTTATAATAACTAAGCAGCGACTTTATTCTCAGATTACCAGTACACATATTGCAGATTTAATCACAGGGTTTATATCAGTTATTCAACCCCTGAAATGTATATGAAAGTAGGACTACTGTACATAACTTACATCTTACAAAACAAATGAAAAATCACTGCCGAGGATCGTCCTGATTTTTAACTCTGTCTATGAACTCTCGCAGCTCATATATACATCGCTGTCCAATTTCTTTCAGATTTTCTCTCAAACTAAATTGTAACTTTGTTTCCAAAGAGGGATCCTTGCTGTAATAGAACACAACATTTTAACCCTTAGAGCACCGAGCAGAAAAAATAAAATTTTCAGCCACTCAAAGTTGTGTCTCGCTACCGCGATCCACAACTTTAAGTGACTGAAAATTTGTGTTATTTGTGAAATTTAAGTCCCAATATCTATTAATGTTTCACAATTAAAAGCATATTTTATTTTTAACAACTGGTTATCAGGGGTGATACAGGTGCTAATAGAAACACAGAATGTCTACTGTAGTCGACATCAGAGCTCTAAGGGTTAAACTTATTTTTTATGCAAATGTATACAAATGAAAATCAAAAGACATGGATATTGGTGTTACCAATTTGAAAAGATTGTTGTGATTAGTGAAGACAATGCTTACCAGTTCTTGGTTGCATTCATCGATAATGATAAAATGCGTAGTAAAGTGAAAAGGTGTAACATTGCTCTGATCGATTGATGTAATGATCATGATAACATAAAGTGGTCTGGTTGCATAATGTAAGTAGAATTAGGTTAAAGCTCGATGTTAATTTTGTGTTGATATTATGATCAGCGGCTGAGGTATATGTAACGTTAGCTAAACCATTTACATACAACACATTTAACATATTCAAACATCAACTTACCTGACAAGCATTTTAACCACTGATGCGAACGTTTCACAGTCTTGACGATATGCCTGCAATATTTTGACACATTATTAAAAAAACTACACAAATCTTAATTCACTACTTTACTTAACAACTTTCAATTAATAATCTATCACATTGGCAATCTTCATTCACTACTTCACTTAACAACTTACAACAATTAAACTGTTATATTGGCAATATCTTTTTCTGAGTACACATCAACTTTCAAAAATTGAAAGATTACAAGTACATGTAGTATATAGCTCCAATTGGTCTAGCTGGCGAAAAAGAGATGAAAAATATATAAAATGATTTTTATTATATACAGTAAAATAAAAACAACAAACAGCATTATTATAAGCTGACATCTAACGGGACAGATTCCTAGAGACATATTAACCCTTAACGCGTTGAATTAGTTTGTAAAAAACATTGCAACCAAATGGGTTTTTTTCAATTTGAAATCCTCATAAATGTCTTAGTAAGCTCTTTCTGATTCATTTGAATACCTATGTTATAGGTTTACGGCCATTAGAAATACCTTTACTCTTACAGTGCAGGGATCGACTTTAGTCGTCAGAATCTGACGTCTACAGACGTCAGATTCTGACGACTAAAGTTGATCCCCGCGCTGTAAGGGTTAAACCAGTAAGCGCGACTACAGTTGTTTTTAATTTGTTTTATAAGCCGATCAACACTGATCAAATCACTGTTCTTTGGAATTAAATGATTGTTTAAACAATAAAATTTGCAAATGTTTAGTCTCAAATTGAAGAAAATATGAGTAATTTTTAACCACTTGAAGTACAGTGATCCACATCTTTAAGTGGGTGAAAATTTAAATTATTTAATTTGGCGGTGCATGGGTTAAATACAAGATAACTAGAAGGAGAATTTGACGCATATTCGTCAATTGTATGCCTGCGGCATCACATGAGGCCTATGAAGGCCTACTCTATCTCTTCTCCCCTTCACCTAGAGTTTTCTGAGATATGATCTAGATGGCAATGTTTGATAACAAAAATAGGTCAAGATCACCATCTTCAAATTCAATCAAATGCATTGATACCAAAGCGATACAAATTGTACGAACCGAGAGTTATCAGCCTCTGTGACCTTGCCAAGTAAATCAAGGTCACACATCCTTGAACTTGGTCAAGGTCATCAATCCTTGAACTTGACATCGAGTCTCATCATATGGATCACTGGCATTAATATGGAAGCAATACAATTGCAAGTGTGTCCAGAGATTTTCATAATAACACAACTTTTTCCTTTATCAGCTTCTGTGACCTTGAAAAATCGGTCAAGGTAACCCACCTTTGAACTTGACCTATACCTTAATGAGGACTATCACTGATATTACTATGGAACTGCTAGCTTTAGTTGCTATTTAATTAGAGTAGAACCTGCTATGAGCAGCCACTCTTGTGACACAGGAAAAGTGGCCTTCTAAGGCAGGTGGCTGCTCATAGGAGGTTCATTTGTAGGAAATGCCATTTTGAAGAATGGCCAAGTAGCCTCCCAAACATTTGTAGGAAATGCCATTTTGAAGAATAGCCAAGTAGCCTCTCAAACAACCCGAAAACACATAAGGAATGCCTTCGCTCGCTCCGCGGTGGAGGCATAAAAACAAGTAGCTGTTACCAAAGATGACAATGTACCCCCACCATCAGATTTGTCAATAACAGACATTAAGAGAAAAAATTAATTAGGAAAAAAATTACAGTATGAATGATAAAAATAATTATTGAATGAGCTTGATTGGAAGATAAAGCCATTCCTCTTACCTTTTTTTCCTCGCCCTCCTCAATCCCCTCCCCCAAAAAATTGAAAAGCTGTTGCAGTCACTCCCAAAAGTGGTCATTTGTTAAGAGATTGAGAGAGAACCCCCCCCCCCCCCCCCCACCCCGCCCCCTAGGAAAAGACCTTTAAAAACTGTTTTAAGGTTAACAACCAAAATTGAGAGCAATCTGTTGAATATAAATATTATATCTTGCCTACAAGAAAGTTCTGTTTTTTACCAAACGGCTGTGGTAATCCCAATTATTATGGAACAGCCCTCATTTTTTAGCTTGGTGAAGCTATGAGGAGTTAAAAAAAACACACACTGAACATAAATAATTAATGACATATTATACATCTATTTGAGATTAATGGGTGAGAGGCCATCAATTACCATCTAAAGACAGTCAACTCCACAATCATTTATCCCCATGTCACATTTTTCGTTTTGCAAAATTGATGTCAGGATAAGTCTTTTAACCCTTATCCGGCTGATCATGACTTTTGTCGTATTTAATCTGTTTTATTAGTCAACCAAATCACTGTTTTTGGGAATGAAATGTGTGTCTAAACATAAAGCTTTGCAAATATTTGTGCTAAAAAAAAGAAGTAATTTTCAGCCACTTGAAGTTATGGGTTGCGGTAGTGAGACAAAATTTCAAGTGGCTGAAAATTTAAATAAATTAACTTAGCATTCCGCAGGACTCGTAAATGATAACCAAGAAGTAAACATGCAACAGTCAACCACAAAGAGATCACAAATGCAGCATATCTTACTCTTTCTATGTCTTCTTTTTTATCACGAACAGTTGACATTTTATCTTGAGACAACGTGGGAATGCCTTTTTCTAGCTCTTGTGACAGGCCCCCGTTGACAGTGGGTTTAGTTTTCTCTTCCTCTTCGGGTGATTGCTCTTGGACTCGGGCTTCATCTTCACGATAATGCACTTTAGTCGTACGCTCCTCATATCCATCTCTACGATCTGCTCAACAAAGAGATAGATGCATGTTATATCTGCCAATCAAAACATTAAATACAGCCATTGGCCGGATACGGCCAGAACAGCTGATAGCATGCATGACATTGGAATTGAAAATATGTACTATTACTTCGTGAAGAAGTTTATTAGTGAAATATTAATTGTGATGCTGTATAAATCCAGTTACTCCTGGAAGTAACTTACCTTTGTCGGATACAAAGACAAAAATCTTAGAATATGAAGTAAATCAACAGTAAGAAGTCCATATAATGTTGAAGGGATATAAAAATACTATAGTTAGATGGATTTGTCATGATTATAATCAATGCTTTTTGAATTCATATCATATTTGTGGGCAAAGATCAATTCGTATTGACAAGGCATAGAAGGATGACATAAATGGTTAAATACATCTGAATACTTCCTTAAAAAATATTACACCAGAATATATGTCTAAATAGAACGTTTGGGGAGCAAAAATTAAAATGGGGGGAGCAAAAATGTCAAGTGCAGTGTGATATGCAAGAAAACTATTTCCTTCTCAGCATCTGCTCTTTCTATTGATTTCACCTCATAAAATATTCATCAACTTTAAAAAAAAAATATATATAATAATGGCTGAGAAAGTTTCAGCTGCGTGTTCATTATAAAACATAAACTGAAAATCACATAGGCATACATTTATAGGTGAAGGACCAGAATAGTATGTGCTTTAAATTTGTTTCTAGAGGTGTATAGATCTTTTGTAGCTACCTGGGTATTTGAAATAAATCGTATGATAATGCTGCTTCACTATCTATATCGTAAATGAAAATATTGTAAATTAGCAATTAACAGCGTTACACAATCCACCCTACAAAGTGGAAGATGCACACTACCTTTTAATCACGTCATTCATAGCGAATTATGAAATATTATTTATTACAGTACTTTATCTGCATTACAATAATCATTGTGTACGTTTCATCAATTAGTGACAATAGTTTGATTCGTTTTTAGTTGTTACCAAATTGAGTTTAAAAAGCACACAAGTATATACCAGTATAATATAAAACTCTGGTTTATATACATAATTACATATAATCCCACATATGTAACTCCTCCTTGACCAACCTTTATACTTAAGTTAAGTTAACGTCGTAATTACAAATAAAGAGTAAAAATAGATGGCATGCACTCAATCAGGACCAATATACAAATTTGTAATCACAACAATAGGTCAGGAGATACTCTTTGTATTACATACCATATGGCTACTGAAATTATGAGAATCTGGTCTTCTTCCGCTCAAAATAAAACGTGTTATGTTTTTTTCATCAAGCTGAAATGTTCTATTATAATCACAATAGATGGATCAATACTGGAGATAAAACTCGATCAGAAGTATTGATAACAAGCATGAGATGAAAGTTTCCTTGATAGAAAAGCCATTGATAAGCATGGGCTTCCTGATAACAACATAGCTGAAATACGCAAGACAAATTGTATCTATTATTGGTTAATGGGCAAGTTCTGACAGTGACGGAGTCATGCAGTAAATTTAACGAGAATTTAACAGTTACAAGTGTGAGAAAAATCGAAAATACTTAGGGAGTATGCATCAATTCATATTCCAATTAATTAGTTGAATATTTGTCATCTGATTCAAGCAATTAGAATTTTTTTTTATATTGAACTTGTAATCACTCAACCATTTTTTCCAAGCAAACAACACAAAATACATGGAAGTAACACCAGAAACTAAAAACAATTGTACCTTTTGAAACAGCTGATTCTTCAAATCTTTTACGTTTATTGTCAATAATGTCCTCTTCATGCTTGGAATTGTAAGTGAAACTGTCTTCTGCATCATGTACACGTTTTCTTCGATCAACATCTGGAGAATAGTCCCTCTCTAAACTATGACGCTCTAATAACTCCCTTGACATTCTAGAAGAATGACTAGCTACTTCTCCCTCCTCCCTAATACAAATGAAGAAAACAAGCAAATTAAGGACAAACAAATTCATTCTATAGTTTATTGGAATCACAGCAAAAAAAATGTTTTTATTACCCTGCACATTTTAAAATTAATAAAACACATATATATACACAGTGCTACCCTGCCATATATTCCTGGATATAACGTCCACCATGCTGCTGTCATGAAAAGTGGTGAAACAGATTTCAGCCAATGTTAATCCCGCTGAAATTAATAACTTATATTAAATTGACCTTTTTCAAATATATTTTTTGCAAGCCCAAACCAGAGGTTTATATATTTTACTACACGTATGTGCAGTGAAAGTTCTGTGCGTGTGGGTTGACACAGCAGATCCGTATTGGGACTACTTGACAGGGCTGTGAGACACTTGGTCCAGATATAATCAGCCTCAATGGGCTGACCAATGGATTTATATCCCCGAGTTACTTGTGCCCTGGCCATCACAAGCACCTGCAGGCCCTTGGTAGCTAATCATCCCCAAATAGGTCATAGCTCTGTGATCCCCCCCCCCCCCCAATGTGGCATCCAGAACCTTTTAGTGGATGAATCTTGATGTGTCTTGACCTACCAATTGTGGGAAATTTGCTACCGCGAAATACTGTATAGCCCAAAGAAAACTAACATGATCAGTATGCCCTGTAATATCACAAAACATATACCTGTCATTGTTTTTACGGCCATCTGATACAAATTCTTTCAAGTAAGGTGGTGAATCTGGATCTGCAGTTTCTCTGCTAATTCTGTCTTTCTCTTCTGGGGAATAAACTCTGAAAAGACAAAGTATTAATACTGCAACTGAAGTAAAACAAACAAAATTTATTTGTCAGGCCTATAAAATATTGTTTGGATCCATTAAAAAAATGAGTAGGCAGGTTGGTACTTAACAAGAGCGCTGGCAACACATTTTCTCCTATTGTGAATCCACATTCTGACTTAACAGGTACTTATTTTTCACAAACGCCAATTTTATATTTAAAACAAAAGTCCAAATGCTGCCACATTCACCTCCCCCCCCTTGTGATAGAAATACACATAAGGCACATTTAAGCCTCAGGAGTGTGAACTCTGAATTGACTCCCTGAGAGATTTCAGTGATATGCTCTGTATATGGTAGAGTGCTTCTAGTCCTTACAATAATTTTGGTTCAGAGATGTAGGTCAAACATAGATCAACAGATTATCCACCCATTTTGACTCAAAGATGTGTGTAGCGGTAGTTCATAGAAAATAACCCACAAAAGGCACATCTACACCCACTGAGAGATGTTTGTTTGCTTCATGAAAAAATCCCAAGGAGATATGCTCCGGAAACGAGACTCAAGCTCTTCTGGCTCAGTGATGTAGGTTGAGACATTTAGGTCAAAAAGTAGGTGAAGGATCATAACCCCCAGGGGTTTCTGAGATATGCTCTGGAAAATAGAGATACTTAAACACCCTGCCGCGGGGGATAAAAAGTTAGTCTAAAAGTTATCATGAACCGAAAAGCACATCATTTGTAAACATGGCAACAACCCATCAAGTCTTATAAGATATGTCTTAAAAATGCCCAACTGGGTCATTGGTACAATACTGAAAGTACACCAAACTACAGCAACCCCAAAATGACGCACCTACAGCGAATTCGATAATAATCCATACAATTTCTAAGATATAGGGCAGAAAAGGAAACAAAAAACTAAACGTATATCGCGTCTAAATGTGTTTTTTTCTGTATTCACGGAAGGGGGCAGTCACTCGGCTTCATGGGAACTAGCTAGCGGTGTATAGTCAATATACATACACATACTCCACTGTCACAGTTAGCTGCCACTCTGTAATCAGACAGTGTATCAATGAAGGTGAGACATTTTACTGCCACAGGCTGCAGTTAATCTGCAAATAATTTACCCACATTTTAGACCGTTTTTATGTGAGCACGGTGATATAAAATGGTCTTTGTATTTAGAAACATTGGAAGCCCTGCATTGGAAAGATAGAAACAAGTGGGCAAAATATGAAAATACCGGTATTAACAAGACTACATAAGTCCAGGAGCTCCCGCGACGAATTAGAATTTGATTTAAGCAATTTTGTGTAGGGTTTGTAATGTAGTCCTAGGCTAGGTCTAAAATCAAGACGCAAGACAACTAGGTCTAAGAAGCTCAGTCTAAGAGTAAGATAAGAACTAGACAGTCTGTCAGAGATTGCAAACCTCCATTTAAATTAATGATCCTAATCAGTATCCCAGTAATGGTCTACCTATCTGGCACGGTTTACCTGATATCAGGCCAATCAAGGTAACTAATAGCTGATTTACGGTCATTTTGAATTTGATATAAACTAGTTAAAAACTTAGGGTGCATCCTCCCCCGAAACCTCAAATTTTGTTTTATAGTAATGGACTAACATCTAGCACGGTTTACCAAATATCGGTCATGTGAAAGTGAATAATGGCCTAAAGGCGGCCATTTTGAATTTGATCAAGTCGAAATTTTCCAAGATGCATCCTCAGCTGAAATCTCACATTTCATTCTATAGTAATGGTCTAGCCATCTAGCACGGTTTACCAAATATCGCCCCTGTGAAAGTGAATAATGGCCGATAGGAGGCCATTTTGAATTTGATCAAGTCAAAATTTTTCAAGATGCATCCTCTCCTGAAATCTCACAATTTGTTTTATAGTAATGGTCTAGCCATCTAGTACGGTTACCAAATAACAGCTATGTGAAAGTGAATAATGGCCGATAGGCGGCCATTTTTAGTTTGATTCAGTCAATTTTTTTCAAGATGCATCCACTCTTGTAATCTCACATTTTGTTTTATAGTAATGGTCCAGCTATCTAACACGGTTTACCAAATATCAGCAATGTGAAAGTAAATAGTGGCCGATAGGCGGCCATTTTGAATTCGATTGAGTCGAAAGTTTTTAAAAGGCATACTCTCCCGAAACGTCACATTTTGTTTTATAGTAATGGTCTAGCTATCTAGCACGGTTTACCTGATATCAGGCCTATCGAGGTAAATAATGCTGATTGTCGGCCATTTTGAATTCGTAAGTTAAAAATTTTCAGGGTGCATCCTCCCCAGAAAACTCACACTTTGTTTTATAGTAATCAGGTAATGGTCTAGCCATCTAGCACGGTTTACCAGATATCAGCCATGTGAAAATGAATAATGGCCGAAAAGGCGGCCATTTTAAATTTGATCAAGTCAAATTTTTTCAAGATGCATCCTCATCTGAAATCTCACATTTTGTTTTACAGTAATGGTCTAGCCATCTAGCTCGGTTGACCAAATAACGGCCATGTGAAAGTGAATAATGGCCGATAAGCGGCCATTTTGAATTTTATCGAGTCAAATTTTTTCAAGATGCATCCTCTCCTGAAATCACACATTTTGTTTTATAGTAATGGTCTAGCCATCTAGCACGGTTTATCAAATAACGGCCATGTGAATGTGAATAATGGCTGATTAGCGGCCATTTTGAACTTGGACGAGTTGAATTTTTTCAAAATGCATCCTCTCCTGAAGCCTTACAATTTGTTTTATAGTAATGGTGTAGATATCTTGAGCGGTTTTCATGATATTCCACAATATCAGGCCTGTCGAGGTGAATAATGGCTGATAGGCGGCCATTTTAAATTTTATCAACTTCAAATTTTTCAAGATGCATCCTCTCCTGAAACCTTACAATTTATTTGATATTAATGGTGTAGCTATCTTGAGCGGTTTTCATGATATTCCGCAATATCAGGCCTGTCGAGGTGAATAATGGCCGATAGGCGGCCATTTTTAATTTTATCGACTTGAAATTTTTCAAGATGCATCCTCTCCTGAAACCTCACAATTTGTTTTATAGTAATGGTGTAGCTATCTTGAGCGGTTTTCATGATATTCCGCAAAATCTTTCAGTCGGATTTACCGATGTTATAAATTAGGTCAAAGTGCTGGGTCAACTTCAAGGTCAAGGTCCAAAAACCTGAAAAGGCACAACTAGGGACCTTAGAGAACATGTATGAGCAATATGACTGTCATCGGCCCAGTACTTTTCGAGATCTGCTCCGGAAACGAAGTGCGCGTCAAAACGTCTAAATAGGTCATAGTTCTGAACCAGAAGTAGGTCAAAGTTCAAATACCCCAAAAGGCACAACTAGACCCCCTAGGGGTGTTGTGTGTAAAATTTGAAGACAATCGGACAAGTACTTTCAGAGATATGCTCCGGAAACGAATTGTTTACGGACGGCCCAACGGCCCAACGGCCCAACGCCGTCACATCATCATTTTCTCCTCTGCAACCTTGCGTATTGAATTCAGATTAAAAATATTTTAACCCGTCCATTAGCCACCTGGAAGTAACCCACATACCAAAAAATGTTATCCTAGCTTATTTTCTCACAAAGTTATAGGCAAAAGAAGAGGCCAAAAAAAAACGGAGGTAGAATCCATAGCTCCCTTCGCTCACCTACGGTGACGGCGGGAGCTAAAAATACCATCATCATAAATATTCCTCTGATCTCAGGTATAATTACTCCCAATCTTACCATTTGAACAGACCCTTGAGGGTTGTTTTACTTTGTTTGTTACTTCACTAATCCAGCTCTCGATCAACCCTTTAAACCCAAAACTTTTGCCACAGTGCCATAAATTTGCATCCAAAAAAAATTGCAGCAGGGTTGATTTACAGTGGCCAAAAAAATGATGATAGCGGTGTATGACCCCATAATAAACATTATGGTTCCAGCTTGCAGAATATTAATTAATCAATGCTATCATAAGTTTAGCTTGATAAAATTGAAATCATCAGGTCTGTTATTAATCAAGCTTGTAGTTGTTTTCTATTCTAACCTTTTGTCTTCTCTCTCCCTGCCATAATAATCATAATCTCTTGAGTATCGTTTTTTGGGGACTTGACCAGGTGAAGTTTTTTCGGGGGAAAATTTTGCATCTGCACTACTTCTTTCCTCTTCATAGAAACGTTCATCCACTTCTTTTACCTCTCGGTTATTTTTATCTTTATAATTATAAACATCATTCTCTTCTGTGTCTTTTCTTGATGGCAAATCCACAGAGACCACTGTACTTCTGAGTTGTTTATTCTGCCTTGGTGGGGATCCATAGGCTCTCTGTTCAAGATTGTCCACCTTTGTGCGGATAGCTTCCGGTGATTGACCAGGATACTTGTCACGACTTACTGACCTAACTGGTGAGCGGCTTTTAACAGGACGCCAATCCTCTTCTCTCTCATTAACATGTTCAAGAGATTTACGATGACTATTTTCACCTTTTCCTCTGGTATCCTGTGGTGTCCTTGATCTCGATCTTGACCTGCGAACTATATTTCTTGATTCCCTAGGCTCTGAATATGACCTCTGAAAAACAATACTATACAGATGTAAGAAAGTACAGCTTTTAACATATAAAATATTCCAATTTCAAAAAAAATTATTTACACTTTCGCTTGGTTATTACTTCTACAGATGATCATGCAACTAAAACTCAAATATTTCCTATGCATCAATACAGGCAGTACTCAATTGAAAACCAATAGAGCAACAAATATGCCTTTACAATACCTACCTTTGTTACGACGACATAAATGTAAAAAATTAGCACTAGCACAAGCCTGCAATATAACAAATGCTGAGATGTAACATCCAGATTCTTGAGACTTGTGTGAAGTAATCAGTAACAATTTTAACAGGATTCCTCAATCTCGTGAAATTTTTATCATATATCTGTGCTGCCTTTCTAATAACCTAAGACCTCAAAGGTCAAGAGAGATGGTTCGTCATCAAGTACATTTTCAGTGAAAACTTCGTAATCTTGTCCATTTGATTATCACATGGTATAAAACATGCGGCAAAGTAAAATAACCAATCCCTCGAAAGAAGAGATATGTTCTTGGATACCCATAGGATGCCAGTGGGAAAAAGCTGTAAATTTACACATGATAATATTATATAATGATCTGCTAGTTCTACAGAAATAAAATATTTCTACGTAATGCCATGTAGTTTACTTCTAATTTCAGGATTTATCTCCTGTTATCTACAATTACATTTAATACAAACCTGCAAGATCTCCTTCAATATAAAGAAAACACAGTGTGTACATATACAATTTCGTATAGATAGGCATGTGATATGGGTACAAATAAATCATAGTAAAGTGATCAAATTTTAGCAAAAAAAACAACATTTTTAGGGTAAATTTATGTTATTTTAAAATTTGAAATATCTCAAAAGTTTTTAGGAAATTTTACATACTTTTGAGATAGAAAACATCCATGTATCAAGTATAATTCATGAATTCAAATATGGTAAGTGATGAGTCGATGAATTTATACACGATGATCGATTTATAAAATGTAATTTTTCTGTGATAGTTTTGCAGCAAAGACCAATGCATATTCTTACAGAGCGTCTGCGATGTAAATTGCGTCTTGGTGAGTGACTTGAGCTGCGACTTCTACTACTGTAGCTCCTGCTCTGACTGCGTGAATGACTTGGACTTCTGGATGAGCTTCTATCATATTTCCTCACACGAGTACCCAGGGGACTACGCCCACGATTTCTTTCCCACCTATTATGGCTGCTGTGGCTGTGCCTGGGTGGCGAGTAGTTCCAGTTATTTCGGTATTCCCCTCTTTGATCAGACCATCCACGTCTGTGTTGAGCAGCTACAAAAAAAAGGATACATTACATCGAATTCCAGATGAGTACTCAAAAAGTAATTCAGTTTATATTTTCAAGAATTAGTGATGGTTAACAGGGTATATACCCATTGCCCCCCCCCCCCCCCCCGCCCTTCAAAAACCCTTCCAAAAATATACTAAAAACTGATCAGGCTACTTCGAGCACTTTGAGTAAAAAAAATTTTTTTTTAATATACCTTTCACCCCGAATAAAATGTCTTCAAGAAAATTTCTAAAAAACAGAGGAGTAGAGGAAATAGAATAAATTATTAAAAATTAAATTGCAGCCATTCACAACTACATTATTTTTTTTCAAAACGGCTGCCTTCAGCCAGTTTAATATTAAGTGAAATTTTAATGCAATTGGCAACAAATAGATCAGAAGATATGGTTGCACGAATTACTTGAGCAGCCATCACTTAGGTCAAACAGAAGATTATATCTTTTTTATTGGCCATGGCCAAGTTTATACTCACTGCAACTAATACACATACAATAATGCACTAGAACAGTTTATTAGAGGAAATTTTAACTTTAGAATGCTTTGCTTGTGTATGTGAGGGGGACAGAGTGCAAAGCATACTTGATTCTGAAGGGGATATTTTTGGTTTGTTGGGTATCCCACAATCACATGCACTGAAACCCACCCGACTATATTCTCCATTTCATCAATCAATGGTTCAATTGTTTTTTGAAAAAAATTCAGATCACAGTCAGAAATAATAGACAGCACGTCACTGGCAGGTCACTTTATAACAATTCTTTGTCTGTGAAGTCCAAATTACTATGTATTTGCACCATATTGCAATGTTTCTACAACTATCTCCATACAATATACCGGTACTGAATAATAATTGATTGACAGTGTGAAGCGACTCAGTCTTCTAACACCAACATGTAATAGTATGCCATACATGTACTAGGGTTATAGCCATATTAAACAAAAGGCCTCCATAATCCCCCGACCCGCTCGCGTGATTGAAATCTTACAGCCCGATGCATACTTCCTATGTATACATGTGTATTACAGATATTAAAGACAATGATGGTCACAAGTCAGCAATTTTTTTAATTTGATCAAGTTGACATTTTCGAGGGTTTATCCCTCACTGAAAGTACACATTTCATTTTATAGTAATCATCTAGCTATCTGGCAAAGTTTTCCAGATATTACCCAGATATTAAAGTCAATAATGGCCTAATGTTGGTCGTTTCGAATTTGATTGAGTTGACATTTTTCAGGGCATATATATATCTCTACCTGAAACCACACATTTTTGTTTTATAGTAATGGTCTAGCTATCTGTCAGATATCAGGCAAATTAAAGTTAATTATGTCTGATAATTGGCCATTTTGAATTTGATGTAGTTGAAATTTTTCAAGTCATATCCCTCCATAAACATGATAAAACAGCACACTTTGTTTATAACAATGATCTAGCTACATGTATCTGGCACTGTTTGTCAGATATGACGCATATTAAAGTTATGGCCAAAGTAGGTAAAATTTCATAAACCCCTAAAATCTTTTTTTTCGATTTCCGACCTACTGCATGGAAATTTCACACCGCATTGAGGGATTGCAGCAAAAGCTTTTTTTACTTTTGTATTGATATAAATTATTTTGAAATGAATAATTCTATTTCGTACAGGACACATTGTTTTTTGACAAAAATTCAAAAACAGAACACAATCTTCGTTTTCGCGCCATGGGCGGCCATTAACTCAACGTGAACCAGACTAGGCCTAGGATTCTAGAGACAGACGCCTGATCGAAAATTTGACTGCAATAAAAACGTTGAATTGGACTGCAATAAAAACTTTGTTCATGCGCTGATTTAGACATATGCAGGCGGAAATGTTTTCTTTTACTACACGACAGGCCATGAGTTATTTTTTACCGCTATTTTTACCCATGCGGTCGGAAATCGGAAACAAACATATTTTTGAGGATGGCCTGAGTAGGGTGGACCAACCATAAAACACCATTGGGCTTCATGCTGTTAATATCATTGTTTAGCATATACATACGGTATGCTACAGCTGGTGTGGAAAACAATGTTTCGCAGTTTAATTTTGTTTATTAACAGAAAATGAGGCACTCACAATTCAGTAGGACAACCTAGTTATAGTTAGCATTTTATATGAGTTCACAAGGTGTAACAGTGGGGTGAATCGCAAAATTTAATTTAATTGTGCCCCATTGATCCCATTAAAAGCGGTCAGGGTTTGTAAGTACTAGTACATTGGTTGGTATTGCAAATAAAGACTGGCAGCTAAGCAATTGCATGAACAGAAATCAAGAAGCAATAGCAGGGGAAAAAATTCATCATTTTTACCCACTAGCCAGCCGGGCTAGTGGAACTAAAAATCCACTAGCCCTTATGATTTTTTAATCGCCGTTACTAGTTGCCGGACTATTGCGCGGGGCGGGGGCCCTAGGGTAGTGGTTCCCGGTCTCGGCGGTTTGAAAGAAACAAAATTGTTTCTTCCCCATCCACGTGTGAAAGTTAGTATTGTGGGGAGCCTCCGTGACCGAGAGGTAGCGTGCTCGGCCTCAGACCGCCAGGGCTCGAATTTCGAATCCTGTGTCTGGAGGACAGTGTCATCTCAATCATCTCACCATCCTCAGGAGGTTCTCCTGGCCCAGTTTAGCCTATATGTGCACAAAGGTGGCCTAAAGCCCGATTCATTTCATTTCATTTCATTTCATTTACTATTGCGCGATATTGCTGAATCATTGGTTATTGATTTTTCCCCCTACTAACCCATCTTCCGTAGGCATAGCCTGAGCATTTTTGCTGCAGGTGGGCATTTTAGCTTTAATCTGCAGCTGTTTAAGCTCTAGTGAAGTCAGAGTGACCAGCCACGCCACCTGAAAATGTCTCTGTCGGCCTTTATCTTCATATAAAGTTACGTTATTGAACCAGCATTTCTTCTCCAGTTTACTTTATTTACTTAGCTGGTGGCGACCCCACCTCCCATAATTCACTTAGATTTAATTGGCTGTTCATAATTATTACATGTACAGACAATTAATTTAATCTGACATTGGCTCACTAGTATTCATTCCAACTTGGAGAAAGAAGAGTCCATGTTGCCCACTTCGGTGAAAAAAGGGGCCATCTAAAAAAAACCGTAAGCTGTTCTGCCAATATAATCAAGTCAGTTAATTTAAACATAATAAAAATGATGTCAAATAAGCATACTTGAAAAAAATATATATATATTCTTTCATATCGTTTAGGGGCTATTCAAGGTAGCTGAACTTGATATGTAGTCCTAACAACAAAGAAGTAGGGACGTCTATGGAGCTCTAGCCTCTATGGCATCATGACACAGCAAGGCACAACATAACTGGGATAAAAAGGTTATCTCAGGTGTATTAAATTGGGCCTTTTCTGGGGTGTAATTTACTTTGTGTTAGGCTTATTGGCATGGTTAGACCTTCTTAGTCTAAACACCCCTACATGTCCAGTTATTCACATCGTTTCTGCGCCGACATACATACAGTGGCAGCCCTGTGTGTGACTGAAACTGGAGTATAAGCCAGAGCTTGCATTCACACAAAATTGCAACACGTTTTTGCAGACGTTTTTATGTAAGATTAATGCTTGATTCATCAGGTCTATAATACATAAGTCTTTTAGAATCAGCAACAAATCTGCATCTATTCACCCACAGCTTGTTGGGCAATGAAATGTTGTCAGCATGCATGTATGTCAAAAAACTAGATAAATGATCTTCTTGATCAGTGCCATTTTGAACTGTGAAATATCGGGTGAAACAAATGCTGGGAACCACGACGCAAAAAGTGACGCTGTGGGCTGTCATGGCTACCGCAGATCGGGCCACATGCAATAAACGCGCCCACGCACCGCTGATTGACCAGGCCGTAGGAATATACTGGTCAGTAGTTTGTTTAACAACTTGGTGAACGTGATTTTTTTGTCCACGTGTGTCAGCATCAAACTTGATTCAGTTGCTCACTTTTTGGTGTGCCAAATCTTGAATTATGTGCGCTTATGTGCTCCTCAAATGTAGGTCCACCTAAAAGGCTGATACACACAACCACGTGTGAGCCGAAACAACGCTCTGTAGCGCGCAACAACGACGACGCCTGTACATGCTGCGCGGCGCTCTGCAGTTATGCGTAAATTTAGCCACACATGATCTGCGGATCGCACAGGGAATCAGTCGCCAGCAGGGCTAGTGACATGCTGATTTACAATCGCCCTACATAATTCTTGTCGCCACGGGCGACCGGGCGTATGTGAATTTGCATCCCTGCAATAGAGATCACTCAACACAGCAATGTGGCATAATGAGTTGATACAATACTGCATGTAGTACCGCATTCAAGCATGAACTGCCTTATTGATTTGATTCAACACAGTGTATAGCACCACATTTATGTGCGTGCTATACAACTTGCCCCTCATAAGAAGATTCAACACCTCACATGGAGCAGGATACCACCCTCCACGCACCTATCTTTCACCACACATTGTACCACATTCAGTGGCTGCTATGGACGTTAAGGACAACAGGGATATATAGATCTGCAAACCAATGTGGTTCCCAAGGCTTTAAATGGGCTCCTCACACACTCCCATACATGACAGTCATGGCAATGCCGCGTGAAGGATGGCACACAAATTAGAGAGACTTCAGGAAGAAGCCAGGAACCACTTCACCTGAGACCACAGATTCCCTAGGCTTATTTAATTCATTATGACGTCATATTAAACTTGACATCATATAAAATTACTACTATGAAGACTAATTGCCAAACAGTATGTATGTATGTATGTACACACAACATATGCCGCTAAAAGCTCAGCTAAAGTGCATGTATCATGGCATGGTTACCAAGCATATTTAGTCAAGAACAAAAGTTAATATATACAAAAACAGATATCATATAACCTTGATTTTATTGATGTGCCTGTTAAAACATAGGGCATGGGAATTTATTCTGTAAAGTAATAGATTAATACCAAATTCAGGAAATTACAATACATGTTACACTGCAAACTTGGCTGCCAATTTCACAAGCTCATAAAATATTTGAAAATACCACAATTGATTTCAATGTAGTCTAAGGGACTGTTTCTTCTGAGAAAACACATAAAAATATCCTCGAGCTGAATGAATCAGACCTAGACGAACCGTCTGGACGTTCGTCTGGGGTGATGTGAAAAACCCTGTTCTAAAAGTTGGTTAATTTGGTGGTTAGATTTGTTTTATTATATCATTTTATTCTGTAACAGTTTCTTACACCACTATGAAGTATATTCTTCTCAATTCAAATATGCAGTCACACATACTTTGAAAATAAATAGTTGAAAAAGTAGGAATGAAAGAGCGGATGGTTAAAAAGCATAGGCATATGATAGTTGGTAGAAAGCAAGGAAATAAGGTGTGCTACATGTATCTAACATCAAGACAAAAGAATGCACAAAAAAAAGCTAGCATGAACAACATTGAAAAAGGCTTGGTAAGTATGATTATGTACAAATCTTGTCAAATTTTACAAATTACACTTACGTCCTTGTCCCCATGAACTGTGACCACCACGCCAAGCTAAGAAATGCATAAACCAGCCAGAAGGCTAAATGTCAATCATCTACACATAAAGAAAATATTATCTACAGGTACTGCCATGCATTTTATCCTGAATACAATCATGCAGGTCTATAAATATCAGCCTCGAGCACATGAAGAAAAAAATTAAAACGGTATATAAAATTAATACACAGGAAAACTAATTATTATATGCAACGTTCATTTGTATTCGTATTCATTCCCATGACTACAGAATTTTTAAAAATAAGCCATTACAGAATCTATGGCAATAGCCCTCAGCACCAAAGAACTTGTTACAGTTAAAATATCAGATGATTAGTTACAATCAGTTATAACGGCTTACCAGACATCACACATATAATAAAGTCAATAATGGCCGATTGTCAGACATTTTTGATTTAATCAAGTTGAAAATTTTCAGGGCATATCCCTACCTGAAACCAAACATTATGTTTGATAATTGTATTCTGTAACAGTTTCTAGTAATGGTCTAGCTATCTGGCACGGTTTGTCAGATATCAGTCATATTTTAAAGGTTAATTATGGCCAATAGTACGGCGTTTTGAATTTGACTGATTTGAAATTTTTCAGGGGATATCCCTACCTGAGACTGCACATTTTTAAAGGAATTGTCAAGCTATTTGACACAGCTCACCAATTATCACCAATATTAAAAAAAATTAAGCTATTTTGGCGGAGTGATGTATGTCAAAAAGTATGTCAACATGGTCAAAAGTCATAACCCCGGAAGGCACATGTATGTATAGAAAAACCCCTAAGATATGTGTGTGTGCAATATAAAGAAAATCCCCACATGAGTTTCAGAGATCTGCTCTGGAAACGGACAGACAGACGGCCGGACAATCGAGGAGATGCCATAGCCCCCCTACCCAAGAGGAGACGCCATAAGAAGTGACGGCAATTTGTTTTGAAAAAAAAAACACAAAGGAGCCAATTAATGTGGTGTGTAATGAGACAAATATATTTCAATGACACAAATATATTTTAATACAACAGTCCCCTTCACTAATACACTCTCAACAAGGTGTCCCTCCCCCCTCATATGAAAGCATATTTTTCATTTACCTACCAAGTTATATTATTTAAATTTCAACCAACTTGACAGTGGAATATATACTTTAGTAAACTAGACAAGCTCAAGACCCCTTTGTTAACCCCTTACACCACTGAAGCCCGTTTTTAAGTGCTGAATGCTACATGGCATTCAGCACTTAAAAACGGGCTTCAGTGGTGAAAGGGTTAATCCTTCTGCTGCTGGGAACAGTCCCAGCAGCACAAGAGTTAACTAATGGGGCTTGAGCTTCTTAATCTAGTTCGCTAAAGTATATGTATATATATTCAACATATATAATATACTGTTGTTATTGAATAAACTTGTCAAGCTTGTTTCAAGCAAGTTTCAGACCAAATAAAATTGCACACAAATCCATGTCATACATGTTCAGTTAACTCATTCAAGATGGAGATATCTTGTGCAAGCTACTTCGCCTGTGCAAGACAAGAGCCCGAGATAAGTTGGGTTTTGTGACATCACAAAAAGTACATTTTGAAATTGTCACGTCCACAGAAACACATGTACGCACTTTTCCCCCTGATTTTGCATGATTTTCCCATGGTAATTTCTTAAAATTCAAGGACATTTTATTGAGAAAAATGTCGAAAAACATGTGCCACGTCGCCAAATGCAAAGATATTTGCCATGTGGCGAAGATTTGTGATGTCTTTAGCCACAGTGGCGAAGACAAAAACGATATGCTTCTGCAATACTAATGAATCTTGTTTCGCTGTAAAAATCGCGGGAAAAACGACTGCATTAGCATCGTTTTTTTTACATAAACATGGCTTTATTTGATTTTTTAAATTCTCAATCGATCTTGTTGGCATCTTTCAATTTTGCCGATCTATAAATATAGCAATAATAGCTTATATTATAGACTATATTCAACACAAACTATGTTTGTTTACATTCTCAACAAAAAACAAAGAAGCGGACAACCACAGCGTCGACCTATTCCTGTGAGATGTCCACTTGATAATATGATGTTGTTTTATACACACTGATCATGTGATGTTTATAATGTCACTGTAATATCACAACCTTTGTGTTACGAGTTATTTTGTAGCTGCATTCAATAATTTGTGTTTTACATTTTATTACCATCGGGCCATTGGAATGGATTAATTGTTTCACCTGTCACTGACATTGTGTCAGTGATCGACCTAGTATTAGCCTCAACAGATGAAAGAACTTGTGGTAGAACATTCATGAATAAACAATCATTCATATTCATTAAGAGCTAACACCTTGCCGGGACAAAACTCCTTTTTGTACAAAACTAAGCGATTAGTCTGGTCGGTCGCTCAGTACATTCCCTTTGCCTGATACTCCATTAAAGAGGAATGCGAAGTCATCAATCAAAGTGATTTTTTGTCAAGAACAGGAAACGTTTAACATAGGCTCATATGGTCAGTGTAAAAAAACTGACTCCTACCACTAGGAAGTTTTTCATAAAATAAATTTGTGGTTATTTATTCGCTAAATGAAGACTGAATCATAAGCTGGTAGAACTTAAGTAGAACTTTATCTTTCTGTGGTAAGATGCAAAATTAATAGGCCTACTAGACCAATATCACCAATATTTTTGATACTGGGTACATGATTTCATTGTGGCTACAAGACAGAACATGTGGCTAAAACTTTTCAGAGGTTTTAGCCACAGTGGCTAAGACATTTTTTATCCTACCGCCAACATTGCTATACTACATTCAACCATCCTTTATGTGTACAAACAATGTGTTTTTGGTTTTCACTGGATTCTTATAAATATTGACAAAAAATGTTTTCGAAAAACTGAAAATTTTGAAAGATATAAAAACAAAATACCCAAATTGGTGTCATCCCCAAGCAGTCTCTTTAAATATTTTTTTAAATTCCCACTCCACACACCAAATGGCTGCCATACACACTTTTTTTCATTGAATTAAAAAAAAGTCAATTAGATCTTGAGAATATCAAGAAAACAAATTAGAATGCTCTCCCATAAAGTGTTCAGAAGAAAACTTCTTTCACAGGTCTTTTGACTTACAAGTACGCTCAGTGCAAAAAATGTATTTATGCAGAAAGGTTATAAAATCTGTGAAAAAAAAAAATTCATCCGCTACCTTAAAATAAAATAAATCAAAAGTTATCATTATCAATATTGTTTTTATAATCATTAGGATTTGACAATGTGGCTAAAATATGAATTGTGTAATGTAGACACTAAAACATTCTTATTAGACTGCTTAAAGTGGGTAGCAAATGTTACAAAATATGCCAGTAAATAACAATATTAGTACACACCTCTGGCCCTAGCCCTTCTCAAATCCTTGAACCATGAAATTGTTATCTTGTCATTTAACACAGTTGTGTTGTTGTACCTACAAAAAGAGGTAATGGGTGATATAAAACAACATTACAGGGGAAATATAATTATAGTGGAAAAATTAGAAGATATCGAGGTCTATTCAATCCTCTCAACAATGTTGGCTTGATGTTGGCCCACATTTTGTCAATGGTTATAAATCGTTATGTAACACTGTGTAATACAGTATAGTTTATCATGCAAGGATAATGTGAAAAACTGAAACAAAATGGCCGCCAGTCTGCCATTTTAAATTTGCAACATTTGTTGTGTTGACCTTGTGTAACATTTGACACTTCTTAAAGAAAAAATACGCTCGAGCTATCATGGAAGTTGCCCGAGATAGCGAGCGAAATTAACTGGAAATTTAATTTTATATTACCGCTTTAGCTATATTGCGAAGATTTTCGAGATAATGAGAAAAACGATTCAAAAAGGCAGCCAGACAGCCACTTAGAATTTTATTTCTGCGAAATTTGTCATGGGGAATCCTTGGGCGAGACCTTACATTTTTTTGATATTCATGGTCCAGTTATTTTGCATTGTTTTTGAGTTATGAGCATTTCTTTGCTCATGGATGTAGTTATTGAAGGGTTGATTATATGGAGATAAAAATGTCACCCACAAAATTCCCCAGATTTTCTTTAATATTAATGTAACATCAGTGTTCAATTTGTTTTCAAAACATTGTGCAACGATTTGCAAACAACCTCCATTCCTTATTTTTTCCTATCATCATTAAAGGATGAAATATTCAGCAATCAGTCAAAATTGTGTAGATTTTTGCTTCGCGATACTGATCAAATTGAACCCTGAACATATATTTCAATTATGTAAGGTTTGACACAGGCCAGCTGTTTGTCAAAAGACGCACCTGTTTAAGATATCCTTGGCGGTGTCTTTGCTGTCAAACCTTAAAGCAATGTACAGCTTCTCATCACCTTCTGCTTCTTTGAAAAATTCAACTGTGCAATTGCCACCAGTATCAGCAAAAAAATCTCTGCAAACATAAGATTTCAAATAAGTCTGAAAACATGTGATGCTTGATGATTATCCTCAATCTGATTCTTCTATTAAAGGTGAAATACACAATTCATTATAACTATTTGAGAAACAACACCGAGTTGATAAAACAGTTTAAGCAAGTTTTTTTTCCTTTTTGTTTAATAAATCCTTGTGACCTCTGCCTGCCGCTTTATATGAGAAAATAAAGTGCTTTAATGCATCTCTCACTCGTTTACATGTATAATAGACTAACGGCTCTGTCTGAGGGTCCAGTTCATCAACATTTTACCCAAATTATTTCTCCTTCAACACTGTCTACCAAAGAGATTAGACCCCCTGTTTAACCCTAATAATTAAGACTTGGTCACGGCACAATGCATGTAATTGTAAACATCACTTCTAATGGCCTCCCAAAAATTCAATGGAATTTTTTTCATCCTAAAAAGTACACCTAGCTGATCCATAGTTATTATGTTTGGACCTCTAGGCTTGAAATTGAACTGAATTTGAAATTGTCCAGTTGGACAGCTGGCTAAAAAATCTATTAGTCTTTCCCAAAATTATCACTTGTCCTTCGTAATAGTTTTGAAGCAGGGGCACTCATCCGGTAGGACAAGCTCAGTGAAACTGAACTCATCCTTCCTAGTATGTGACTATGTCGGTCATCTCGGACCAGGCCAATTTCGAGTTCTGGACCTTGTGTTCCAAACATATTGAGTTTTCTTCGGATCTTGATGTTTTTATTATTCTATGTCTGTGTGCTAATTCTCCCTGAGGGTTTATCCAATCGAGTTCAAACCTTGGCACAATGATTCTCAGGTATGTAGGAATATTGCTATGAATTTTCTAAGAAATCCCAGTTGTTCTTCCGGATTTATTCAGGATTTTCTGAATCACTAAGTGCCAATCAATGTTCGGGCAATGACGTACATGTCGGGTGCTTATAATGTGTTATTTCTCCCTGAGTGTTCATCTAATCGACTTCAAACCTTGGCACTACAGTAGGATTACATCTAGCTTATCATGTCCGTGTGACAGACACGGTCGTTAGTGGATGTTTTTCCGCGCACGCACACGAAAGTGCGTGAAGGACACTTGCACACGTATACACAGGCTGGCGCCACAACTCACGGAGACGACTTGGCACGGAAATCATCCCAGTGAAAGCCAGTGCAAAGTAGTCATGTTTTTCGCTTGCATTTTCACTTGTGTGTACTCTCGTCTTTAAAGTCACAATATCAGCTTTATACTCGTTGAAATGCACGCACTCCAACGGAACGATATGTGTAGCCATAACCATAATAAATGGAATCCACGGATTTGGGGCGACTCCAACGGGCAATGACGGGGAGGGGAAGTGGGTTGTCATCAGGCTATCCTAAAAAAATTGTTTCCTATTTCCGACAGCATGGGTGAAAATAGGAGTAAAAGTCCTACCGCATGGCATCCATTCGTCTGCGGGGCTGGTCAGACCCCTGGTTAAGGTCTATGCAAGTTAAAAAAATAATTAAACCTCCCGAAAAAAAAATAACAGACTAGCCTAGGCCATATCTAAAAAAAAAATCGTTATGGTCCATCGAGATATGTACTCACGACCCTCTACTTAACCGGCCCTAGTGATATGCCCTTTTGAAGCAAGTGAAACCGTCCATGTCTGTAGCGACGTCCAGCAACCAGTTGGCAACGTCTTGGATACCCATGAGTTTTGGGAATTGGGAAATCTCAATTTCCTGAAATGCTAGGGGTGACCGGAATGAATTGGGCATGGGGATGAAGCAGAGGGTAACACTAGCACTAAAAGTAGCCCTAACACAGGTAGGCCTATCTGCTAATGCACAGTCAGTACTTTATAGGCTAGTACTGCTTGGACATTTTCACACCATGAAATCGGAAACAAGGATATTTTTTAGGATGGCCTTAGGTAATCAGGAGTTGACCGCTGGGGCTGACGGACTTCCACGGACATCAGGCGACTCACACGTGGAAGGGGCCACTCACACGTGGAGGAGGGGCAATTATACTTCATAACTTGCACGGAGAAAGGTTCGATCAAAAGGTTGTTTGTACGTGCAATCATGTCTATTAGCGTGTAAACACGTTGACACAACTCGCATCTTCGTGTCCGTATGATTCCGTCTGGGCGAAAGGAGTCACAATCCGTGGTTTGGTGTGCACGCTGAGGTACGCACACGCCGTGTGAATAATTTTTCACGGGCTTGTGTCGACGCACTCCCGTGTGTGCTTACGCACAGCGGACTGGTAAGCTAGAGGGAATCACTACTGTATGATCCTTATGTATTAAGGTTTATTGGTATGACTTTTTTAAAGAATTCCCAGTTGTTCTACTGGAGTTATTCAGGATTTTCTAGATCAGTATGTGTGGATCGATGTCGGCTTAATGATGTACATGTCGGGGGATTCTCCATTCATTGCTTGAATGAAAACGGGAGGGTGAATAGGGCTACCCTATGTGAAAATATGTCATAGTTCAAAAGTTAGACCATTTGGCATGTAGTAAATGTCTATTAATGATGCTTTTTCATAACATGTATAAACCCATTATTATTCATTTCGGTTTATTCTCAGAATTGCGTTAGGCCTACGTGTCAAATGGTCTAACTTTTGAAATGCTGAATGGAATTTCGCAAAATTTTCAGGGTTGTTTATGTTACCAAATGACTAGATAATATTGGTTACAAAATTCTGTGACAATCGCTTGAAAATTGACTGCATACCGAAAAGCTAACTTTCATTTTAAACCATCCTCCACCGTCGGACAGACTGTAAGACTAAGAGTAAGACTAAGAATATTAATAATTCATTTTCTAATATTAAAAAATCATTTATTAATATTGATAAATGCTCGTCGTATTTCTTAATATTAATAAATTATTTATTAATATTAATAAATCATTCATTACTAATATTATTGGGCCTAGACTAAATCATTTTCTAATATATTAGAAAATAAGGAATAAAGTCCACTTCGGCGTTCCATAGATATCGGCTTACGCAGCTGCATAGCCGCCACACATCATGCCCATACTCATACTCATAGTGATAGTGGCATAGCCATAGGCATAGGCAGCCATAGCCCAGGGCCAGGCATAGGCATGGCCATGGCATAGCCATAGGCCGTTGACAAGCTGGCCGTTGAAACACACGGCTAACAGTTACTATTAATATTATAAAGAATCACGTAAAATTATAAGATAAATTCACTATACCACGATTCACATTCACCGTGGTGGATGAATTTCGCCGATTACTCCGTCAATTCTCAATCAATTTTCATGAAATTTTACACACACTATTTTCCATTCATGTCGTGACTACCCTGAAAGTTTCGCGGAGTTTTGATAAGTATTTTAAAAGTTAGACCATTTGACATGTAGTAAATAAATAAAAATGTTGCCCTCTATAAAGCCATTAGCTTCGTCTCAGAATTTTATTACATGTCAAATGGTCTAACTTTTACAATACTTATGAAAACTTCGCGAAATTTTCAGGGTAGTTACGACATGAATGGAAAATAGTGTGTGTGAAATTTCATGAAATTTGGTTGAAAATTGACTGAGAAATCCGCGAAATTCAATAATCCTGGTTGATGAATTTAATGTGAATCTTACTATAGTTTTAATTTCACAATCAATTTCATAAATCACCTAATATCATCAACACTTCTTCGAGCTGAAAATCCACGCATAAAAAGCGTATCTTTACTCGCTGGTACTACCATTTGAGACGCCATTCTGTCTTCTGTACACTGCTGTATCCGGGCACCTACACATTGCCAACTCTCCACTCCAGGCATTCGGTCAACCGTTTCGCGTTTGACGGTCGGTGTTGCAGCATGCATGAGCACTACATTCTGGTGGGAAAGGTCGACACCGAGCAGGTCTGAGGCCCCAAGTTAATCTCGGTTAATCTGAATTACTCGTATTTTTAATAATTCAGAAACACTCCGTGGTCTGCACTGCAAGGTGTCAGCTAGGATATGTTACAAGACAACTTGAACCCTTACACTACTGCATAAAATTTGCAGCATGCGCTGTTTCCCACTAATGTCCCACTAATATCTGGCACGTTTTTCTGAAAAAAAAACATCTGATGAACAGCTGATTACAAAATCAGTCAATTAGCCATCTTTATAGCGCAAATAGAAAGATACCACAAAACGGAAGTAAAAAAAATCATTTTTTTAGTTTTTTGTTTATATAAATTACTGGGCGACAACAGCTGGCTGCGCTCGGTTAATTTTGGGCGACTATAGTCGCTGGTACTAACATGGTACCATAGCAGTGTAAGGGTTAAAATAATAACTATTCGACATTTATCCAGTCATTATTATGCAACTTTCTAGGTTGATGAACGTCGCAACCAACATAATTATCCTTTTGTGTGGCTTAGGCTCTATTCCATTCCTTTGGTTAAAGGGACCCCTTCGGATGAGACATTTTCAATGTTGTCAATTTTGAAAATTTAATTTATATAAGGCTATATAGCCTACTGATCTTAATTGAAAATACGAAACAGTCAAAAAACAATTTTAAAGTACCGAAAAAAAGTGAAATAGTTGTATTTCCAGGTCGTATATTGCCATGTAAACAAAACAAGTCAGCAATATTCAGCACTTTACATCACATATTCCCACGTATCAGAAGGTAAGATCAGAGCAGTCGCCGCTAATTGGTGTCTCATAGTCAGGACACGGGAGGACACACCTGCAGCACTTCTCAGAGTAGAATAAATAATACTATTTCATTAGACGGTTGGTATACTTATTTCTCCAGCCTGTTTAACCCCGTCACCCACGATGATGCTCATAATACTGATGAACCGTCTTTAAATGATTTGCTTAGCAATATTAACTATCATCTTGATCCAACCGTAAGTATAAATAACGAAATTACAGAAGAAGAAATATCAAAAAGTATTAAATGTCTAAAAAGCAACAAATCGGCGGGATCTGATATGATGGTTTGGTCAGTGAAATGTTTAAATATTCTCCAAGCTGACTAACAAAATATTTGGTCAAACTTTTTATCGCTATCTACGATACTGGGATATTCCCAGCAGCGTGGCGTCGTTCTACAATTGTGCCTATTCATATAAAAGGTGGAGTTAACTTGCCTGAAAACTACCGAGGTATATCTTTAACAAGTGTCTTTAGTAGGATATTTACAGGTGTCTTAAATAAAAGACTGCAAACATGGGCTAGTGACAATTTTCTTATTTCAGAAGAGCAAGCAGGTTTTCAAAAAAGGTTATGCCACCGTAGACAACGTATTTATTCTACATTCTCTTATTAGAAATTGTTTAGACAGAAAAAGAAAGTTATATGTTGCATCTATTGATTACAAGAAAGCATTCGAATCTATTGATAAGAACGCCCTGTGGAAAATACTTGTACAAAATGGTATAGACGGGAAAATGCTTGCTGTTCTGAAATCAATATACAGTGAAGTGATGAGTTGTGTTCGTAGTGATATTGGAACTAAAAAATATTTTTATTGTTCAAAGGGTCTAAAGCAGGGTTGTATATTAAGTCCTATTTTATTCTCATATATCATTCAAGTAGTCACAAATAAAGTTTGCGGGCGTGATGGTCACGGTATACAGTTACATCCTGATATCATTGAATTGTCTATTTTACTATTTGCAGATGATATCATCCTCATACCTGACACAGTGTATGGTTTACAACGTAAGATAAATGTTTTGTATAATGTATCATGTATCCTTGGCCTGGAAGTGCATGCGGGCAAATCAAACATTGTTGTGTTTCGTAATGGGGGTCAATAGGCTGCAAACGAAAAATGGCATATCGGTACAGCTGATCTTAACGTTGTGTCAGAATAAACATATTTGGGAATTGTCATGTCAACTCGCCTAAGCTCAACCTGTATTCAAAACCGTTTAGCCACAAGGGCCCGATCTGCAGTAGCTAAGATAGATAAATCTTTAAGACACTTACATGATCTTGAATTGGAAGTTTTTATTAACATTTTTGATACACAGGTTAAGCCAATTTTACTTTATGGTGCTGAGGTATGGGGTATGTGTAATGATACATCTGTCATCGAAAATGTTCATTTAAATGCTTTGAAACGATTATTTAATGTACCTTTTATAACACCCAACGCACTGGTCTATGGTGATACTGGCAGGCACGAATTGTATATAAGAAGTACTATCTGCAGCATTAGATATTGGCTGAAAATTCTAAAAAAGAATGATTCTAGGTATGTGAAAAAGGTGTATAACATGATGTTAAATAGGAGTACTGCAAACAGTTGGACTTATCAAATAAAAAATGTTTTATATAATTAAAATCTGAGGAATATTGGTAAAATCAATTGGTTGAAAATGAAAGAAAGTATCTGTACATAGTAGAAAGTAAATTGATAGAAATTAGTGACAATAAATGGGCAGCCTGCATAGCTAGAAGTAATAGATACAGTGTATATAGAACGTTTAAGCTCTACAGGTTTAAAGAAGATTACCTTAAAATAATAAGCACTCGTAAACTCAGAACTAGTGACATGCTTCAGGTTGGGAGTGAGTGATATTTTTGTACATAGAAATAGATTTGATAACAACGCACAATTTGTATGTCCACTCTGCACTGAGTATGAAGAAGATGAAGTGCATTTTTTACTACAATGTCTTGTATTTCATGATATACGATTCAAATATTTAAGACCATTTGGCAGCCCACCAAACAATCACACTTTTGTACGATTAATGTCATGAGATAACCCCAAATTATTCGAAGCTTGAGCCTTTTAATTCTCCATGCGTTCAAAAGAAGACGGGAATATTTGTATGGTAATATTGTTGAACAGTTATAAAAAAATGACCATTGTATATCACATACTGTTATATTAATATTGTTGTTGAATGTTTTGAAAGGGCCATTGGCCTATCAAATAAAAACTACTACTACTACTACTACTACACTGATTGTCTACCCAACGCTGGGCCGATGCCATCAGCATGTCGCCCAATGCTGTGAAAACATTCAATCGTCCTCCAGGTAAACAAATAGTTTGTTTGGGTTACTTCTGGTTTCATAGAAATGTTGATTAAAAATATTTGTATAAATATGAAAATTCTGAAAAAAATAAAAACATGATTCGTGGGATACACTACTTCAGTACGGAATTAAAAACGAGAATTGATGTCATCCCAAGGGTCGAGCTGCTTTAACGTTTAAAGATATTCCACTTTCTATAGCGTGAATTATCACCCACTATCTATAATTATTTATTAGTATACATGTTATTATCTATTATTAAACATATGTGTTGTTACCAGTAATGCAAATATCACTTAATATCAACGTAGCCCAAGTCTCCGGCTGTCTGGGCATGTCTGGGGGTAGATCCCCTAGACATGCCCAGAACCCCTTATCGGGCGAGCAAAGGAAAACACTCTCAATAACCCACTATGTCCTATCACCCCCACCCTCACGTCATCATCTGTACATCATTTCATTTCATCAATTGACGTTTTTATCGTATTACAATGTCACTTAAAAGAACTTTTGTGCCGAAAAATGACATAAAGCAATGATTTACTACTACTTACTACTACTTTTCAAGCTTATCGTCGTGCAGTTATTGGTTTAATCACGCGACCGTGTATTTATAAATAATAATACATGGCTATTCCTTGGTTTAATCACGTGACCATGTATTATTAATAAATAATACACGGTTAGGCCTAAGCTTATATATTTGTTGAAGAATTAAGAGGTAATCCAGACTACCTAATAAACATAATAATACATCGTTGTTTGAATATTGGAACTCGTATCGTAACGGTCAGGGCTGAAACGGAACGAGACAAAGTCGAGTCCCGTTTCAGCCCTGACCGTTACGATACGAGTTCCAATATTCAGACAACGATGTATTATTAGTTAATAATACATTGTTGTCTGAAAATTTGAACAATTATTGAACCATTAGAGACTAGATTACCTCTCAATTCTATAGAGTTTCCACAAACATGACAAATTATCTTGTGGCTCCCATGGTTTCCGTATTTACTATTTCTAAAATATGTAGGCTGTATATATGTAGATAGGCCTACCCCACCCAGTTGAAGTTTATGCCTATAGTCTAGAAACTGGGTCAGTCAGGGCGAGAAAGTTTCGACGTCAATATGTAGTTGTCAATTTTATGTCTAGACAAAACCTGTGTCACATAGTGCATAAGCCCACCTGCACTACAGAGTGACCTGCAAAGTTAGACCATGCGCAACAGCACAGACTACAAATCGATAGACTATACATTAGATCTAGAGATAGACTAAATAAGATATTCCACTTTCTATAGCGTGAATTATCACCCACTAGCTATAATTATTTATTAGTATACATGTTATATTATCTATTATTAAACATATGCGTTGTTACCAGTCGTGCAAATATCACTTAATATCAACGTAGCCCAAGTCTCCGGCCGTCTGGGCATGTCTGGGGATAGATCCCCTAGACATGCCTAGAACCCCTTATCGGGCGAGCAAAGGAAAACACTCTCAATAACCCACAATGTCCTATCACCCCCACCCTCACGTCATCATCTGTACATCATTAATCATCTCATCAATTGACGTTTTTATCGTATTACAATGTCACTTAAAATAACTTTTGTGCCGAAAAATGACGTAAAGCAATGATTTACTACTACTTACTACTACTTTTCAAGCTTATCATCGTGCAATTATTGGCTTAATCACGTGACCATGTATTAATAATTAATAATACATGGCTATTCCTTGGTTTAATCACGTGACCATGTATTATTAAATAATACACGGCTAGGCCTAAGCTTACAAAAACTACATAGCACAGTGAATCGTCCCCCTCAGAGTTCATTTATGCTATAATTTCGCGATCACTAAAAGGATTGACTCGTGGTTTATTTTATCTTGTTTGTTGTGACGGTGTAACTCCTTAAGAGCATATTTTTAAGGCAGATTCGGTCTTAATTACCGTAAACGACGTTTCAAATGGAGCTAAATCCTTGCATGTATGTGTTGTTGAGCCTGCTAGTCTCCCTTTAGTCTATCTCTAATGTAGTCTATCGATCTGTCTGTGCCGCCGTGGCCTAACTGTGCAGGTCACTCTGTTGTGCAGGTTACAGGCATGTGCACTACGTGACACCTGTCTCCGATTTCGTCTATTTATAGACAGAAATTGACAACTACAGAACAACTTCTAAACTTTCCCGCGCTGACTGTCCCAGTTTCTAGACTATCGACATAGACCTCAACTGCTTGAGGTAGGCCTAGGCCTATCTACATCTTTAAAGCGTACATATTTTAGGAATAACAAACACAGACACCATGGGAGCCACAGAATAATTCAACATGTTTGTTGAAGAATTGAGAGGTAATCCAGACTTCCTGATAAACATAATAATACATCGTTGTTTGAATATTGGAACTCGTATCGTAACGGCCAGGGCTGAAACGGAGCTCGACTTCATCTCATTCCGTTACAGCCCTGACCGTTACGATACTCGTTCCAATATTCAGACAACGATGTATTATTAGTTAATAATACTGCCACGGTTGGCACATTGGCCTATTTTTTATTTCTGCAGTTTAATAACTGTGTACCATGTTTTTGTAGGTATTGAGACTGAGTGGCTGAGATAGACTCAATAATTTGGTTCTGTCACTGACATTGAGTTTCACAAAATTGTGAGTCCTATCCCCAGATCTGTTTTGATGGTTTTTGCGATTAAGTGTCAGATTAACATTTATTAATTTTATTTGTGACCCTAATTCTTTTAAAGATATATGTTTTAAGTTAATTATAAAGTTTGAGAGATTTTGTGGTTGATTTGAGATCGTTAATCGGCCTAGCATCAATTACGAAGTTGATCACTTACTGACAGTGTGCGTCAATGACGAAAATCGATTGTCCAGCGTGAGACTAAGCTGTCTGCTAGGATTCTAAATTTTATTCGTTTTACGACTATTTCTTGTACTTTAGCCCTCCTTTGTATTTTTCATATGCTTCTAAGGTCTAAAGTGATTTTATGTAGGCCCTATAAGTTTGCCGAATCGTCCGTTCGTTTTAATAGTAATAATAATAATAATAATACTTTTATTGACAAAGAGAATCAGTATGATACAAATGTCAGTGTTATAAAAATAAAAAGTAGTCTATGGTATCAAATAATATTCATAATAAAAAATGCATAGAAGTATATGGTTATGAAAATATACCTTTTACACATTAGACAAAAAATATGTATAGATTTTATGTAGACCTAGGCCTATAATAAAAATACATCTCCTTTCATTTCAGTAGGAGCACTTATAAGCACATTTTGAAGTGATCAGTATTCCCCACAGGAATATTGATCGAAATTCTTTAACATCACAAAAAAAATTTCGGAGAAGTCTAGTTTAAACAGATATATATTTTAAATTTGATTCAGGCTTGCACTTATGTCAGGAATGCAAACTTGTACTAAATGGAATATGTTAAAGAACAATATATATTACAGCATTTACATCTGTTTCATATCTAACTTTACACAATTAATATTTAGCCCCATGCCTTAACAATAAATTTTGCTAATGAAAGCAATACATTCATATTTTGCGAGGTGAGGATTGAGATAAATTTTTCCTTATTTGCCTGAGTCAGGAAATTTGGTATATCTCTCGTAATTTCATTAAATAAAATGTTACGGTTTTCTGAATGAGACACACATTCTGTAAGAAAATGATATTCATCACCCACTTTTCCAGGACACGCAGCACAAAATCGCTGATTGGCTGGTGTTAAAGGCCGGGTATATCTACCGGTTTCAATTTCTAAGTGATGGGAACTAAGGCGTAGCCTTGAAATTGCATAGCGAAATTTTGGAATGTTAAAGAAAAGATAGGGTTCTGGCATGAATGTGTATTTAATTTCTTTATAAAGTCTAAGCTTAGAATTCTTAACAGAATTATTGATCTCATCTAGCCAATGCTGTCTGAATATAGATTCAAGATGATGACGTATATATTTAGAAAGAGTTTTTTTTGGAGGAACATCTGTCCACAGTTCTGCAAGTTCAGCCTTTTCCATAATATCTTTTACTTGAGATGCCCATGTTTTATGACCAATGTGATGCAGGCCCTCTAGGACTGTATACATTTGCTTAACAATATTATCTTTCGGTAGATTTACAATTCTTATCCAATATTTAATTGTTTTACATATTATTTTTTGATCTATTGGATATTCTCCTAAATCACCATAAACACACAAGTTTGCTGTTGACTGTTTAACTTTAAGAATGGATTTCATATTCTTCATTTGAAAGACATTTAGTTTGGTTCTAAGAGTTTGATTTATCAGTGGAAACCATATCTCACATCCATATAAGATAATGGGTAATACTAGAGAATTAAACAATTTCATTGCTACTATGGGTGGTACTTGACCTAAACATTTGCAAAATTTTAGTACTTTGAAAGAAGCTTTAAGAGCACTAGAAAGAGATCCATCCAAGTGTTTGTTAAAAAGACAAGATTCACTGCTAAAAATAGCACCTAAATATTTGTATTGCTTGGTTACTTCAATAACCTGATGGTTAAAATGAAAAATATGTGGTTGATTTGAGGCTTTCTTAGATCCAAAAATCATCACTTTAGTCTTTAGAATATTAACAATCATTTGCCAGTCAGAACAATACTGTAACAGTTGATCCAATTGTGTCTGAAGACCCTCAGGTGTGTTTGACATTAGAATGAGGTCATCTGCCCACAAGAGGTGTAATAAAAGAAGTTCATTACTTATTACAATCCCACATTTCTTGTTTAAGTAATCACCAATGTCATCGAGAAAACCTTTAAACATGTCTGGACTATTTGGTCCACCCTGATTAACTCCGAGAGTGTCATGTAACAACTCAGATAGTAAACCGCCAGTACATATTTTAGACTTTGTTTTGTTATACATGTCATACAATAGCCTAATAAGATTTCCATCAATTTGCTTTTTTACTAATTTATAGAATAACATGTTTCGATTCACAGTATCAAAGGCCCTCTTAAAATCTACGAAAGCAACATACAATGGCTGCTTAAGAAACTCTGCTCTCTGAATTGCTCCTACTAATAAAAACATGTTATCTGAGGTGGAACTGTTTTTCTTGAAACCACCATTAAATTTGTCCTCCATGTTGAATACATCTTTCATGAATACAAGTCTATTATTAACCAGAGTTTCAAATAATTTGCCCATAGATGGTAGTACGGTTATACGTCTATAATTACTAGGGTCTTTCTTATCTCCACCTTTGTGAATAGGAAATATAAGACCTTCTATCCAACAGTCCGGAAAATTACCCATGTCAAGCATATAGTTCAATGTCAACGTAATAACAGGCAAAATAACTTCTAATGATGAATGCAAGGCTTCAGATGGTATACCATCTGAACCACATGCCTTTTTACATTTCATTTGTTTGACTGCATGTATGATTTCACTTTCGGTAAAGTGTTTGTTCATAATATCAGAGATTATACTATTTTGTACATTACAATTATCAGAGATAAAGTGTCCTTTTATGAATTTGTCAATTTTCTCTTCATTACAATCATTAAAATAATCACATTTGAAGTTACTACGGTTATTTTGAAACTTGTCAAACAATAAGTTTGAGTCAATGGGACAATTATGAGATTGGCTATTTGTATTACTTTGAAGAATTTTCCACATTTTGGTGGAGTCATTAGAATTCTGAATTTCAGAGAGCATCTCAACCTGATGTTCTCTTTTCTTTTTTTGTGTTACTTTCTTATATTCTGAATATTTATGAAAATAATCATTTGATCCATCTACAAGTGGGTCCATAGCATGTAACTCCCTTTTAATCTCTTTACATTCACTGTCAAACCAGTTATTTCTTGGAAATGAAGGTTTTGAATTACATGTTTTAAATTTCATTGACCTAGATAAAGCTTGTCTTATAAAAGCCTGGAGTGATTCTGCCACAGAATTAACAGATTCACACTCAGATAATTTCTTATATATATTTCCCAAGAAACCTGAGCCTATATGATCAGACAGACATTTAATATATTTATCTTTGTCAGGCTCTGACCATTTAAAGTATGTCCTTTTCATAATTGGTCTAGGAGCTGAAGATATCACAGGGTTATTAGAATTTTGGTTATTAATGGTATTACAGTTGATGTCAAATTCTAATGGTCTGTGGTCCGAATATAGCCATTGTTTACCTACTTTCATTTTTTCAACAAGATTGAAATTATCAGAAGGAGAAATAACATAATCTACAACACTTTTACCAGTTGTATGCACTCTGGTAAACATACCATTATTGTCATCAACACTTCGCCCATTTACAATTGACATTCCAGAACTTACACACAAATCAATCAGGTGTTTACCATATTCATTTACTTTCTTATCTGAATTAACTCTCGGTTGTAGGAAAACATCATCACATTCATCTTTTGGAATAAGTAATTCAACTTCACAATCAGTACCTTCGCATTTAACATGATGATCAGATAGGGCCCCAGTGCGTGCATTCAGATCTCCTACAATGAGCAGGTTTTGGTTTCTGTATTTGGCTGTCAGAACCAATAGCTGATCATAGTAGTCATTTGAACAGGAATGACAAACAAATGTTGTGTCTTTTGGGGGTATGTAAGAAGAAATAAGAGTTACTGTCTCTGAGGGAGTTTCCTTTCTAGAGACTTTCAGTACAAGAAAATGTTCACATATTGATTCTATCATTGTAACATTAACATTAGAGTTGAACAATATTAACTGTCCTCCTGAGCCTCTTCTTGCATTAACATGAAGCACACTTCTTGTTACATTAATTACATTGTAACTACCAAAATATAAATCATTTATTAATATATCTTTTTCTGTTAACCATGTCTCTGAAAGTATTATGACATCAAAATTTATCAAATAGTGTTGTAAATCTAAAGCTTCTAGTTTGTCCCCCAGTCCACCTATATTCCAGGCTACACTTCTAATAGCACATAAGTTTGTATTGCTACACACAATTTTAATACTTTGTTGTACTTTCTTGACTGGGTTTTCTTTAGTTTTCGAATTTGCGGTTATTTGATATTGTTTATGTGAGTCTACTTTTTGTGCTTTAAGCCATTTACATGAAAATTTACAGCAGCTGCTGTCACAGTGTCACACAATAGCTGTTTTGCACCAGGTGTGAGGTGAATACCATCCTCAGATAGATGTTTGACGGTGTTTGCAGGATTAACAAAACACATTTTGCTGCTCTTCTCACAATGATGGTGAAAATAGTCATTTACCATGCCTCTCACTTTGTTTAGTTTCCTGTCTTTCAATGGGGGTAGTCCACACAGAAAAACTGGGTGGTTCACCGACTGTTCAACAATATCCAAGGCCTTGCTGACGCGTAATAGAGCTTGCCCATCGGTGGGTGCATTCAATACATCATTTGTGCCAAGGTGTAACATCACAGCATCAGTACTACTGGATGTCATGTTGTTTATCTTTCTTGCCATGGTCTCAAATTGCGCCCCTCCACTTAGCCACACAACACTGGTAAGCTCCTCATTGTTTAAAAGCTTGTGGCATTCACGCATGTTAGAGTCGCCCACCACTGTGAGATTCAGTTTCTTAGACTTTGACGGTGGGTCGTTTTCTAGTACGAGTTTCGGATTACAATGTTTTTTGGGAGATGTTTCCACAGACTTTTTTCTTGGCGCTGGGATTGGTTTGCACAAGTCACGTTGCATTAAAAGGGTATTCACTCTGGCAGTTAATGTTGTGCATTCTTCACGTGCCTCTTCGATCTCTGCTTTGAATTGTTTATTTTCATCTGAAAGCAGTTCACGCTCAGAAACTGCATCACCACGTTGCTTAATCAATGCCCTGATCTCTTTTTTATGATTATTGCTCTGTGTCTTGAGGACTTTAACGTCCTCTCTGAACTTTTCAATTATTTCTTCTTGCTTCTTCAGTGCCTCTTTGCAATATGTTAATTCTGACAGGAGATCAGTAGCAGGGGTATTTTGATCGAGGGATTTATTGTCTAACAATTGAATTATACTTGAAGTCTCGGCTGCTGGCTGTGTCTCAGGCACACTGTCCCTGTGCTCTCTGTTATCATGAGTATCAGCACTTTCACCGTTCAATACTGTGCCTACCACTAAATGTTCTGCCAGTTCCTGCGTTTCTGGCACAAAAAAAGTGTCATCGCTTGGTTCGGGAAGTAGGTCTGACATTTGGAGCGGGGATACCTGATGTAGCCTGTTATCTGTACGAGGTGTTGATGTTGCCACACTTATACATTCTGGGGCACTAGGGTTCCTATCAGTATCATCATCAGATTGCTTGTTGTTAAACATCCGTGAGAAACTGCGAGCAAGATGCCTCAGGGTTGACATGTGTGAAATTCTTCTTATTGACGAGTCGGGACGATCAGAACTAACCAAGAGTATAGTTTTTGTATTGACTTCCCTGGCAAGCTATAATTCGTTGCATGCAAGGTTCTGAATTAAGGTTGGTGCCCGGATGGAGGGTCGGTGCCCGGAGTTGGAGTAGGAATGTTGATGCATGTTATAGGGTTTTCAGGCAAGTTTGTTTTCAGGAACTCTTTCTTTTATTTAAGTTTCACATATTCCCAGTGATGTGCAGTGACAGGCCAACTGCAGTGAAGAGTGATGATATTCTCTATGTTGTTGTGATAAAGTGATGCGATGTCGTTGTGATGTAGGCATTCCCTTCCATTTTTCTACTTTTGGTGTTCTAGGAGACGATTTCTACTAAATTATATTATTATTTTGTTTATTTTATTTTATTTTATTTACAGTTGTGTGGTAGTAACTACCAGTGTTACTCCTTGGTGATATTTTTCCATATGATATTACAGTGGGTTCATGGCGATTAATTGGAGGAAAGTTCGATAGGCTTCATTTGACGGCAAAGATAGACTTGGTTGACCGTACGATTGTGTACCTGGGTTTGTTCTGCGTGAGCTCTAGTTTCTTTCGCTCGGCAATACTGGATTTGCTGGACAGCGGCGCCTGCCATGTTGTGGGTGATGTGTTGAATGTCGGGGACATTGCACTAGGATAGAGTTTAGGTTCATTCACCAGTCTCCGCCTAAGCTGCTTTTCAATAGCCCGTACCTTTAGTTGTCAGAATATACCATTTTACCTCAGCAGAGTGTGTTTAATTACAATTATATTGATTGTTACAAAATTGTACTTTACATTTTATATTCTGAGCTCCTATCTCTCCTCTATTATTATTTTACCTTTAAGTATATTGAAGGTAGTGTTGTGTAACAGTGTATAACTGAAGTTTGACTGTTTCGTCGCCGGGTGTCAGTATAGTTACTGACACGTGGGGATGAGAGGGTTTATGTAATATGAGTGGTATAGTCTGACCGTTTGGTTCCCAGGTCTCAGTTAGAAATTGACACGTGGGAACGAGAGGGTTTACGTATATCTTTGATAGCACTGTTTTATTGCCAGGTCGAGGTTTGATATTAGGCGTGGCGATGGGAGGGTTCCATCTTTTTTTATTGGTCAAATGTGTTGAGCAGCAATCAGCGATTGTGATAATCATTGTAAATAATTTAAGTGATTTTAACTAGCTCAGAAGTGATATTATCTGTTTGCCATATTGATTTCATGTGTAATTTCTAATCATTTTGATATATAGTTCATGACTGATTTTTGATATTCATGCTGATCAAACCCGATTTATTCTTGATATTATTGTTATTTTTTCTAGACTAATTAAAGTTATCTTTTCAAAGAAATGGTTGTGATTAATTCATGCGTGTGTTTGGATTCATTCTTTGGTTGTTACTTCATTCCGGTGATCCGATATTCTGGAAGTTAGTTAGATTTTCCGTTTAGGTAATTGTTTGAGATTGATGTCCTTAAGGCATCTGGTGTCAGACTTGATATTTTCTCTTTGAGGAATTAATTTTGTTATAAATAATTATAACGCCGCTAACTTTTAACTTTAACTTCTCTTCTATGTGGCAGCATGTAGCCTTTTTGTGCATCCATCATTTGACCGCTCGGGCTAATGTATAATTAGGTCGTCATGTTTTCATTTGGGGTTCAATTTTACTTTTCATTACTATCTTTAAACATTTTGTTCCGAGGTTCGAGATTCTACGATTTTTCCCGATTTTACGTCAGATTTTAACGTTGGATTTTGCCCTTGGAATAGATTACCTCTCAATTCTATAGAGTTTCAACAAACATGACAAATTATCTTGTGGCTCCCACAGTTTCCGTATTTACTATTTCTAAAATATGTAGGCTTTATTTATGTAGATTGGCCTACCCTACCCAGTTGAAGTTTATGCCTATAGTCTAAAAACTGGGTCAGTCAGGGCGAGAAAGTTTCGACGTAAACATGTAGTTGTCAATTTTATGTCTAGACAAAACCTGTGTCACATAGTGCATAAGCGTACCTGCACTACAGAGTGACCTGCAAAGTTAGACCATGCACGACAGCACAGACTACAAATCGATAGACTATACATTAGATCTGGAGATAGACTAAATAATCTGAAACTAGTAGGCTCAACAACAACAAGCAATAATTCAGCTCCATTTGAAACGTTGTTTAAGGCACTTATGATAAAAAAAACTGTGAGTCTATCCTTTTAGTGGTCGCGAATTCACAGCATAAATAAACTCTGAGGAGCGGGATTATATGTGCTATGTAGTTTTGTATGCGTAGGCCTAACCTAGGCCTGAGTGTCTATTATTGAATTAATCATACACGGTCACGTGATTAAACTAATAATTGCTGCCGAGAACTTGATAACATTTTGGCTAAGTTCATATTAGAGGCCCATACCCAGGCAAATGGCATGTTTTTGTTTTAGCTCTGTTATATCTTTTAAGTGTTTGAATGAGTGAAGGCAACATTCCTATAGATTACAACTTCTAGAAACATCCGTTGGCAACGTAATCAGGTTTCGAAAAAGACAAATTATGACAAAATGGCAGTCATTATATTTTGTCTTTTAGATCCACCCGTTTTTTAATTCGGTTGCCATGTTTGACAGGAAAATGACATCGAGTCACCGATTTGATTATTTCCTTCTAAACATAGTTTTTTTAGTAGAGCTTTGCTCTACTGTTGCAGTTGTCTGGGCTTAATGTATTTTAGTGTCGATTTATTCCACGACAATGACGTTAAAATCGTTGAGCTGAGAACATATCTATCGTCATGTGTCTGTTAAAAAGAACTTTCTTCATTGCACTAAGAGCTCCAATTTTAAGATTTCTATTTAGATGCTCAGATAAACACAGTTAAATATATGTTTTTCTGTGATACCAGTCAGCCTTTAGAGAAGACCCGTGGCCCAGTATGCAGCATACAGGTCAACCCAGTGAACTACATGTATACAGTTCACTGGGTCAACAAGTGCTTGTATGCACGGCACGTGCATTAGGCCTCAACGTAGTGACACCGCCCAGCAAACACAAGGCTACACAAGGCATTCAACCAATGCTGTTTCAATGTTGGCCAGCGTCGCAGTTGTTGGCCCAACATTAAAACAGTATTGGATGAATGCCTCGTGTTTGCTGGGCTAGGACTGCATCATATTTCTACAGATCTGTAGAAGACACACCTGCCCAGAAAACACAAGGTAGTACATCATCATGTATCTGTATCTCGGGATATGTATCTATGCAGATACAGTCATGTTATTGGGTCTTTTTATGACTTTATAATATTCTGCCTCCATTCTCTGTCTACGTGAAAAGCGCGACAAGCAGTTCATGGGGGATATCCTTTTTTTGCTAGGGCCAAGCAAACACTTACACAAGACATTCAACCAATGCTGTTTCAATGTTAGGCTGGCGTTGCTGTCGTTGGCCCATCATTAAGAAACTAACAGCTCCAACAATTTTCATCGTGTTTGTTGGGTGCATAACCAGCGGCTCCGGTTATCCTGGAGGTGTCGGTGATGAAATTTTGCTGCATTAGGGGAGGGGATGTCCAATTAAATTCTGATCAATATAATTAGAAATAGTATAAATTGTTTTAGAGGTAGGCCTAATCGTTTGTATATTAAATACATGTAGGCCTACACGTGTGTTTGCATTTTATATTGTTTGTTAATTGAATGTTAGTCTATATAATCTCATTCTGAAATATTATTTCACCTTTTTATATATTTTGATAATATGCTCTTCGGATAGGATTGTAATATAGTAGACCTCGATTAAAAAACAGAGAAATAAAAATTTGACTAGGCCTAAAATAATTATAGGAATATGCAGGCTTATCGGTACGATTGGCCTGCTATTGTCATAATTGATCTACAAACACACGATATATAATACCGGTATTGTATGACAAAGTTATAATAATTGCAAAAAACTTTGAACGGACTTCAGATAGACTTTCAACTTCAGATTTCAGACTTTCAACTTCAAACTTCGAATTTTGGCCGTTATACTCTGGACTTCGGTTTCAGACTTAGACAGCTGACAGACTTCAGACTTTGGTTTCAGACTCGAATTCTGGACTTTGGACATACTTTGGACCTCAGACTTTGGTTTTTGGACTCCAGATTTTGAACAGACATACGTAGTACTTCAGACTTTGGATATAATTCAGAAAGTTTCCGGACAGATGTCGGACATCAAACTACAGATTTCGTCAGAATTCGTACATCAGACTTCCGATTGTGGACTTTAGACATCAGTTTTCAGACTTCGGATTGTGGACTTCGGACATACTTCAGTCGTCGGATTGTAGCCTTCATTGTCAGACATCGTACAGACGTCAAATTTCGGACTCAAAGACTCGGACAATTTATTTGTCACACAACAAAAACAAACATACATATGTAACCAAATAAGCTCAATAAATACATTATAATATATGTTATGAGGATCAGGAGAAGTGCTGATCAATGGTGATCGCTATCATGCAGACCACTTCAGACAGACTTTGGACAATTTTCAGACTTATGACAAACTTCAGACAAACTTCGGACAGACTTTAGACGTCAGACTCCTACTTCAAACTTTGGACCTGGGCCAGACTTCGAACATCAGACTTCAGATTTTGAACTTCTGACTTTGATTTTCACACTTTAGATTTAAGACTTCGGACAGACTTCGAACTTTAAACATCATAATTCGAACTTTCAACTTTGAACTTTAGACTTAGAGTTTGGATTTAGACTTCGGACAGACCTCGCCCTTCGGATTTTGAACTTCAGTCTTTGAATTTCAGACTTTAAATAATATAGGCTACTTCAGATTTTTTCGGACTTAAAGTGTTCAGACTTTGGACTTCAAACTTCAGACTTTAAAGTTCAGAGTTCAGAAACCCCCACTGGGTTTTAATACTTTAAACAGTTAAATATTAAATTAAACACCAATAGCAAAACAGTTAAGCAGCTTGATTAATTATTGTGAGACAGCTCCATTTTAGCTGGTCGTAGAACAATAACCCTGAAGGTCGACGCAAGCTCTAATTCAGTGCCGTCAGGCTCTGGTTATAATTTACCGGTCGTAATATATGACAAAAGTTCTTAACTCGTATTAGGATAAGTATGCAGGATCTCAGACGTATCACATTGTCAAAGAAGTTGCTAGTTTTAATTACAATGTCATCAGAAAACAATGCACTGCTTAATGGCGCTTTCTCAACGGGTGTCACATTTCCGGACACGAAGGCTCAACACATCTAAACTCGGCCAATTGACATGTTTTACATCTATGCAGAACATCGTGAACATCGCCAAAATACACAGGTGAAATGCATGGGATATTCGTGGCTGGCATAGTGACAAAAAGGAAGGTATTTTCATCAGTGTTGACCTTTTCAAAGAACAAAAATCTGGACCCTTCATCCAGACCCTCAGCAGGCAGGTTTTATGCTCAAACGCAATCGCCTTGAGATTAAAACTTTGAAATTTTTAAAGTTTAAGGCACTTGGAAATAGGCCTTTAAGTGATATTTGCACGACTGGTAACAACACATCTGTTTATTTAAGGCCTATAATTGATCGTCGCTAGAGGTAGGTATGAATGGTGAAGGAGACCTATAAAGCACGAGAGGATCAATAAAATGCCAAATGTGTGGATATGAGGCAGCAATTTATCACTAAAGACACAAATATATTTATAAAACATCGTAATATACATATAACTGTATCTAAACCGACTAAAATTATTGAAAGAGATGAGAAAATGAACGATAACAGGCAGAAAATTAAGATCATTGGCGGCCGGCCGCCATGTTGTCAGATTGGCCAGTCTGCTGGTGAATAGAACGGGCTGTCACAAGTGATAGGCACAGTGCTCACGAGCATTAAACGATCAGGATAGCGTTGATAACAGCATGCTAGGCGGATATTATTTTAATTAAGAAAAAACACATATTATGCATAAATATAATAGGAATGATGAACAACGAGGACAAACAAAGCGTAATCATTTTTCAACCCTACACTCCTAACATTGCAACAGTTACAGACACACATCGCCTGTGTATCCACATCTTACACTCTGAACATTCGACAACGTTCCCGCGGCATCCAGTGTTACACACACCACACCGATACTTAGGTGTCATGATTCAAATACTTATCAAATAAATGAGTACAAAATAATAGGGGTTTTTTCAAATAAATGTGAATAGACGTGACGTGCACATGTCTTCCGAGGAAGGACATGCGAGAGGGACATGGCCGATTGAAGATCCAACTCTATTAAATCATCGTTGCA